>JADMNL010000026.1:3600000-4200000 GCA_016271365.2 Neoceratodus forsteri
CTCCCCATCAGCCACACCCTCAGTGTACAGGGAGCAGCCCCTCCCCATCAGCCACACCCTCAGTGTACAGGGAGCAGCCCCTCCCCATCAGTCACACCCTCAGTGTACAGGGAGCAGCCCCTCCCCATCAGTCACACCCTCAGTGTACAGGGAGCAGCCCCACCCCATCAGCTACAGCCTCAGTGTATAGAGAGCAGCCCCTCCCAACCTACCACACCCTCAGTGTATAGAGAGCAGCCCCACCCCATCAGCTACAGCCTCAGTGTATAGAGAGCAGCCCTCCCCATCAGCCACACCTCAGTGTATAGAGAGCAGCCCCACCCCATCAGCTACACCTCAGTGTATAGAGAGCAGCCCTCCCCATCAGCCACACCTCAGTGTACAGGAGCAATCCTCCCCATCAGCCACACCTCAGTATATAGAGGCAGCCCTCCCCATCAGCCACACCTCAGTGTACAGGAGCAGCCCTCCCCATCAGCTACAGCCTCAGTGTGTAGACAGCACCCCCATCAGCTACACCTCAGTGTATATACAGCAGCCCTCCCCATCAGCTCACCCTCAGTGTATAGAGAGCAGCCCCTCCCCATCAGCCACACCCCCAGTGTATAGAGAGCAGCCCTCCCCATCAGCCACACCTCAGTGTACAGGAGCAGCCCTCCCCATCAGCCACACCTCAGTGTACAGGAGCAGCCCTCCCATCAGCCACACCTCAGTGTACAGGAGCAGCCCTCCCATCAGCCACACCTCAGTGTACAGGAGCAGCCCCTCCCATCAGTCACACCTCAGTGTATATAGAGAGAACCCTCCCCATCAGTCACACCTCAGTGTATAGAGAGCAGCCTCCCCATCAGCCACACCCCTCATGTATATACAGCAGCCCCTCCCCATCAGTCACACCCTCAGTGTACAGGGAGCAGCCCCTCCCATCAGTCACACCTCAGTGTACAGGGAGCAGCCCTCCCCATCAGTCACACCCTCAGTGTACAGAGAGCAGCCCCTCCCCATCAGTCACATCCTCAGTGTATAGAGACAGCCCCACCCCATCAGTCACACCTCAGTGTACAGAGAGTAGCCCTCCCATCAGCCACACCTCAGTGTACAGGAGCAGCCCCACCCCATCAGCTACAGCCTCAGTGTATAGAGAGCAGCCCCACCCCATCAGCCACACCCTCATTGTATATACAGCAGCCCCTCCCCATCAGCCACACCCTCAGTGTATATACAGCAGCCCCTCCCCATCAGCTACACCCTCAGTGTATAGAGAGCAGCCCCTCCCCATCAGTCACACCCTCAGTGTACAGGGAGCAGCCCCTTCCCATCAGTCACACCCTCAGTGTACAGGGAGCAGCCCCTTCCCATCAGTCACACCCTCAGTGTACAGAGAGCAGCCCCTTCCCATCAGCTACACCCCAGTGTATAGAGAGAGAACCTCCCATCAGCCACACCCTCAGTGTATATACAGCAGCCCTCCCATCAGCTACACCTCAGTGTATAGAGAGCAGCCCTCCCATCAGTCACACCTCAGTGTACAGGGAGCAGCCCCTCCCATCAGTCACACCCTCAGTGTACAGGAACAGCCCTCCCATCAGTCACACCTCAGTGTATAGAGAGCAGCCCTCCCATCAGTCACACCCTCAGTGTATAGCGAGCAGCCCCTTCCCATCAGTCACACCCTCAGTGTATAGAGAGCAGCCCCACCCCATCAGCCACACCCTCAGTGTACAGGGAGCAGCCCCTCCCCATCAGTCACACCCTCAGTGTATAGAGAGCAGCCCCTCCGCATCAGCTACACCCTTAGTGTATAGGAACCAGATCCTCCCCCAGCACCCACACGCTCAGTGTATAGAGAGCAGCCCCACCCCATCAGCCACACCCTCAGTGTATAGACAGCAGCCCCTCCCCATCAGTCACACCCTCAGTGTATAGAGAGCAGCCCCTCCCCATCAGCCACACCCTCAGTGTATATACAGCAGCCCTTCCCCCATCAGCCACACCCTCAGTGTATAGAAAGCAGCCCCTCCCCATCAGCTACACCCTTAGTGTATAGGAACCAGACCCTCCCCCAGCACCCACACGCTCAGTGTATAGATAGCAGCCCCTCCCCTCTTAGCCACACCCTCAGTGTACAGAGAGCAGTACCAGATTGTCGTAGCGCTCTGAGACAGCAAACTGGCCCAACACTTGCAACTTAACAACAGCCTCCCTTTAGAGAAGGCTATAACAATGACCTGACAGAGCAAAGCCGTACTAAAACAACAGTCAGACCTCCAGCCAGGAACAGGCTGAGGCACAGAACAAAGCACTCTACAAGGGGACTCCATGAAGGGCAGATATTTTTCCTTTGGGAGAAGTCCAAAGAAATCCAGTGAAGCTCCAAAAGTGATGCAGGATCAGTGGTGAAGATGGACACCTTGCAAGGGAAAGGACATGCAGAAGCCATGCAGGAGTTGCAGGAATAAACCATCACACCCAACTGCTCAGTGTCCAGCAAACAATGCCATTTTCCATGCATGCCACAAGAGAGGCCATCACAAGAGTGTATGTCAGTCAGAAACAACAATGCACAAAGTCCAAGAAGTGCCAGAGTACGACATAGAGTATTATGCTTATATGGGATCAGTTAAGGCCCAAGGAACTCGCTGGAAAATGACAGTTCTCATCAATAGGATGTTAACAGAGTTCAAGATAGACACAGGTGCAAACATCACAGACATGCCAGAAACCCTCTACAAGGAACTGTTGAGTAGACACCGCATGCTGTTGCAGGCCACGAATAAAGTCTTGATGAGGCCAGGAAGATACACCCAGGATGTATGCGGAGTGTTCGCTGTCACTGAAACTACAGGCAAAAATACAAGTCAAGAGGACATTTACGTTGGGAAGAACCTCTGTAAAAACATAGAAACATAGAAGTTGACAGCAGATAAGGACCATATGGCCCTCCCAGTCTGCCCATTTTGGCTACCCATTGTAAAGACCACAGATCCTGGTTGATCTGCAGCCTACCCTTTTTGCCCTATCCCCAGGGTACCCTTATGTCTGTCCCATGCATTCCTGAATTCCCTGTCTTTGCCCCCACCACCTCCGTAGGGAGGCTGTTCCAAGCATCCACCGCTCCTTCAGTGAAAGAGTACTTTCTTGTGTTGCCCCTGAGCCTACCCCCTCTAGCCTTGTCTCATGCCCCTTGTTCTTGTACATCTTCTTTTTTGAAAGATGGGCCCTCTTGTACCTTGTTTATCCCCAAAGTACTTGAATGTTTCTATCACAACCCCCTTCTCCTTCCTCTCCTCTCAGGAATACATGTTGAGTTCCCCAGCCTCTCATCGTAGGACTTTTCATGCAGACCTTGCACCATCTTGGTAGCCCTCCTCTGGACCACTTCCATTTTGTTTCTATCTTTCTGGAGATGCAGTCTTCAGAACTGGACACAGTACTCCAGCTGTGGTCACACCAATGATCTGAACAGTGGCATAATCACCTTCTTCTTTCTGCTGATGATACCTCTCCCTATAGACTCCAGCATCCCACTGGCTTTCCCCACAGCCTTCTAACATTGTTTGGCCACCTTTAGGTCATCAGATATGAGTGCTCCCAGGTCCCATTCTTGCTTGGTTACTGCCAGTAACTCCCCCATTTTATACTCCTCCCCTGGATTTCTGCTCCCTAAGTCCATGCTTTTGTACTGCTGTGCATTGAATCCTAGCTGCCATACTTTTGACCACTCCTCCAACATTCTTGGGTCTTTTCTAATTTTTTTCTACCCCCTCTGGAACGTCAACCCTGTTGCAGATCTTTGTGTTGTCTGCAAACAGACACATACCTTCCCTTCCAGCCCTTTAGCAATGTCTCTTACGTAGACATTGAAAGGGACTGGTCCCATGAGCGATCCCGGTTGCACTCCACTGGTCACCTCCCCTTCTCAGATTGAGTGCCATTTACTGGCACCCTCTGTATCCTGCCACTCAACCAATTTCTTTTTTTTTTTATTCTGTTTATTCACCCCCCAAGCTCCACATCCTTGGGAGCACCTATGGAGACTTGCCCCCATCTTCGCCACCTACCTTCACCCTTCTGGCTCACCCTATGGATCAAGCTTTTCCCCTGGTGAGGCAAGCAGCTGCACCCCAACAATCCTGTTTTCATTGGGAGCTGGAAGGGAGGTCGGTGTGAGGCAAAAAAGGGGTCTGCTCCTGGTACTCTGTCTCCTCGGAGCCTGGAGAGCGTTTCCTCCATTTTTCTTCCTTGTGAGTAGTGTACACCCTGACGTCAAGAAGCTACATGCCACCGTCCACCACATGCCATCGGCCAGCCCCTCCTGCTACTGCAGGACTTGTCTTACCCCCAAGCCTCCACTCGGGGTCAGGCAAACTGCGGACCTTGGTTCCTTCCTCCCTCCCCCCAGAGAAGATGAGCAGTCATGGGGCACTCAAGTCTTCTCCCCAGCCAGCCTTCTAGTGGCCCGGCTCACTCCTGAACCCGGGTCCCTGGTGTCACAGAACAGAAATCCAACCGCGCCCGGTGGGCAGGCTCTCACTCAACCAATTTCTGACCCAGTTTATTACCTTGGAGCCTACCCCCAGGATGCCTAACTTATTTGCCAGTCGTGTATGTGAGACAGTGTTGAAGGCCTTGCTGAAATCCAAATAGGCCACATCCACTGCCCTTCCCTGATCTATCTCTCTGGTCACCCAGTTAAAGAAATCTATTAGATTTATTTGACAAGACCTTCCTGTTGTGAATCCATGCTGTCTTGGATCATGTGCTCTGCTAGATTCAAGGAATAATACAATCCTCTCCTTTAGCAGTGTCTCCATTAATTTCCTCACCACCAAGGTCAGGCTGACGGGTCTGTTGTTGCCTGTCTCCTCTCGGTTTCCACTTTTGTGGAGAGAGACCATATTTGCCCTTTTCCAATGTTCTGGGACCTTCGCTGTTTCTAATGATCTGTTGAATAAGACAGTCAGGGGAGCCACCAGCTCCTCTCTGAGCTCTTTTAATATTTTTGGGTGAATCCCATCTGGCCCCTTCGCTTTATCTATTTTTAGTTTCTTGAGTTCCTTCAGGATGGACTGGTGTCCACCTCCATTCCATGTTTCTCTTTATTGCTGAGCTGTGGACCTTCGTCATCCCCTTCTTTGGTGAAAACTGAACAAAAGTATTTGTTCAGTATTGCTCTATTTTCTATGTACTTCTCTGCACCCCGCCCCCGCCTTCTTTAGTCTGACAATCCCACTCCTGGTCTTTTTCCTCTCGCTAGTGTATCTGAAGAAGGTCTTGTCATCTTTCTTCACAGTCTGGGTGATATTTTCCTTGGTTTGTGCCTTTGCGCACCTGACTGGCCTCCCTGCTTCTCTAGATGCTGCTCCCTGTCCTCATCCCTTTGCATTTCCTTGTATCTCCTGAAGGACCATTTTTTTCCTCTTACTTTCCTGGCCACCTCCTTCAAGAACCACAGTGATAATTTTTTTCTCTTACTTCTGCTTTGCAGTTTTATACAGAGGCTTGTTGCCTCTGTTATGGCCCTCCTAAGACTCGCCCACTGCCCATCTACGCTCCCCCTTCTTTGTCTTACTTCGCCAGATCTCCCCTGAGATATTCAGCCATTTTGACAGAGTTGGCCCACCTGAAATCCAGTATCTTTAACTTTGCGTGGTTGGCCTCTTCAACTGTGGTCACTTTGAACCCCACTGTCCTGTGATCACTGGATCCTGTGTGGCTCCCTATTGTTAACATCCTTGACCCAGTCCCCATTGGTGAACACCAGGTCTAATATAGCACCCTTACGGGTGGGTTCAGCCACAAGCTGTCTTAGACATACCCCCTGCAGGGTGATCAGGATGTTCTTGCTTCTGGCTGTACTTGCAGTCTGGGTACTCCAGTCTACATCTGGTAGATTAAAGTATCCTAGAAGCAGTAGTTCACCCTTGGTTGCCATTTTGTGAATGGCTTCCACTAGTATTTTGTCTGTCTCCTCACCCTGTGCAGGAGGTCTGTAAATCCTGTAAATCTCCCCTGTGCGAATGTTGGTTCCATTTCCTGTTTCCAGGGTGACCTACTGTGCCTCTGTTCCCTCCTGTAACCCCTGAACCTCCATTGCTTGTATTTATTTATTTATTATCTCGGATAACAACCTTTGAGCTGCAAGCTCATTTACAAAGGTTCCTCGTCAGAGTGAGAACATAACAGGTACAATATTTACAATGAATGGTACAGTAACATGTAGGTATGGAGGAGGGTCCACAGCTCTGCACCATGGACACAGGGGGGAGGGAGGCGTGCACTAGTCCCTTCACAAAAGAAAGGGTCCTACAAGAGCTCGATAAGCTCAGGGTGGACAAGGCAATGGGACCTGATGGCACACATCCCAGGGTACTAAAGGAGCTAAGGGTGTAACTAGCAGAGCCATTATCAGAACTGTTTAGTGAGTCTCTGAGCACAGGAGAGATCCCAGAAGACTGGAGAAGGGCTCATGTGATCCTGATCCACAAGAGTGGTAGCAGAGAGGAGGCAGGGAACTACAGACCAGTCAGTCTTACCTCAGTAGTGGGCAAGATTATGGAGACAATCCTTAAGGAAAGGATAGTGCAACACCTGGAATCCATAGGGGCACAGGATCCAAGACAGCATGGGTTTACAAAAGAAAGGTCCTGTCAAACTAATCTCATAGATTTCTTTGACTGGGTAATCAGAGTGGTGGACCAAGGGGGAGCAGTTGATGTTGCCTACCTTGACTTCAACAAAGCTTTCAATACTGTTCCACATAGAAGATTGATTAATAAGCTCGGTAGGCTCAGGGTGCGTGCAGTACTGGAGGTCACACCTTCACAAGGACATTAACCAAATTGAGGTAGACCAGAGAAGGGCAACCAAAATGGTGCAGGGATTGCATCAGAAAACATACGAGGATAGATTAACTGAACTCAATATGTATACCCTAGAGCAAAGTAGGGAGAGAGGGGTGATATGATTAAAACATTCAAACACCTTAAGGGCATTAACATGGTGAAAGAGTCTAACATGTTTCAATATAAGAAAATTAGCAGGATAAGAGGACACAACATGAGATTAGAGGGAGGCCGATTAAGGGGTAATGTGAGGAAGTTATTTTTCACAGAAAGGGTGGTGGATGCATGGAACGGCCTACCTCAGGAAGTGGTGGATATGAATACAGTGCAGGGCTTCAAACAGGCATGGGACAGGCATAAGGGAGCAATACAGATGAGTATGAATAGATACTGTAGGCCATTGACAGAGCAAAGGCCTATGGCACATTTATAAGGTAGAAAAAGAAATGGGCAGACTGGATGGGCCTTGCAGTCCTTATCTGCCATCAACTTCTATGTTTCTATTAACACAGGAATAGCAGTTAAGCAAGATAATAAAAAGAAACAAAACTGGATCAGGGGACAGTGAACAATAATACAAGACAAAAAGTTATGCAAGGTAGAAAAAAAGAAAATATACACAGGATTAATGTAAAAGAGGGAGGGGTGGGCAGCTGAGAGGGAGTGGCAGGAAGGGGGGGAGGAGTCACCAGTGGGTGGTGATAACTCAGAGTGGGAGTATGGGTGAGTGAGGTGGAAGGTGTGTACCATGGGAGTTCAGTTAAAGGAGAAGGAGGATAGGAAGGGGGAAGATGTGGGGGGGAGAGGCAAGGTAAGTAAAGAGCATAGTAAGTGCTAGAGTTGAACTGGAGGTCTGGTTAGGTAAAAGGAGGTGAAAGGAGGGGTGGGAGGTGGATTACAAATTAGTGGTGGGGATGAGGCAGAAGGTCGTGCAAGGAGCAGGGAGGAGTGCAGAAAGAGGTAAGAGGTACCCCTAGCCAAGAACCTGGGAGGAGGGAGCGATGAAGGAAATACAAAAGGGGGGGTAGTCCAAGCAATCACATTGGGAGGCAGTATAGCGCAGTGGTTTAAGGCTCTGAGCTGCAAATCTAGAGACCTGGGTTTGAATCCTACAGCCCTCCTTACATATACTGTGTGACCCTGAGCAAGTCACTTAACTTCCCTGTGCTCCCAGGTTGCGCCTGTAAACAAGCTTTCAGCTTGGTGTGTCTCACCTGGTTAAACAATTGGAAAAAAACAAAACAAAACAAACAAAAAAAAAAATCTCCCTTGGTCATAAAGATGCCATTTGAGTTCTCTTTTAAATGGCCCAAGTTTGGAGTTGCTTAGGATGCTGGCCAGGAGCTCATTGAGCCAAAGTGGGGCCTTACAGGAAAAGGTCCTTTGGGCCAAAGCAGTGTGATGAAATGGGGTGTGCAATGAGTTATTTTCCTTGCCACTGGTCCAATGAGAATTGTGTGCCAGTTTAAGTATCATCTGGACAGTTTTTGGGGTGAGACCTATTTTCTCTACCACTGAGGTCAAACTAACAGGTCTATAGTTTCCTGCCTCTGCTTTGCTCCCACTTTTGTGAAGGGGAATCACATCCGCCCTCCTCCAGTCCTCGGGTACCAAACCATCCTCCAATGATTTGTTAAAAAGGGTAGCCACTGGTGTCACTAGTTCTCCACTTAGTTCTTTTAGAATTCTGGGGTGAATCCTGTCAGGGCCCATTGCTTTGTCCACCTTCAGTTTTAGGATTTTTTTCAGAACCCTTTCTTCTGTGAATGGACTGGTATCGCCCCCAATCCAGAGTGCTTCTATTGATTGGCTTAGGTACCTCCCCCTCCTCTTCTTTTGTGAATACTGAGCAGAAGTATTTGTTCAGTATCCCTGCTTTTTCACTGTCACTCTCTGCCCACCCACCCTGCACTTTATTATGCCTCACTGTCTCTCCCTTAGTCTTTCTCTGCTCCCTAATGTACCTATAAAATGTTTTATTCCCTTTCTTAACTGAGTTGACTATCTTTTCCTCGGTTTGGGCCTTTGCTATTCTTACTGCCTTCCCCGGATCCTCCTGCTTTAACAGGTACAGTTCTCTGTCCTGCTCTTTCTGTGTTTCCTTATACTTCCTGAATGCTATATTTTTCTCCCTTAACTTCCCCGCCACCTCTTTTGAGAACCACAGTGTTTTTTTCCTTCGTTTTGATTTGTTTATTTGCTTCACACAAAGGCTTGTTGCCTCTGTGATGGCAGTTTTGATTTTTCTCCATTGTTCCTCTACCCCTCCTTCTTACTGTTTGCTAGTACTTTTCTGAGTCACTCTCTCATTTTGCCAAAGTGAGCCCTCCTAAAGTCCAGTATCCTCGCTTTTGTATGGCTTGACTCTACGGCTGTGTTTATTGTGAACCACACTGTTTGGTGGTCACTTGTTCCCAGATGGCTACCCACTTCTAGATCTGAGATCCTCTCTCTGTCCTCATTTGAGAGTACCACATCTAAGATTGCTCCCTCCTGAATGGGTTCCAACACTAGCTGTCTGAGGCATGCCCCTTGTAGGGCATTGAAAATGGCTCTGCACTTGGATGTGGCTGCAGCAAAAGGTGCTCCAGTTAACATCTGACATATTCAGGTCCCCCATCAGCAATATCTCCCCTTTTTCTGTCATCCTAAGGATGCCTTCTATCATATCCTTATCCATTTCCTCCCCCTGAGACGGGGGTCTGTAGACATACATGCTCCAACAGCTCAAGCCTGCTGTTGTGGATAGCAACATTACTGGATTTTTTTCTTGCTCTGGGGGATGTAGAACATCATGTGTTTTATTTTTTATAGTGTAGGAGGAATTTATTTTGGGTGAATCAATCCTCGATCTCAAAAAACTCTTTTGTAATTCACTTGTTAAGATGTTTATATTTATTTATTTATTGAAATGTTTCACCAGGAAGGCACACTGAGTGACAAGCTGCTCATCTCCCGGTGCGACCTGGGGGAAGGGGTACAATAGGAATGAGACATTAAACATTCAAGTTACAAGATCAACATTAATTAACACACAGTTGTAAGGCAGGTGTTATAAACAGTGTTACAGCAGTGTTGCGCTTAACATGTAGAAAGAGTGGACAATAATAAGTGCCGGGTTAATAAGCAAACAAGTGCTTACGTGAAAGAAAAGGGGAAAAGGAGAGGGAGGGGTGAGGTGGAAGAGTTGTGTCTCTGGAGACCCCTTCAGGATGTGAGGAACCCTGCAAGGGAACTGGGGGGACCAGAGAGAGGAGAATAAGGCAGTGTCTCAGAGAGACCCTTTCAGGATATGGGAAACCCTGCAAGGGGGCTGTGGGGCTAGATAGAAAAGGGGATAAGGCTGTAGGGATTTAAAGAGGAAGGATCAAAAAGGAGGAGGTGTGACTTAACGCTAGGAAGGGGAATAGGACCCAATCCAAGAGAGGACCCTTCAGGATGCGGGGTACCCTGCAAGGGGGTTGGGGAAGGTCAGTAGATAGGGATTAAGAGAGTGATGGGAGAGGGAGGGAGTGATAATTGAATCCTTGAGGGGAAGAGAATTCACACCTTTAGAGAGGATGGGGACTAATCAATAGTCCATCGGGATGCACTGGACCCTGCTAGTAGTCATGGAAAGCCAAGATAATGGCTAGATGGAATAGGGGAGATATGCGTAGGCTCAGTCGGACCCCTTCAGGATACTGAGAATCCTGCAAGGGGACTGTGATGGCTAGGGAGAAAGGTAGATGGGGGAGGAGATGGAGAGGAGACAAGACTAGGTGCAGTAGGACCCCTTCAGGATGCTGAGAACCCTGCAAGGGGGGGCTGTGAAGACTAGGGAGAAAGGTAGATGGGGAAGGAAGGGAAGGAGAGGAGACAAGACTAGGCTCAGTAGGACCCCTTCAGGATACTGAGAACCCTGCAAGGGGACTGCGAAGGCTAGGGAGAAAAGGTAGAATGGGGGAGGGGAAGGAGAGGAGACATGCCTTGGCTCAGTAGGGCCCTTCAGGATGCTGAGAACCCTGCAAGGGGAATGCAAAGGCTAGGGGGACAGGTAGATGGGGGAGGAGAAAGGAGAGAAGACAAGCCTAGATGCAGTAGGACTCCTTCAGGATGCTAAGAACGCTGCAGGAGGACTGCAAGTCTAGGGAGATAGGAGTGATGGTGGAGGAAGGGAGTAGATGAGAGATACAAGCCTCATGGGGGGTAGGAGAGGGACCCATGGAGAGCATTCGGGGTCCCTTACATTCTGTTAGAGATCAAGG
The DNA here is from genome assembly GCA_016271365.2 of Neoceratodus forsteri. Lineage (NCBI taxonomy): Eukaryota > Metazoa > Chordata > Ceratodontiformes > Ceratodontidae > Neoceratodus > Neoceratodus forsteri. Next base: position 3,611,093 of record JADMNL010000026.1, read on the forward strand.
GAGGCCAGTAAGGGGGAGCAATTTGGGAGAAGGGGAGGAGAGCTAGAAATTTGGGGGGGTGGGGGTGCACAGGGTAAAAAGAAGATGACGGTAGAGGAGTAGGGTTTGTCCAGGGCTCATAGGAGGGAATTAGGGAGGGACATGGCAGGAGCAGCTAGGTGCAAGGTAATAATTGAGGGCAGAGCTGATGGAGTAGGTGGAGGATGAGTGCTGGATTTGAGGGAGGAGGGTATTCCAAATTTCTGGGAGGCAGTGAGAGTCACTGGATTGGCCGATTTGGGTGGATCTGCAGGGGACTACCAGGGTGCGGGAGTCGGTTGATCTAAGGGAATGGGAGGATGGGGGGGTGTTATAAAGGAGGAGGTGAGGTAGGAAGGGAGCTCACCCAACCAGTGCTTGGAGGTGAATTTGGCACAATGGGAGAGTCACCTATTTGTAAGAGAGGGGAAGGATAGGGCACGATAAAGATCACAGTGATGGGTGTGAGGGGGGACATCCAGGGCAAAGTGGCAGAAGGAAATGAAGAGGGTGTCCAGTCTGGCCAGGGAGGACTTAGGGGCAGCACCATAGACTACGTCACAATAGTTAAAAATGGGCAGTATCATCTTCTGAACAAGTTCACACCAAGCTGTAGGAGGGATGCAACTATGGTTCCTGAACAGGGCACCAAGCTTGGGGAGCAGTTTTTTCTGGATAGCGTCAATATGTCCAGAGAAGTTTAGTTGTTGGTCCAACCAAACACCTAAGTACCTGAAGGAGGAGGATGTGTCCTCAAGTAAAGTCCCATCAAGGGTGTGGAAAGTGGGTAGGAAGGGAAGCCTAGAGAGTCTCTGCCTTGTGCCAAAGGTCATGGAGACAGTATTCTTGGCATTGAGGAAAAGCTGATGGTTAGCAAACCAGAACTGACCCTTGTTGGAGTTTTGCTGTAAGCTGGTTGTAACCTCAGCAGAACAGGAGCCAGATGCATACAGGACTGTATCATCGGCATACATATGTATAGCGGAGAAGAGGGAGCAAACAGAGGGAAGGTCATTTAAGAAGATGGAGAATAGGAGGGGCCCTAATACAGAGCCCTGGGGGGCGCCAGTGCTGATCAGGAGGAGAGGGGAAGTGGTGTCCAACATGTTAACTGATTGGATTCTGCCAATAAGGTAGGCCTTGAACCAGTTTGTAGTGGAAGGAGATAGGCCAGCTACCGGGAGTGAGTCGAGGAGAAGGGAGTGAAAGACAGTGTCGAAGGCCTTGGCCAGGTTGACAAAAATGGCAGAGGTAATTTGGCTATTGTCCATCCCAGTTAGGATGGAGTCTGTGAGCCATAGGAAACAGGTGGTGGTTGAATGGTTTTTCTTGAAACCAGATTGGAAAGGGGTGAAAAAGCTGGTGTCAGATAGAAAAGAGGTGAGTTGGGAGAGGACAATGTCTTCTTGAAGTTTGGCAAGAGTAGGGAGGAGAGAAATGGGGCAATAGTTGCCAGGGGATGAGGGGTCGCCCCCTTTGCATACAGGGAGGATCACAGCATGTTTCCATGAAGAGGGGACCAAGGCAGTAGAGAATGAGAGATCTGGGATTATTAAGAGGGGGTAGGCAGTGGCCAAAGCAGAGAGTGAAAGGAGTTGTGGGTTGAGGCTGTCAGGGGAGGCAACTTTAGAGGGGTTGATGGTGAGGAGGGCACGTAGGGCATCATTTGGGGTTACAGTAGTGAAAGAGAAAGGAAGGTGGGAGGGTGGTGGAGGGGACACACTGGTAGAGGGTGGGAAGAGGAATGGGTAGGAGGAGAGGGATTTCAGTAGCTCAGTGGTGCAGGAGGTATAGTAGGAGTTAAATTCCGCAGCTATAGCTGGTGGGTTGGACACTAGTGAGCTATTTAGTTTAAGCATCGTGGGGGTGAGATGAGGGGATAAATAGGGCGTGGACCACCTTCCAGAACTTTTTGAAGGGGAATTTATGTTGGTGATGAAGGCGGATTTGAAATATTCGGACTTGGCTAACCTTGTAGCCCTGGTGCAAGTATTTCTGAGTATGCTGGAGTTCGCGAGGTAGCTTTATGATGCTTCCAGGCTCGATCTCTAGCCCTGAGGCAGGCCAGAAGGGGTTATCCAAGGTAAGTGGTTACCTCTGACTGTGGTTTGTTTGAGTGGGGCAAAGGCGTTCCAGTTCACAAGAAAGAATTCTTTGAAGTAGGCAATGGCCTTATCAACAGAGGGGAGGGAGGTTAGGAGGGACCAGTCAGAAGTGGCAAGGTTACTCAGGAAAGGTTCAAGGTCAAGAGACTTGAAAGAGCGTAGTTGTATGGTTTTGTGTGGTGATTTAGTTTTGTGGACTTTCCTAACTATGTATATTGGGTTATGGTCACTGAGAGCATCAGGGAGGGTACCACAGGTGATGACACGGTGGGGGTGGGAGGTAAGGGCCCAGTTGAGTAGGGAGTGTTGTTGTGTCTTGTGGTTTGGGCAGGTGGGTTCAGAGATCAGTTGGGAGAGGTTTAGGACTCCGATTTCATTTTTATTTTTGGTAGTTTTAGGTGATAACCAATTTATATTAAAGTCGCCTAGGATGAATAATTCAGCAGAGTGAGTAAGGGAAGTGATGGAGGTTAGGCGGTCTAGCACGACTGAAGGATGGACATTTGGTTGCAATAAATGCTGGCTATGAAGATTGGGAGAGTGAAGTGGAGGGTCACATGGATAGCTAGGGCATCATGGGTCTCAGGATTGGAGGATGAGTAGATGATGGAATATTAGATGGAGGCTAGGACATAAATGGCCACACCACCACCCCTGCCAGCACGGTCTTGCCTTAGCAGTGAGTAGCCAGGAATGAAGCCCAAGTGGTTAGGGTTAGGTAAGAGGATAGTGCTCTTTAGCCAAGTTTCTGAGAAGATTAGAATGTCTGGTTTTAGAGTGCACACCATGGTCTGAATCTGGTCTATTTTTTGCAACAAGCTGCGGGTGTTTAGATGTAGGGAGGGCTGAAAGAAGAGAGCGGGAGGAGATAGTAGAGGAGGAAGCACCAGAGGAGCTAGAGGCAATAGGGCCTGGGTTGGGGTGGATATCCCCTGGCAGAGAGCAAGAGGAAAGCGAGTATGAGAAAGTGGAGCTTAGGTGAGTTTGAAGGGGCTGGTGAGGAGGTTGGGAGTTTTGAGAAGGGAGTGGATGAGTGAGGAAGAAGAAGGTGGAGAACCGCAGTGAAAGTGGACACCGTTATCAAAGCCGCATGAGGAATAGTGGTAGAGTGAAACTATATTTCAAATGGGGGGGGGAGTGATAGCATGGATGTGGGTAGGGGACTGGAGATAACAACCGATGGGGTTGGGAGAGTTATTAGGAATAGATGAGTAGTGAGCAAGTGGAGGTGGTAAAGAGAGGGATATGAGCAGAACAAGGGGGAGAGAGGAGAGTAGGGGATGCATTGTTCATAAAGGCAGAAAAGTTTGTGAGCAATTGATTTAGGAACAGGAAGAATTTGTAAGCAGGGAGCGCGGGGGGGGCTGGTCAGATGGAGGGGGTGGCTGCAGTTTAGGAAGGTATCTATATGAACAACAGGCAGGGATCGCTTTAGATAAAGATTGTGTCCCTCTAGTGGCAGTACAGTATAACTTACTAATGGGAAAATGGACACAAAAATCATTCAGATCCAGATATAAGGAGGTTACGCAGTACAGGGTAGGCTGACTAGCCAGCTAAAAGCTGATCAGGGCACAGACTAAAAATAACAAAAGCCGGTCAGTGAACAACCAAGGTGCTTGCAAGGGCCAGTGTCCAAATGTCCCACTTGAAGAAGGCACGCTAACCAATGGCAGTTCAGCAGTTTCCGGGGGAAATTAGCCAGTGGGAAACAGAGGTGTGGATCCGAGTAGAAGAGCAACAGCGGGCATCCCTGATTTTCTCTGTGGTGGGAGGCTGAGTACAGCTGATGGCTCCAAGGAGCGAGCCATGGCCACAGGCCTGGAGAAGGGAGCCCGGTCAAGGGCAAGTTTCTTATTTTCTCTGTGGCGGGAGGCTGAGTATGAATGATGGCTCCAAGGAGCAAGCCACGGCCGCTTGCAAAGATAACAGCGTCATCCACGTACAGGAGAAGCTTGGCTGAGCAGATCTCAGGCAGGGAGTTGAGAAAGAGGCTAAACAATAATGGTCCAAGGATGAATCCCTGGGGTACTCCTAATAATACCTGGCTCTACGATGTCGGTTCAACAATTTTTTTGTCGACTGACATTACCGCGACAGTTCTATGTCGACCGTAATTGCGGTCAGCATAGAACCATTCACTGTAGACTTCTTTTTCTTCGGGAGCTTTACCCCCATGCGGGGCTGGACCCTCACACCTTCAGAATTAAAACCAATCAACCCAAGTCGGTTGATTCAGGAGGGTGAACACCACCTAAAAAGCAGTGCTGGGTCCCACAGTGACAGTACAATGACCTGTCAATGTTGTCGCTGTACTGTCATTCGTGGTGTGGGTGTCGATGGGTGATCTGCATAAGATAATACCTTCCTGTCATCAGATAGTATGTTTTGTATTTTAACCTGCTAGGTTCTCTGGGCTAGATAGCTCTGGAACCATAATGCTGTCTCAGTGGATATAGCAAGAGCAAGTCATGTTTTATGAGGACAGTATGATTTACCATTTGAAAGGCCTTTGTGAAGTCAATGTTTATTGCCCTCACTAGGTCCAGGGCCTCATGAATGTATTTGGTAAATTCTAAGAGGGCAGTAGTGGTGCTGTGGGATTTATGAAACCCATGCTGTTGTGGGCATTGGATGTTGTATTTATCCAGATAGTCAGCCAGCTGGTCTGAAACTATCCGTTCGAGGGCCTTTGAGGGTGGGATAGGATGGAGATTGCTCAGCAGTTTGAGTGAAGTGTACGGTCTCCACTTTTATTCACTAGGGTAACTATGGCTGACTTCTATTTTGTGGGGGAAGTGCACTAGTCGGAGGGAGAGGTTGAAAATTTTTGTGATCATTAGGACTACTTCGTCTAGTGTGAGTACTATCATTTTAAGATCAAGGTTGTCATGCTGAGCAGTGATTTACCGTGGATTCTCTGCAGGTATTTTTTTGCATCATAGGCAGAGATTTCTTCTAAATAGAAAGGGGGGGTTGAGGGGGCAAATGGCATGTGAGTGGCCTGTTTGTTGTCCATGCTGTCAGTACTGTGATCAAGATAATCCGGGGGGGGGGGAGTACTGAGCTATGGTCAGTAAAATCTAAGTTGAAGGTGTCAGCGATAATTTTAGGATCTTGTGTAATATCACCATTAACCATAAGTACTGAAGGGGAGGACTTGCTGCTTTTATCCATGACTTCCTTGAGATTATTCCAGAAATGTTTTCCACCCCCCTCATGTTTTGTTTAGACAGTCCTTGTAGTGCTGTGTTTTAGCAAGCCTGGTTTTGTGTTTACAGCTATTTTTGGCTGCCCTGTCTTTCTGCCAATCAGCTGGTTTACAGGTCACCTTAGCTCTGTTCCATAGGTGGTTCCTGTCTCTCCTGAGTTCCAGAGATTGGGTAACCACTGGGATTTTTTACCTTCCATTTTTTAGTTGGGGCAAAAATATCACAGGCTACATTGAAGGTGTTAATAAAGTACTCTGATGCCTGGTCGACATCGCAGGAGGTGTCGAGGTAGGATCAGTCTAGCTGCTAGAGGTGAGTTATAAAGGTATTTAGCTGCCCTTTTTTAGCACTGTTAGCAGTAAAACAAGGAGCAGCTTTCTGTGTTTTATTAGACCATAGACAGGTGATGGATGAATGGTCGCTAAGTGAGTCTGGGTGTACTGAGACCTCACTTATCCTCTTCTGTTGATTTGTTAGGACCCAGTCAATCATGGTTTGGGTGTCAGTGTGGTAGCTGAGTCTGGTTGGTTCACTGACCATTTGGGTGAGGCAGAAACTGGCCAGGACATCTTTATGGGGGGCTGCATCATTGGACAACCAATTAATGTGGAAGTCACCCATGACAAGAAATTCCTTGTCTTGGCTGAGGGTATTAAAATAATTAATGAGTTTATTAAAGTTGGCAGATCGGTCTCTGGGTGGCAGTAGATTGTGAGGATTGTCAGTGATTTTGGATTCTAAGCTAGGGCCTGAGCCTCTTTGCTTAAATCAATTGATTTGAATGCGTGGCCACAAATGGTGTCATTTAGATAAACCAGATAACCCCCCTCTTTTACCCTCTCTATCCCTCCAAAAGATGGTGTAGCCATTTAAGTAGAGCATGGAGTAGGGTATTTTGGGACTGAGCCATGTTACCATAAGGGTAAGGACACTGGGTTGTGCTGTTGGGCCCAAACTTAAAGTTGGTCAAATTTAGGTAGGAGACCGCATATATTAGTGGAGGCCAGCTTCAATGTTTCCCTATTGGTTTCCCCTGACCTGCTCCATTCCCTCCCTCACATACATAGCCACCTCTCCCCCTTTCTTCCTTACCTGTCTTTCCTGAAAAGTACCACACTGCTAGGCAGACACACAATCGAAAAACTTCATCTTCTTGCCAGACTCGATAGTGTGGAACAAAGCAAGTGGAGTGAGGAGCTGCCAACTTTATTCAATGGCCTAGGAGAACTCAAAGAAAAGTACCAAATTCAGCTTACACCAGGAACCATGCCATTTGACAGACAGCACCCAGAAGGATCCCAGGTCCATTGATGTCCAAGGTCAAAGAGGAACTTTTCAGACCAGAGAATCTGGGTGTGATCTCCAAAATCGAGGGACCCACATATTGGTGTGCTAGAATGGTTGTGGTCTCAAAGACAGATAGTGGCATAACCAAGCTGAATGAGTCAGTTAGATGGTAGAAATTCATCCATCCCTCAGTGAAGCATATGCTAGGGATGCTGAAGGAAGCAATTCTCTTCAACAAGCTTGATGCCAATGAGAATTTTGGCTGATACATCTGTCAAAGACATCAGAGAAACTGACCACGTTCATTATGCTCCTTGGATGCTATTACTTTCGATGACTGCCTTTGGCATCTCGTCCATCCCTGAGCACTTCCACCACAGAATGTGTCGAGTCCTGGAAGGCTAGAGGGGATCATGTGCTACATGGACAATATCTTAGTCTTTGGTCACACCAGAAAGGTGCATGACCAAAGAGTCTATGCAGCCCTAAGAAAGGTCCAGAGTTCAGGGCCCACACTGAAAGCCAAGAAATGTGAGTTTGTGAAAACCAGAGTTCAGTTCCTGGGACATATCATCTCAGACAAAGCTGTAAAACCCAACCCATAGAAGTTGTCAGCCATACAGAGGAGGACAAGTCCCACAAATGTGTTCGAAGTTTGAGGTTTCCTGGAAATGGTCAACCAACTGAGGAAGTTCATACCCACCTTAGCAGGGAAAACAAAAAAACCTGCGAGAACTTGTGTCACAGGTGAACTAGTGGGTTTGGGGTCCAGCTGAAGAGCAAGGGTTTATGGCTCTGAAAGCAGAACATGTGGCACTGCTTATGCTAGCCTAACACGTAGCAGCGCCAACGCTAGCCTAACACATGGCACCACCGACCCTAGCCTTGTTCAGTCCCAACAAAGAAACAAAAATAAGTGGCAGCTGCATCATCCTTCGAACCAGGAGGGGCTCTGATGCAAAAACATGAAAACCACTGGAAACCTGTCGGGTATACCGCAGGAGTACTGATACCAACAGAACATCGCTATGTGCAAATTAAAAGAGACACTTGCCCTAGTGTGGGCATGTGAACACTTTAGTTGTTACCTTGAGGGAGCTAGTTGCAGGTTAAGGGGCCTGGGTACTGAAATGGGTGTCTCCACCGGGAGGACAGGGTTGTTAGTAACAAAGCTAACCTGGGTACAGCCCTCTGGGACACTGTAACCCCCCTTTTCCCCCTCTAATGGCCTAGACAATATGCAACAAAGACTTTCATAATTGCCCCTATTCAGCATATAATTCCCCACACTGTCTGCACTTACCACTAGGGCTGGTTCCACCAGTTCGACCCTAGAGACCCCCTGTAAAACAAGGTTAGGCACAGCAAATAACAACAGTACAGTGCTTTTGGTACAAACTGGAACCACAGCCAGATTAAATTAAGAAAAAGTTAGATCTGATTTATTCAGGGGACTTGAACAAGGGAGGGGTGTAATCAGGTTGACTGATTCGAAAACTGATCTAGTCAGGCAATTATGCATGCACTTTTAGTCCCTACACAGTCACACGCTCTGGGTACCCAGTTGGAAGTAAGGTGGGCCAGCCTGAAACGTTGCCTGGGGTAGGCTGGTGTCGCAGCTGGTCGGGGCCCTGTGATGAAAAGAAAAAGCATGCACAACCACACACAATTTGTAATCCAGAGCCTGAAGGCTCAGTTCATGAAAGGAAAGACAACAGTGCAATTAGATGACAACACATGAGATTTAGCTGTTGTTGCAGGGAGCTACCCTGATTGGTACTCACGCTACCCAATACGAGACACAGGCTAGAGGAAATGGAGACTGCAGGCTGATGACTGGTTTGCCAGGAGAAGCAGAGCCCACACGACTCACCAAGGTGTCGTTCCTGTTCGAGATGGTTGAGCAGGGGGCTGATCCCCGGGCGAGTCTCTCGTCGATGATGGTTTCTGTGCCTGAAGTAGCTGGCTGGGCCAGGTGGCAAGGCCCAGGCCTGGTGGAACAGTTCGGATTTTGAGTCCGGTAGTACTGGATGCAGCTTCCAGCAAGCGTGGCACATTTACACAATGGGGAACCAAATCGCGACCCACTAACAGCACACAGCACATTTATAGTAAAGCAATCACCATACCACAGTGGGGAACCAAATCGCGACCCACTAACAGCACACAGCACATTTATAGTAAAGCAATCACCATACCACAATGCGGAGGGCAGTCCAGCCGCAATATCAGTGTCTCTGAGGAAAACCGGGAATTCTGAGGTAAATGGATGTCCTGACAGGCTGATCGCGTACAGCAAATCTTTGGTATTCTTCAGGTTCAAATCTGGTCACTCTTCAGTGGCTTTGTCACACTCCAGTTCGGATACAGTCCGACTGCTAAGCCTTTCAAAGGATTCCCTCTCGAGTGACTATAGGCAGACAGGCCAAAAAAGCAGCTGCTTGAATTACTCAAGCTGTCTCTTCAAACTCTAACTCCAGACTGACTCGCTGCAACAGGCAGCTTGGGAATTCCCCTTCGGTCCAAAAGGTTCTAGTTGGTTGATCCATCTGTCTGTCAAAGCAAGGGCTCCCCCTCCAGGTCTGTTTTGGCGCCAAAATGTAAAAACTACAATTCATACAGAAATTTGCTCCCACAAGACCCCTGGGGACAGGCTCCATTTTAGAGTCATAAAAGGTACCAATTGTTGCTGACTGGCAGTCCAAAACCAAAATGGTGGTGATAAACAGAACTGTCCATGCTGCAAAGAAGGCGGGTTAGACAAACTACAATATCATTACTATGCTAATAGAAAATCAGCAAATAACTACAGTTTCTAATGGAGCTTCCTCTGTCCAAATAACGATGGCAGAATGGAGCGATTATCTGGCAGCCCGGGCCGGACTCGAGCATAGAAACACTCAGCCCCTTCCCAGATTAAATAAGCACCACGTTATTGGCAGCTCTTAAAGAGACAGGCACAGAGGCGATTAGGCACTCTCATGCAATTTCTTTTTAAACAACTAAAACACAGGACACCAGCCTGTCAGAGGGCATTTAGGCACACCCAAGGAAGGTTTTCGGGAACTCCCTTTTGTAGGTGGGATTACACTAGAAGATACAGCATTGATCTTAGAGCCCTGATTGGTTGTAAATTTTCAGAACTTCCCACAGAGCTAAGGGACACTCACATGGGTACTTCACTGAGGGCCTGTAGTCAGCTCCATATATGTTTTGGGACCAAACCGGTGTTCGACATGCACCAACCTATTAGGCACAATCCCAGCTTCAAAGCAGGTTGAAAGATGGTTGGAGACTCCATTTTACTGGGGGTCAGCCAAAGTGGCTTAGCCAGCAATCACAGCACCCGTGGCCATTGCCGCTTCAAGAGCTCCCAGACCACCCACACTCACCAGCAATCACAGCACCCATGGCCGTTGCCACTTCAGGAAGTCCTAGCCCGCCCACCCTCACCAGCAATCACAGGTACGCGCTCTCAGCCATAGGGACAGTGCAGTGTACCCAGATATTTGAATCTGGTGCCTTTTACTTTATTCACCCAGCTACTTCTGCCGGAGTATTTTAAACCAAGTGGTTAGCCCGCAGTGGTCCAAATTGTTTGTGTAGCATTATTTAAGTAATGTAAAGTTGTAGGAGCTCGTAGCAGCTTGCAATTACAAGTGCATTTTCTCTGCAATTTTAAAGCAGATGTTAGATCACTGTATTACTGCTACTGTTGTGCCCTGCATTAACTGCCCAGTCACCCAACGAAATGTATTTAAACTAGGATTTTTATCCTTAACTATCTGATTTAACTATCTGACCTGGTGCCCAGAGATATTAATTTAAAGTAGAATTTTAATGTTGAACTGGTACACTTTAAAAGAATTTTGAGTTTTAATGTTGTGCCTACTCTAAACTCCGTAAGTACAGCCGGCTCCTTCCTGAGCACAGGCTCCTCCTCTGAGCACAGCTCCACCCCCAGCTCCTCCTCCCCCGCTGAACATAAACGTAATCATCTCTTTGGCCCCCCTCCTCTGCTGAACGGAATCTTATTTGTTATTAATCCATCTCCTCTCTTCTTCCTTCCTTCCTTCTCACAGCACCTGCGGCCATTACCACTTCAGGAGGTCCCAGCCTGCCTGCCCCTGCCAGCAATCACAGGTACGTGCTGTCAGACACAGGGATGGTGTGGCACGTCCACATATTTGAATTTGGTGCCACTGTGTGGTGGCTCCCTGCCCACCACCCCCTCGGTTGGCTTTTCATTTATAGGGTCTTGTAGTCATGTGATTGTCCTCTCACGGGATTGTGTCTATCTCCCTAAACACTCATTAACTCCTTCTCAACTATCACCACTAGATGTCACCAAATACCTGGTCATCTCAACTAACCTAAAATCACACCATCATCCTACCTCAATCCCTGTTTCAACGCCCTGTGTAGGCTGACTCTCTATGCTATCATACTTCTGCAGCACATGTTTAACCGCACTTTGCCTCCATATGACGTTATCACAGACTCTGGGTTTCTCACTCTCCTGGCAGACTTACTACAAGAAGGGACCCCCCCCCTTTTTTCTTCCCAGAAGCAAATAAACCACTACCTAGACATGCTTCCCCTTACCACCAGGCATACTCTCCTGCCCACTCTAGTGCTCAGACTCCTCTTCCTATCCATCTCACTGGCAGACTCATTACTGCTAACCGGTACCCCTCCTACACATCATACCCCACCCACCCCCAATGATTTCTACTTCTCCAATTTAATGGCAACTTCCTAGAAAACATCCTACCCCTCACGTCTAGTATACTCCAAAATGAAGTTGTCACAGCTGCACATCCATAAAAGGGGACCCCCCTCCCTCAGCTGACCACACCTGGCTTAGCTCCCAAAAATGAACCTCCCTGTGGACACATATCCTGTACCTCTCCCTGACCAGCGACGTGGAAACAAATCCAGGTCCCCTGCCTCCTCCCCCAAACTGGGATAACCTCAAAGGTATTAAAATCGCTCACCTCAACATTCACAGTATTATGGCAAATAAGACCGACCCTGAAGCCTGTACAGCACACTACTCTCCTGACATACTCAGGCTCTCTGAATCCTGGCTCAAGCCCTCCACCCCTAACACTCTTTGCAACCTCATAGACTACTCCTTCTTCTGGCTCGACCACCCCTCCTCCAAGCATGGAGGTGGTCTCCTTATATACTTTAGGTCATACCTCAGCCTGTCCTTGGTCACTCACCCCTCCAGCAACACCTCTGCCTGTGAGTTCCTACATCAGGGGTCAGTCTTAACCTTTTTTTTGCACTAGCCAGCAGGGTAAGTTGATTCAAAATTGTGCTAGCTTACAGATGGTTGCACTAGCCCTTAATTATAATGGTAAATTTTGATCACTTATACAGGAAACAATGCAAGCAAAGCCAAGAAATTCTCTGATTATTGCACATTTATCCTGCTCCCACATTGCTTCCAGCTCCCCAGCAGAAAAAAAGACTGCAATGCCATCCGTCACAGACAGTGAGACACCCCCCCCCCATTGTTTTGTACCATGGCCTCCTTTCTTCCTCTTTCTGCCCCCCTACACACATACACCAAACAGAGAGGATATCACAGCAGCAAATGTTCAATCAAGCAGTCCTAGCTCTGCACACACAATAGCTGACATCATCATGCACCTCACCACACTGTCACCACCACCCACAGGGCAATGAACAGAGTCAGGCAGAGAAAAGACACTCTCAGTCCCCACCCTAGAGTCAACTGGAGACCTGCACTTTTGAAAGTTTTTGTACAGTCTCAAGTGAGCCAGGAGCACATCAAAGATTTCTTTGGGGTGGGGGCTAGACAAACCTAAGGGGCTTGGAAATAGAAAACTGATATTTTTATTTGTAAAAGCATTGATTTTAATATGCTCTGCCCCAACAATAACAGATTTTTCTTTAACATTGTTCTTGCATCAGCCCAGGGGAAACAGCACACAGGCATAACACTACACTATTTCAATTTCTGTAAAGGGTGATCTATGCACCCCAAGAATGCCTATTTCAAGGTTTCAAATTATGTATTTTATTAAGGCTTATTTTTGTACCATACATGATCCAAAGCTTTGTTTTTAGGCTGAAAGGACATGCTGAGTGGGATAAGGGTGGAACTGTATGGATGGTGATGGCTGGCATGGTCCATTTAGAAGAGCTGGGGACCCCCTACACTTGTCAGTAATGGCAGCTATGGATAGTCACTTTAGAGTCTGGTCTGCAGTGGTGATCAGGGAAAGAACAGAGTTAAGAGATTTCGAAGGAGAGGGAAGTTATGGTGAGGCTGGAATAAAACTCACCACATGCAGGGCCGATCCTGTATACCTCTTTGCATTTTGTCACTGAAATGTTGGATACAAACACTCAGAATGTAGAGAAATGAGGGGCACTAGTCTTAATAATATTGGACAAATTGTTAGACATAGACACATTCAGAAAACTGGAACCTAGTGACTTAACAGCACTCTACCCTTGATCACACCCTGGACACTAGCTGAAAGTCTTAACAGTGGAGTGATAATGACTCATGTTGAGTCTTTTGTGGGATCCCTCTCTTGAACTGCCAGATAATCGCAGCTCTTAATGAGCTGTTAATCACACCTGGCCATCTGAAACATTGAGAGAGATTAGCATGAGGACTAGAGAATGCTAAAGTAGAGACTTTTTTAACTTCATTAACAGCCATGAAAATCTGCACTAGTCAAGAAGGGCAAGTAAAGAGTCAGCTGCACTAGCCCTGTTCATTTTGCACTAGTGCTTGGGCTAGTAAAACAATGTTAAGATCGACTCCTGCAACATGCCACTCTCACAACTAGCCATGCACCAAATAATTATACATTGTATGTGTATACAACCCACTTAAAGGCAGCACCATCGGGCTAACTGCTCTCATCAATTCCATCCTACCCTCCATTGGCCGGCATGATACAATCTTGATTGGCTCAGTCCCAAATGGAGCTCATATGACGTACTCATAAGTAGAGCTTGCCTATCCCAAATCATCTCCGATCTAACATGTTCCTCCCCAAGAGGCACATCCTCTGCCTTGTTAGACTGGATGCTCACCAATCATCCAGACATGATCTTGGAGTCTGGCACTCTACTGGACTCAAGTCAGCAATCACTCCCCCATCTACTGCCTTTGGAATGCCCATACCCTGAAAATCCCTCCCAAAGTCCTCACCTTCAAGAACCTTGCCAATCTTGACCCTGTCACACTCACAGCTGAGCTCCAGCTCATAGACTGGACCCACCTCCTAGCTACCTCCAACATAAACACTGCCCTAGAAATCTTCCAATCACACATCTCTCAACTATAAGACAGACTATTCTCAATCACTAGCTGCACAGCAACCTCCTCTCCCTCTATAAAGAAAGAGGTAGTCGCTGGCAATCCTACAAGGCATCTTCTGATCCCTAGGACTGGCAAAAATACCATGCTCTGTAAAATCGTTGCAAAACAGACACCCAGTGAGCCCAAAGTTCCTTCTGCAAAGCTAAGTTCATCACCTCCGCTGGCAGCCCTAGCAGTTTCTGGGGTCACTTGAAAGGACTCCTGGGTGCTCCGTCCCAATCCTCAACCACTAACATGATCATAAATAGATTGAACTGCAACAACCCCTCACTATAGCCAATGCCTTCAATGCCCACTGCACCAATCTCTCCCACTTCCCATCTCTGTCCAGCCCCCTCCAAGACCCTAACCCCCCCCACAACCCATCCTCTTTTCTACCTGGTCTCAAGGCACAAGGTCGTATGTCTCCTTAAATCCCTTCCACTGAATGCTGCACCTGGCCCTGATGGGATCGAGACCAAGATCCTAAAAGCTGGGGCCCAGCACTTCACCATACATATCACCCACATCTACAATGTATCCCTCACCTCTGGCATAGTCCCATCTCTCTGGGAAGTAGCCAGGGTTTTCCCAGTCCCTAAAAAAGAGGTCTCAAATAACATATCCCAATATTGTCACATTGCTCTACTGCCCCTCCTAGGCAAGCTCTTCGAAAAGATAGTCACTGCCCAACTTACAGACTATCTACATTCCTATAACCTGCTCACCCCTTGCCAACATGGTTTCCGCAGGGGCCACAGCATGTCAACCGCCCTCATTAAATTCTCCAATGATGTCAAAATCACCATGGATCAGGGCTCACTCATGGGAGCCATTTTCATAGACCTATCCAAGCCCTTTAACCTCATAGATCACTCCATTCTCACTCATAAGTTAGCTGCCATGGGCTTATCCCCCCACGCCACCTCTTGGTTCGCAAACTTCCTGTCCAAACATAGACAGTTTGTCAAATTCAGCTCAGTTTCCTCCCATGAACTGCCTGTCACCCGGGGTGTCCCCCAGGGGTCTATCTTCGGCCCGCTCCTTTTCTCCATCTTCACAAATCCTCTCCCAACCGTTATCACCTCTTCCGTAATCATACTGTATGCAGACAACATAGCCCTCTATTACAGTGCCCAAAGCACCCAACACATCAACTCATAGCTAAATAAGGACTTCTCCTTCATACAAAGATGGCTTGTGGAAAACAACCTGGTTCTTAATGTTATTTGGATCCCAGATCCGTCGAGCTTCCTGCCCTCTCCCCCTAGATATCAGATGCATCAATGGCTCCCCTCCCCCCTAAGTCCAATAATTCAAATACCTAGGTATCACCTTAGACCCTAGTCTATATTATCACCTCCACATCACAAACCAACGTAATGCCACCAACACTCGTACTGGAATGACCTACTGCTTTAAGCATCTTCTCATACCCCTTGTCCAAAATACCATTGCCCAAGGCTTACTCCTCCCCTGCCTACAATATGGGTCCCTACTCATCTCCAATGACCCCTCAGGTTCCTTGCAAAGTGGGCCATCACTTATAACAACATTTGCTGCTTTGCCCTCTCACCCCCTTGCCACCCTTACCACTGCTCACTCTACAACTCTTTAGGGTGGCTAGCCCCCTTGGCATTGAGATTGTTCACTCTAGGCTGCTTTATACATAAGCAACTTTAGTCCCCCTCTCCTGCTATTGCCATCCTGCCCCCTCCTAGCGCCAGCATTGCCTACTCCCTCAGATCTCGTGATCCGACCCAACTTGGCATGCCTAGGTCTGCTACCAAAATGGGTGAACAGGCCTTTTCATCCTTCGTGCCTAGACCCTGGAACTCTCTTCCTCAAACAATACATGGCTCCACCTCCACTCAGTCTTTCAAATCAGCCCTTAAACATAGAAACACAGACTTTGATGGCAGATAAGGACCGCTTGGCCTACCTAGTCTGCCCATTTCCCTACCTAGAGGATAAGCTGCAGATCCTAGTTAACCAACAGCCTATTTCTTCCTAACCCCCACAAAAATTGCCTTATGTCTGTCCCATGCATTCTTGAATTCTCCCACAGTATTAGACTCCACAACCTCCTCAAGAAGGCTGTTCCATGCATCCACCACCCTCTCTGTGAAAAAATGCTTCCTCACATTGCTCCTGAACCACCCCCCATCTTCAAATCATGTCCCCTTGTTCTTGCACATCTCTTTTTCTGAAAGATGCTACCCTCTTGGACTTTGTTGATTCCACTGAGGTACTTAAATGTTTCTATCATGTCCCCCCTCTCCCTCCTTTCCTCAAGGGTATATATATATATTAAGCTCCTTTAGTCTCTCCTTGTATGGCTTCTATTGCAGACCCTGCACCATTTTAGTTGCCCTCCTCTGGACTGCCTCTATCCTGTCTATGTCCTTGCGGAGATGGGGTCTCCAGAAATGCACACAGTGCTCCAGATGGGGTCTTACCAACTGTCTGTACAGAGGAATAACAACTTCCTGTTTTTCTGCTGGTGATGCCTCTCCCTATACATCCCAGTATCCCCCCAGCCCTTCCTACTGCCTTCTCACATTGCTTGCTAACCTTAAAGTCCTCTGATATGATCACCCCCAGGTCCCTTTCCATTTTTGTTGTTCTTACTACCTCCCCCCATTGTGTTATCTTCCCCTGGGTTTTTGTTTCCCATGTGCATTATTTTGCACTTCTTTGCATTGAATCCAAGGTGCCATACTTCTGACCATTCCTCCAACCTTGCCAAGTCCATCCTCATCCGTTCCATGCCTCCTTGTGTATCAACCCTGTTGCACATCTTTGTGTCATCTGCAAAGAGGCATACTTTTCCTTCCAGTCCCTCTGCAATGTCACTTATAAAGACATTAAAAAGGACTGGACCTAGTACTGAACCCTCCGGTACCCCACTGGTAACCCCTCTTTCTTCAGAGTGGACTCCATTTACAATTACCTTCTGTGTCCTATTGTCCAGCCAATGTTTTACCCAGGCTACCACCCTGGGACCCATTCCCAGGGTGGCTAATTTGTTTATTAATCTTTTCTGTGGGACTGTGTCAAATGCCTTGCTAAAGTCTAGGTAGGCCATGTCCACAGCCCCTCCATAGTCTACTACTTTGGTCACCCAGTCAAAGAAATCTATTAGGTTTTTCTGACATGACCTTTCTGCTGTGAACCCTAAAGCTTAAAGTTCATCTCTTTCAATCCACAACCTGCAAGTGTTTCCAGCCCACATTACCCCTAGCCTCCCAAATCCAAACTACTGCCCACACACCTGATTTCTGTATCAAACAGCTCTATGGTCCCCTACCCCCATGTATCAACACAGATGATGCTCCACTGCTCGTCACATGGCCACTAATACCCTGTTGATTGACTGTAATCAAGTTAGCTCCAACCTGCATGTATGGTGTCCCCAAATACCCACCCTGTACTAGGGTGTCCCCTAATACCCATACTGTACTACTCCATGTAAACCACTGCCTCTAAGTCTCTCCTTACAGCTGTTGAACAACTGTTTGTAAAAATCAGAGCTATCTGTATAATTACCTGTTTCCTGCACTTAGCTGTTGAAATCTACTGCTATCGCTAGGCGGTGTTTTCAGACCTGTAATTGTCCTTGTGGAAATGTTTATGTACAGTATTATTTGTTATTGTGCACATGAAATGTAATCTCTCGGGTCGTACCTGAAAATAGGCACACCGCTGTCTAACGTACTTACCTGGTTACCAAAAACCGAATAAATAAAAATAACTAATAATAGAGAACAACACCCCTGTACCTTTTGAGATATTCAGAACTCGCAGCCAGCTGACAGCAGTGCCACAGGAGGATTCATGGACTGACCTCAGTATTGCAGCGAATCGAAGACGTGCCATTTCAGTAGTGTATAGGAAACGTGTAGGGAGGTAGCTACTAATTCTATAAACCTCCAGCTCGAGTACTGGACTACAGAATTTTCTGAACTAGAGGTTTCAGAAAATTCTGACAATGTGTGGTTCAATGAATATAAATATATGTCAATATTGACTGGCTTAGGTCAGCACATTACAGGCTATTAAATAACATGTAGTATGGCCCAGTGAAACTATTTCACATGGGGACGCTAGAAACAGATGCATGTCCAAATGCAAGACCCAGAAAGAAACAGTAAAGCATATACTGGTATATTGTGGGATCGCCATGCCGCATCCAAGCTATGGCTAGAGATAAAAGAGCAAGTGGACCAACGGCCGGTCTGCAAGACGTTTTTGACCCTCTCATCTGCCTTGCTGGTCTTGACTTAAATAGTGAAGCACTCAGGAACAGTTACAGGCAAGAAATTTCAGTGACTAATAAAAAACTCCAGCTAGGGGTTGAATGGTGTAACAACATATTTAACCTATTTAATGGTACAACTGCAATTTTACATTGTTGTTTCCACACCTAGTTTGACGTTTTGATTTTTAATTAGGGGATATATTGTTCTTGTGGACTTTATATAGTAACTGAGATAAATTATCAGTTCATTATGGTTTATAACTAAATTCTGAAATCTCTTTCATATTCTACACAACATTCTTTTTGCATTAAATATTAGTACTTAGATTTTGCACTTGATTAATTATGTTCATGTTTTGTTCATCGTTCTATTTACTTAATTGATATTTGATCAGTTTGGAATATATATGAACCAGAATGTGCAAAAGAATAGAAGGAGGTCAAAACCTATCACTAAATTGTTCATATTATGTGATGTCATAATGAATTGACTGTTTAAAGCTTAGATACACTCTCTTTGGACACCCCCCCTAAAGAAGGCTGGGATAGCCGCAGTGCAGGGGCAGAGAGCCCCAGTTTGGGATGTGGATTGTTTGACTGCAGAGAATAAATGCTTTGAAACTGATTTGGTTGTCACTGGAATTTTTTGACTGCAACCGCTCCTTAGTGCTTCACTATTTTGGACTTTACTGTCTGGGCTGGCCGCTCTTGTGTGAAGCTCCACCCTGCACTGAAAAGTCACAGCAGCTACTGTTTGGATTTTGGTCTTGGCTTAGAAAAGCTGGTAGAGCAGCAGAGTTACCAGCTGGCCCTGATAGTAGCTACTGCACGACATGTCATTGCCAGGTACTGGTTAGATTACCATGCGAACATATGAACATACAAAATTGGCAGCAGATACAGGTCATATGGTCTATCTAGTCTGCTCAAGTGTGCAGCACTCCAGGCTACACAGAATGGCACACTGCTGCTCTAGAGGTTAGATTACCAGGCTCTGGGCTACACAGAATGGCACACTGCTGCTCTAGAGGTTAGATTACCAGGCTCTAAACTTCACAGAATGGCACACTGCTGCTCTAGAGGTCAGATTACCAAGCTCCAGGCTACACAGAATGGCACACTGCTGCTCTAGAGGTTAGATTACCAGGCTCTAAACTACACAGAATGGCACACTGCTACTCTAGAGGTTAGATTACCAGGCTCTAAAATACACAGAATGGCACACTGCTGCTCTAATGGTTAGATTACCAGGCTCCAGGCTACACAGAATGGCACACTGCTGCTCTAGAGGTTAGATTACCAGGCTCTAAACTACACAGAATGGCACACTGCTGCTCTAGAGGTTAGATTACCAGGCTCCAGGCTACACAGAATGGCACACTGCTGCTCTAGAGGTTAGAGTACCAGGCTCCAGGATACACAGAATGGCACACTGCTGCTCTAGAGGTTAGATTACCAGGCTCCAGGCTACACAGAATGGCACACTGCTGCTCTAGAGGTTAGATTACCAGGCTCTAAGCTACACAAAATGGCACACTGCTGCTCTAGAGGTTAGATTACCAGGCTCTAAATTACACAGAATGGCACACTACTGCTCTAGAGGTCAGATTACCAGGCTCCAGGCTACACAGAATGGCACACTGCTGCTCTAGAGGTTAGATTACCAGGCTCCAGACTACACAGAATGGCACACTGCTGCTCTAGAGGTTAGATTACCAGGCTCTAAGCTACACAGAATGGCACACTGCTGCTCTAGAGGTCAGATTACCAGGCTCCAGGCTACACAAAATGGCATACTGCTGCTCTAGAGGTTAGATTACCAGGCTCTAAACTACACAGAATGGCACACTGCTGCTCTAGAGGTCAGATTACCAGGCTCCAGGATACACCGAATGGCACACTGCTGCTCTAGAGGTCAGATTACCAGGCTCCAGGATACACAGAATGGCACACTGCTGCTCTAGAGGTCAGATTACCAGGCTCCGGGCTACACAGTATGGCACACTGCTGCTCTAGAGGTCAGATTACAAGGCTCCAGGATACACAGAATGGCACACTGCTGCTCTAGAGATTAGATTACCAGGCTCCAGGCTACACAGAATGGTACACTGCTGCTCTAGAGGTTAGATTACCAGGCTCCAGGATACACAGAATGGCACACTGCTGCTCTAGAGGTTAGATTACCAGGCTCCAGGCTACACAGAATGATACACTGCTGCTCTAGAGGTTACATTACCAAGCTCTAAGCTACACAGAATGGCACACTGCTGCTCTAGAGGTCAGATTACCAGGCTCCGGGCTACACAGAATGGCACACTGCTGCTCTAGAGGTCAGATTACCAGGCTCCAGGCTACACAGAATGGCACACTGCTGCTCTAGAGCTTAGATTACCAAACTCTAAAATACACAGTGTGGCACACTGCTGCTCTAGAGGTCAGATTACCAGGCTCCAGGCTACACAGAATGGCACACTGCTGCTCTAGAGGTCAAATTACCAGGCTCTAAGATACACAGAATGGCACACTGCTGCTCTAGAGGTTAGAGTACCAGGGTTCAGGCTACACGGAATGGCACACTGCTGCTCTAATGGTTAGATTACCAGACTCCAGGCTACACAGAATGGCATACTGCTGCTCTAGAGGTTAGATTACCAGGCTCTAAACTACACAGAATGGCACACTGCTGCTCTAGAGGTCAGATTACCAGGCTCCAGGCTACACAGAATGCCACACTGCTGCTCTAGAGGTTAGATTACCAGGCTCCGGGCTACACAGAATGGCACACTGCTGCTCTAGAGGTTAGATTACCAGGCTCCGGGCTACACAGAATGGCATACTGCTGCTCTAGAGGTTAGATTACCAGGCTCCAGGCTACACAGAATGGCACACTGCTGCTCTAGAGGTTAGATTACCAGGCTCCGGCCACAGAATGGCATACTGCTGCTCTAGAGGTTAGATTACCAGGCTCTAAGCTATACAGAATGCCACACTGCTACGCTAGAGGCTCTGTGGATGGAAAAATGTTGGCTGCTATAAATCACAGGCAAAAAACATCTACTGCCAGATGAGAACGTTTACAGGTGTTGCCCCAGTTGCAACAGGAAGGCTTAGCATAATGTTTCACTACAACCCAGTATCAATGTTTATATAGCTACAACAGCAGATATGCATAGAGAATACTGCAACATGAATGATTTGACAGCTAACCCAGGTTTCATAGCACAACAATATCGGCTCAGACGAGTATGAATCAATGTTAATGGAATTGCCTGCAAATAATTTACTGCTTGTTTAGTTTTATATTTCAGGGTTGGTCTGTTTTTAATCTGTTTCACTGTTCTGATTGTGTAAGTTCTAATGAAATGGCAGTGTACTTGTAACTTTGTCTGTAACCGGTGCCCCCTTTCAGCTCGACACCCCAACAGCGAAACACGAACAAAGACTATTATGGCAACAGTTGCTGTAATGGTCCTTTTCCATGTTTTGCTTTTCTCCAGTGTTCTACCCCCTTCCCAGAACAACTCCGACCTGGAGTTGATAATACTAAAGTCCGGGGGGTGTGGGCGGCACAATACCTGCATCGGTATTGTGCCATCGCTGTATGGGAGGTCAGCATTTTCACTGTCGACCTCCCTTGGTGTTTCCATCTGTGATATATGTATACATGTTTTTAAGATGACAGATATTACCAAATGTATATGTGCATGTGACAATCAATTTTTCAATAAAGTACACTCAGTTTTTAAAAAAAAAGAATCCCTTTCAAAGGACAACTTACAGAAGGAGTTGAAAACCTCATGGAAGAAACAAATATGGATCTAATTCACATATGAGACACCCTTCCAACATCAGACATCAGTCTTGAGCAAATCAAAGAATAACTACAGAAAGATCATGTGTGTCAACAAGTTATGAAATTTTGCCAAATTGGTTGGCCAAGTGTTCAAGATCTGGATACTATCAAACTGTTTTGGCATGAACAACACACCTAGACACCAAGGCATAGAAAAATGTTACAGGAGAGCACAGAAGACTGTGTGGTGGCTGGGGCTTGGTTCACAACTAACAACCCTGATAAACAAGTCTGAAGTCTGTACCAATCGCCACAGCAATCCAGTAGAACCCCTGATTCCATCTAAATTTCTGGAAAGACCATGACAAAATGCTGCTACAGATCTCTTCGACCTGAAAAGTCAGAAATTCCTCACAGCTGTGGACTATAATTCAAGGTACACTGGAGTTGTTCATCTGAACTTTACCACAGCAAGTCATGTTACTGGAGACTTGAAAGCAATTTTTGCTCACCACAGAGTGCCCAATACTCTGGTTTTAGACAATGGTCCACAGTTCAATTATTTAGCCTTTCTCAATTTTGCAGAAGACTGTGGCTTTGTACATCTCACAAGTAGCCCAAGACATCCACAAGACAATGGAGAAGCCAGAAGAGCATTACAACCAGTAAAGAGACTTCTCAAAAAAGCTGTTTCATTCAAAGCTTCACTTGCCTACTGAGAAACACCACTTGCCAACAGCTATAGTCCGACAGAACCGCTGATGGGCTGAAAACTGAGAATAACTGTACCTATTTTGCCATCCCTTTCGAATCCAAAACTTCCAGACTAAAGAAAGATTCTAGGCTACAAACAGTTTTCAAGTTTCAAATGCAAGCACCAAGCAATCATATGACTTATGACACAACGCTCGTAATGGGCCAGTTTCAGCCTGGAGAAAAGTCTAGATTCTGGACATGAAGATTTTGGCACAAGTCACAGAATAGCTGTTACTGCAGAGTCCACAGGGTCAGTTGAGATACAACAGATGCCACTTTGTTCACCTTCACTCCAGAGGGGAGAAGGCCAGGAATCAGAAGATAAACTGTCAATGCCTCCAGGGGAACCACCAAATGATCCACCAGAATATCAGCCAGAAGTGGTACAACCAATACCACTAGAAATTCCTGTACCATCACTGAGACCACAGCAGAAGCTGTTGAAAGACAGGCCTTATAAAGTTTCAGGATTACTTATCCTGCTCTGCACACCATACTCCAGGAGGGGCCTGACCTTGCCTTGTAAAATGGCAGGATTACTTACCCAGCTCTACTGTCATACCTTTCTGGGGAAATTTATTATTATTAGTTTTACAGTGCAATACAGACAATTGATCACTTAAATATGATAAGCAGTCCAAAACAAATTAGACATTTGAAACACCTTGTTGCTTAATCCAATATTATGTGCAACTATCTTATACTGGTACAGTGTAATGGGGATTGCAAAATGAATCACAGGAGATCTAGAAGTTCCATATCTCGATCTTGCTGCATGATGAGTCAGTGAGTCGCATGGGCTGGTACTGAAATAAAAAGGCCATCAAGTCCATAGCTGAAAGGGAAAAATCTCTGTACAGAGACGGTATCATGTCACGCTCCTTCCCTAATGTTAATATCTCCTAGCATGAGTAATAGCAGCAAATAAAATCTAAATCTGAGTTACAGTTTAGTCCCCAACCCCCCGTAGTGAAATAAAAAGAAATGAGCCAGCAGCGGTACACTCATTATAGCAACCCAGTCCACCTCAAAATACACTGTTTTCAGAACTAGTTGAACTTTTGGAATACCTAGTAAACCTGTACACTTCTATGCTTAATTATTAAGGTACTGGCAATGTAAGAAAAAAACAAGAGCACGACCGGCACTAGGGAGCATGTTTATCCGTCCCAAAGTACAAAACGGACGTTAACTGAAACAAACATTTTCCTTCTATCAGGTTTGAATTAATAAAGATAGTACTTGTTCACATCAATTAGTGAGCTAAATCAGTTACCAGTCTGATATCGGTGGTGTCTACAGGGCGTCGATATTGAAATTTAGTCCCAAAGTTGAAGTTATGGCTCCTCTTCTTCAGATAACAACTTCCCAGTGCCCTCCTTCTGCTGCCTGTCTGCCAAAAAGTGATCGTCCCACTCGTCGGCCTCAGCAGGGTCAGAGAATGCCCACATGTTTCTTTCATGCACAATTTGTAGCCAAGCTGGGAAGACCATCGAGTATGAGATAGAGGCTTCACTCAGAATGCGCCAGATGCCATCACATTTCTTTCTCCTCTGCCACGTGGCATAACTTACATGCAACAAAAGATGTGCTTGCTGGCCATCCTGTGAAATTGAAACCTATGAGATCAGGTAAGTTCTGCAGTGACAGTATAGCAGGGGCAAACCGGGCAGACTAGTTGGGCCAAGTGGTCCTTATCTGTTGACAAATTCCATATTTCTCTGTTAAATTGGACCTGCGCTCCTTGCCTGGGTTAGTGTTTGGTCTTGTGTTCCTTGTGTTACTATTAATACAGTGCAGGGTTCATTAGTAGTCTGAGATGTGTTTCATGGTGCAATTCTCTACACCTTTTCATGCCAAAGTCCCTTGTTGCCCCATCCAGGGGCAGTTTGTCTGAGGACCATTGTGAAAAAACATTAGAGGATGATCCCCATCAATATCTTCTTGCCATTCAGTAATTCACAAACTGGCCACATGGGCCTGATTCTTGAATGTTCCAAGGCATGCCTAAATGTGGTTGTTCTCCTCTACAACCAGCACCGCTGCACTTGTGGTGGTAGATGCTGTTCCAAGGCATGCCCAAATGTGGTTGTTCTCCTCTACAACCAGCACCGTTGAACTTGTGGTGGTAGATGCTGTTCCAAGGCATGCCTTGATGTGGTTGTTCTTGTCCACAGCCAGCGCCATCACACTTGTGGTGGTGGATGCCGGATTCTTGAACATCCAACATTTCTTTTACAACACATTCCACCGTTGTCTCAGCCACAGTTATCCGAGTGTTAAAAATGTGCATTGTTTGGCTCAGGTCAGCTAGAGAGGAAATCAACCACTGCATCTTCAGTCCCAGTGTTTGTAGCATTTCCCTCTGCATCTTCAGTCCCAGTGTTTGTAGCATTTCCTACTGCATCTTCAGTCCCAGTGTTTGTAGCATTTCTCACTGCATCTTCAGTCCCAGTGTTTGTAGCATTTGCCACTACATCCTCAGTCCCAGCGTTTGTAGCATTTTTCACTGCATCTTCAGCCCAGTGGTTGTAGCAACTTCCACTGCATCTTCAGTCCCAGTGTTTGTAGCAATTTCTGCTGCATCCTCAGTACCAATGTTTGCAGCAATACCCACTGCATCCTCAGCCCAGTGTTTGTAGCATTTGTCACTGCATCCTCAGTCCCAGTGTTTGTAGCATTTCTCACTGCATCCTCAGTCCCTGTGTTTGTAGCATTTGCACTGCATCCTCAGTCCCAGTGTTTGTAGCATTTGCCACTGCATCTTCAGCCCCAGTGTTTGTAGCATTTGCCACTACATCCTCAGTCCCAGTGTTTGTAGCATTTGCCACTGCATCCTCAGTCCCTGTGTTTGTAGCATTTGCCACTGCATCCTCAGTCCCAGTGTTTGTAGCATTTCCTACTGCATCTTCACGTCCAGTGTTTGTAGCATTTGCCACTACATCCTCAGTCCCAGTGTTTGTAGCATTTTCCACTGCATCCTCAGTCCCTGTGTTTGCAGCATTTGCCACTGCATCCTCAGTCCCAGTGTTTGTAGCATTTCTCACTGCATCTTCAGCCCCAGTGTTTGTAGTATTTGCCACTACATCCTCAGTCCCAGTGTTTGTAGCATTTGCCACTACATCCTCAGTCCCTGTGTTTGCAGCATATGCCACTGCATCTTCAATCCCAGTGTTTGTAGCAATTCCCACTGCATCTTCAGTCCCAGTGTTTGTAGCATTTGACACTGCATCCTCAGTCCCTGCATTTGTAGCATTTTCCACTGCATCCTCAGTCCCTGTGTTTGTAACATTTGCTACTACATCTTCAGTCCCAGTGTTTGTAGCATTTGCCACTGCATCCTCGGTCCCAGTGTTTGTAGCATTTGCCACTGCATCCTTAGTCCCTGTGTTTGTAGCATTTCCCACTGCATCCTCAGTCCCTGTGTTTGTAGCATTTGCCACTGCATCCTCAGTCCCTATATTTGTAGCATTTTCCACTGCATCTTCAGCCCAGTGTTTGTAGCAACTTCCACTGCATCTTCAGTCCCAGTGTTTGTAGCAACTCCCACTGCATCCTCAGTACCAATGTTTGTAGCAATATCCACTGCATCCTCAGTACCACTGTTTGCAGCATTTTCCACTGCATCCTCAGTCCCAGTGTTGGTAGCATTTCTCACTGCATCTTCAGCCCCTGTGTTTGTAGCATTTGCCACTACATCCTCAGTCCCAGTGTTTGTAGCATTTGCCACTGCATCCTCAGTCCCTGTGTTTGTAGCATTTGTCACTGCATCCTCAGTCCCAGTGTTTGTAGCATTTCCCACTGCATCTTCAGTCCCAGTGATTGTAGCATTTGCCACTACATCCTCAGTCCCAGTGTTTGTAGCATTTGACACTACATCCTCAGTCCCAGTGTTTGTAGCATTTGCCACTGCATCCTCGGTCCCTGTGTTTGTAGCATTTGACACTGCATCCTCAGTCCCAGTGTTTGTAGCATTTCCCACTGCATCTTCAGTCCCAGTGTTTGTAGCATTTGCCACTACATCCTCAGTCCCTGTGTTTGTAGCATTTGCCACTACATCCTCAGTCCCAGTGTTTGTAGCATTTCCCACTGCATCTTCAGTCCCTGTGTTTGTAGCATTTGACACTGCATCCTCAGTCCCAGTGTTTGTAGCATTTCCCACTGCATCTTCAGTCCCAGTGTTTGTAGCATTTGCCACTACATCCTCAGTCCCTGTGTTTGTAGCATTTGACACTGCATCCTCAGTCCCAGTGTTTGTAGCATTTCCCACTGCATCTTCAGTCCCAGTGTTTGAAGCACTTGCCACTACATCCTCAGTCCCAGTGTTTGTAGCATTTCTCACTGCATCTTCAGCCCCAGTGTTTGTAGCATTTGCCACTACATCCTCAGCCCCAGTGTTTGTAGCATTTGCCACTACATCCTCAGTCCCAGTGTTTGTAGCATTTGCCACTGCATCCTCAGTCCCTGTGTTTGTAGCATTTGCCACTACATCCTCAGTCCCAGTGTTTGTAGCATTTGCCACTACATCCTCAGTCCCTGTGTTTGTAGCATTTGCCACTACATCCTCAGTCCCTGTGTTTGTAGCATTTGCCACTACATCCTCAGTCCCTGTGTTTGTAGCATTTGCCACTGCATCCTCAGTCCCTGTGTTTGTAGCAATTCCCACTGCATCTTCAGTCTCAGTGTTTGTAGCATTTGCCACTGCATCTTCAGTCCCAGTGTTTGTAGCAATTCCCACTGCATCTTCAGTCTCAGTGTTTGTAGCATTTGACACTGCATCTTCAGTCCCAGTGTTTGTAGCATTTGCCACTACATCCTCAGCCCCAGTGTTTGTAGCATTTGCCACTACATCCTCAGTCCCAGTGTTTGTAGCATTTGCCACTACATCCTCAGTCCCAGTGTTTGTAGCATTTGCCACTACATCCTCAGTCCCAGTGTTTGTAGCATTTGCCACTGCATCTTCAGCCCCAGTGTTTGTAGCATTTGCCACTGCATCCTCAGTCCCAGTGTTTGTAGCAATTCCCACTGCATCTTCAGTCCCTGTGTTTGTAGCATTTGACATTGCATCCTCAGTCCCTGCGGTTGTAGCATTTGCCACTGCATCCTCAGTCCCTGTGTTTGTAGCATTTGACATTGCATCCTCAGTCCCTGTGTTTGTAGCATTTGCCACTACATCCTCAGTCCCTGTGTTTGTAGCATTTGCCACTGCATCTTCAGTCCCAGTGTTTGTAGCAATTCCCACTGCATCTTCAGTCCCAATGTTTGTAGCATTTCCCACTGCATCTTCAGTCCCAGTGTTTGTAGCATTTGCCACTAAATCCTCAGTCCCAGTGTTTGTAGCATTTCTCACTGCATCTTCAGCCCCAGTGTTTGTAGCATTTGCCACTACATCCTCAGCCCCAGTGTTTGTAGCATTTGCCACTACATCCTCAGTCCCAGTGTTTGTAGCATTTGCCACTACATCCTCAGTCCCAGTGTTTGTAGCATTTGCCACTACATCCTCAGTCCCTGTGTTTGTAGCATTTGCCACTACATCCTCAGTCCCTGTGTTTGTAGCATTTGCCACTACATCCTCAGTCCCTGTGTTTGTAGCATTTGCCACTGCATCCTCAGTCCCAGTGTTTGTAGCAATTCCCACTGCATCTTCAGTCTCAGTGTTTGTAGCATTTGACACTGCATCTTCAGTCCCAGTGTTTGTAGCATTTGCCACTACATCCTCAGCCCCAGTGTTTGTAGCATTTGCCACTACATCCTCAGTCCCAGTGTTTGTAGCATTTGCCACTACATCCTCAGTCCCAGTGTTTGCAGCATTTGCCACTACATCCTCAGTCCCAGTGTTTGTAGCATTTGCCACTGCATCTTCAGCCCCAGTGTTTGTAGCATTTGCCACTGCATCCTCAGTCCCAGTGTTTGTAGCAAATCCCACTGCATCCTCAGTCCCAGTGTTGGTAGCATTTGCCACTGCATCTTCAGCCCCAGTATTTGTGGCATTTCCAGTTCTGAGCTCTGCCCAGATGCAGTTATGGGCTCAGCCGCTGACTGCGTAGACTGAGTTGCTGGTGTGGATTTGCCCTTTCCAGGATCCCCAGTGCCTTTATCCTTTTGAAGATTGCCCATTTTGTTCCTCAGGTGGTAAGCGTCTGAGTAATATCAGTTGCAGCACTTAAATTATTCAAGAAAACAATATTTTAAATTAATTTCCACAGAGAGGTGGGGAGTTGTAAATTGTTCTGCTACAACACTCAGACTCTACAGTGCCCCCATCATACCCTTCTGATGCACCCCAACATTCTGCTAGCCCTCTTGACAGTGGCCATACAAAGTTTGTCTTACCTCAGCCCCTTTGTCTACTATGACTCCCGGGTCCTTTTCCCCCCTGAGAGCAACAAGAGGAGCCCCCCCACAGTGTGTAGGTTCCACCTCTGTTTTACCTCCCCAAGGGCAATGCCCTGCATTTGGCTACACCGTATCTGAGGCTCCAGCAGTCAGAACAACTGCCTGGCTTGTTCGGGTCATCCTGAAGTGTGCCCCTGTCCTTAAGGGGGTCCTCCACCCTGGATAGCTTAGCGTCATCCATGAACTGAACCAGCCTGCTGAAGACCCCCAGTTCCAGTTTGTTGATGAAGATGTAAAGAGCAGTGACCCCAGCACTGGTCCCTGAGGGCCACCACTGAGTACAACTCTCCACTGGGTGTAGCATCTGGCCACCGCCACCCTCTGCTTCCTGCCCTCAGCATAACAAAACACAACAGAAATAAAACAAATATTTGGGAGATAACAAATAGCCGTCTTAAGCACTCAGTTGATTTTGGAGGGAAACAGACATGATGGGAGTGGTGCAGTGCAGTGGTGGAGGAGCAGCTGTCTTCAGGGAGACATTCTGGAGGCTTCGATGCTGCCCTATCTGCAGGCACCTCTCCGGGCTGAGGGAGGGGGTTGTCTGCCTCCAAGCAGAGTTGGCCAAGCTGAAGGCAGCATCCACCCCCCCACCCAGAGACCACCGGGTTCACAACCTGTACCTCAGAGGATCCCATGAAAGAGGAGTGATTGGACTATGGTGGGCTCAGGGAGGATGACGGAGGTGGGTGGAAAGCACATCCCCAACTGGTCCCGCTTAGAAACTCCTACACTGTTTTGGAGGAACAGTAAAGCCCCACTCAGGAACACGAGGCTGGGACCAGGGAGGATAGGAGGGTTCTCCAGGATGGAGCCCCAGGGAAGGGAGGCAGGGAACCCTGGAGAAGGGGGAAGCTTCTCTTGGGGGGGACTCTATTGTCCAGAGAGTGGAGTTAAGGTCACCTAGCAGGGGAGAGAGGGAGGTCAAGTGCCTCCCCGGAAGCACTGTGTGGAGGGATGGGAAATGGATCCATAGGATTGCTATGGCAATAGCTAGGAGGGAGCAGCTGGATGTCATTGTCCACCTGGGGACCAATGACCTGGCCAGGAGAAGGGTGGAGTTAGCCAGAGTCCAGGATGATTTCAGGAAGCTGAGGGGAAACCTGAAACAGATAGCACGCTCCGCCTCATTCTCAGAGGTTCTACCTGTCCAGGGTACAGGGGAAGCTAGGGCACTCCACATCCATGTCTTCAACACCTGGTTGAAGGATTGGTGTGGAAGGGAGGGTTTTGGCTTCATAGGCGACTGGGGCTTGACCTTGGCAGTTGCGAACTTATATAAGGAGGACAGACTGCATCTGTCCGAGAAGGGACTCTTGACCCTGTGTGAGAAGTTTAAATGCTTCAGCTGTGAGCATTTAAACTGGCCAAAGGGGGGGAGAGCCAGGAGGGTCAGGAAGCTTAGGAACTCACACCCCCATGGGAACATGCAGGAACATAAGCTGACTACAGGAACAGCTATAGCAGGCAGGGAGGAGCAGGCAGGTGAAGAATGTATAACGAGTGATACGGGGGGGCAAGAGCACATAGGAAAGGAAACCAGGGTGGGGGGAAGACACTGGAGAGGGAGAACAAAAAGCAGAGCAAGGGCAGACTGTAAAACATAGATGGTCATGCTAATGAATGCCCGTAGCCTAGAAAATCAGGTTCCGGACCTGGAGGCCTGGTTGACAGATGCAGACCTTGACATAGCAGCAGTAACAGAGACATGGTACTCTGCTAATCATGGCTGGGAAGTCAATGTACCAGGCTATACACTGTTCAGGAGGGACAGGGAAGGTAAAAAGGGTGGGGGAGTGGCCCTGTACATCAGAGATGGTATAAAGGCTACAGAAGTTCAGGGAAGACAGCAGGATGCCGAGGTAATGTGGGTCACCCTGGAGTGAGGGAATGGAACAGCAATATGCACAGGGGTGATCTACAGACCTCTGGCACAGGGGGAAGAAGTAGACAGGGAACTAGTGGAGAACATACATGACATGGCAGCTAAAGGCGAAATCCTGCTACTGGGGGATTTCAATATGCCAGACATGGATTGGGCCACCCAGATGGCTGTTTCAGCAAGAAGCAGCCATCCTAGAATCCCTGCAGGGGGTTGAACTCAGGCAGCTGGTGCATGAGCCAACCAGGGACAAGTCAATTCTGGACCTGGTATGGACCAATGGAAATAGAGTCAAAGAAATACT
The DNA here is from genome assembly GCA_016271365.2 of Neoceratodus forsteri. Taxonomy (NCBI): domain Eukaryota; kingdom Metazoa; phylum Chordata; order Ceratodontiformes; family Ceratodontidae; genus Neoceratodus; species Neoceratodus forsteri. Next base: position 3,642,461 of record JADMNL010000026.1, read on the forward strand.
GGTGGAAGGGCAGATGTCCAGTGACCACCACATGGTGTGGTTCGGCAGGGAGACATGGACTCAGTTAAGCCACACAAGGGCAAGAGTACTAGATTTCAGGAGGGCGGATTTCACTGAAATGGGTAGATGTATACAAGCGGTCCTAGGGAAGGGAGAGGTACTAGAGGGGGTGGAAGAACAATGGGAGAAACTGAAAGGAGCCATAGTGGATATAACAAACCAATGCATTAGGATAGTGGCCAAAGCAAAAAGAAGAAAGAAACCACTATGGTTCTCCAAAGAGGTGGGGGATAAAGTCAGGGCTAAAAGGCTGAGTTTCAGGAAATATAAGGGAAGCCAAAGGGAGGAGGACAGGGAGGTGTACCTTGAATGTCTAAGGGAAGCAGGGAAGGTTGTTAGGAGGGTGAAGGCGCAGACAGAAGAGGGCTTAGCACAGTCTGTAAACAAAGGGGATAAGGCATTGTATAGGTACATTCGTGAAAGAAGAAAAACCGGGGGGGATTGTGAGACTCAAGGGGAAGGAGGGAGAGTGTAAGGAGGGGATCTGGACAAGGCAGAAATACTGAACAAATACTTCTGCTCAGTATTCACTAGAGATGGGGAGGGTCAAGGACCACAGTTGGGAAGCAGAGACAAATGGGGGGGGGGGGATACCAATCCATTCACAGTGGAGAGAGTTCTGGAGGAACTCACAAAGCTGAAGGTGGATAAGGCCATGGGGCCAGATGACATCCACCCAAGGATATTAAAGGAGCTGCGAAGGGAACTAGCAGCGCCTCTGGTGACCCTCTTCACAGAGTCACTCAACACGGGTGTCATTCCAGAGGACTAGAGGAGGGCACATGTAGTCCCACTGCACAAAAGCAGCAGTAGGGAGGAGGTGAGGAACTACAGGCCAGTCAGCCTCACCTCAGTGGTGGGAAACATCATGGAGACACTGCTGAAAGAAAGGATAGTGGCACATATGGAATCCAGCAGTGCTCAGGATCTGAGGCAACACAGATTCACAGCAGGAAGGTCATGTCAAACAAATCTAATATATTTTTTTGATTGGGTGACTAGGGAACTAAATCAGGGAGGGGCGGTAGATGTTGCCTACCTAGATTTCAGCAAAGCCTTCGACACTGTCCCACATAGAAGGCTGATTAGTAGTTTGGGCATGAGAGACAAGGTGGTGAACTGGGTTAAGAACTGGTTAACAGACAGGAGACAGAAAGTGGTGGTAAATGAGGTACATTCTGGGTAGAGGGGGGTGACCAGTGGGGTACCACAGGGATCAGTACTAGGACAAGTCCTGTTCAATGTCTTTATTAGTGACATTGCAGAGGGGCTGGAAGGAAAGATCTGCCTGTTTACAGATGACAACAAGATCTACAACAGGGTGGATACTCCAGAAAGGGTGCAGAAAATGAAGAGGGACATGGGGAAGCTTGAAAGATGGTCAGAGATGTGGCAACTGAGGTTCAATGCAAAGAAGTGCAAAATAATGCACCTGGGTAGCGGCAACCCTGAGGAGAGCTACAGGTTTGGGGGAGGAACTGACTGTCACCAAAGAGGAAAGAGACCCAGGGGTCGTCATCTCTGATAACCTTAAGGTATCAAAGCAATGTACAAAGGCAACAGAGAGGGCCAGTGATATGCTGGGGTGCAGAAGCAGGGGTATCACTAGCAGGAGGCGGGAGGTGGTGATGCCATTGTATAAAACATTGGTAAGTCCTTACCTGGAGTACTGCGTGCAGTTCTGGAGGCCACACCTTTGCAAGGACATAGATAAGGTGGAGACTATCCAGAGAAGGGCAACAAAGATGGTGCATGGCTTGCACCACAAAACATATGAGGAGAGACTAAGGGACCTCAATATATACTCACTGGAGGAGAGGAGACAGCGGTGGGACATGATTGAAACTTTCAAGTACCTCAAGGGCATAAACACGGTGTAGGTAGGGGACCTTTTGTAATGTATAAAAAGTACTAGAACAAGGGGGCACAATAAGAAATTGGAAGGGGTCAATTAAGAGGTAATGTGAGGAAGTTTTTCTACACAGAAAGGGTAGTCGACGCTTGGAATAGTCTGCCACAGGAGGTAGTGGGAGCAAGCACAGTGGAGGGTTTTAAGCATGCTTGGGACAGGCACAAGGGAATCTTGAGAGGAGAGGGAGTGATGAAAAGCCATTGATCACATAGGGTCAGTGGCCACATACAATGTATAGGACCTACAGGCAGACTAAATGGGCCTAGCGGTCCTTATTTGCCAACAATTTCTATGTTTCTATGTTCTATGTTTCTGTGTTCTATGTTTCTATGTTTCTCAAGCCAGTGGATGGAAGATGCATGAATCTGAGCAAAAATCAGAATTGTGTTCTGACAACGCATGTTTAATGAAAACGTAATGAGATGCACTCCCCATTTACATGCAAAATCATCTTTTGTTTAATCTCAGGGACTCCTGGGAAATCAACAGTGCTCACACATTAGACTATGAAGTAGGAGTGAGTCACACTGAGCTATGAAGCACAAACTGTTCAATTTTACCTAATTTTTAATGTTCCTTTATATTTTGACTATTACATAATTCAGAGGTTTCTCCGCTTTGGTGAACTGATGCTACCAGCTTACCTGCAGTGACTGCTGCTGAGAGAGAGGCAGGACCTGCAGTAGCTGTGAGCTCCCCCACAGTCAGTGCTCCTACTCCATCACCTACACTGACTCCTGCTGGGAGAGACTGGGACTGGAGCAGTTGTGAGCTCCCCCACAGTCAGTGCTCCTACACCACTACCTACAGAGACTCCTGCTGGGAGATGCTGGGACTGGAGTAACTGTGAGCTCCCCCACAGTCAGTGCTCCTACACCATAACCTACTGTGACTCCTGCTGGGAGAGGATGGGACTGGAGTAACTGTGAGCTCCCCCACAGTCAGTGCTCCTACACCATAACCTACTGTGACTCCTGCTGGGAGAGGATGGGACTGGAGTAACTGTGAGCTCCCCCACAGTCAGTGATTCTACAACATTTTCTATAGTGACTCCTGCTAGGAGAGGCTGGGACTGGAGTAACTGTGAGCTCCCCCACAGCCAGTGTGCTCCTACACCATTCCCTACAGTGACTCCAGCTTGGAGAGGCTGGGACTGCAGTAGCTGTGAGCTCCCCCACTGTTAATGCTCCTACACTGTTACCTACAGTGACTCCTGCTGGGAGAAGATGGGACTGCAGTAGCTGTGAGCTCCCCACAGTCAGTGTTTCTATACTATTACCTACAGTGACTCCTGCTAGGAGATGCTGGGACTGCAGTAGCTGTGACCTCCCCCACAGCCAGTGCACCAACACCATTATCTACAGTGACTCCTGCTGAGAGAGGCTGGGTCTGCAGTAGGTGTGAGCTCCCCCACAGTCAGTGCTCCTACACCATTACCTGTGCTGACTCCTGCATGGGACTGCAGTAGCTGTGAACTCCGCCACAGTCAGTGCTCCTACACCATTACCTTCAGTGACTCCTGCTGGGACAGGATGGGACTGGGGTAACTGTGAGCTCCCCCACAGCCAGTGCTCCTACACCATTACCTACAGTGACTCCTGCTGGGAGAGGCTGGGTCTGCAGTAGCTGTGAGCTCCCTCACAGCCAGTGCTCCTATGCCATTACCTACAGTGACTCCTGCTGGTAGAGGCTGGGACTGGAGTAGCTGTGAGCTCCCCTGCAGTCAGTGCTCCCACACCATTACCTACAGTGACTCCTGCTGGTAGAGGCTGGGACTGGAGTAGCTGTGGGCTCCCCTGCAGTCAGTGCTCCCACACCATTACCTACAGTGACTCCTGCTGGGAGAGGCTGGGTCTGCAGTAGCTGTGAGCTCCCCCATAGTCAGGGCTCCTACACCATTACCTACAGTGACTCCTGCTGGTAGAGGCTGGGATTGGAGTAGCTGTGAGCTCCCCTGCAGTCAGTACTCCTACGCCATTACCTACAGTGACTCCTGCATGGGACTGCAGTAGCTGTGAACTCCTCCACATCCAGTGCTCCTACACCATTACCTACAGTGACTCCTGCTGGGAGAGGCTGGGACTGCAGTAGCTGTGTGCTCCCCCACAGTCAGTGCTCCTACACCATTACCTACAGTGACTCCTGCTGGGAGAGGCTGGGACTGCAGTAGCTGTGAGCTCCCCCACAGCCAGTGCTCCTACACCATTACCTACAGTGACTCCTGCTATGAGAGAATTGGACTGGAGTAGCTGTGAGCTCCCCCACAGTCACTGCTCCTATACCATTACCTATAGTGACTCCTGCTTGGAGAGGCTTGGATTGCAGTAGATGTGAGCTCCCCCACAGCCAGTACTCCTGCACCATTACCTACAGTGACTCCTGCTGGGAGAGGCTGGACTGCAGTAGCTGTGAGCTCCCCACAGTCAGTGCTCCTACACCATTACCTGCTGTGACTCCTGCTGGTAGAGGCTGGGACTGGAGTAGCTGTGAGCTCTCCCACAGTCAGTGCTCCCACACCATTACCTACTGTGACTCCTGCTGGTAGAGGCTGGGACTGTAGTAGCTTGGAGTTTTCCTACAGCCATTTCTCACACACTACTGCACCAGAGTCTTTGCTCCCTCCTTGTTCAGTAAATGAACAAAGTGTTTTTGTCTCTTCAGCAGAGTGGCAAGGAATAGGAACCCCCCATTTCTACATTTACAGACCTGCAATGTACTGAATACATCAATCAATCAATCAATCAATCAATCAAAATCTGTATTTATCCAGGCGGGCACCATTGAGCAGGGCTCATTTGCAAGATGGACCTGATCATACAAAAGTCATAGTACAGTAACATGGTAAAATATAATGCAATATTATACAAAGAAGAAAATTATACATATGTACATCAACATTTGAGTGAGACATAAGCCAGTTTCAGCTGATTTTAGTCCTGCTGAAGTCTTGCCTGCTGTCCTGAGTTTGTTTGCAGATCTTAGCAAGCTCTGCAGTTGAGTGGACAATGAGGAAGGGGTTACCAGTATAAAGAAGGGCGTGGAGAGACTACTAAAATGTTCTGGCATTTGGCGACTGAAATTCAATGCTAAGTATGCAAAGTGATGCTCATAGGGTGCGGAAAACCACAGTCTGTGTACTGAATCCATGTGGTTAACACTTCAGAAAGTAAACAGCCACTGATGCCTCGAAAATAACCTTTAAAAACCTAATGTTTGGACACAAAGCAGTTTATATTTCTTACTAACTCTATATTTCTTATCTCTGTTGTTTATTACTGAGGCTATATGCAAGAAAACAGGATAACTGTTCTTTGTGGGTTTGTCAGCACCTACTGCTTCTTCCCAACCTGGGGCCAGATATTCAAAACTTTGCGCAAACCATTTGTGCAGGGTTTGCGTGGGTCTACCATATTCAAAAGGCCAAATAGCACGGGCAAACTGCATTAGCATTGGGCAAAAGTATAATGTATGCAAGGGGCAAAAAGAGGGGGCGTGTACATGAATACAGGCGCAATGCTATATTCAGTGTATTAGCAGCGTGCAAAGTGCTTTTGTGCATCTCAGAGCGACACTTGGCATGATGCAAATTACCACCCAGGAAAATGTAGTCTTAACTCTGGGCAAACCTTTGCACGGCATTGCATGACTTGCACGACATAGAACCATGGTTTATGGAACTCTGTAATCCACAAGTGTGAATTATGGAGTTTGTGAGGGTCTGCCAGCAGTGGTTTCTTGACCCTAACCAGTAAATATTTATACATAGAAAGAAATCAGACATGGAAGAAACATGCTGCACACAGATGGCACCTCCTATGTTGCCATCATCTGCCACCAGTCCCAACCATGCTGGGCATTAATTGGTGACCCAGCGCCCAGTGGACACCATGGCAGTGTGTCCATACAGCACATACCTGCAGACCACCCTTCAGTGGACACCAACAGAATCCAGCACACACATATGCAGCACTGGGGGTGTGGAGGGTGTTGAGGGGAGGGTGTACAGGTGGCCAGTCTGCACCACATACTGGGTGCTGCCACAAGGCTGGGACAATCCACGCAGTGCAAATGGTCCAGTGTTGGGAACACCTCAACATCAGTGCGCCTGTCTGATGGTATGTGCCCCCTCAGCCACATACCACACATCTGTACAGACATCACAGCACACACAGCCAGCCATGTATGTGTCACTGTTAGTATCCCATGCCAGTGGTGCAGCGTCTATGTGTCGCACAACAGCATAACATTACTGTCCACCGTCAGTACACACCTGGAAGATGGGCCTGTCACTGTGTAAAGTGCAGCAGTCATTGCTGCCCTACACACCATAGGCATTGCTGTGTCCCTCACACTACTGGCCCCCTTGTTACTGTAGTATCCACTGTCAGTACACACCTGCAAGATGGGCCTGTCACTGTGTAAAGTGCAGCAGTCATTGAAGCCCTACACACCATAGGCATTGCTGTGTCCCTCACACTACTGGCCCCCTTGTTACTCTAGTGTCTGCTGTGCACTGTTGCAGGAACTACAGTTTGACTATTACATGCAGCACTACCACCTGTGCCTGTGCTGTGTAGTCCCCTATGACACAATATTCTATGCAGTTCTGTACAAATGTAGCCTGCAGCTACCGCCATGCACTTCTAGACTGACCTACAGGTGCAGCTGTGGGACCCTGCAATAGCGCTGGGCAAAGTGCATGCAAATCAGGACATAATGAGATGCTAATCTAGATGTTTGCCCACAGGCTGCCTAAGTAGACTCATCTGCATGTCAGTTTTGAATATAGCAAATTTTTGCCCCTGGCAATCGTGATAGCACTGGGCAAACATCTTAGCTCCATGCAAAACCTGCGCAAATGTGTCTGCACCTCACAAACATTTTGGAAACATGGTACATTTCTGCAGAATTTCATATGTGCTGGGGCTTGCAGCTTTAATGAATCCACTCCTTTGCTAGCACACACATTGGCCACATAGTTCACCTTTACCTTCCTTCACATCGCTGTGCACTGGGCTGCTATTGTGGTTTGTACTTCTTGGTTACTATACTCAGAGCTGTCTTATTTCCCAGGCTATTTTTGCACTGCACTCTCAGCCCAGTTTGCCCGGCTTCCTTAGCACACTATATTCAACAGGTTTAGCACCGGGACTATCCCTTTTGAATATAGCGGGCTATTGGTTCCAGGCTAATTTAGCATACCAGGCAGTGCTAATTTAGCCCTGGGACAAAGTTTTGAATATCTGGCCCCAGATGTCATAATCATCTGCTTGTGACATCGCAGTTATTCTCACAGAAACAGATTGTGATGTCGTAACAAAGCATTATGATTTTAAGTAAGGAATAAGCTATTGAGGCAGATATCTCCAAGGGATAGAGATCTTGTTTTTGAGGGAATATCTTCAATACTAAATGATGGCTTGGAGAAATCTATAGAAGATATAGGAATATATGCTGAATTGTGTCTAATTATTGTGTTTTCCAAAAATTCCCTAAAGGCGTCACCTGTTCTTTAAAGAACTGCACTAAACCTATGAGTCGCTTTTTCTAATGGAAGCTGTTTTTTTTTTTTTTGAATACTGGTTAAAACTCTGTTATTGTATCATTGATACAGGCCATTTAGTAACCTCAGTGGGTATTTCTGCTTTACAGAGTGGTGGTAAACACCATTTTAGAACTGTATGATATAGTTCATGTACCTCTCAGCCACAGGGTTCTAGTTTTAGAACAGGATGCATTGTGCCAACAACAAAAGAACAGAACAGGGAGATAAACTACATCATATAGTTCTAAAATGGCTATTACCAGCTGCATGCCAATCAGAAACACCCACTGGGATAACTAAAAACGCTGGATAGCTACAGTAATACCTGAATTTGATCCAGCATTTAAACAAATTCTGGTCAGAACCGATATGGCTCTGGTGAGCTTTTGAGATGCTTTTAACCATTATTTCTAATGAATTTGCACAATGCAGATCTGCTGAGAGGCAATTTCATTGAGGTCTTCCTTTTACACATTTTTACAGTGTGTTTTCCTGGAATATGCCCGCTGATTGCTATATATTTAGCCTGGGTAGTTCACAGAAGACATGGCATCTTATTTTCAGTGGGGCTCTACATCTACACAATATTATGCTGCATTGTGTAAAATCAGAATACACTGAAAATAATATTTTACAACTGGACTCGGCTACCCTGAATAAATACATTATAGAAATGATAAAATAATGACCCCATTGAAAACAAGATATTGCATCTAATCTGGGCTATCCTGAATAAATACAGGTCAAAAATGTGTAAAATGAAGATCTCTATGAGAATGAGATGTAGCATCTCCTCTGTGCTAACCAGGATACAAAATATAGGATACGAAATATTTAAAGGAACTCTACTGTAAACTGAACTTCACTGTGTTCACTGACATAAACAAGCAGTTTATTTATTGTTTTATTACATATTAGATTGCAGTATTTATTTTGAATGTTGTGGCCATGAGGATGGTGTGTACAATGTGTGTGTGTGTGTGTGTGTGTGTGTGTTTGTTTGTTGTAGTTCAATATATTTTTTCCCCAAAAAGCATAGTAAAAATGTTTGCTGATTGCTATATATTTAGCCTGGATAGTTCACAGAAGACCTCTGGCATATGTCTGAGACAGTACTTATCAGATAGTGTCTTAAAAGGTTAAACAAACAGTGTAAATCTTTAAGATTTGTTGCTGGCAAAGCGTAACATTTATGAGGTATGAATCTTTCTTGAAAGACAATACCTGCCCAACTAAAGCTAGTAGCAAGACAATGTTTAAATGCTAACTATTTAAATGTGCAAGTTGTTGCATTTCGAAGGGGGTAAACAAATCTCCAGTTTAATACGCAACCAGTATTTAACAAGCTGTTTCAGTTTCCTAATAGCCATCTAATAAGCGGCTTGGAGTTCTGTCTCCATTATTCTAAACAGAAAGAAGGGAGCATTTTATTTCAACTAGCATAATGATTTGTAGGTGTGGAGGGATACATTGAAAACTCACAAAATGTGTTCCACTGTAATCCATTTTTACACCTACAGAGAGCAAGAGGGCTGTAGGCTCTGCCCACAGCCATAAAAAGAGCTTCTGTTGTGAAAAATGACTTACCGATTCAGCACAGTTCTCCTTTAAAGGGACATGGAGGGATTAATTAGTAGCAAAGTATTTGGAAAGGCAGATAAGATGCTGGATTGCATCAGGCAGATGTCACCAGCCACAGGAGGGAAGTGATTCTGCCACTGTACAGGTCACTGTTAGACCACACATGGGAACGCTGCAAGACAGGGGTGATTCTGCTACTGTACAGTTCACTGGTTAGACCGCATATGGGGACGCTGCAAGACAGGGGTGATTCTGCCACTGTACAGGTCACTGGTTAGACTGCACATGAGGACGCTGCAAGATAGGGGTGATTCTGCCACTGTACAGGTCACTGGTTAGACCATACATGGGGTGCTGCAAGACAGGGGTGATTCTGCCACTGTACAGGTCACTGGTTAGACCACACATGGGGGCGCTGCAAGACAGGGGTGATTCTGCTACTGTACAGGTCACTGGTTAGACCACAAATGGGGGCGCTGCAAGACAGGGGTGATTCTGCCACTGTACAGGTCACTGGTTAGACCATACATGGGGTGCTGCAAGACAGAGGTGATTCTGCCACTGTACAGGTCACTGATTAGATTGCACCTGGAGGTGTTGTTTTTAAAGGACCTGGCATGGGCCAGAGACTAAGTCCTGGTGAGCAACTCACTGGTACTCAAACATATCCTCACAACACCGAAAATGCTAGTTTCAGCATGTCTTTGGCAGGGCGGTACTTGATTTTTTAGCAGTGTGTAAAAAATGCTACACCTGGTAATACCAAGCGTAGAACTGTTGGGTACCCTGCATAATAATATCAGTGCAAGCTGCCATAATATGTGGAAAACGGTTCCAAAAATGAAAGTTCTTTGAAAAGTGCATGCATGAAGAAAAAATTGCAGTTATGAAGGTGTACCCCCCTTGTGCAACTTTCTTTTGCCACATGCATGTACGTTTTCTGCATTTGTAAATCCAACCCCTGGAGTACTGCGTGCAGTTGTGAAGTCCACACCTGAAGAATAACCAGGACAAACTGATGACAGTCCTAAGAAGGGGGACACAAATGATCCAAGGCCAACAGGGCAAGACGTACTGTACAAAGAGAGAACAGAGGACCGAAACATGTACTCACTGGTGTTTGGAATGGTAGTGGAGGTATCATACAGACATACAAATACACTCAGGGATACAATAGGGCGGACCACACAGAACTGCTTAAACTGAAGAACAGCTCAAGCACCATGGGTCACAATCTCAGGCTGGCCAGGGGGAAGTTTAAGAAAGACATCAGGAAGCATTATTTCATGGAGAGGGTGACGGACAAATGGAGCAGCCTGTCTAATCATGAAACAATCACGGGATTTAAGAATGCATGGGATGGACATAAAGGAATTCTAGAGGTCAGGGGTAAGGGGAAATAGACGTCTAGGAAAACAAACTGAACTTACAAGCTCAAATGGGCAGACTAGGTGGGCCATAGGCCCTTATCTGCCGACACTGTCTATGTATCTATGTATCTATGTATGTGAATTATGCAGGGGCCATACATGTTATCAAATTCCAGAGCAGGGGATCTTCAGCAGGGAGAGTAAACACTGGAAGAAGAGTATAGGGAGGGGGAAGAGTAGTGCTGGGACCTGGAGTAAGGAAGGGTCCCAGAGCAGACATGACTGACTTTAAATCATCTTCTGTCCTTACTATTTATGTTTCTTCCATTCCTAAACTCTAGTTTTTCTCTAACTCTATTATTTATGTATTTGAAATTTGGTGACTTGGATAGGCATAGCAAGCCGGAGTGTGTTTCCAGGTGTGACCCGGGGAAAGTTTACACGTGGGAGTAAATACAGCAAAACCCATTCAGAGACAACAACAAGGGCATGCACAGGAACAGCAACAAGGTAACATTCTAGCCACTGGACCTAGAGTACAGCACATGAAATTCTCTGCTGGTGCCCACTAACGGGTGCAGTTCTTGCCTGTTATAAAGAACGTGTTTGAGAATTCTGTTCCCTCTCAGAACAGAGACACTTTAAATTCTCTCTTTTTGTCCCCATTTCCACTTGGAGTCAAGGCACAGCTGCTGAGATTATAAAGAGAGAATATGCAGGAACTGTCTGACAGAAAACTGTGTTCCCAAGTGTCTTTGAAAAGCATTCCCTTCCCGCAGAGTGAAGTGATAATGTGGGGAACTCAAAGCCCTCCTGGAGTGTTCTGTTTCTTCTCTCTAATTATGGAAATTATCACACAGAAGGAGATGTTAACACATCTATAAAAAACTGATATAATACAGACATGAATATTAAGATATTTTCACTTCATCTGGTAAATGGGCAGCCTTCCTCATCGTACTTTAGGAAATATGTGTCACAGTGAAATATAAGTCTGTGTTTATGTAGGACGGGGTAGAAATTATTAAAATAATCTGGTGTGGGAGGTGGTATATAAACAGAAATGTGGTATCTAAAAAGAGTACTATAGATTAAACTGCAGAGGCAGCATGGTGAAGTGGTACTCCACTCAGAATACAAGCATAATAAACTGCTGTTCCACCTTGAAACCTGACATACAGCACAGGGTGGAATGCCAGTAATTTTGAGCCTTGAGTGAGACAGACCTGTCTGGAGCAAAAGTGATCTCCTAGTTTATCAGGGCTCACTCTTGTCCCCTGATAGCACATTCTTAGAATAGAAAATGCAAACTGTGGTGTGACAGAAACCATGTGACTTAACTGAGAATGCAGACCCCACCTGAATGCCATCCAAGCACTCAATGTCCGTGTTCTGCTCGCTGGTGCTCATGTGTCCCTGGTTCAATTCCCAGCTAAGACACATTAGCTTTCTCCCACCACACTCTCCGCCTGTAATGTCTGGCTTTGGTTAATATCACACTCACACCACCCCCACTCCTACTACACCATTCACCACTCATCCCCTTCCCAATCTCTCCTCCACCCTCCCCACCTAGTACTCAACCTACCACTCATCCCCTACCCAGCCTTTCATCCTCCTCCCTACCTAACCTCTCACCCCTCAACCCCTGCTCTCTACGTAAACTCTATCTCCCCTTAATAAACTGTTTCCCCCAATCGACCCTGGAAAATGCCTCCTCAGGCTGCGTATAGACCACCATACCCAACCTATATCTATATCCCAAGCTTCTGTAACTAATGTGCACTTTATATCTGCTTAGTGATTGCACCCCACCATTGTAGTGTTGATGTAACCCTACTAGCACTTTGAAACTGTAACCTGCACTGCAATCTAGTTGTAGGAACAATCAATGTAATTTTATTATGTGTTAAATTTGATGTCATTGTATTACAAATATTGTCAAAGTGTAACTCTTGTACTCAGTGTATTGTCATGGTTATCCAACTTGGAACCTTTAAAAGAGAGCCCTTTGACTGAAAGGTTGTAATCCGAAACTGTAATAAATAAATAAATAAAACTCCCTTGCAAACAGAACACAGTAATATAGTCATCAACAGAAGTCCAAACCACTGCCAGAAACTGACACCCCATGGGGTGTGCAGCTAATAAGAATGTTGTCTGGCCATGTCTATCCCTCTGACTGGCCTCTCCCTCAGCACAGAGCAAAGTGCCTGCTTGCTAGTCCCACGTGTTTGTCGGGAGCAGAAGAGGAGATCCACATTACGTCCATTCTGAGTAGAACATTGCTGTTAGTATTATTTGACACACTAATACCCCTGTTGACACAGTTAATACTGTTTTATAAAAACTCACTCAGAAATGCTACAGTCTGATTGGCTGCCAGCATTCCATGAGTCTTGTATTACCTGACCATGGCACTGTATGATGGTACTGGGTCTTGCCATGGCAGCGTCCTATGGTTCTGGCTCTGACCGTGGCTGTGCCTGATGGTTTCAGCTCTAATCCTGGCAGTGTCTGATGGTTCTGGCTCTGACCGTGGCTGTGCCTGATGGTTTCAGCTCTAATCCTGGCAGTGTCTGATGGTTCCGGCTCTGACCATGGCTGTGTCCAGTGGTACTGATTCTGACTATGGCTGTACCTGATGGTTTGGACTCTGATCATGGAAGTGTCCAATGGTTCTGTCTCTGACCATGGTGCTCTGATTGTGGCAGTGTCTAATGGTAACAATCCTGACCATCGCACAATTGGGACTTTGCAATCATATGAGCACTGTACTGTTTGTTGCATCAATGAACACCTTTTCTTAAGCTAGACTCTTCTGGCTCAGTCTTTTCTGTAGAGGCCACTCCTAATTAAACAATAATACATGACAGGGTGTGGTATATCATGGCATATTGTTACGCCTCAGGTGGTTGGGCACAAGGCCACAGGCCGAGTGCATCCAACAGCTAAGAAATGATGATATCACATGATATACCACACCCTAGAGTGCATTATTGCTAGTATGAACTGGATTCACATGTGCAGTAATAAAAAAAGATGTTTAAAAGCAAAATGTCATTATTATTGTTGTTTTTTGGGGTGTAGATGTACATTTTAAAAAAGAAGTTCCTTCAATATTTATTATGGCCAGTAGGTGATGCTATTTCTTGTTGGAGATAGAGGTGGCTGGAACGCGTGGTCAGCAGTTGGCGTGGGCAGGATGGATTTTTGAAATGGACCTGGGCTATGCATTTCTGTGGTGAATAAATTCTGCTGCCTAAAATGGATCTCCTGTGAGGGACAGCAACAAGAATGGTGAGGTCACCATTTGGTTGTGCTAGCAGGCATATGTCTGGCTGAAAGGGGCTGTTGTGGTACCGGGGATTGTTTACTTGTGAGTGTCTGCTGGTCTGTGTTGGTTGGGTTGCTGGTGTTGCAGCACTTTCATTTGAAGAGCAGAGTGGTTTTTTTGTATGCTGCACTCGGCAGCAGTTTCGTTTCTGTAAGCAGGTATGATTTTGTGTTGTCTGTCTTTTTAACTGCTGCCATGTCGTGATCGGAGTCGCTCCTCCCCACGGCAGGTTTGCTGACATACTGAGGGATGTTGGAAAAACTGCGTTAGGAGGAATTCAGTAGCGAGTGAGGAGGCTGGTGGCCGGAGGTTTTTTGAAGCCATGAGTATATAGCCCAAAATCAACATAGCTTCAAAGACCTCTGGGCCAGTCAACCTCCTTTATTTTTTTGATCCATTTCTTAATTATTAATTTTACAGTTTTTGGTTGGGGAAGGCACAGAGTAGAAGCTCATTCATTGGTACCATCCAGGAGAACAGGGAGGTTATGTAACTTGCTCAGGGTCACATAGTATACATGTGGTGGTTCTAGGACTGAAACCCAGGTCTGCAGAGTCTGTAGGTTTGCAGTTTGATGAGCTAACCTCAAAGCTATGCTGTCTCCTAATACCTGATGAACTCCTCCCTTTACTAGTCTCGCTCTCTTCCAGATCGTTTTCTCTGTCTTCCTGTTGATTTATTCTACCTCATACTAGTGTAACCCCTAGGTAGCGCTATCCAAAGGGCTACTACCCCTGCCTGCTTGGCTAGTAGCAGGTTAAGGGGCTTGGGTACTGAAACGGGTGCCTCCACCCAGAGGACAGGGTTGTTAGTAGCAAGGCTAACCTGGGTACAGCCCTAGGGGACACTGTAACCCCCTTTTTCCCCTCTAGTGGCCTAGACAATATGCAACAAACACTTTCACAATAGCCCCTATTCAGCATACAAATCCCCACACTGTTTGCACTTAGCACCAGGGCTGGCCCCACCACTTCGACCCTCGCGACTCCCTGTAAAACAAGGCAAGGCACAGCAAATAACAACAGTACAGTGCTTTTGGTACAAACTAGAACCACAGTCAAATTAGATGCAAAAAGAGTTAGAGCTGATTTATTCAGGGGACTCAAACAAGGGAGGGGCGTAATCAGGTTGATTGATTCTATAACTGATCTAGTCAGGCAATTATGCATGCACTTTTTAGTCCCTCAACACAGTCACACACACGCTGGGTACCCAGTTGGTGAGTTAGGTTAGCCTGATATGTTGCCCGGGGTAGGCCAGCGACGCAGCTGGTTGGGGCCCTGTGATGAAAATAAAAGGAATACACAACCACACACAATTTGTAATCTGGAGCCAGGAGGCTCAGTTCTTGATGATTAGACAAAATAATTAAATCAGATGACACACTTTGATAGAGTTGTTGTTGCAGGGAGCTACCCTGGTGTTTACTCAAGTGACCCAGTACAGGGCACAGGATGGATGAAATGGAGACTGCAGGATGACTTGCTGGTTTGCCAGGAGAAGCAGGGCCCACACGATTCACCGTGGTGTCGTTCTTGTTCGTGATGTTGCGTGGGAGGCTGCTTCTCAGGCAGATCTCTCGTCGATGGTGTTCTCTGTGCCTGAAGTAGTTGGCTAGGCCAGTGCAGCAGGGCTCAGGCCAGGTAGGACAGTTTGGATAGCAGTTTGGGATGGCTGGATGTAGCCTCCAGCAAGCGTGGCAAATTTAAACAGTGGGAAACCAAATCGCGACCCACTAATAGCAAACATAACATTTATAGTAAAGCAATCACCATACCACAATGCGGATAGCAGTCCAGCAGCAATATCAGTGTCTCTGAGCAAAACCGGGAATTCTGTGGCAACTGGATGTCCTGACAGGCCGATCGCGTACAGCAAATCTTCGGTCTTCTTCAGGTTTAAATCTGGTCACTCTTCAGTGGCTTTGTCACACTCCAATTCAGATACAGTCAGATTGCTAAACCTTTCAAAGGATTCCCTCTCAAGGGACAACAGGCAGACAGGCCAAACTCAGCCTTTCCACCAATCTTCCACGCAAACTACGCAGAAGCAGCTACTCGAATCTCTCGAGCTGTTCACTTTCCAAACTCTACCTCCAGACTGACTCACTGCAACAGGCAGCTTGGGAATGTCGCTTCGGTCCAAAAGGTTCGATTTATTGATTCGTCAGTCCGTCAAAGCAAGGGCTCCCCCTCCAGGTGCATTTAGGCGCCAAAGTCTCAAAACTACAGTTCCTACAGAAATTCACTCCCACAAGACCCCTGGGGACTGACTCCATTTTAGGGTCCCCAAAGGTACTGATTGGCCCATTCTAGCAGTCCGGGACCAAGATGGTGGTAATAAACAGAACAGTCCATGCTGCAAAGAAGGTTAGACAAACTACAATATCATTACTATTACAATAGATAATCAGCAAATAAATATAGCTTCTAACAGAGTTCTGTCTGTGCAAATAGCGATGGCAGAACAGAGCGATTATCTGGCAACCCAGGTGGGACTCGAGCATAGAAACACTCAGCCCCCTCCCAGATTAAATAAGCACCATGTTATACAGTAGGCAGCTCTTACAGAAACAGGCACAGAGGCTAACAGGGCACTCGCATGCAAACACTTTTAAAACGCTAAGACACAGGATACCAACCTGGCAGTGGGCATTTCAGCACACGCAAAGAAGATTTTTGGGAACTCCCATTTGTAGGGGGGTTACACTAGGATGGTGGTGCTTGGCTGTGGTCTCTATAAACTGCAGCCTGCTAGTGGTAGTTCTCATACACAGCAGGGTGTCTCTTTTCCCCTTGCAGGAAACACTTTCTAAAGGTTACCAAAAATGGTGACTGTCTCTTTAATAGCTGGATGCTTTTCCAATCACACACTCACTGCTGCCAAGTTTCTCCTTTATCTAGTGACTCTTTCTTTCTTGCAGGCTCATGCAGATGAAAGGGTGCCTGGTTATTTACGATCTGGGAGGCAGAACTCTTTCACACAGCCCATACAGCAGGCCTGTCGGTAGATGAGCTGATATACCAGAACAATGTCCTCATCACCCAGCCACAACTGATGTTTGCACAGGGACTTGATTAATAAACAAACACAGATGACTCTGTGGTACTGAGTGACAGGGATACTGGATATTGGCACACTGGAGCCCTGAGTTTGTGATGTCAGGAGTGGAGGCCAAGAGGTTGTGCTGACCGTCCAGTGGATGTTCTCCTCCCGGTGGAGCATACTGTTGCTGCACAGCTCTGTAGTGCCTCCCAGTGGTGAGTACTCTCACTGCGCTGCTCTGGAGTGCCTCCTGGTGACATGTGGTGGTACCACAGGATGCTTTCCTCCCAAGTGGAGCGTACGCTCGTTGCACTGTTCTGTAGTGCCTCTTGTGGAAAGTGCTCTCTCTGCACTGCGCTGTACTGCCTTCTGGTGGAATGTGCTCTTATTGCGCTGCTCTAACAATTTTTTTACTTATTTTATTTATTTTAGTTTTCGTTCACCTGGTAAGTGCACTAGACAAATTCTACCTATTTTCAGGCACGACCCATGGGAGTGGGATACAGATGAATGCCAACAGACCTTGAACCAGGTTAAGCTGTTGGTGGTATTTTTGGGTGAATGGTGGCATGTGGAGGTACCACAGGATGCTTTCCTCCCAGCGGAACATACTCTCGTTGCACTGTTCTGTAGTGCTTCCTTGTAGAAAGTGCTCTCTCTGCATTGCTCTGTAGTGCCTCCCAGTGGAAAGTGCTCTCTCTGCACTGCTCTATAGCACCTCCTGCTGGTGTGTGGAGATACCACTAAATGCTCTCATCCTGGTGAATAGTCCTCTTGCTGCACTGCTCTGTAGTGCCCCCTGGTAGAGAGCACTCTTGCTGCACTGCTCTGCAGTGTCTCCCAGTGAAGAGTATTTTTCCTGCACTGCTCTGTAGTGCCTCCCGGTGGAAAGTGCTCTTTGCACTGCTCTGTAGTGCCTCCCGGTGGAGGGTGCTCTCGCTGCACTGCTCTGTAGTGCCTCCGGGTGGAGACTGCTTTTCCTGCACTACTCTATAGTTCCTCCTGGCTGAGAGTACGCTCCCTGTACTACTCTGTAGTGCCTCACAGTGGAGAGTACTCTCGCTGCACCATTCTCTAGTACCTCCCGGTGAAGAGTGCTCTTGCTGCACTGCTCTGTAGTGCCTCCTTTCAGAGAGAACTCTCGCTGCGCTGCTCTGTAGTGCCGACCGGTGGAGAATGCTCTTGCTGCACTGCTCTGTATTGCCTCCCGGTGAAGAGTACTTTCACTGCACTGCTTTGTAGTGCCTCCTGGCAGAGAGTGCTCTCGCTGCACTGCTCTGCAGTGCCTCCCAGTGGAGATTTCTTTCGCTGCACTGCTTTGTAGTACCTCTCCGGTGAAGAGTGCTCTCGTTGCACTGCTCTGTACTGCCTCCTGGTGGACAGTGCTCTCACTGCACTGCTCTGTAGTGCATCCTGAAGGAGAGTGCTCTCGATGCACTGCTCTGTAGTGCCTCCCGGTGAAGAGTACTATCGCTGCAGTGCACTGTAGTACCTCTCCCGGTGAAGAGAGCTCTCGCTGCACTGCTCTGTACTGCCTCCTGGTGGAGAGTGCTCTCACTGCACTGCTCTGTAGTGCATCCTGGAGGAGAGTGCTCTCGCTGCACTGCTCTGCATTGCCTCCCAGTGGAGAGTACTCTCGCTGCACTGCTCTGTAGTGCCTCCCAGTGAAGAGTACTATCATTGCAGTGCACTGTAGTACCTCTCCGGTGAAGAGTGCTCTCGCTGCACTGCTCTGTACTGCCTCCTGGTGAAGAGTACTTTCACTGCAGTGCACTGTAGTACCTCCCGGGTGGAGAGTGCTCTTGCTGCAGTGCTGTGTAGTGCCTACCGCTGGAGAATACTCTGGCTGCATTGCTCTGTAGTGCCTCCCAGTGGAGAGTACTCTCGCTGCACTGCTCTGGGGTGCCTCCCGGTGGAGACTGCTTTTCCTGCACTACTCTATAGTGCCTCCCGGTGGAGAGTACTGTACCTACACCGCTCTATAGTGCCTCCCGATGGAGACTGCTTTTCCTGCACTACTCTGTAGTGTCTCCCGGTAGAAAGTGCTCTCGCTGCACTGCTCTGTAGTGCTTCCAGGTGGAGAGTACTCTCGCTGCACTACTCTGTAGTGCTTCTTAGTGAAGAGTACTCTAGCTGCACTGCTGTGTAGTACCTCTTGGTAGAGAGTGTTCTCGCTGCACTGCTCTGTAGTGCCCCCATGCGAAGAGTACTCTTGCTGCACTGCTCTGCAGTGCCTTCCAGTGAAGAGTATTTTTGCTGCACTGCTCTATAGTGCCTCCCGGTGAGGAATGCTCTCTCCGCACTGCTCTGTAGTGCCTCCTGGTGGAGAGTGCTCTCGCTGCACTGTTCTGTAGTGCCACCTGGTGGAGACTGCTTTTCCAGCACTACTCTATAGTGTCTCCTGGTGGAGAGTACTCTACCTACACCACTCTATAGTTCCTCCCGGTGGAGACTGCTTTTCCTGCACTACTCTGTAGTGCCTCCCAGTACAGAGTGCTCTCGCTGCACTGCTCTGTAGTACCTCCAGTCAGAGAGAACTTTCACTGTGCTCTGTACACCCTCTCGGTGAAGAGTGCTCTCTGCACTGCTCTGTAGTGCCTCCTGGTGGAGAGTGCCCTCTGTGCTGTTCTGTAGTGCCTCCTGGTGGAGATTGCTTTTCCTGCACTACTCTATAGTACCCCCATGGAGAGTACTCTACCTTCACCGCTCTATAGTGCCTCCCAGCGGAGTGTACTCTCCCTCTACTACTCTGTAGTGCCTCACAGTGAAGAGCACTCTCGCTGCACCGCTGTCTAGTGCCTTCCGGTGGAGAGTGCTTTTGCTGCACTGCTCTGTAGTGCCTCCTTTCGGAGAGAACTCTCGCTGCACTGTGCTGTAGTGCCTCCCGGTGGAGAGTACTCTCGCTGCATCGCTCTGTAGTGCCTCCCGGTAGAGAGTGCTCTCGCTGCACTGCACTGTAGTGCCTCCTGTCAGAGAGAACTTTCGCTGTGCTGCTCTGTAGTGTCTCCCGGTGGAGAGTGCTCTTGCTGCACTGCTCTGTAGTGCCTCCCGGTGAAGAGTACTTTTGCTGCACTGCTCTGTAGTGCCTCCTGGTGGAGAGTGCTCTCGCTGCACTGCTCTGTAGTGCCTCTTGGAGGAGAGTACTCTCACTGCACTGCTCTGTAGTGCCTCCCAGTGGAGAGTACTCTCGCTGCACTGCTCTGTAGTGCCTCCCGGTGGTGAGTACTCTCGCTGCAGTGTTCAGTTGTGCCTCCCGGTGGAGAGTGCTCTCACTGCACTGCTCTGTAGTGCCTCCCGGTGGAGAGTTCTCTCACAGCACCACTCTGTAGTGCCTCCCGGTGAAGAGTGCTCTCATTGCATTGCTCTGTAGTGCCTCCGGTGGAAGTGCTCTCGCTGCACTGCTCTGTAGTGCCTCCTGTCAGAGAACTATTACTGCGCTGCTCTGTGGTGCCTCGAGTGGAGAAGTGCTCTCACTCGCTGCTCTGGAGCACCTCCTGGTGGCCTGTGGAGGTACCAGGATGCTTTCCTCTGAGTGGAGTGTACTCTTATTGTACTGTTTTGTAGTGCCTCCTTGTGGAAAGTGCTCTCTCTGCAGTGCCTCCTGGTGGAGTGTGCTCTTGTTGCACTGCTATAACAATTCCTGGTGGCATGTGGAGGTACCACTTGATGCTCTTCTCCTGGTGGAGCATACTCTCACTGCAGTGTTCTCTAGTGTCTCCCAGTGGAAAGTGGTCTCTCTGCACTGCTCTGTAGCACCTCCTGCTGGTGTGTGGAGATATCACTAGATGCTCTCATCCTGGTGGAGAGTACTCTTGCTGCACTGCTCTGTCGTGCCCCCTGGTAGAGAGTACTCTTGCTTCACTGCTCTGAAGTGCCTGCTAGTGGTGTGTATTTTTACTGCACTGCTCTGCAGTGCCTCCTGTTAGAGAGTACTCTTGCTGCACTGCTCTAAAATGCCTCCCGTTGGAGAGTGCACTTGCTGAACTGCTCTGTAGTGCCTCCCGGTGGAGAGTACTCCCACTCCACTGCTCTGTAATGCCTCCTGGTAGAGAGTGCTCTTGCTGCACTGCTCTGTAGTGTCTCCTATCGGAGAGAACGTTCACTGCGCTGCTCTGTAGTGCCTCTTGGAGGGGATTGCTCTCACTGCACTGCTCTGTAGTACCTCCCAGTGGAGAGTACTCTCCCTGCATTGCTCTGTAATGCCTGCCAGAGGAGAGTGCTCTCGCTGCACCGCTCTATAGTGCCTCCCGTTGGTGAGTACTCTCGCTGCACTGCTCTGTAGTGCCTCCCAGTGGAGAGTGCTCTTCCTGCACTGCTCTGTAGTGCCTCCCGGTGGACAGTACTCTCACAGCACCACTCTGTAGTGCCTCCCGGTTAAGAGTGCTCTTGTTGCACTGCTCTATAGTGCCTCCCGGTGGAGAGTACTCTCACTGCATTGCTCTGTATTGCCTCCCGGTGGAGAATACTCTTGCTGCACTGCTCTATGTAGTGCTTCCGGTGGAGGGTACTGTTGCTGCACCACTCTGTAGTGCCTCCGGTGGAGACTGCTTTTCCTGCACTACTCTGTAGTGTCTCCCGGTAGAAAGTGCTCGCTGCACTGCTCTGTAGTGCTTCCAGGTGGAGAGAGTACTCTCGCTGCACTACTCTGTAGTGCTTCTTAGTGAAGAGTACTCTAGCTGCACTGCTGTAGTACCTCTTGGTAGAGAGTGTTCTCGCTGCACTGCTCTGTAGTGCCCCCATGCGAAGAGTACTCTTGCTGCACTGCTCTGCAGTGCCTTCCGGTGAAGAGTATTTTTGCTGCACTGCTCTATAGTGCCTCCCGGTGAGGAATGCTCTCTCCGCACTGCTCTGTAGTGCCTCCTGGTGGAGAGTGCTCTCGCTGCACTGTTCTGTAGTGCCGCCTGGTGGAGACTGCTTTTCCAGCACTACTCTATAGTGTCTCCTGGTGGAGAGTACTCTACCTACACCACTCTATAGTTCCTCCCGGTGGAGACTGCTTTTCCTGCACTACTCTGTAGTGCCTCCCAGTACAGAGTGCTCTCGCTGCACTGCTCTGTAGTACCTCCAGTCAGAGAGAACTTTCACTGTGCTGCTCTGTACACCCTCTCGGTGAAGAGTGCTCTCTCTGCACTGCTCTGTAGTGCCTCCTGGTGGAGAGTGCCCTCTCTGCTGTTCTGTAGTGCCTCCTGGTGGAGATTGCTTTTCCTGCACTACTCTATAGTACCCCCATGGAGTACTCTACCTTCACAGCTCATAGTGCCTCCCAGCGGAGTACTCTCCCTCTACTACTCTGTAGTGCCTCACAGTGAAGAGCACTCTCGCTGCACAGCTGTCTAGTGCCTTCCGATTGGAAGTGCTTTGCTGCACTGCTCTGTAGTGCCTCCTTTAGGAGGAACTCTCGCTGCACATGTCTGTGGTGCCTCCCGGTGGAGAGAGTACTCGCTGCATCGCTCTGTAGTGCCTCCCGTAGAGAGTGCTCTCGCTGCACTGCACTGTAGTGCCTCCTGTCAGAGAGAACTTTCGCTGTGCTGCTCTGTAGTGTCTCCCGGTGGAGAGTGCTCTTGCTGCACTGCTCTGTAGTGCCTCCCGGTGAAGAGTACTTTTGCTGCACTGCTCTGTAGTGCCTCCTGGTGGAGAGTGCTCTCGCTGCACTGCTCTGTAGTGCCTCTTGGAGGAGAGTACTCTCACTGCACTGCTCTGTAGTGCCTCCCAGTGGAGAGTACTCTCGCTGCACTGCTCTGTAGTGCCTCCCGGTGGTGAGTACTCTCGCTGCAGTGTTCAGTTGTGCCTCCCGGTGGAGAGTGCTCTCACTGCACTGCTCTGTAGTGCCTCCCGGTGGAGAGTTCTCTCACAGCACCACTCTGTAGTGCCTCCCGGTGAAGAGTGCTCTCATTGCATTGCTCTGTAGTGCCTCCCGGTGGAGAGTGCTCTCGCTGCACTGCTCTGTAGTGCCTCCTGTCAGAGAGAACTATTACTGCGCTGCTCTGTAGTGCCTCCCGGTGGAGAGTGCTCTCACTGCGCTGCTCTGGAGCACCTCCTGGTGGCCTGTGGAGGTACCACGGGATGCTTTCCTCCTAGTGGAGTGTACTCTTATTGTACTGTTTTGTAGTGCCTCCTTGTGGAAAGTGCTCTCTCTGCAGTGCCTCCTGGTGGAGTGTGCTCTTGTTGCACTGCTATAACAATTCCTGGTGGCATGTGGAGTACCACTTGATGCTCTTCTCCTGGTGGAGCATACTCTCACTGCAGTGTTCTCTAGTGTCTCCCAGTGGAAAGTGGTCTCTCTGCACTGCTCTGTAGCACCTCCTGCTGGTGTGTGGAGATATCACTAGATGCTCTCATCCTGGTGGAGAGTACTCTTGCTGCACTGCTCTGTCGTGCCCCCTGGTAGAGAGTACTCTTGCTTCACTGCTCTGAAGTGCCTGCTAGTGGTGTGTATTTTTACTGCACTGCTCTGCAGTGCCTCCTGTTAGAGAGTACTCTTGCTGCACTGCTCTAAAATGCCTCCCGTTGGAGAGTGCACTTGCTGAACTGCTCTGTAGTGCCTCCCGGTGGAGAGTACTCACACTCCACTGCTCTGTAATGCCTCCTGGTAGAGAGTGCTCTTGCTGCACTGTCTGTAGTGTCTCCTGTCGGAGAGAGCGTTCACTGCGCTGCTCTGTGTGCCTCTTGGAGGGATTGCTCTCACTGCACTGCTCTGTAGTACCTCCCAGTGGAGAGTACTCTCCCTGCATTGCTCTGTAATGCCTGCCAGAGGAGAGTGCTCTCGCTGCACCGCTCTATAGTGCCTCCCGTTGGTGAGTACTCTCGCTGCACTGCTCTGTAGTGCCTCCCAGTGGAGAGTGCTCTTCCTGCACTGCTCTGTAGTGCCTCCCGGTGGACAGTACTCTCACAGCACCACTCTGTAGTGCCTCCCGGTTAAGAGTGCTCTTGTTGCACTGCTCTATAGTGCCTCCCGGTGGAGAGTACTCTCACTGCATTGCTCTGTATTGCCTCCCGGTGGAGAATACTCTTGCTGCACTGCTCTGTAGTGCTTCCCGGTGGAGGGTACTGTTGCTGCACCACTCTGTAGTGCCTCCCGGTGGAGACTGCTTTTCCTGCACTACTCTGTAGTGTCTCCCGGTAGAAAGTGCTCTCGCTGCACTGCTCTGTAGTGCTTCCAGGTGGAGAGTACTCTCGCTGCACTACTCTGTAGTGCTTCTTAGTGAAGAGTACTCTAGCTGCACTGCTGTGTAGTACCTCTTGGTAGAGAGTGTTCTCGCTGCACTGCTCTGTAGTGCCCCCATGCGAAGAGTACTCTTGCTGCACTGCTCTGCAGTGCCTTCCGGTGAAGAGTATTTTTGCTGCACTGCTCTATAGTGCCTCCCGGTGAGGAATGCTCTCTCCGCACTGCTCTGTAGTGCCTCCTGGTGGAGAGTGCTCTCGCTGCACTGTTCTGTAGTGCCGCCTGGTGGAGACTGCTTTTCCAGCACTACTCTATAGTGTCTCCTGGTGGAGAGTACTCTACCTACACCACTCTATAGTTCCTCCCGGTGGAGACTGCTTTTCCTGCACTACTCTGTAGTGCCTCCCAGTACAGAGTGCTCTCGCTGCACTGCTCTGTAGTACCTCCAGTCAGAGAGAACTTTCACTGTGCTGCTCTGTACACCCTCTCGGTGAAGAGTGCTCTCTCTGCACTGCTCTGTAGTGCCTCCTGGTGGAGAGTGCCCTCTCTGTGCTGTTCTGTAGTGCCTCCTGGTGGAGATTGCTTTTCCTGCACTACTCTATAGTACCCCCATGGAGAGTACTCTACCTTCACCGCTCTATAGTGCCTCCCAGCGGAGAGTACTCTCCCTCTACTACTCTGTAGTGCCTCACAGTGAAGAGCACTCTCGCTGCACCGCTGTCTAGTGCCTTCCGGTGGAGAGTGCTTTTGCTGCACTGCTCTGTAGTGCCTCCTTTCGGAGAGAACTCTCGCTGCACTGTGCTGTAGTGCCTCCCGGTGGAGAGTACTCTCGCTGCATCGCTCTGTAGTGCCTCCCGGTAGAGAGTGCTCTCGCTGCACTGCTCTGTAGTGCCTCCTGTCAGAGAGAACTATTACTGCGCTGCTCTGTAGTGCCTCCCGGTGGAGAGTGTTCTCGCTGCACTGCTCTGCAGTGCCTCCCGGTGGAGAGTGCTCTCACTGCGCTGCTCTGGAGCACCTCCTGGTGGCCTGTGGAGGTACCACGGGATGCTTTCCTCCTAGTGGAGTGTACTCTTATTGTACTGTTTTGTAGTGCCTCCTTGTGGAAAGTGCTCTCTCTGCAGTGCCTCCTGGTGGAGTGTGCTCTTGTTGCACTGCTATAACAATTCCTGGTGGCATGTGGAGGTACCACTTGATGCTCTTCTCCTGGTGGAGCATACTCTCACTGCAGTGTTCTCTAGTGTCTCCCAGTGGAAAGTGGTCTCTCTGCACTGCTCTGTAGCACCTCCTGCTGGTGTGTGGAGATATCACTAGATGCTCTCATCCTGGTGGAGAGTACTCTTGCTGCACTGCTCTGTCGTGCCCCCGGTAGAGAGTACTCTTGCTTCACTGCTCTGAAGTGCCTGCTAGTGGTGTGTATTTTCACTGCACTGCTCTGCAGTGCCTCCTGTTAGAGAGTACTCTTGCTGCACTGCTCTAAAATGCCTCCCGTTGGAGAGTGCACTTGCTGAACTGCTCTGTAGTGCCTCCCCGGTGGAGAGTACTCCCACTCCACTGCTCTGTAATGCCTCCTGGTAGAGAGTGCTCTTGCTGCACTGCTCTGTAGTGTCTCCTATCGGAGAGAACGTTCACTGTGCTGCTCTGTAGTGCCTCTTGGAGGGGATTGCTCTCGCTGCACTGCTCTGTAGTACCTCCCAGTGGAGAGTACTCTCCCTGCATTGCTCTGTAATGCCTGCCAGAGGAGAGTGCTCTCGCTGCACCGCTCTATAGTGCCTCCCATTGGTGAGTACTCTCGCTGCACTGCTCTGTAGTGCCTCCTAGTGGAGAGTGCTCTTTCTGCACTGCTCTGTAGTGCCTCCCGGTGGAGAGTACTCTCACAGCACCACTCTGTAGTGCCTCCCGGTTAAGAGTGCTCTTGTTGCACTGCTCTATAGTGCCTCCCGGTGGAGAGTACTCTCACTGCATTGCTCTGTATTGCCTCCCCCGGTGGAGAATACTCTTGCTGCACTGCTCTGTAGTGCCTCCCGGTGGAGGGTACTGTTGCTGCACCACTCTGTAGTGCCTCTCGGTGGAGAGTGCTCTCACTGCACTGCTGTGTAGTGCCTCCCGGTGGAGAATACTCTCACAGCACCACTCTGTAGTGCCTCCCAGTGGCGAGTACTCTCACTGCGCTGCTCTGGAGCTCCTCCTGGTGGCATGTGGAGGTACCATGGGGTGCTTTCCTTCCAGTGGAGCATACTCTCATTGCACTGTTCTGTAGTGCCTCCTTGTGGAAAGTGCTCTTGCTGCACTGCTCTATAGTGTCTCCTGGTGGAGTGTGCTCTTGTTGCACTTCTGTAACAATTCCTGGTGGCATCTGGAGGTACCACTTGATACTCTTCTCCTGGTGGAGCATACTCTCACTGCAGTGTTCTGTAGTGTCTCCCAGTGGAAAGTGCTCTTTCTGCACTGCTATGTAGCACCTCCTGCTGGTGTGTGGAAGTACCACTAGATGCTCTCATCCTGTTGGAGGGTACTCTTGCTGCAATGATCTGTAGTGCCTCCTGGTGGATAGTGCTCTCGCTGCACCACTATAGTGCCTCCCGGTGAAGCATACTCTCACTTCTGTAGTGTCTCCTGGTGGTTGTGTAAAGGTAGTACTAGACGCTGTCCTACTGGTGGGAGAGTACTCTTGCTGCACCGGTCTGTAGTGCCTCCCAGTGGAGAGTGCTCTCGCTGCACTGCTCTGGAGTGCCTTCTGGTGGCGTGTGGAGGTACCACTTGATGCTCTCCTCCCAGTGGAGAGTACTCTCACTGCATCACTCTGTAGTGTCTCCCAGTGGAGAGTACTCTCACTGCATCGCTCTGTAGTGCCTCCCAGTGAAGCATACTCTCACTGCACTGCTGTAGTGCCTCCTGGTGGTTGTGTAGAGGTACTACTGGATGCTCTCCTCCTGGTGGAGAGTGCTCTTGCTGCACCGGTCTGTAGTGCCTCCCGGTGGAGAGTTCAGTCCCTGCACTGCTCTTCAGTGCCTCCTGGTGATGTGTGGAGGTACCACTTGATGCTCTCCTCCCAGTGGAGAGTACTCTCACTGCATCGCTCTGTAGTGTCTCCTGGTGGCGAGTGCTCTCGCTGCATTGCTCTCTAGTGCCTTCCAGTGGTGCTTATTTTCACTGCATCACTCTGTAGTGCCACCTGGTGGAGAGTACTCTTGTTGCACTGCTCTGAAGTGTCTCCTAGTGGACAGTGCTCTCGCTGCACTGCTTTCTAGTGCCTCCCAGTGGTGTGTATTTTCACTGCACTGCTCTGTAGTGCCTCCTGGTGGAGAGTAGTCTTGCTGCACTGCTCTGTAGTGTCTCCTGGTGGAGAGTCCTCTTGCTGCACTGCTCTGTAGTGCCTCCTAGTGGAGAGTAATCTCTCTGTACTGCTTTGTAATACCACCTGGTAAAGAGTACTCTTGCTGCACTGCTCTAAAATGCTTCCTGTTGGAGAGTGCTCTCACTGAACTGCTTTCTAGTGCCTCCTGGTGGAAAGTAGTCTCACTGCACTGCTCTATAGTGCCACCCGGTGGAGAGTACTCCTGCTGTACCTCTCTGCAGTACTTCCTGTTATAGAGTACTCTCACTGCTCCACTCTGTAGCAGCTCCTGGTTGCACATGCACGTGCCACTGGAGGCTTTCTCCTCCCTGTGGAGAGCATTCACGCTGCACCACTCTGCACTGCCTCCTGTTCGAGAGTACTTGTGTTGCACCACTCTGTAGTGCCTCAGAGTGGAGAGTACTCTTGCTGCTCTGCTCTGTAGCAGTTCCTGGTAGTTGCATGTGGAGGTACCACTGGATGCACTCTCCTCCCGGTGGAGAGTACTTTCACTGCACTGCTCTATAGTGCCTCTCAGTGGAGAGTACTCTCACTGCACCACTCTGCAGTGCCTCCTGTTGGAGAGTACTCTCACTGCACCACTCTGCAGTGCCTCCTGTTGGAGAGTACTCTCGCTGCACCACTCTGCAGCACCTCCTGGTTGTTGCATGTGGAGGTGCCACTGGATGCGCTCTCTCCTCCCGATGGAGAGTATTCTAGCTGCACCACTCTGTAGCACCTCCTGGTGGTGGTGTTTTGAGGTAACTTTATGACATGGGTGTCCATGCACCATCAGGCATCTGCCCCACGCCATATGCAGCGTGTGTGAAAACAAGAGGGAGAAAAGGCAGAAATGCCACACCAGTATGTCAACAGTCCCCCTAGCTCTGTGGACCCTGGAGCACACCATGTGAAGAGCCCCTCAGTCTCCAATCAATGTGTGCTAATTCCTCCTCCTGATAGCAGAGACAAGCCAGCAGTTGGAATGATAGGAGCAGTAGGTCCATGTGTTGCTTCTCCGTGATGGCTGGAGGGGGCCCCTGGCAGGGACAGCTGGTCCCAGTATGAGAGGCTGCAGGTCTGGATCAGGTCTCTGCAAGATGGAAGCGAGGCGGCAGTCTAGTGGGGGGGGGGCAAACAATATTTTAAGTCCTGAAGGCATGGCCTGCCAGTGGACACAGGAAGGAAGATAAAGAAATAAAACAAAAAAAAAATAAAATGTTTTATTTCTCCAAGCCTAACTTTATGAGCCAGGGCACTGACCTCTGCTGTCAGACTAAAAGAGATTTACTCACCTTGGCCCAGTTGTTGAGCACATATTCAATCTCCAGTAAGGAACTGAGACTATGTCTCTAATCCAGGCCCTGATTTGCTGACCGTTGGGTCCTTCTCCAGTGAAAAAAGGAAGGCCAGGGTCTGACAACAGCTGGGAGTTGTTACTGCTTTTTGCTGCTCCAGTGAACAGCTGAGGGCCAGCCTCTAATGTGCTGCAAGACCAGGAACAGGCAGAGGTGTACTTAGATGAGGATCAGTTACTGGAAGACTGGTCTACTCTTGGGATATAGAGATCTCTTCAGTCTCAATTCCGGGGTTCAGGATTGCTACTGTCTTTAATGTGGATCTTTTGGCGTTACCATGGGCCACATTTCAGAAGCCAGTGCTTGTGATGGGATACGAACTTGTGACCTACAAGTTGCTCGTTTGTATTTTTCTCCTTCAGTGTCACCCACCACATCCTCAGGTCTGAGAGTCATACCCCCTTGGCAGTATCTCTCCATCCCTGTACTCTGCTAGCCTGACCACTCCCATCTTTAAGGATCCTCGCAGCAATGCCTCAAGAACACTGCTGGCAGTCATCACGGCAGCAACACTGTGTTTATCCCACCTGTTTCCTTCCCCTACCTTCCTGACGTTGGCTGCAGCCTCTTTATGGCATATGTGCCTGCACAATCTTTCACAAGGCAGCAGGCTCCCCGCCCTACTGTGAAGGGTCACTGTACCAGCATGCACCATTGTCTACCTCTCTGGACTGGCTCACGCTGAGGGGGGCAGCAATCCAACGTCCTGGCCGCTATGAGCCCTGTTCCCCAAGTCCACTACCAAATGTGGGTCACCAGCACAGAAGGGCCATCGGGCAGCCCCTGCCAGGTTCATTTGTAACTAACTTTATTTTATGATTGGTTGCCACCCTGTGGAGTACAATTCTTGAAGTGTGTGTGTGTATACTGGCCCCAAGCACCATCATGAGAATGAACTGCTGCATCTCATGAGGCTATCCTGTTAAGAAAGATCTTACATAAAATGTTCTAAACTCGTACTGCTGGGCCACAGTGATGTACAGTAAGTGGCAGACAAGAAGTACAGGAACTCAAACAGTGGCAAGTATGAGAAGCAGACTGAAGAGCCCACTCTTAAAGGGGAATCTTCAGCTCTCCTGCTTTAATACCGCAGGACCTAGTGATCCCCATTAAATAAACAACCTAAAGAAATAATTTTCTGGCACTCCTGGTGACATCACGATACTGACAGCTTTCTGAGTCTGTCATTCCACTCCTTCTAATCAATAAAATTCCTGAAATAGTGACTTAAATCATTGAGAAAATTGCCAGATGGTTCCCTACAGTGAAGGGGGAGATAGACATATAACAGTTCTTGCATTTAGAGAAGCGAGTGGATACAGCTGAGGAGCGAGTCACAGCAGTTGAAACAGGCTCCATTCAACTGCACTGGGCCTTATACTTTCTGGCAGAGCAAGCAGAAAAATTAAAAAAGAAATGTCTAGATTTGGAAGGCTGCTCGAGAAGAGATGATCTTTGAATGTATGGACTTCCAGAAGGTGCAGAAACTGGGTGCCTTATGAAATTCTTGTGAGATCTCCTCCGGGACATTTTGTCGATACCTCCAACAATGACCTTTTGTATTGAATGAGCACATCACACTCTAGTCCCAAAGCCCACAGACCCTAAAAGCAGGCCCTGCTCTTTTGTAATGAAGTTTGGTTCATACAGCAATAAGGAAGCTATCCTGCGGCTCCCTTGGTGACACAAAAACACCATACAATTCAGCTGAAATTATTTTTGATCAAGTTTACCTACCTGAGGTGATGCGCAAGAAGTACGCACATACGGCAAGGCATAAATTAGTGTCAGAGACTTGATTAGCAGCCTTTGCTAATCAAAGTAAAAAATGATTAGCAATTGGTCGAGGTTGATTAGCAATTACCAAAAATTTATATTTTTGCTCAAAACCCCATAAAATATACTTATCTTGCTCTATATTGATAAAATACACATTTACACAAGTTTCTGAGGCCGATATCCATTTTATTTAGCCATTTTCAGAATACAGCAATTCTTCTGCAGCAGCACATACATTTTAAGAGCCAAGATAGGATGTCTGCCAAAGCAGACCATGAATTCGCGAGCGTGATCGTGAGTCGTGACAAATTAAACATAAATTTAAAATGAACCCCTGCCCCGGCATAAAAATTCCACCTGGGACCGTGATTGGCCACACAGTTACCAACAAGAATTGGGTGCGATCTATTGCTACTCTTCTCCATCAGGCATTTTATTTTAGTGCTTGGTAACTGGGTAAGACCCACTAGGCCCACGTGTCTGTTTTCAGAGGTGACCTGGGAGCACTAGGCAGTTAAGTGACTTGCTCAGTGTCGCACAGTATGTAAGTAGAGGTTGTGAGAATCAAACCCAGGTCTGGTCTGCTGGATGTACCAAACTCATTCACAGCTCATTACTTTGACCTCTAGACTATACTGCCAGCCCATGTAGCCAGTAATTCTGGCCTGTTTTGGGGGTAGGGACCTGGGGGTGGTCCACCATCCGTAGTTGCCAAATCACCAGGATGTCTTCATTTAGCATTAAAAAATATGTCTACAGCCCTGCCTGTGTTGAATTCAGCTGGAGGGAGCCCTGCTTTTTAATGTGAATTAATGTTTCTACAGTATCCTCTACCAGACTTGTTCTCCAGTCAGTTTTTACCTTGTTCATAGTTGAAAAACACCTTTCTACAATTGCGTTAAACACAGGAATTACTCTCAACACATTGACAAGCTTCAACAGATTTGGATAAGTTTTGGAAATCACATGCCAGCTTTCATCAGATAGCAGAGGCAGAAAGATGGATGAAATTGGTTTGAGCAAAGATCTTAAACTCTTGCCATTCTGCAAGTAGCAGAGTGCTGTCACAGTCAGGCTGCAAAAGTGCTGAAAAGTGGTCAGCTACTGCAGTAATGTCACTGTTATCATACAACTCCAGTTTCTTTCTGTCTGCAAATGCTGGCCAAAGTCTGGTATCTAACACTTTTGCATGGTTATAGATATTACTTTCCTCAGTCAAACCAAACCTTTCTTTACAACAATTCTCAATGTTTGTAATGTATTTCTTAGTTTGCTGTTTAAAAGTTTTAACAAATTGGCCACTAAAATGTGTTCATTTCACACCCTTGTATGTGACTTGAGCACATGCTCCTGAAAGAACATCAGACCCATTTTTAAGGAGAATGTCAAGTTCACTGCCACCTATGGGACCACTCTGCTTAGCATAGTCAGGAGTGTTTCTCAAAGTTTCAACAGAGCTAAGTAGCTCCGGCATTTCAATTACTCCTTTTCAAAGTGCTATTGAGAACCTGGCAAGTGGCTGAAGCAGCTGTTCAAAATATAAAAGGTGTGCCACCATTTGGAATTTATTCACAATTTGCAACACTCCCTTGGCTTTGGCCTGGTCATGAGTTGGGTCTGTGGCCATAGATTCGAAATGGGCACAAATTATGGGGAATGATTTGGTAACAGCACGGGTGGCAAAAAGTTTATGCTGTACCCAACGTGTGCCATGGGCCTTCTTGGGATTTTCAACTGACATCTCCATGGCCTGGGCAAGGGACTGTACCTCTCTGGGTCTCTTAGGACTTTTCTGATAGAGATAAACCAGTTGGGTCAGAAAGTTTGAAACATTGTTGAAATAGGTGCTTTCCAACGCCTCTTTTATGGCCAGTTCTAATCTGTGTGAGAAACAATGAGCACCAACTAACCACCGTATGTCTTCCCTTAATAGAGCAGCAAGACCCCGTCTTACACCCACGTCGACAGACGCCCCATCAGCCCCAAACCCAACCATGTTTTTATATTAAGGCCACATTCTGTAAAAATGTTTAAAAGGAGATTTTTCAATCCCTGACTTGTGCCATCTGATACAGCTTTCATTCATAAAAACTTAAGGTGCTTTTACACACAGGTTTTTAAAATGAAATAAGCGTTACCTGTGCGGCGCCATTGTACTCTGTTGTGTTCTGGTTTCCTTTACACCCTGTGAGTATTCCAGCCAATCCTGCCTCCATTTGTTTTGGCTCACCCAGAGTTTGCTGCTCTAATGGCAGTTTCTGCAGTGCTACCGGAATGGCTGTGTTTACACAGCCAGATGAAACAAAACACGTTGGTGCAAACTGTGAGAAGCAGAGATTGCGGTTTGGACGAATGTTCACCAAGGGAACGAAACAGATGCATTTACACACAAGGGATGTAACAGAATACTGTTTCTGTAA
Source organism: Neoceratodus forsteri (assembly GCA_016271365.2). NCBI lineage: Eukaryota > Metazoa > Chordata > Ceratodontiformes > Ceratodontidae > Neoceratodus > Neoceratodus forsteri. The sequence continues at coordinate 3,675,364 of JADMNL010000026.1, forward strand.
CAGTTATTCCGTTACATAAGCCTGTGTGTAAAAGCGCCTTTAGTCTCCACTTGACCACTGATTGGATTTACATAAATTACGTAAACCAGTTCCTTTCCAATTACACCACTGTCAGAACTACCATCCATAAGCACTGAAAAATAATTTGCATTTTTGACACTTGCCAGCAGGTTTCTTCTAGGTGCTTGCCAATACACATTGTGAGTTCTTTCCCACTAACAGCGTTAATGTATTTATTGCCCAAATGAACTCCATGGCGCTTCTTTTGTTCTGCTATCGCTTCAATCTTTTTAATAGGGATGTCCTCTTTGGCCATCATATACAGGATCTCCATCAGCCTGCCTAGAATCGTTCTATGCTGTTCCTCTGTATTACTGAACACTCTCCCTGCAAATAAATTAAATAAGTTTTAAGTCTTGGTTCAAACCCCTGACACCCCACCCCCCATTTTACACTTACCAGTTGTGGTATGGTGATACATATCAAGTGGTGACCTTGTTCTAACAAATTTCTAAATGTTAAGAGCTTTCTTGTGCTGCTCTGTCAGAAGATGTTTCCGGATGGTGTCAACTTTTAGCTGGGGGCCTGTCAACCCTGCAATTAATGTCTCACTGAAGTTCCTCAACCCACGTAGCTCATTCCTGTACTCACAGCACAATTTGCAACTAACATGCACTGCACAGTCTCCCTCACTGCTGACCTGTAGCCAATTGTTTTCTGGATCATATTTTTGGCACCATCCCTCCGCAGTTGCTACTTTAACTCTAGCCATGTCAGACTATAATTATTAAAAAGTTTGAAGTTAGCAAAACAAGGTGTCAGGGTGTGCAGATACTTAAATTAACACATGATGAGGCTTTTCCTGAGAAAAAGAAAATGGCAGCGAGCAGATGTGTAACCCACAGCCCTCCCCAGCCCAGTTGCTGGCATTTCTCAGACCAAACCCTGTTCCTAACTGGGGCAATCCCTCCTATTGTGACTGCTGCAGGCAGCGAAGTCACGGCACAGCAGGGCATGTTATTTAAGTTTTTGTGGGCTTGCTGACGCAATAAGAAAAGTAGTGTGTCCAAATCAAAGTGCAAGGGCACAGTTAGTGCCTTCATCTAAAAAGCAGGGGCAACACAGTGCAGTTCAAGTTAAAATATCTGCACTTGTAGGGCACGTAAACACTTAATTTTTCACTTTCTGCCCGGAAAAAGGGCAGAGAGTGAGTTCCTGCCAAAGCAGGGCACACGTCTTTTTAGTTCCCTCATGGATGTCTGCAAAAGGCAGGCACATAGTCTATTCTGTGTGTTCCCAAGTTCACTGCAAAGAGCAGGGCACAACACTTAGCAGGGCACATTTTCTGGTCCCTGTGGATTCTCTGCAAAGTTGCAGGGCATAACTTATCTTTTTCTGTTTCCAAATTGTTCACTGCAAGTGCAGGGCACATGTCATTGACAACATAAGCACTGGGCACATAATTCTTAAGTGCCTGGTTCCCCTCATCTCTGCAAAGCATTACTTAGTCTTTTTCCTAAATGTTCACTGCAGACGCAGGGCCCACAACATAAGCAGGGCACACAAAATATTGGGCAGAGTACAGATCTCTGCAAAGCAGAGCACATTACTACTTAATCTCTTTTTCTGTTCCCAAATTGTTCATTGCATGTGGGCACACAACTAGCTGCAGGGCACACAGATCTCTGCAAAGCAGGGCACATTAACTCAGTCTTATTCTGTTCCCAAATACCCTGCAGACTAAGGGCACACAAGTCAGGGCACATAAAATTTAAGTTCTGGTTCCCCCAATCTCTGCAAAGCAGGGTCCAATTTTACTTAGTGTCTTTTTCTGTTCCCAAATTCACTGCAAAGTCAAGAGCAGGGCACATTACTTCTTGGTTACCGAGATCTCAAAGCAGGCAGGGCTGCTTAATTAGTCTTTCTCTGTTCTCAAATGTTCACTGCAAAGATGCAGGGCACACAACACAGTAGAAGGGCACATTAAGTTCTGGTTCCCCATATTGAGGCTGCATAAAGAGGAAGGTGGTTGAGCAGAGAGCTACAGTGAAAAAGCAGGGATACTGAATGAATACTTCTGCTCAGTATTCACGATGGAAGAGCAGGGGGAAATACCTAATCCAGTCAATAGAAGCACTCTGGATAGGGGGGTTGATATTAGTCCTTTCACAGAAGATAGGGTTCTGAAAGAACTCTTAAAACTGAAGGTGGATAAAGCAATGGGGCCTGATGGGATTCACCCCAGAATTCTAAAAGAACTAAGGGAAGAACTAGTAACACCACTGACTACCCTTTTTAATAAATCATGGGAGGATGGTGTGGTACCTGAGGACTGGAGGAGGGTGGATGTGATTCCCCTTCACAAAAGTGGGAGCAAGACAGAGGCAGGAAACTCCAGACCTGTCAGTTTGACCTCAGTGGTAGGGAACATGATGGAATCACTTCTGAAGGAAAGAATTGTTGAGTACCTAGAGGCCAGTGGGGCACAGGACCCAAGGTAGCATGGATTCACAGCAGGAAGGTCATGTCAGACAAATCTAATTGATTTCTTTGACTGGGTGACCAAAGTAGTAGATCAGGGAGGAGCTGTGGACATGGTCTACCTAGACTTTAGCAAGGCATTTGACACAGTCCCTCACAAAAGATTAATAAACAGATTAGCCAGCCTGGGAGTGGGTCCCAGGGTGGTAGCCTGGGTAAAACACTGGCTGGACAACAGGACACACAGGGTAATAGTAAATGGAGCCCACAGTGAAGAAAGGGGGGTTACAAGTGAGGTACCACAGGGTTCAGTACTGGGACTGGTCCTTTTTAATGTCTTTATAAGTGACATTGCAGAGGAACTGGAAGGAAAAGTATGTCTCTTTGCAGATGACACAAAGATCTGCAAAAGAGTTGATACGCACGGTGGGGTAGAAAGGATGAAAAGGGACTTGGCAAGATTGGAGGAATGGTCAGATGTATGGCAGCTTAGATTCAACACAAAGAAGTGCAAAGTAATGCACCTGGGAAACAAAAACCCAGGGGAAGAGTACACAATTTATTTATTTTTTGTTGATCAGGTAAGCGCACTAGACAAATCCTGCCTATTTTCAGGCATGACCCGGGGGAGGGGGATACAGATGAATGCCAACTGACCTTGAACCAGATGAAGCTGTTGATGGTATTTTTAGTGAATGAGGGAAATTTGGCCAGGACACCGGGGAAATTCCCCTACTCTGCTTCCTGTGAGCAGAGGGGACCCTTTTGCTGGTGACTCCAAGATGGCTGCTGTTCCAGACGGAGACTCGGTGGAACTGATAAGTATGGATGTATCAGCAGAGGTATCCGGGAATACAGAAGCGGTAGCTGGGGAGCACCTGAGGGGTGGCCAGCATATCGCCCGCGAAGATATTACTAGCATGAATCACGCAGAAATGCTTAATTTGGAACCCAAAACAGTGTCTTGAGGAAGAATTAGGGAGAATCAATCAGAAACTTGATAGTGCTGCTTGGTACAGCGAGGAAGACTCAAAAGAAAATGTTCAGCAGTTTCCTATGTCAGACACCTCTTTGGGTCCTACAAAGGTTCTGCTTGCAGAGCTCTGTCACTCTACTTCCTGGTCAGGAAGAAAGGCCCCCACGACGCGACTGGAGTGAGGGAGATGATGTTGTTTGGTCGCCGGAGAAAGCGCTCCTTTCAGCAGGATGGACGTCCCCCTCCAGTGGACTATGGCAACCAGACCCGGTTTGTTTACCAGTTGCAGCAGCAAATTCATCAGTTTCTCCCATTTTGGCTTCAGGACAGTCTCTAGTTCTTTCAGGTACTGTTTACACAGGGGACTTGACGCTGCAGCAAGGGGAGGGGGTTAAAATGGAACTTCCACAACCTGAACAGGGGGTTTCTTCTCCAGATGGAAGGGCAGTTTCAGATACAGGACCCCCCCAACCTATGCGAGTCACTTTCATAAAACCATTGATCTAGCAAAACATAGGAATGCAGTGAGATTACGATATGTGGGTCATAAGGAGCTGGCACCAGATCGCTTTCATGTGGGGAAAGTTTTACTTAAACAGTCTTTAGGTTTTTCCCCTTCAGAGGTCTATGCTTTGATTCATGCACCAGGAGAAAGTACTTTTGACATTAGTTTCTGGACTCCGGCTTTGCTGGAAAAATTCTGGTGTAGATTTTCTAATTTAAAAGCCAACCCACTATGGGTAGACTTTATTGTAATACCCTTAACTAAACAACCTTTTCAGGTTATTGCTATTCTTTTTCGTAATGAAGGGGTAAATATAACTGATGTGGTATACTGGCTGGAAAAACAGTGTACTATTCAGGGGAATCCTTCCCCCATTATGGATGATGAAGGATTTTGGACTGGGGGTTGGAAGTTTAAAATTAAGTTACACCAAACTGATCAGGATGTTATCCATTTGCCTAACTGTTTTTTCATAGGTCGTGATAAAGGTTTTTTGTTTTACCCTGGGCAAACTAGGATGTGTTTTAAATGTGGGTCTACCAGGCACATTAGCACAACATGTGAGGTGTTGAAATGTACTTATTGTGGGGAATTGGGTCATGTCAGTGCACATTGTTTCCAAGACCCTAAATGTAATCTTTGCGATGAGGTAGGTCACGTTTATACTGATTGTCCTTGGGCGGCCAGAAATACAGAAAATGCAGATTTTGGGGTCCAAGATTATGATATTAAAGAAGCTATCTCCCTTACAGTCTTTTCTGGGCCAAAAACCCCTGGTAGTAGACAAATGCAGCAGGTACCTGGAGATGGACCCCCATTTCATCAGATACCTTGACTGTTTTTTAGGTCAGTCCACTTCCCAGATAGGTATAGATGGGCCTCTCCTCCAGTAGATCCTTTACCTAGTTCCCAAGAATTTGTAGTGGTTCGTCCCAAGAGAGGAAAGGGTTTTAGGCCAAAGGTTCCGGAAAAAACGACAGAATCCTTGAAGAATATAAATAATTATGAGGTTTTAAGGGATGTCTCCTCTGATCAGGACACAGAAGATGCTATAGTGCAATAGTTCTCATACTTTGTCACAGTGAGCCTCTCCAAATCCATGGAAAAGATTTTGAGCCTCCCCCAAAACCTGAAATAATCTTGGGTCTCCCCAAAGAAAAATAAGACGCTGTAATTTGCACAGTACACCATGAATAAATTGAAACCCCTTTGAATACTTGGCTCACATTCAGTTCTTTGTGTTATACTGACTTGGAACTTTTCAAAAGAGCTCCTGTGCTCAAAGGTGTTATCTGAATAACAAATAATGAAATAAACAGATATTATTATTCAGCTTATTGTAACCTCCCCCCCCCCACAGGCCAACCTACGTGCTCTGCTATTTTAATTCTTGAACTATTGTTACCCCTTGTTGCAGTACCTTCATGGGTCAGACTACTTTCTCTGTTTCCTCTCTATATGAAATAATCTTCCTATATACTTTGCCTCTCCCTCTCCTTCCCTGCTCCTAAGCTACTTCTCTGGGATTACTTTGCTCCTTCCTGCTATTGCTCTTAGCACTTCTATGCTCCAACCTTGTATTTGGGCTGTTCTGCCATCAGTTTACAAACTGATCAATTGCCACCACTCATTATTAGTTTATTGTTCATATGTGTTTGCACTATTGTTCACTGTGTATTTCTTGATTGTTTTGCAGTTACCGTTTGAAATGTATTCACTTCCTACCCTTCCCCCGGGTACACCTGAAATGAGCCTTGGCTCATTCACCTTCTCTTGTCACCTATTAGTAAATAAATACATAAAATTCACTGACTGTTATTATCCTCTTTCAGTTCACTTCATCTCTTCACACAAAATATATAAAACTCAACATTTAAATACAGTACTTTTCCAGACTTGCTTGAGCCTCCCCTGGAACAGGTTGGGGCCTCCCCAGAGAGGCTGGCCTCACCATTTGAGAACCCCCGCTATAGTGGAAGGGAGTCAGCCTCTGGGTGGAGATTTGTTGGATCCTGGTGGATTGTTGATTGGTACTCCAGGGCCTAAAGCTAGTGGCAGGGTTACTTGAGCCTCTAGCAAAGCAAAGTGAAGTACATCCGTCCCTGGGTTTAGATTTTTATGAGTACTTCTCGGTATCAGTTTCAAATTGCATCATTGAATGTGAATAGCATCCAGTCTGAATTTAAAAGACTTGCTACATATGGGCTTTTTTTAAGATCTGAGTTGGATTGTGTTTTTTTTCAGGACATTCATTTGCGTTCCCCATGTCTTCTGGAGGCGGCCTCTGGAGGTTGGTTACGGGGGGATAGTTATTGGTCTCAGGGGTCTGAGCAGTGTTCTGCGGTGGGGATTTGTTTTTTTCCCCCTGGTTAAAATAATTCGCCATTTAGAAATTTTGGAAGGGCGGGCCTTATTGTTAGACATTGTATGGAAGAATTTACCCATAAGGCTAGTGAACATTTATGCACCCCAATTAAAGTATGACAGGGTAAGGCTTTTTCATACTATACAACCTTTTTTATTTACAAGTATGCCGGTCATTTTTGGGGGGGGATTTCAATTGTACCTTCCCGCAGATTGGAAGTAATGTGTTGGGGAAAAAACAATATTGTGATGTCTGCTGTTTATTGAAGGTTATTTCAGATGTAGGTCTCATTGACGTGTTTGGGTATGGTGGTGCAAGGGCTCCCCATACATATGCCTGTGGTCCTCGTACATCACGGATTATTTTTTTCTTATTTCAGCCTGCTTTTGTATTCAAAAGGCCATAGTACTCGATGTAGCAACTTCTGATCATCGAATGTTGGTTTTAACAATAGGGAATATACCTGAACAAAGAACGGGGCCAGGGTTCTGGAAGCTAAATATTTCTTTATTAGATTTACCTATGGTACAGCAAGGGTTTCAACATGTTATGAAAGCACGGAAATCTGTGTTGTTTCTTTATGATGATAAAAATCAATGGTGGGAGGATTCTAAACATGATTTTCGGTTTTATTTTCAGTCTGTAGGGAGGCTTAATGGGTCCTTTAAAAGGCATACCTTGTGGAATTTAAGGGCACAACTGAGGGTTCTAGTTGCTCAACACTATGAGAATGGCGCTGGGGATATTGGCGCTATTAAGAGTCTTAAAAATAGATTAACAGTCTTACAAAAAGAAATGATGCAGGGGGTGGTCAAACAACAACGGTATCGGGTTTTTGGGAAAAAATCTGATACCATTCCTTTTGATACCCTGGCCCAGGTTCAGGAGCAGAGAATTATGGATACCTTACAGTTACCTAATGGTACTTTAATAACAGACAACTCTGCCATATTGACTGAAATTGGTAGATATTTTACGAATGTTTTCACCAGTGCTAATTTACCAGAGGATGTAATGACCTCTTGGTTAAAGGGCTGTGACCTCCCTCATATTTCGGAGGAATGTGGGCATAGTTTAGTTACACCTATTTCTGGTGTAGAACTTAAGCAGGTTATTTGGTCCCTTTCTAAAGGGACGTCCCCAGGGTCTGATGGCTTATCACATGCCATCTATAAAGTAATCTGGGAAGTACTAGGGGACGAATTGGTGGTGGTATTGAATAATGCTCTCCTTACAGGAAGTTTACCAATTAGTATGTATGAAGGAGTTCTAGTTCTATTATTTAAGGGACGGAATAAGGAAGATTTAAAGAACTGGCGACCTATCACCTTGTTAAACACTGATAGTAAATTCTGATGAAGATAATAGGGAACAGATTGGTGACTGCACTGGATGTTATAATTCACCCCACACAGTTTAGTGGGGTACCCTCGCGGAAGATACAAGATGCTCTAATTCTTATTAGAGAAATTTAGAACAAAGGTACTACCCAGGAATTATTAGGGCATTTGGTTAGTCTAGATCAATCCAAGGCTTTTGATAGAGTTGAATATACCTATATGTGGGCAGTTCTCTCCAGTTATGGGTTTCCAGGAAAGTTAATTTCTTGGTTAAAAATTTGCTATAATAGCATTTGTTTATTACCTAGTATGAACGGATGGATAGCGGGTAAGATTTTAGTTGGTAGAGGGGTGCGGCAGGGATGTCCTCTGAGCCCTCTCTTATATATATTATCTCTGGATCTCTTGCTATATAGATTGCATAAAAAGGATGATATTATGGGTCTCTCTGTGAGTAGCATAGGCCCACAGATAAAAACAGTTGCTTATGCAGATGATCTTTGTCTATTATTAGCAGATAGAATGTCAGCAATTTTTGGCCAGGGAGAACTAAGACAGTTCTCGGACGTAACTGGTTCTATTATTAACTATTAAAAATGTAGTATTTTACCCATAGGTTGTGAGGGTGCAGTATGGACTTTGATATGGCACTTCCCAGTAGTTACCTCTTATATTAGAATTTTGGGTGTCTTTTTTGGTAATCCTAACCCCCAGTTTTATAATTGGGAAGAGAAACTTTGTGCTGCACAAGGGTTGGTAATGAAGTGGAATACCTGGCGTATGTCCAAATGCAAAAGGATATATATGATAAAATCACACTTGTTGCCACTGTTTTTATTTTTATTGGCAGTTTTCCCCATTCTGAAAGCACTGGAAACCTCTGTTTATAGTGTTTTTTTCCAGTGTCTCTGGGGGAGTCGTTTAAATCCTATCAAGAGAGGTATTACCTATTTACCTATAACCCAGCGGGGCCTAGGAATGATTCATCCGATAATTTTTTTTCCATGTTACCTTTCTTTTTCATAATGTTGTCCCGTTGATTCATAATAAATTAAGAATTTGGAGCCCATGAGTACTGGACAAATTTGGACCCTTACTAACACAATGGGCCCTTCTAGGCTATCTATCTAAACAAGTGAAAATTTCCTTTTTGGCACATTATTGGAAGGATGTGGTAGGTAAAATTAAATTATGGGAACTGCCTTATCATTACTTAACCATTGGTTCTCGGAAAACGGTGTATGAATGGTTGCTGACAACCTGGTTTCATGAGGACCCTTGGTTTATGGTACTCCCCTCAGTTGAAATAAAGTATATGACAGGGTTTCTACATTGTTCTCGGATCCCAGCCTTTATGTGGGATTTTGTATGGCTTTGTACTCATCAAAAATTAGGAGTCAAAGGGAATATGAAGCATAAAAATGTAGTGGAACGAACATGTCCTAGAATTAATACTTGTTCAGGGACACTTGAGACTATGCAGCATTTGTTTATAGACTGTCCTTATGCTGTACAATTTTGGTTCCATTTTTATCAATATTGGGCCTCTGGGCCTTTTCAGGTGGTGGATCCTGATGTGTGGGTTAGAAATATTTTACCTGGTGCGTGGGTTTAGTTTGATTCTGGGATGCTACTATTATTTATGGGATATGTTAAGTTCCAATTATGGCAAGCTCGCTGTGCATTGACGTTATGACAGCAGTTAGTATCTAGTGCTCACGTGTTCTCTGTAGTTCAGAGAGAGATCTTTAGATGGAGGGATTATGAGCACAATACAGCCTCTCCTGACCTTTATAAGTTATGGTGGAGACATATGTCTTGGTTGGATACCGGTTGATTCTGGTACTTCTTTTATATAAGCTTTTTGAAGGAGGGGGGATGTATGGCATGAGTTGTTTTTTAGTTTTAGTAGAATTAAAATGATGTACTGCTCATATAGGGGCTAGGTTTTTTATGCCTTTGTATGATACAATATATTTCTGCTTGTTTTTCCCTTGCAGGTGTTCTACTCCATTAGTATGGCGAAGGGACACATACTGGAATGTGTTTATAATCATGGGTTTCTTTATTATAATGTTGTCTTCTGTTATGATTTTGTGATGACTTTATTCATAAACACAAAGAGAGGAAGTGGGGGGATGGGGAGACAGAGTTATATCTGACTATTTATCTTTACTCTTAGGAGTGAGATATAGTTTTGACATATCTTTCTTTGGTTCTGGGTTTTTCTTTACATTGTTTATGTTTTCACTTATATACCTATTGTATGGTTTGCTTGGTTGTTAATTTTCTATGCTCTTTTTTGATGGGAATGGAATGGGGTTTTCTTGTAAAATTGTCCTTTGTACACTGTAACAATTTTTTTTCTTCCCTTTTGTTTTCTGATTTATTTCATTATGTTTCTGTATGAAGTAATATTTTTTTTGTTTTCATGTGTTTGAAGTTCTCAATAAAAAAATTCCCCTACTCTTTTCGATAAGTACCATGGGATTTTTAACATCCACCTGAACTACCACCAATCCAGGCAGATGGGATCTCGGTTTAACTTCTCATCTGAAAGACAGCACCTCAGAAGTGCAGCACCCCTCTCATGCTGCACTACAGTGTCAGTACTGGGATATTAACCCAAGTTCCAGATGTGGGAACTGAACCCACAGCCCTCTGATCTCCCAGCCTGAGAGGCGAGTGTGCTACCTACTGACCCACTGACACTGTCACAGACAATGCGGGGTGAGATACTGACAATAGCAAAAATGGAAAGGGACCTGGGGGTAGTCATATCAGATTATCTAAAGGTGGGCCAGCAATGTGAGAAGGCAGTAAGGAGGGATGGGAAGATACTGGGATGCATAGGGAGAGGCATCACCAGTAAAAAACAGGAAGCTGTTGGCCCTCTGTACAGACAGTTGGTAAGACCAAATCTGGAGTACTGTGTACAGTTCTGGAGACCCCATCTCCGCAAAGACATAGACAGGGTGGAGGCTGTTCAGAGGAGGGCAACCCAAATGGTGCAGGGTCTGCACCAGAAGATATATGAAGAAGGACTAAAGGAACTTAAGATGTATAGCCTCAAGGAAAGGAGGGAGAGGGGGACATGATAGAAACTTTCAAATACCTCAAGGGAATCAACAAAGTCCAAGAGGGCAGCATCTTTCAGATAAAGAGATGTGCAAGAACAAGGGGGCACAGTTTGAAGATAGAGGTGGGGCGGCTCAGAAGTAATGTGAGGAAGTATTTCTTCACAGAGAGGGTTGTAGATGCATGGAACAGCCTTCCGGAGGAGATCGTAGAGTCAAAAACAGTGGGGGATTTCAAGAATGCATGGGACAGACATAAGGCAATTCTAGTGGGGGGGTAGGAGGAAGTCGGCTGTTGGTTAACTAGGATCTGCAGCTTATCCGTTAGGTAGGGAAATGGGCAGACTAGGTGGGCCAAGTGGTCCTAATCTGCCATCAAAGTCTATGTTTCTAGTTAACTTTGGTGTGGTTATCACAGCCCTCTAGTGGCAGAGCTGCATAATGTGCAGATGGAGGACTGAACTGATAGAGTAAATTCAGCACTGTGCAGCCCTCTAGTGGCTAGAAGATATAATCTGCTAATGGAAATGTCAGCACTTGACAAAAGGTAGGGGCGTGTAAAATAAATATTCTGTGGGAGGGGGTGAGAACAGAGAGCAAGCACAATAGATTTACTGGAGACAGGGGCTTCCTCTGCCCAAACAGTGTCTCCAAAGAAATCTTAGAAAAACTCTTTAAAATAAATAAATAAATAAAAAGGCATAACAGTTTTAAAACATTTTTATTAAATTTATTAAATTTTGGTGACCGGGTAGGCCCACTGTGCCCTGAAGGTCCCTTTTCAGTTTAGGAATTCTAAGCAGTGAAATTAATTATGGTGGAGGGAGTGCAGAAGACCTTTTTTTTTCACTTGACCGGTGGGCTGTCCCTCTCTAACCTGGATTAGGCTCTTATCTATGTACCTTATGGGAGTGATTTATTACCGTCACGTAGGTGGGCTGGCCAGTTTGCCTCAAGGATTAGAACAATAAGAATTTTGCAGAAACGGGTGCATTAATAGTGTGCAGCTCTGAAGGGTAGGGTGTGACTTGTTTTAATTACAATTTTATTATGTTTGGTTCCCTGTTTTGTGCTCTTTAGGCTTTGCCTCCAGCAGACCGGCCAGCATCAGTAGTTTTGTGGTACATAGGGGCAGAATCCTAGATAACTGGTTATGGCTATCCCTTCCTGTTGTTATTCTGGGGTTGGTGGGTTCCCAGACTACTCTCACCCACTGGGGGGCAGGCGCAGGAGGTTGGGTGCCCTTGAGTTCCAACATATGACTGAAAGGAGGTCTGGTGGATGTCAGAACTTATGTGCATCTATAGGGCTCTGGGGCCTCAGCTCTTGCTTCTGGCTGCTCGGCTGCTCCGGGGGGGGGGTGCTCAGGTTCTCCTTCAGCAGAGTTAAATATTGTTTTTCCAGTTAAGAAACCTTTTTATGATTTATACATTCTACACATCAGTTGCAGTACTGAGAGAATATAATTGCAATGGCGGGGGGGCATATTCTTTAGCCCCGGAGGTCAGTTGGCCAACTTCTAGTCAGGAGGTCCCCCTTCCATATCCTGCTACTTGCTAAGAAGCTGGAGGAATGGTTTTGCCCTCCAGGCTTATCCCACCAGGCTAGCTAAAGGTTTTCTTTTTTGAACTCTATGCCTGGAGGGAGCACTTTTGCATATGAGAACTGAGCTGTTCCTACTTCTCACCCTTCTACTTTGCTAAAATCTTTTTATCCAACCCTGCAGCCAAAGTATTGGTGCTGTTTCTGATTACCCCCCAACAACATATTGGTATTCCATCTCAGTCAGGGGAACTCTGGTACTATACATTGTACCAGGGAGGCCACCTTCACCACCTGAGGAGTTTTTTCTCCCAGACTGAGGTTCTCCTTACTATCCCCATGTATCCTCAGTTTCATAGAGGGTCTGTTAGTGAGCCTTCTTCCTCTGAATCTCACTTTGTTAATACTGGGACACATAGGCTCCAGATGAGTTTCTGCATCAAATTTCTGTTGTGTATGTATATTGTTCAATATTGTTCGGTTAGTGTTCATTGTTCGGTATGTATATTGCTCTATATTGTTCGGTTACTGTTCGTTGTTTGGTATGTATGTTGCTCTATATTGTTCACTTACTGTTCATTGTTCGGTATGTATATTGCTCTATATTGTTCACTTAATGTTCGTTGTTCGGTATGTATATTGCTCTATATTGTTCGGTTACTGTTCGTTGTTCGGTATGTATATTGCTCTATATTGTTCGGTTACTGTTCGTTGTTCGGTATGTATATTGCTCTATATTGTTCGGTTAGTGTTCGTTGTTCGGTATGTATATTGTTCTATATTGTTCGGTTAGGGTTCATTGTTTGTGTCCTATCATGTAGCAGCTCATCAGAATTACTTGTGTGTGAACAGGCTTGCAATTTGTGCCACCCTTGAGGAAATACAGATAACCTGGGTTCCTTTACCTCAACGAATTGGACCTTTATATCTCACTCGGGGAGAAGGGGAGAGTCTTTGGGAGTCAGCCTTATTTGAGATGTTTAAAACCTTAGGATGACACACTCTGGTAAGTGGATAACTATAAAGGTATATTCACATAGGTCCCTATTCATGAAATATGCAGATGGGATACGCACCGTGTAACTCTAACGCAAAGCCCACCCACACCCAGCTGCACACACTGTGACCCCCACACACACTATTCATGTTTCCACTATGCCCCCCTATTTGGCTGGCACACCGGCTGAATGTGCAGCTCCACATGGGAGTGGGCCGGGAACACTCCACGCCATTCACAAAGGCGCAGGTGCCTTGCATGGGGGCAATGGCTACGCCTTCCGGAGAGCAGCCATAAAAGTTACACTCCTTAACCCACTGTGCTATACTGCCTCAGAGGGGTGAATATAGAGGGAGATTGAAAGGGGCTGGAGCATGTTAAAGATAGAAGTCACATCTGCTTAGGGTTGTAAGATAGTCACGGAGCTGGGCTGACATACAATGATGCAAAACTTCACACGCCATCAAAATTGCTTATATCAACCACAGCAAGACACTTAAGAGCATTTTACGTCTATACACACTTACAGTTTACAGAGTACAAAATAGTAGGATACAATAGCATGGTATATATGGAATACAAGTTCACAGAATACAAATGTGGTAGTATAATACATAGGTGAGCACCGGCAACGCAGAGTACAAATCCTGAGGTACAGAAGCATGGCATATCATAGAATACAAAATTCAAGAATAAACAGAATACATCAGCACAGAGATGCAGTGACAAGCACAGCAGTGTCCCAGCAGAGTAGCCATGGGAGAGAGAAAGAAACTGGGGAGCGGAGGAGAGAGATTGGGGAAGTGACTAGAAGGAGAGAGGGGAGTGAGGTGACCATGATAAAGGCACCGGCGATTTCCTGTTTCTGATCAGGGGTGCAATGAAGTGGAGAGGGTGGAAGGGGAGAAGATCAGCCTAGGCAGGGGCAGGAGTCCAGGAATACGGAGGATTGGGATAGGGCACTTTTTAAGAAAAGTTAATTTGTCTGTACCTTGTTTATGCCTTTTATGTACTTGAATGTTTCGATCATGTCTCCCCTTTCTCTTCTCTGTTCCATGGAATACATATTCATTTCTCTCAATCTGTCCCCGTAGGACATCTCCTGCAGTCCTCGAATCATTTTTGTTGCCCTTCTCTACACCATATCCACTTGGTCAATGTCCTTCTGAGGCAGGGCCTCCAGAACTGGACACCATACTCTAGGTGAGTTCTAACCAGTAATCACTTCCCTCCTCCTGCTTGTGATTCCCCTCCCAATGCATCCCAGCATACCACTGACCTTCAATGCTGCCTTCTTGCACTGTTTTCCCGCCTTCAAGTTGTCTGAGATTATGATTCCCAGATCACGCTCTTGGTTGGAGGCAGCTAGTCTTTCCCTCTTAGGTAATATGCCTTATTTGGATTTCTTTTTCCTATGTGTGTGACTTTGCACTTTTTGGCGTTGAACCTCAGCTGCCACATTCCAGACCATTCCTCAAGTTACTCGAGGTCAGCTTCCATCTTGTCCACTCCCTCCTGGGTGTCGGCCCTGTTGTATATTTTGGTGTTGTCTGCGAACAGACACACCTTTGCCTCTAGTCTGTTAGCGATGTATGATATAGAAATATTGAAGAGCAGAGGCCCCAGTACCAAGCCCTGGGGCACACCACTGGTCATCCTACCTTTTGATGAAAGTGCTCCATTTACCTGCACCTTCTGGGTTCTGCCCTGTAACCAATTGTGTACCCATCTAACTACTTCTGATCCAACCCATGTGGTCTAGCTTCTTTACCAGCCTTCTGCGTGGAATTGAGTTTAAGGCCTTGCTAAAGTCTAGGTAGACCACATCCACCACCCCGCCATCATCTATAACCTTTGTAACGCAATCAAAAAACTCGAGCAGATTTGTCTGGCATGACCTACATGCTGTGAAACCATGCTGCTTGGGATCCTGTTGGCTGCTAGCTTCGAGGAATGCTATGATCCTCTGTTTTAGTAGTGTCTCCATTAACTTCCCCACTATGGATGTGAGGCTTACTGGCCTGTAAGTTCCAGATTCCTCCCTGCTGCCCGATTTGTGGAGCGAGACCACTATTTCCATTTTCCAGTCTTTGGGTACCTCTCCACTCCTTAGGGATTTGGTGAATAGTTTAGCCAGTGGAGCAGCCAATTCTAACCTCAATTCTTTTAAGATCCTGGGGTGCACCTGGGGTGCATTTCGTCTGGCACCATGGCCTTGTCAACTTGTAGTTTATTAAGCACTTCCAGTACTTCGGTCTCCATGAAGGGGCTAGTATCGACCCCAGGTTCAGGGGTAGTGCGTTTTGTCATTACTAGGCCAGACCCATCACCTGGGTCCTCCTCAGTAAATACTGAGCAGAAGTACTTGTTGAGGATTTCTGTGTTTTCGAGGTCATCTTCTGTTGTTTTACTTTCCTTAGTAGCAATCTTGACTATCCCCCCTTTAGCCTTCCTTCTTTCCTGGATGTATCTAAAGAAGGATTCCTCTCTTCATCCTCTCTGCTATACTTGCTTCTGTCTAGGCTTTTGCCTGCCTTATTTTTTTGCTGGCTTCTTTCATTTTCTCCTTGTGTGACTCCCAGTTTTCTTCCTCGTTGGTTTCCTGGTATAATTTCTATGCCTTTTCTTTTTCTTTCACTATTTTAGCCAATTCCTTGGAAAAACATAAAGGATTTTATTTTGTTTTTGCTTTGGTAACCATCCTGGTGCATTGGTCTGTGGCTGTCTGGATTGCTCTCTTAAGTCTCCCCCCACATTACATCAACCTCTTCCACTTCTAGCTTGATTAAGTCCTTTCTTATACTGGTCCTCATTTTGTCGAAGTCTGCTTTTTTAAAATCTAGGACTTTTATTTTTGAGTGTCAGGTGTCCTCTGTTATGTTTACCTTGAAGCTAACCATGTGATGGTCGTTGTTTCCCATATGGCACCCCACATCAATTTCCTTAATCCTCTCAGTATTTGTGAGGACCAGGTCAAGTATGGCATCTCCCCTCATTGGGGTTTTCACCAGTTAACCCAGTCCTTCTCCCTGTAGTGACAATAAGAAGTGCCTGCTTCTTGCCATTGCCGCTGTTAGTGTACTCCCAGTTTATATCTGGGAGGTTAAAGTCTCCCACCAATATTATCTCTCCTCTCTCAGTCATTTTGTGTATTTCCTCCATCAGGTCTTTGTCCCCTTTCTCTCCTTGAGTTGGAGGCCTGTAAATGACACGGATCCAGAAGGTTTTTCCCTTGCCTGTATCTACAGTAAGCCACGGTGACTCAGTGTTCCCAGGGTGACCCTGCACCTCTGTGTCTTTTATTTCTTCCCAAATGTAAGTGGCTACTCCTCCCCTTTTTTTCCCCAGCCTATCCTTCCTGAACAGATTGTATCCAGGTATAGCTGTGGTTTTCTATGTGGTTTTCCATGGTTTTCCGTGAACCACGTTTCTCTAACAGCCACCCAGTCCAATCTTTCTACTTCCATCATGGCTGCGAGTTTGGGTAGTTTGATTGCTAGGCTTCTAGCGTTTGCAACCATCACCTTCCAGGAATGTGCACCCCCTTTAGTATGTGGCTGCACCCTCTTCCTGAACAGTACCAATTTGCTGTTTGCGCCCAAGTGATTTTGGAGGTTGCTGGCTTCTTGGAGAATGTTAATCAATACTTCTGTGGTCAAGATGCATGTGTTCTCCATTTCTCTTTCTGGGTGTGTATGTGCTCCTTTGGAGTTATGGGGAGTGGTGACAAGCCCACTGATAGTGGGGGTGTGAGCTGTCACCATTTCCCCTTTCTTCAGTTTAAATACCCTGCATAGACATCAAATGTTTGTCCAAGTGCTCACACACCCTCCCTGTTTAGATGCAGTCTGTCCTGTTTAAAAAATCTTCTTTCCCAGAAGTTTTGCCAGTTACCTATAAAGTGGTATTCTTTGTTTTGGCACCATTCTCACAGCCAATAATTGAATACATCAACTTCAACCTCCCTGACTCGCTTGGTGCCTACTCCTTCATTCCATACCGGCAGCACTTCTGAGAAGGCTAGTTTGGACAAAAGGGAAGAAAGTTCGCTGTCCAGTTCCTCAAAGCATTTCTTGGCTTCCTGTACTGTATGATTTGCCATATCATTTGTTCCACGGTGTATTGTGATGTGTGTTGTATCCCCTCTTCCTGTACTATTTTTTTTATTTGGTTCGTATGTCTCTTTGCAGAGGCCCCTGGGAGGCACCTAACCGTGATTTTGTTTTCATCGCTAGGCATTAGATAGGGTTCCACTCCATGGATCATAGAATCCACAATTATAAGTAGTTTATTTTTGTTTTTATTGGCATTTGTTTTATTTTTAGCATTTTTGTAGTTGTTGGTATCGGTTTTATTAGGAGTATTTGCTTTCACAGGTTGTTTGTTTTTGCCTCCGTGGTTTGCATTGACTGAGGTTCCAGTTAATTATTTGGAGTATTTGTTTTCCTTGTCCTTATTGTGGATTATAAGCTATTTCAAGCTCAAGTTCAAGTTTGTTGCAGGAAAACTCCGTTGACCAAGCTCATTCACAAGGAGGTCCTGAGCACGTATACAGTCAGGAATACATTACATAGAAAAAAACATCGCAGTAAATAAGATGCAGTTTTGGTTCATATGGTACATAGTGCTCAAATTAAGACTTAACAAGGTAGATATAAACTGCATAAACCTGGTAAGAAATATTAGTAGTCGAGATTGCACAGCTATTGGGAGAGAGTAATTACATATGAACCTGGAGGGATACACTATGTTCAGGAAGGACAGGGGGAGGAAGGGAGGAGGGGTAGCAATGATAGTCAAAAACTGCATTGGCATAGGGGGAGTAGAGGAGGCGGAGGGAACCGTGGAGGCGATTTGGGTCACCTTGATAACAAGGGGGGCAAGAAAGTAAAAATAGGAGTGGTGTATAGACCCCCTGCCCTGGCGGAGGAGCTGGAGGACAGTCTGGTGGCAGATGTTAGGAGACACTGCAGACTGGGCAGAGGAATGGCGGTGGTGTTAGGGGACTTAAACATGCCAGGAACAGACTGGAAGACTATGACATCCTCTGTGACCAGGGAACAGAGGTTGCTGGATGTCTTTCAAGATGCGTTCCTAACTCAGCAGGTGAGGGAACTGACCAGGGAGGCACGGGTACTGGATGTGGTCCTGGCAGACAGTGACCAGATTGGGGGCCTGGACGTAAGGGACCCATTGGCAGGGAGTGACCATGCCACGGTCTGGTTCTGCCTGGACCTAGGAGGGGTAGAAGGCTGCACAAAGACCGAAGTAACTGACTTCAGGGGGGCAGATTTTAAGGAAATGGGAAGGATCCTTAAGGAGCATTTGGATGGGATTGGGTCAGACATGGACGCTGATAGTAGGTGGTAAATCATCAGGAGAGGGGTGCAGGATGCTACCAGCACCTGTGCAAGAGTAAGACAAAAATGCGGTAGGGCCCAAAAACCCTGTTGGTGGACCAGGGAGGTCCAGGAGGTGGTGAGGGGAAAGAAAGCAGCCTATAAGAAATTCAAGTGCTCAAGGAGTGAAAGGGATCGAGGGGAGTATGAGCTGATGGCTAGAAGGGCCACTAGAGTGGTGAGGGCGGCTAAGGCAAGGAAGGAGCAGAACCTGGCCAGGGAAATTAGGAGAGGGAAAAAGGGGTTCTTTAGATACATTGGGGAAAGACGAAGGGTGAAGGGGCAGATTAGCAGGATTAAATCACGGGAGAGATGGGCACAAGACCCAGGGGAGCAGGCTGAGGTACTAAATGAGTACTTCACCTCGGTTTTCACCAGGGAAAATGGGGATGCTGCATCATACATGGGAGGAGACAGAGATAATGAGGAGGGGAGGACCCTTACCAATCGGCAGGTCTGGGGAGAGGGGGAGGCATCACTGGCAGGTGCGGGGAGGGCTAAGCAGGAGAAGAGGTACCAGGGTGGAAATCACAGCAGAGAGAGTGAGGAAGCCCTCAGCTCCCCTTAAGACGGAGAAAGCACGGGGCGGATAAATTACATCCTAGAGTGCTGAAGGAACTTGCAGATGTCCTGGCGAAACCCCTGGCAGAGCTTTTCACCATCTCTGAGGACAGGGTGGGTGCCTCAAGACTGAAAGGTGGGCGCATGTAGTGCCTATCCACAAGGGGGGATCAAGGGAGGTGGCAGGGAACTACAGGCCTGTCAGCCTGACATCGGTGGTGGGCAAGGTGATGGAGGGCATTGTCAAGGAGAGGCTAGGGGGGGACCTGGATAAGTCGGGGTGCCTGGACGATAGACAGCATGGATTCATCCCGGGGAAATCGTGTCAGACAAACCTGGTGGAGTTCTATGACTGGGTGACAAGTGCATTGGACCTGGGTAGACCAGTGGATGTCCTCTTTCTAGACTTCAGCAAGGCATTTGACTCTGTTCCTCCGTGGGCCTGTTGGATAAGCTAGGAGAAATGGGGTGGGAAACCAGATGATCAGATGGATAGACAATTGGCTCCAGGACTGGACCCAGAGGTCGTAGTTGGTGGGATAGTCTCATCTCAAGGAGGGTCATTAGTAGGGTCCCACGAGGATCAGTCCTTGGGCCCCTTCTGTTCAATGCCTACCTATCTGACATAAGGACAGGAATCAGGGTGAGATGGTCTCTTTGCAGATGACTCAAAACTGGAGGCGGTGGTGGATGGGGGAGGAGGGAGGTGGCCCTGCAGAAGGACCTGGAGGCTCTGGAAGATGGTCTAGAAAGTGGGCTGAGGTTCAATGCAGGGAAATGCAGGTACTCCACCTAGGGGCAGAACCCAGGCCAAGTGCACACCCTGGGGAAAACTACAAGTCTCACTGGCTGGAGAGGGACCTGGGGGTGGTGGTGGATGTCACGATGAACAACTCTGAGACTTGTGGGAGGGCAGCAGCCAAGGCCAACAGCATGCTGGGATGCATCGCTAGAGGATCACCTCCAGAAGGAGAGTGATACTCCCTCTGTATAACTGCTTGGTGAGGCCGCACCTGGAGTACTGCGTGCAGTTTTGGAGGCCACACTTAAAGAGGGACATTAACCTCCTGGAGAGGGTCCAGAGGAGGGCAACCAAAATGATTTGGGGCTTGGGGACAGGACCTATGAGGAGAGGCTCAAGAGCTAAATATGTACACATTGGAAGAGAGCAGGACCAGGGGACATGATAGGGTCTTCAGGTACATGAAGAGGGTAAATAGGGAGGAACAGTCAGAGTGCTTCGAAGGAAGGAGGAAGGGGGCCACTAGAGGGCATGGGTGGAAGCTGGAGGGGAAGATTCAGGGAGAAGGAGGAGGTGCTACTTCACTGAGAGGGTGGTGGAGCCATGGAATGCGCTACCTAGGGGGCTGGTGGAGGCAGAGACAGTGGAGGGTTCAAGAGGGGTGGGACAGGTACAGGGAAGGGGTTCAGGAAGCAAAATCCAATGCAGCAGAATATCCGAACTGGGAAGGAGAAGCCAGAGAGGCGGGGGACAGCAGGTCAGCACCAGGGTGGGGCTGACAATGACTGAACCACCGAAAGACCGTTAGGCCTATTCTGCTGGCATTTTAGTATGTTAGTATGAAGAAGAGTTGAGGATAAAGCTTACAGGGGAGTAGGAAAAGGGCTGGAAGGAGTGAGGGGGAAGATATAGATGGAGAGCATAAGGGTAGAGAAGAGTTTTAAGAGAAAAATCAAGGAAATGGGGAGCAGGAAAAGGGTTAGGGGAGGTAAGAGGGAGAATGAGATGAGTGATGAAGATAAGGGTAGAAGAGAGTCTTAAGATCAGCTGAAATGATTGTTTTGTTTAGCCACAGTAGACATTTTGGAGTAATAGTCTGGGCAAGTTATAGAAGGATTCCAAAAGGACTAGGGCTAAAACCAGTAAGTAGGGAGGGCATGGAGAAAAAAAATATAGGTGGAGAAGAGACTTAAAAACAGTTACAAATATCTTTAAATTTAGATGCAGATAGCTTTTTGTAAAAGTTAACAGAAACAGTGCAAGATAGTTTCAGTGCAGATTGAAGCTGGTTCTAAGTGGTTGGGAGAACACATGATATGGCCCATTTGCCAAAGGTGGTGCGAGTCCTAGGCACATCAAGGAAGATAAAATCAGATTTCCTAAGTGAGTATGCACTGTGAGAGATGTAGATAAGAAATGTAATGTAGTTTGGTAGCTTATTTAGGAGTATTTTGAGAGTCCAAATACCAGCATGGAGAATATGTCTAGTGGTAAATGATGTCCAACCAACGGCTGTGTACAGATCACAATGGTGGGTTCAGTATGGGGAGTTTGTAATGAACTGCAGAGCACGTTGATAGAGGACGTCCAATTTGTTTAGGTTTGTGGTTGCAGAAGAAGTGTAAATTAGGTCTCCATAGTCGAGAAGAGGAAGGAATGTGGCTTGAACAAGCCTGGTTCTAGTCTCTATTGGAAAAAGGGCCCCATTTCAGTATCCTTTGCTTAGGTAGGGGCATTCTTCGGCTAGGTAAGGGCACCCTTTGTTTAGGTAGGGTCATTCTTTGGTTCAGGGCACCCAACAAGGTTTCCCTTTATCTCCTTTATTGTTTGCCCTGTATTTAGAGCCCCAAGCCCAGACCATTCAACAGCATCCAGGCATATCTGGGATATGGTTGGGGGGGGCAGGGAGCAGACATTGGCCCTATATGCGGATGATCTTTTAATTTATTTAAGTAATCTTGATTGTGCTCTTCTGCATCTACGGGACATGTTTACAAAGATTGGGAGAATTAGTGAGGTATCGTTCAAATGCAGTGAAAAGAGAGGTGCTTCAGATACATTATGTCCACTCTAGAAATATTAGGGAGTGCTTCCAGTTTAAATGGGATTTTTTTCCCACTTTTAAATATGTAGGTGTCTCCTTAGCTGAAGACTATCAGATGGTATTGTCTGTCAGTTACGACTGGATTTTGCAGGCAGTACTTAAAGATATTGAAGTTTGGGTGCATTTGCCCCTGCCCCTCATTCAGAGAGTGGGTAGTGTTAGAATGACTCTGTTGCCCAGAATACTATACCTGGCATAAACACTCCCAGTCACCCCGCTGGCTCATTACTCATGAAATGGAATAAGTAAATCTTTCAGTATTTATGGCAGGGCAAGTATCTCAGGATTCGTATGACAGTACTTTATCTCCCTAAAACGAAAGGTGGTTCATCACTCCCAAATTTAACTTTATATCATTCAGCAGCACAAATTAGGACTGTATTGTATTGGCTGCTTCCAGCTTATCATGCACACTGTTAACAGATGGAGTCAATGTGTTTAATAACTATAAAGTATTATTGGCAACTTAATTTGGTACCCTCTTTAAACGTGTGAATAATCCTTGGGAGCACATTATAATAGCGAACTAAACTGAGTGACTTAGAAATGAGTGCTTCAGTTTGGTCGCTTTCAGGATCAGTGATGAAGAATGAATAGCGAGGAGGAACAGTGAGGGAAGGAACAGTGAGGGAAGGAACAGCGAGGAGGGAACAGTGAGGGAGGAACAGCGAGGGAGGGAACAGTGAGGGGAGGGAACAGCGGGGAGGATGGGAAGAACAGTGAGGGAGGGAACAGTGAGGGAAGGAACAGCGAGGGAGGAACAGCGAGGAGGGAACAGTGAGGGGAGGGACAGTGAGGGAGGGAACAGTGAGGGAGGGAACAGTGAGGAGAGGGAACAGTGAGGAGGATGGAAGAACAGCGAGGGAGGGAACAGAGAGGAGGGAACAGTGAGGGAGGAACAGTGAGGGAGGGAACAGTGAGGGAGGGAACAGTGAGGAGGATGGAAGAACAGTGAGGGAGGGAACAGTGAGGGGAGGGAACAGTGAGGGGAGGGAACAGTGAGGGAGGATGGGAAGAACAGTGAGGGGAGGGAACAGCGAGGGAGGATGGGAAGAACAGTGAGGGGAGGGAACAGTGAGGGAGGATGGGAAGAACAGTGAGGGGAGGGAACAGTGAGGGAGGATGGGAAGAACAGTGAGGGGAGGGAACAGTGAGGGAGGACATGGGAAGAACAGTGAGGAGAGGAACAGTGAGGGAGGATGGAAGAACAGCGAGGGGAGGGAACAGCAGAGGAGGGAACAGTGAGGGAGGGAACAGTGAGGGAGGGAACAGAGGGAGGATGGAAGAACAGTGAGGGAGGGAACAGTGAGGGAGAACAGTGAGGGAGGATGGGAAGAACAGTGAGGAGGAACAGCGAGGAGGATGGGAAGAACAGTGAGGGAGGGAACAGTGAGGGAGGATGGGAAGAACAGTGAGGGAGGGAACAGTGAGGAGGATGGGAAGAACAGTGAGGGAGGGAACAGTGAGGGAGGATGGGAAGAACAGCGAGGGAGGGAACAGTGAGGAGGATGGAAGAACAGCGAGGGAGGGAACAGTGAGGAGGATGGGAAGAACAGTGAGGGAGGGAACAGTGAGGGAGGAACAGTGAGGGAGGGAACAGTGAGGAGGGAACAGCGAGGGAGGGAACAGTGAGGGAAGATGGGAAGAACAGTGAGGGAGGGAACAGCGAGGAGGATGGGAAGAACAGTGAGGGAGGGAACAGTGAGGGAGGATGGGAAGAACAGTGAGGGAGGGAACAGTGAGGGAGGATGGGAAGAACAGTGAGGGAGGGAACAGTGAGGGAGGATGGGAAGAACAGTGAGGGAGGAACAGTGAGGGAGGGAAAGTGAGGAGGGAACAGCGAGGGAGGAACAGCGAGGGAGGATGGGAAGAAGAGTGAGGGAGGAACAGTGAGGGAGGATGGGAAGAAGAGTGAGGGAGGGAACAGCGAGGGAGGATGGGAAGAACAGTGAGGAGGGAACAGTGAGGGAGGAAGGAAGGAACAGCGAGGGAGGGAACAGTGAGGGAGGATGGGAAGAACAGTGAGGGAGGAACAGTGAGGGAGGATGGGAAGAACAGTGAGGGAGGGAACAGTGAGGAGGATGGGAAGAACAGTGAGGAGGGAACAGTGAGGGAGGGAACAGCGAGGAGGATGGGAAGAACAGTGAGGGAGGGAACAGTGAGGAGGATGGGAAGAACAGTGAGGGAGGGAACAGTGAGGAGGGAGGGAAGAACAGTGAGGAGGGAACAGTGAGGGAGGGAACAGCGAGGAGGATGGGAAGAACAGCGAGGAGGGAACAGTGAGGGAGGATGGGAAGAACAGTGAGGGAGGGAACAGTGAGGGAGGATGGGAAGAACAGCGAGGGAGGGAACAGTGAGGGAGGATGGGAAGAACAGCGAGGGAGGGAACAGTGAGGGAGGATGGGAAGAACAGCGAGGGAGGGAACAGTGAGGAGGATGGGAAGAACAGTGAGGAGGGAACAGTGAGGAGGATGGGAAGAACAGTGAGGGAGGAACGAGGGAGGGAACAGTGAGGGAGGATGGGAAGAACAGCGAGGAGGGAACAGTGAGGGAGGATGGGAAGAACAGTGAGGGGAGGGAACAGTGAGGGGAGGAACAGTGAGGAGGAACAGCGAGGGAGGAACAGTGAGGGAGGATGGGAAGAACAGCGAGGAGGAACAGCGAGGAGGATGGGAAGAACAGTGAGGAGGGAACAGCGGAGGATGGGAAGAACAGTGAGGGAGGGAACAGCGAGGGAGGGAACAGTGAGGAGGATGGGAAGAACAGCGAGGGAGGGAACAGTGAGGAGGATGGGAAGAACAGTGAGGGAGGGAACAGTGAGGGGAGGGAACAGTGAGGGGAAGGAACAGCGAGGGGAGGGAACAGTGAGGGAGGATGGGAAGAACAGCGAGGGGAGGGAACAGCGAGGGAGGATGGGAAGAACAGTGAGGGGAGGGAACAGTGAGGGAGGATGGGAAGAACAGTGTGGGGAGGGAACAGCGAGGGGAGGGAACAGCGAGGGAGGATGGGAAGAACAGCGAGGGAGGGAACAGTGAGGAGGATGGGAAGAACAGCGAGGAGGGGGAACAGTGAGGGAGGATGGGAAGAACAGGAGGAGGAACAGTGAGGAGGATGGGAAGAACAGCGAGGGAGGGAACAGTGAGGGAGGATGGGAAGAACAGTGTGGGGAGGGAACAGCGAGGGAGGGAACAGCGAGGGAGGATGGGAAGAACAGTGTGGGGAGGGAACAGGAGGGAGGGAACAGCGAGGGAGGATGGGAAGAACAGTGAGGGAGGGAACAGTGAGGAGGATGGGAAGAACAGTGAGGAGGGAACAGTGGGGAGGGAACAGCGAGGAGGATGGGAAGAACAGTGTGGAGGAGGGAACAGCGGGGAGGGAACAGCGGAGGAGGATGGGAAGAACAGCGAGGGAGGGAACAGTGAGGAGGATGGGAAGAAGAGTGAGGAGGGAACAGCGAGGAGGATGGGAAGAAGAGAGAGGGGAGGGAACAGTGAGGAGGATGGGAAGAAGGTGAGGGAGGGAACAGCGAGGGAGGATGGGAAGAACAGTGAGGGAGGGGAACAGTGAGGGAGGATGGGAAGAACAGTGAGGGAGGGAACAGCGGGGAGGGAACAGTGAGGAGGATGGGAAGAACAGTGAGGGAAGGGAACAGCGAGGAGGATGGGAAGAAGAGTGAGGGGAGGGAACAGCGAGGAGGATGGGAAGAACAGCGAGGGGAGGGAACAGTGAGGGAGGAACAGTGAGGAGGATGGGAAGAAGAGTGAGGGAGGAACAGCGAGGGAGGATGGGAAGAACAGTGAGGGAGGGAACAGCGAGGGAGGATGGGAAGAACAGTGAGGGAGGGAACAGTGAGGAGGATGGGAAGAACAGCGAGGAGGAACAGTGAGGGAGGATGGGAAGAACAGCGAGGAGGGAACAGTGAGGAGGATGGGAAGAACAGCGAGGGAGGGAACAGTGAGGGAGGATGGGAAGAACAGGAGACAGGGAGGGAACAGTGAGGAGGATGGGAAGAACAGTGAGGGAGGGAACAGTGAGGGAGGATGGGAAGAACAGCGAGGGAGGGAACAGCGAGGGAGGATGGGAAGAACAGCGAGGGAGGGAACAGTGAGGGAGGATGGGAAGAACAGCGAGGGGAGGGAACAGCGAGGAGGATGGGAAGAACAGCGAGGGGAGGGAACAGTGAGGGGAAGGAACAGTGAGGGAGGATGGGAAGAACAGTGAGGGGAGGGAACGAGAGGGAGGATGGGAAGAACAGTGAGGGAGGGAACAGCGAGGGAGGATGGGAAGAACAGCGAGGGGAGGGAACAGTGAGGGAGGATGGGAAGAACAGCGAGGGGAGGGAACAGTGAGGGAGGATGGGAAGAACAGTGAGGGGAGGGAACAGTGAGGGAGGATGGGAAGAACAGCGAGGGGAGGGAACAGTGAGGGAGGATGGGAAGAACAGCGAGGGGAGGGAACAGTGAGGGAGGATGGGAAGAACAGCGAGGAGGAACAGTGAGGGAGGATGGGAAGAACAGTGAGGGAGGGAACAGTGAGGGAGGATGGGAAGAACAGGAGGAGGGAACAGCGAGGGAGGATGGGAAGAACAGTGAGGGGAGGGAACAGTGAGGGAGGATGGGAAGAACAGTGAGGGGAGGGAACAGCGAGGGAGGATGGGAAGAACAGTGAGGGGAGGGAACAGTGAGGGAGGATGGGAAGAACAGTGAGGGGAGGGAACAGTGAGGGAGGATGGGAAGAACAGCGAGGGGAGGGAACAGTGAGGGAGGATGGGAAGAACAGCGAGGGGAGGGAACAGTGAGGGAGGATGGGAAGAACAGCGAGGGAGGGAACAGTGAGGGAGGATGGGAAGAACAGCGAGGGAGGAACAGTGAGGGAGGATGGGAAGAACAGCGAGGGGAGGGAACAGTGAGGGAGGATGGGAAGAACAGCGAGGGGAGGGAACAGCGAGGGAGGATGGGAAGAACAGTGAGGGGAGGGAATAGCGATGGAGGGGGAGGAAGGGGGAAGGGCTAAATGGGGATGTGGAGCATGATACCGCTGAGCTACCTGCCTAGCGTAGTGGGTAGGGACACCATCTGCAGTTCTGTTGGTACCGGGTTCGGAAGTGCTACAGGTACTGTTTTTTTTTTTTTTTGGTTTTAGCAGATTTTTTTTTTAAGTTATTACCATCATCAGTTCCTCTTCTTTCCTCCAGAGTCCTCCCCCCTCAGAGATGGTTATATAAGTATGAGGGTGCCGGGGGGCTTGCCCCCCACTTTAAACATTATTTTAAATGTGCACCAAGTTGGTGTTCGGTGATTTTTTTTTAATGTGCTGAATTGGTTTTTGGCAGGGTGTACTCTCTGTTTTGCAAGTCGCCCAAGAATTTTCACTGCTATGACATGGAACCATAATCCTTATACTAAATCTACCCTTTCTCAATGGTGCCACGGTCTTAATCATAAACAAATAACTCATTCGTTCCCTCTACGGTATGACAGCTTTCCTTCTGGGTGCACTGGATCTGGGATTCCAGATATAGAACCAGTTGGGCTTACAATATATTTTTTAAATCATACAGTGAAGGGGTGTTTGGACCTCTGAGGATCTTAGTACAGCCTTTGATCTACCTAGATCCCGTTTCTTCTAGATATTTACAGGCACGAGATTTTATCCAGTCATAACCCTCCCCTAAGTGCTGAAACTCCACCTGAGTAGGTGCTTTCTGCATGAATTTCCATTCAAGGAGAGTCTTTTTGCTGAATAAAGATAGTACCTTCCTTTATTAGACCAATGAAAAGGGTAAAGTCATAAAAATAAAAACTTTGGAGAACGGGGGGGCGCTGCGGAGCAGCAACATGGCGGCACTCTGAACAAGCTTCGTCTCGTTCAGAAAGTATAAAGTTGGAAAACAAAGCTATTTCCATCAAATCAGGGATTCAGTTCTCAGAGGTGTATTGGAAAGCAGTGGGATCACAATGGAACCAAAAAAGATCACGGGCATGCTCAACAAAGCCAACATTTCGATGGCTTTCTTTCCTTCTCGAGAGCAGCAAAAAACTTGGGCCCTGCCACATCAGGTATGTCCATGATGTCTGAACTCCCTTCTACACAAATTCTTGTCATGTTGAGCAAGATACAAGCAAATGGAGAAGAAACTAATCAGCGATTGGCGGCAGTGGAAGCTAAATTAACAATGAATGAGCCTACCTAAAGGTGGGAAAGCAATGTGAGAGGGCAGCAAGGAGGGCTGGGGGGATACTGGGATGCATAGGAAGAGGCATCACCAGTAGAAAACAGGAAGTTATTATCCCTCTGTACAGACAGCTAGTGAGACCCCATCTGGAGTACTGCGTGCAGTTCTGGAGACCCAATCTCCGCAAACACATAGACAGGATGGAAGCTGTCCAGAGGAGGACAACTAAAATGGTGCAGGGTCTGCACCGGAAGACATATGAAGAGAGACTTAAGGAGCTTAATATGTATAGCCTCGAGGAAAGGAGGGAGAGGGGGGACATGATAGAAACTTTCAAGTACCTCAAGGAATCAACAAAGTCCAAGAGGGTAGCATCTTTCAAAAAAAGAGGTGTGCAAGAACAAGGGGGCACAATTTGAAGATAGAAGGGGGGTGGCTCAGAGGTAATTTAAGGAAGTATTTTTTCACAGAGAGGGTTGTGGATGTATGGAACGGCCTTCCAGAGGAGGTTGTGGAGTCAAAAACAGTGGTGGAATTCAAGCATGCATGGGACAGTCATAAGGCAATTCTAGGGGGTGGGGGTAGGAAGAAGTAGGCTGCTGGTTAACTAGGACCCGCAGCTTATCCATCAGGTAGGGAAATGGGCAGACTGGGTGGGCCAAGCGGTCCTTATCTGCCATCAAATTCTATGTTTCTATGTTTCTACCGTTCAAGAGAACACTGTGGCTATAAACGATTTAAAGGAAGCCAACTCATGGCAGGCAGAGTACAACGCTGTGTACAATCAGGACATCTCTTTTCTTAAAGCAAAAGTTGAGAATCTGGAGAACTCCCAGAGGCAGTCCATATTCGGATTGTTAGCTTCCCTCCTAGATTTGTGGGCCCGGTGGGCATTCTACTGGTGGTGAACAGACTGATATTCCGGGACCTTACCTTATTGCCTCCAGATGCTGGCTTCTCAGTATTGAAAGTTTTCGCTATCCCACAAAGACCCAGATCAGGTGGGAATCCCAGGCAGCAGCCCTTAACAGCAATTGCCACGCTTTGCACCACGGACACTCGAACTGCCTTGAACCAGGCAGCGAGAGTGAGAGGAGACATCCTATGAGAGGACAGCCTTCTAGCCATTTTTCCAGAACTTGCAGCCCAAACACAAATAAAGAAAAAGGAACGTCAATGAATCAAGAAAGAACTGCTACAGCATGGTGTGGAGGCCAGACTTAATCTCCCCGCCAGACTATGGCTCCGACATGTGTCAAAAGTACACATCTTCACCAAATCCTACCTCGGCTGCCCAATTTATGGACAAGTTACTTAATTCACTAAACCCTCCTGATGCAGGATCCGAGGAGGAGGGGTGATGTACTTTGTGCTTGCATGCCTGATTAAGGCTTGTTTCTATAATGTTGTAAGTTGATATGGGAGACATCTCTCCCAGCCATAAGTAACTCGAAGCGGTGCTGGGAGGTCTCATTGATAAGGGGCTGATGTTGGGAGACTGTTTGTTAAAACACACTAAAAGTTGACTACCAGCTCTTTTTCCTTTATTTTGTGTGTGAAATATAGTCCTTTTATATGCTGCTCCGTTTTATTATCGGTGATCTGATTATTGTTTTATTATCAGTATCTGAGTGATCCTCAGCATGTGGTTGTCCCAAACCTCCATAATCTCACCTGGTCCCCTGCACTGAACATCTTCCTAAGGCATAGCCTGCCTGCATGGTTTTTGTCCTGCACACAGTGTATACACCCTATGTATTAGGTATTGCTCTGACTGTGCCCCCAACTTTTTGGGGTCCTATACTGTATATAATTTGTATATGATGCGCAGCTCGCAGCCTTGGTGACTTGATGTACATGTTCAGACCATTTGTGTGTACCTACTGACTATGTGATGCTTCTGTTTTCCCTGACTCTGTGTAACTGCCTAAAGTGTATCATGTTGTCCTATGTCATATTTCCTTGTACTCTCCCGGGTCGTACCTGAAAATAGGCAAATGTCTTATCTAGGGTACTTACCGGGTTAACAAAAGCTAAATAAATAAATATCTGACCTTATAAGTGCTGAGGCTGTAGTCTAATGATAGAGTGTGGTTATATACCACTGTCAGGGTGTGAACGATGAAGATATCCTTGCTTGATTTGAGGGTTCCCACATGGCTAGTTGCCATGCTAAGCCGGAGAATATGGGATGGGAAAACAACTTAACTGATACCGGACTGTCTGTATTAAATCCCGACTATAGGGGCTCAGCTAATTAGCCCTCCATCACTTTAGTAAGGCAAGGCAAGGCAATTTTATTTCTAAGGTGCCCAATCCCGGAGGTTCTGAGCGCCGTACACAATAAAAACAGAATACAAAAATAACATTTGTGCAGTAACAAAATCTTTAAAACAACATTCTTAAAAGTATAAACATATAATATAAAATGTGAAATAGCTGAGGGTGGGGGGAGAAGACTTAATCCCCAAAAGCCTGGCAGAAGAGATGGGCCTTAAGCCTCTGCTTAAAGACACCAATTGAATGAGCCTTCTGAACTGCAGCTGGAAGCATGTTCCACAAGGTTGGCCTGCTCAATCACCAGAGGTTTTGAGCCAAACCCTGGAAACATCCAGGAGGCCCCTCAAACCGGAGCGGAGGGAGCGGGCAGAGGTCACAGGTGACAGGAGTTCAGACAGGTAGCTAGGACCAGCCCATATACAGCCTTATAGGTAAGCAAGCCCACCTTGAAAAGGACCCTCCACCTGTCTGGGAGCCAGTGCAGAACACGCAAAATCAGGGTCACATGGCACGACTGAGATAGCCCCGCCAGTAGCCAGACCGCTGTGTTCTGCACCAGCTGCAGCCTGCAGAGGGTCCATCCCGTGACCCCGAAATAAAGAGCTTTACAGTAGTCAAGTCTGGAGGTCACAAAGGCACGTACTAGGGTCGGCAGATCTTCGGGTGGAACGAGGGGCTTGATCCTGGTGATGTTCCATAAGTGGTAAAAACCACTCTTCACAACAGACGATACCTGATCTTCAAAGGTCAGTCTGCTGCCCAGGATCACACCTAGATTTTGCACTTTCGGGAAGCAACCAATGGAGCAGATCCCAGGAAAAGACCAGAGTCCACTCCAGGTAGCAACCCATCACGCCCATGACCCGGCTCGACCACCAGCACCTCTGTCTTGTCTGGGATGAGTCATAGTCAGCTGGAAGCCATCCAGTCATTGATTTCAGCCAGACAGATGTTAAGCACATCAACTGCACTGGATGTCCCAGGGGCAAATGATAAATACAGCTGGGTGTTGTCTGCATAGCAGTGAAACTCCACGCTGTACTGTTGAATTATCTCACCCAGGGGCAGCATATATACTGCAAACAGCATCAGCAACGAGATCGAGCCCTGTGGAATGCCACAAAACAGAGGTATTGGAGAGGAGGAGCAATTCCCCATCACTACTCGCTGCATCCTGTGTGAGAGATAGGACTCAAACCATCTGATGACAACACTGGCAAGTCCACAAAATTCACAGAGCCAATCGAGAAGCACAATGTGGTCCACAGTGTCAAAAGCTGAAGAGAGATCGAGGAGGACAAGAACTGACCTGCCTCCTCTATCTCTAGTTCAGAGTAAGTCATTATGCACCCTGACCAGTGCGGTTTCTGTGCTGTGTCCAACCGGAAAACCCAACTGAAATGGCTCATAGATGTCAAAGAACATGAGCTGATCTGCGAGCTGCTGTGCTACCAATTTCTCAGCAACCTTGCTCAAAAAAGGCAGGTTGGAGATATGGCGGTAATTCACTAGGATGTCTGGGCTGAGGGAAGGTTTCTTTAGGAAAGGTCTCACCAATGCCTCTAACAGAGGAGCTGGGAACACCCCTCTGCCATCAAACACCCGACTATCCCAGTGAACACTGGGCGAACAGCCTCAGTGCATCCCATCAAGAAATTCATCGGGGCTGGGTCCAGTTCACAAGATTTGTGCTTCAGCTCTAAGATCACCTGAGTCATCTTAGATACCTCCACTGGCCTAAACTCTTCCCAGGCAGGCAGAGTTCCTCTGCTCCCAGCAGACTGGCAACTGTAAGGCAAAAGCCTGCCTGACGGAATCGTGACCGGATAGCTGACACCCTGTCAGAGAGGAACAGAGCAAACTCCTCACACGAGGTTGATGAAAAGGCTTTTTTTGGCTGAACACAGGCCGGATGAAGAAGCCTGTCCACAGTATGCAAAAGCTGAGCAGGTTTGTTCCTCCCTGCTGCAATCTCCCTGGACAGGAACTCTGCCTTCTTATGGGAGATTGTCCTGGTACTCACGATAGTGGGTGCGCAGGACCAGTTTGTCAGCATCTAGCCGGGACTTCCGCCAGCAATGCTCCAACTTCTGACCATTGATCTTCATCGTCTTGAGATCCCCGTCAAAACCACGGGGATCGCTAGTGAGTAGATCTGGGTCGTATACGAACTGGTGCTATAGCATCCAGAGCTTCAGACACCACCTTATTATAGGTGGCCACTGCCTCCCCAGTGCCAATCGCACAAGCCGCCTCTACCCTAGATAGGTCAGCTGCCGCCAAAAGTCCTTCTGGATCTAGCCCCCTTAAAGGGCAATAGCTAACCATCTCCACAGTGACAGGACTATCGGGGGAAGGGGCTAAACGTGAGCTCCACAGTGTAGTGATCGGGCCAAAACACCAGATCAATCCTAAGGTTATCAACCCCAAGACCCAGCTGGAACACCAGATCGAGTGTGTGACCATGCTGATGGGTTGCAGAAGCAACTGCTTGTATCAGACCCAATGAAGACATTAACTGGAGGAGGTTGTAACCAAAATGCGAGGATTCGTCGTCAACACAGGTGTTGAAGTCCCCCAAGATTAAACACTTGGGGGACTCCAACACCTGGTCGACACAAAGTCCGCTACCTCCTGCAGGAATTCTCCCCCGGCCCAGGCAGGTGATAAATGAGGAGAATCCTGTAGCCTACACTTGGACCCCCACGAACAGCGACACACTCAAAATACCTGATGTTACCAACTGAATGCACTGTGAAGCCCAGGTTGGCTCTATAAATGATGGTCCAATCCCCACCCCTGCGATCCTTCCTTGGGCAATGCACCACAGAGTACCTGGTGGGGACGGAGGCCGCTAGAACTGGGCCAGCATCATCATCCAACCAGGTCTCCGTAATGCAAGCCAGGTCGACAGAGGAAATCAGGTCTGCAAAAATAGCAATGTTGTTCCTAATCGACCTGGCATTGCAAGCACCACCCAGAGAGGATATGGGGAGGTGGCCAGTCCTATAGCTATAGGGACCAAACACATCAGGGGTCTCCCTCTGACCTCTTTACACCCAGGGCATCCCCTGGACCTTACAACTTCAATGCCCCTCACCACCTCATCCTCCACTGCTCTCCGCCAGCTACAACTCAACCACCACCTAGTTATTCTGACCTCTCTGCAGCACCTCACTGCAGACAGAGGAACAGGGAGGTCAGATATGGGGTGGAGGTTGAGCAGCAGAGAGGCAGCATAGGTGAGTCTAGCATGGCCAGTACCTAAACACATTTCAACCAGGACTGTCCCACCCAACCTTTAAACAGCACAAGCCTCAACCAAACTATAAAATAACAAAAATCACACAAAGACTCAACTCACACACAATCACACACCCACTCGCTCACTCACCCATGCACTCAACTCTCACACACTTTAACAATACCCCTGTAACCAATCCCCAAAACAGAACTTAAACCCAAAATACTATCAAAATAAACTATTATCTCTCTGAGTTGTAGCACAGTATCAAGAACAGCAGCAACTCTGCCAGCCCATCAGCACAGGGGCAAGGTGCTGACCTGCAGCACCGGTGACCCGGGTTCGGGAACAGACCCGGGTTGCCAGACGGCCAGCCTGGGGAGAAGGATCAAGCATCCTGTGACTGCTCTCTTTCTCCAGGGGGGAGGGTTGGGAGCATGTTCGGTGCACTAGGGACACCTGGTGGAGGCCAGGTGCACCACAGCACCAATGCCAGCACGTCGGGACAGCGGGGTGGATGCTGGCCGTCATTGCACGTCCCCACCCCCGTATACAGGAGAAAAATTCCTCAGTTGACCACCTCCATGATGCCAACCTCTAGCTTCAATTATTCTCCTGGCCTGCTCCCCAGTCAGTTACTGGTTTTGCCGCGACCCCACCCTCTGGGGGGCAAGCCAGGGGTTTTAGGGGCAGATGTGGACGGAGGTGGAAGTTAGGAGGTGCTGTGACCGGCAGATGATCTGCGGCCAACTGCGGGGGCGAAAAGATAAAAAAAAAAAAAAAAAAGGAAAGAAAAGCAGCAACACAACTAAGCCCAGTAAGACTGTAAACAGTATTTAACAATCAGTTATGATGCCACTGTTCAATGTATTCCCAGTGTTCAATATTTCCCCACTGTCCAAAAAGGCTTGCCACAGCTTCCTCAAGATTTGCAGTGGAAAGGGGGAGCTCTCACCGCCACCTTCACCAAAACCGTTAACCATGAAATGCAGCACTCTCACTGCCACATTTCCCATAAAGTGAAAAATGTCAAATAACATCCAGTAGAGGCCCTCTCACTGCCTCCTTAAATAATCAAGAAACAGTACAGTGCCAGCTCAGGTCTTAATATACTTGCAACATATAAGGTTCCAGATCCCATGTCCATTCCTCTGCTAAGCAGTCCAGGAGATCTCCACTGCTAGATGTTTTTATAGTTGTTCCAGAGCCATGACAAAAACCCCTGAGAAAATCAGATCTAGACTGTTAGAAATGTCTGATAAAGAGTGTCAGCTCCAGGCCCAACCCGAAAACAGGTACCCAAACCCAGTCAATCCCCCCACCTGTGCCTCCAGGGAACACCTGACCTCACCAGGCAACCCTCGGAGACCACAAGACAAACCTGGAAAGTAGTCAACCCTCCACTCAGCACCACCTGGTCATCCCAGGGGGAAATACCCGGACCTGAGACCCACTTCAGCCAAGTCGCCCGGCTCACTCAGTACACCAAATGGCAAACAGATCCTCCTCTGAAGGTCAATTGTTGGCTCCCCACAGCAAGAAGCACAGCCTTTCGACTCTCAGCTCGGCCACCACAGACCACAGTGTGAGTTCTGCATCGGCCACTCCACAGTCATATCTCTACACTCCAATGCACTCCCGTGATTGTAACCAGTGCCATCAGAGTTTGAGTCCACAGAGCAGTCCTCTCTAATGGTGCACCGCTACTCCGGACCTCAATAGCAGTAACACTAGACAGGGAGTACAAACCCCTTAGATGCTTAAATCGGCAGGTAAATCCTGAATGTAAATCCCAAAGGCATTGTCTGCAGTTTGCAGTTTCCAGACAGCTGCCAATGCAAAAATCCCAATATTGGCATCCAACATTAAACAGACGGTGCTAAAACACCCTAACTAGGAAAGCAGGCATACTTGCGATAGTCAATAAAACTGGGCTACAACTATCAAATGAACATGATAAACTCAAATCAATTAAATAAAATATGCCCAGTAGTTAAAAATATGATGTTAAAATAAAATTCCTAAGCTACTGCACATGACGGCTGGTCCAGCTTGGCCGCCATCTTCGGGCCGCTCACCTACAGCTAACCTACAAGGGAATTGATATCCTGGTGTTACCGATTTTTTCTTTGATAATATACAGGGGTGAGAGTGGCAATGCCCAACGGGATAAGAAGGTCTGATTTAACGCCGACATTTATTGCTCTGGTGTAAAAGCCTACTGATTAAAATATGATAATAAGCTACAGTGTGTGCTGTAATATTATTAAAGCAATAAATGAAAAGTTACAAACAAAAAAAGCTCTGAACGTCTGTAAAAGCCTCTTCTTTGGGTATCCTGAAGCTGCATAAAACAGAGCAAAAGGGGAGCAACATAGGTAGGGATGGGGCACAGGAAATAGTGCTGAGGGGAGCAGCAGAGGTAGGGATGGGGACACAGGAAACAGTGGTGAGGGGAGCAGCAGAGGTAGGGATGGGGCACAGGAAACAGTGAAGAGGGGAGCAGCAGAGGTAGGGATGGGGCACAGGAAACAGTGCTGAGGGGAGCAGCAGATGTAGGGATGGGGCACAGGAAACAGTGCTGAGGGGAGCAGCAGAGGTAGGGATGGGGCACAGGAAACAGTGCTGAGGGGAGCAGCAGAGGTAGGGATGGGGCACAGGAAACAGTGCTGAGGGAGCAGCAGAGGTAGGGATGGGGCACAGGAAACAGTGCTGAGGGGAGCAGCAGATGAAAGGGATGGGGCACAGGAAACAGTGCTGAGGGGAGCAGCAGATGTAGGGATGGGGCACAGGAAACAGTGCTGAGGGGAGCAGCAGATGA
Source organism: Neoceratodus forsteri (assembly GCA_016271365.2). Classification (NCBI taxonomy): domain Eukaryota; kingdom Metazoa; phylum Chordata; order Ceratodontiformes; family Ceratodontidae; genus Neoceratodus; species Neoceratodus forsteri. The sequence goes on from JADMNL010000026.1 coordinate 3,711,973, forward strand.
AGGATGGGCACAGGAAACAGTGCTGAGGGGAGCAGCAGATGAGGATGGGGCACAGGAAACAGTGCTGAGGGGAGCAGCAGAGGTAGGGATGGGGCACAGGAAACAGTGCTGAGGGGAGCAGCAGATGTAGGGATGGGGACAGGAAACAGTGCTGAGGGGAGCAGCAGAGGTAGGGATGGGGGCACAGGAAACAGTGCTGAGGGGCAAGGAGGTAGGGATCGGGTACAGGAAACAGTGTTGAGGGAGCAGCAGAGTGTAGGGATGGGGCACAGGAAACAGTGCTGAGGGAGCAGCAGAGTGAGGGATGGGGCACAGGAAACAGTGCTGAGAGGGCAGCAGGTAGGGATGGGACACAGGAAACAGTGCTGAGGGGAGCAGCAGATGTAGGGATGGTGGCACAGGAAACAGTGCTGAGGGGAGCAGCAGATGTAGGGATGGGGCACAGAAAACAGTGCTGAGGGAGCAGCAGAGGTAGGGATGGGGAGCACAGGAAACAGTGCTGAGGGGAGCAGCAGATGTAGGGATGGGGGCACAGGAAACAGTGCTGTTGGGAGCAGCAGAGGTAGGGATGGGGAGTCAGGACACAGGAAACAGTGCTGAGGGGAGCAGCAGATGGGATGGTTCACAGGAAACAGTGCTGAGGGGAGCAGCAGATGTAGGCATGGGGCACAGGAAACAGTGCTGAGGGGAGCAGCAGTAGTAGGGATGGGGGCACAGGAAACAGTGCTGAGGGGAGCAGCAGATGTAGGGATGGGGCACAGGAAACAGTGCTGAGGGGAGCAGCAGATGTAGTGGTGAGGCTCAGGAAACAGTGCAGTGGGAAGCAGCAGAGGTAGGGATGGGGCACAGGAAACAGTGCTGAGGGAGCAGCAGAGGTAGGGATGGGGCTAGAAAACAGTGCTGAGGGGAGCAGCAGAGGTAGGGATGGGGCACAGGAAACAGTGCTAGGGGAGCAGCAGATGTAGGGATGGGGCAAAGGAAACAGTGCTGAGGGGAGCAGCAGATGTAGGGATGGGGCACAGGAAACAGTGCTGAGGGAGCAGCAGAGTAGGGATGGGGCTCAGAAACAATGCTGGGGAGCAGCAGAGGTAGGGATGGGAGCAGGAAAACAGTGCTAGGGGAGCAGCAGAGGTAGGGATGGGGCACAGGAAACAGTGCTGAGGGGAGCAGCAGTGGTAGGGATGGGGCACAGGAAACAGTGCTGAGGGGAGCAGCAGATGTAGGGATGGGGCACAGGAAACAGTGCTGAGAGGGAGCAGCAGATGTAGGGATGGGGCACAGGAAACAGTGCTGAGGGGAGCAGCAGAGGTAGGGATGGGGCACAGAGAAACAGTGCTGAGGGAGCAGCAGATGTAGGGATGGGGCACAGGAAACAGTGCTGAGGGGAGCAGCAGATGTAGGGATGGTGACACAGGAAACAGTGCTGAGGGGCAGCAGATGTAGGGATGGGGCACAGGAAACAGTGCATGAGGGGAGCAGCAGAGTGTAGATAGAGGCACAGGAAACAGTGCTGAGGGAGCAGCAGATGTAGGGATGGGGGCACAGGAAACAGTGTTGTTAGGTGCAGTAGAGGTAGGGATGGGGTGTCGGGACACAGGAAACAGTGCTGAGGGGAGCAGCAGATGTAGGGATCGTGCACAGGAAACAGTGCTGAGGGGAGCAGCAGATGTAGGCATGGGGCACAGGAAACACTGGTGAGGGGAGCAGCAGTGGTAGGGATGGGGGCACAGGAAACAGCGCTGAGGGGAGCAGCAGATGTAGGGATGGGGTACAGGAAAGAGTGCTGATGGGAGCAGCAGAGGTAGGGATGGGGCACAGGAAACAATGCCAAGGGGAGCAGCAGAGGTAGGGTGGGGGCACAGGAAACAGTGCTGAACGGAGCAGCAGAGGTAGGAATGGAGGCACAGGAAACAGTGCTGAGGGGGAGCAGCAGAGGTAGGGATGGGGCACAGGAAACAGTGCTGAGGGGAGCAGCAGATGTAGGGATGGGGCACAGGAAACAGCGCTGAAGGGAGCAGCAGATGTAGGGATGGGGCACAGGAAACAGAGCTGAGGGGAGCAGCAGATGTAGGGATGGGGCACAGGAAACAGTGCTGAGGGGAGCAGCAGAGGTAGGATGGGGCACAGGAAACAGTGCTGAGGGGAGCAGCAGATGTAGGGATGGGGCACAGGAAACAGTGCTGAGGGGAGCAGCAGATGTAGGGATGGGGCACAGGAAACAGTGCTGAGGGGAGCAGCAGATGGTAGGGATGGGGCATAGGAAACAGTGCTGAGGGGAGCAGCAGATGTAGGGATGGTAACAAGAGGAAACAGTGCTGAGGAGCAAGAGTGAGGATGGGGCACAGGAACAGGTAAGAGATGGGGCACAGCAGCGAGAGCAGCAGATGTAGGGATGGGGCACAGGAAACAGTGCTGAGGGGAGCAGCAGATGTAGGGATGGGGGCACAGGAAACAGTGCTGAGGGGACAGCAGATGTAGGGATGGTTCACAGGAAACAGTGCTGAGGGGAGCAGCAGATGTAGGGATGGGGCACAGGAAACAGTGCTGAGGGGAGCAGCAGAGGTAGGGATGGGGCACAGGAAACAGTGCTGAGGGAGCAGCAGAGGTAGGGATGGGGCACAGGAAACAGTGCTGAGGGGAGCAGCAGATGTAGGGATGGGGCACAGGAAACAGTGCTGAGGGGAGCAGCAGATGTAGGGATGGGGCACAGGAAACAGTGCTGAGGGGAGCAGCAGAGGTAGGATGGGGCACAGGAAACAGTGCTGTGGGGAGCAGCAGATCTAGGGATGGGACACAGGAAACAGTGCTGAGAGGGGAGCAGCAGATGTAGGGATGGGGGCACAGAAACAGTGCTGAGGGGAGCAGCAGATGTAGGGATGGGGCACAGGAAACAGTGCTGAGGGGAGCAGCAGATGTAGGGATGGTTAACAGGAAACAGTGCTGAGGGGAGCAGCAGATGTAGGGATGGGGGCACAGGAAACAGTGCAGAGGGCAGCAGAGTAAGAGATGGGGCACAGGAAACAGTTCCGAAGGAGCAGCAGATGTAGGGATGGGGGCACAGGAAACAGTGCTGTTAGGGAGCAGCAGAGGTAGGGATGGGGAGTCGGGACACAGGAAACAGTGCTGAGGGGAGCAGCAGATGTAGGGATGGTTCACAGGAAACAGTGCTGAGGGGAGCAGCAGATGTAGGCATGGGGCACAGGAAACACTGCTGAGGGGAGCAACAGTGGTAGGGATGGGGGCACAGGAAACAGGCTGAGGGAGCAGCAGATGTAGGGATGGGCACAGGAAACAGTGCTGAGGGAGCAGCAGAGGTAGGGATGGGGCACAGGAAACATGCTGGGGGAGCAGCAGATGTGGGATGGGGCACAGGAAACAGTGCTGAGGGAGCAGCAGAGGTAGGGATGGGGCGCAGGAAACAGTGCTGAGGGGAGCAGCAGATAGGGATGGGGCACAGGAAACAGTGCTGAGGGGAGCAGCAGATGTAGGATGGGGCAGAGGAAACAGTGCTGAGGGGAGCAGCAGAGGTGGGATGGGGCACAGGAAACAGTGCTGAGGGGAGCAGCAGATGTAGGGATGGGGCACAGGAAACAGTGCTGAGGGGAGCAGCAGATGTAGGGATGGGAGCAGAAACCAGTGCTGAGGGGAGCAGCAGAGGTAGGGATGGGGCACAGGAAACAGTGCTGAGGGGAGCAGCAGATGTAGGGATGGGGGCACAGGAAACAGTGCTGAGGGGAGCAGCAGAGGTAGGGAAGGGGCACAGGAAACAGTGCTGGGGAGCAGCAGATGTAGGGATGGGGCTCAGGAAACAGTGCTGAGGGGAGCAGCAGAGGTAGGGATGGGGCACAGGAAACAGTGCTGAGGGGAGCAGCAGATGTAGGGATGGGGCATAGGAAACAGTGCTGAGGGGAGCAGCAGATGTAGGGATGGGCACAGGAAACAGTGCTGAGGGGAGCAGCAGATGTAGGGATGGGGACAGGAAACAGTGCTGAGGGAGCAGCAGAGTAGGGATGGACAGGAAACAGTGAGGGGAGCAGCAGATGTAGGGATGGGGCACAGGAAACAGTGCTGATGGGAGCAGCAGAGGTAGGGATGGGGCACAGGAAACAGTGCTGAGGGGAGCAGCAGATGTAGGGATGGGGCACAGGAAACAGTGCTGAGGGGAGCAGCAGATGTAGGGATGGGCACAGGAAACAGTGCTGAGGGCAGCAGATGTAGGATGGGGCACAGGAAACAGTGCTGAGGGAGCAGCAGAGGTAGGGATGGGGCACAGGAAACAGTGCTGAGGGGAGCAGCAGAGGTAGGGATGGGGGCACAGAAACAGTGCTGAGGGGAGCAGCAGATGTAGGGATGGAGCACAGGAAACAGTGCTGAGGGAGCAGCAGATGTAGGGATGGGGCACAGGAAACAGTGCTGAGGGAGCAGCAGAGGTAGGGATGGGGCACAGGAAACAGTGCTGAGGGAGCAGCAGAGGTAGGGATGGGGCACAGGAAACAGTGCTGAGGGGAGCAGCAGAGGTAGGGATGGGACACAGGAAACAGTGCTGAGGGGAGCAGCAGAGGTAGGGATGGGGCACAGGAAACAGTGCTGAGGGGAGCAGATGTAGGGATGGGGCACAGGAAACAGTGCTGAGAGGGCAGCAGATGTAGGGATGGGGCACAGAAAACAGTGCTGAGGGGAGCAGCAGATGTAGGGATGGGGCATAGGAAACAGTGCTGAGGGGAACAGCAGATGTAGGGATGGGGCACAGGAAACAGTGCTGAGGGGAGCAGCAGATGTAGGGATGGGGCACAGGAAACAGTGCTGAGAGGAGCAGCAGAGGTAGGGATGGGGGCACAGGAAACAGTGCTGAGGGGAGCAGCAGATGTAGGGATGGTGCACAGGAAACAGTGCTGAGGGGAGCAGCAGATGTAGGGATGGGGCACAGGAAACAGTGCTGAGGGGAGCAGCAGTGGTAGGGATGGGGGCACAGGAAACAGTGCTGAGGGGAGCAGCAGATGTAGGGATGGGGCACAGGAAACAGTGCTGATGGGAGCAGCAGAGGTAGGCCGGTAGGGCTGCACGCCCATTGGCTTCTAGCTCCTGCACTACCGGGCGGCAGCCCTATCGACAGTCAGTAAAAGGGCGGGCGCGGGCTGTATGGTGGATGTTGCCGCCGCCGCCAGCAGGGGAGCGGGTGGTGGCCGTGGTGTGTGGGTGGGGACACTAGACACCAGGGAGATGTTTGGGGGTTGTTACTGGACATTCTGCCCACGATCGGGCATTACGTCCACTGGACCACCAGGGAGATATTCGGGTTGGGGGTCTTTTTACATTCTGCCCGCATCGGGCACTGGGGGTGTTGTTTCACGCTCTGCCCGCGATCGGCATTGGGAGCTGTTTGGGCGGGGTTGTCATGATACGCCCTGCCCGCGATTGGGCATTGGGAGATGTGGGTGGGGGGTGTTGTCATGATACGCTCTGCCCGCGATCGGGCATTGGGAGATGTGGGGGTGTTGTCATGATATTCTGCCCGCAATCGGGCATTGGGAGATGTGGGCGGGGTTGTTTTACTGCCAGCCCGCGATCGGGTTGCAGGGTATCGTCCTCGACGTCTGCTGCCTGGCAGGGCGGCCAGGTGCAAGTCCTTGGGGATCGCGCACTTACATGCTAATGGCATGCAAATGGGGCTATAATCAGATGCAAATGGCCCCTGCACCTTGCATGAATTATGGCCCATTTGCATGTCACCTTTGAATATCGGAAATTTGGCAGATGGCGCAATGGTACTTGCGCCACCGCAGTTTAATGCTCAACTCTGACAACTTGCGGTGGCGCAAGTTCCACTGCGCCATGCACAGTGGCTGTGGTTGGGGGGTGATATTCAAAGGAGTTGCTCAATAGCGCAACTCCTTTGAATATCGCCCTGGCCACACCCCTGCACAACTACTTTGAGCAGCACAAGGGCTTGCGCCTCAGAATGGCGCAGTTTGAATATCCGGGCCTTACTATTTAAATACGCAAATACTTACAGGAGAATGTTTAAATAAGTAAATGTTTACAAGAAGGCATTTCAGGTGTAAATATTTACAGGAGGACATTTAAGGTATAAATATTTACAGGAGGGCATTTAAGGTGTAAACATTTACAGGAGGGCATTTAAGGTGTAAACATTTACAGGAGGGCATTTAAGGTGCAGTTATTTACAGAAGGGCATTTAAGGTGCATTTATTTACAGGAGGGCATTTCAGGTGCAGATAGTTACAGGAGGGCATTTAAGGTGCATTTATTTACAGGAGGGCATTTAAGGCGCAGATGCTCACAGAATATTTAAATAAGCAAATACAGGAGGGCATTTAAAGAGCAGATTTGTTTCACAGGAGGTGATTTAAAGGTGCACAGAATTTTACAGGAGGGTATTTAGAGGTACAGATATTTACAGGAGGATTTTAAAAGGTGCTGAATCTTACAGAAAAGTATGTAAAGGGGCAACTTTTTACAGAAGGGTGTTTAAAAATGTATTGTATACATTTAATGGTTTCCTCTTATATTTAGGCAATTTGAAACGAAATACTTCATTGTTTTATTCTGAGATTTTCTCCTGTGTCCAGGCAACGGACTCCTACGATTAGGGAATACAAGTCGACATTCTCAGCTGGTAGTCTGACGTAACTTTACTGGCACAGCTATCTATTCACTTTAAAAGTATTTTCATTGTAAACCAGCTGTGATAAACGACAGATTTTAATTTGTATCGATTTACTTTTCATCTCTCATATTCAGATGAGTACAGTGAGCACTTTGTGAGACATGAATGTGCATGAGAGCTTTGTGGGAGTGAGAAATTAATTTGGCAGTTGTTTGTAATAACTGTTAAAGTCATCAGTAGGGGATGGAGATACAGAAGGGGAAGTGGCTCAGGCCTACGCTTCCTACCTGCTTGGCTCCTCAGCTCATTTCCTGTTTCCCCTGACAGTAGCAGTGGGGGTGGATGGCGATGAGTCACCACTTTAATTTAATGAAACAAAGCCACAAAGCAACTTGATTTTGCTAAAGCCAGCTGTTGATGAAAATTTCTAAACCATATTTGCTACCTGTTAAAATGCTTGTTAGTGCATTCTGTCTGTGCAATATACATTTTTAAACAAGGTCTGTGACTGGAAAAAAACAACTTTCCAGCCATTAATAGCAAGATTACATAAAATACAGGGAGGTTATATGAGATACAGGTATATGTAAGATAGACAGGTTAACAAAAACAATACCTTGGTCATCCTGATGTTCCAATGGCAGCGTATCATGGAGCTGGGTAGATGAACAGAGTTTGGGAACAACCTACTCTTACCCTGTCAGAAGGCAGGTAGGGCTGCATGCAACTACCAGAAGGCAGTGGGTCTTGGTGAGGGAGGGCTGGCAGCAGATTCTCATGATACAGCAACCCCTGGGGATCAGCTCTGGTGATTCAGCAACCCCTACAGGTGAGCTGGGGAACTTTCCCTTTCTGCAAGGTGCAAGCTGTACAGCTGGCAATAGGTTCTGGTGATGCAGCAACCCTGGGGGGACAAGGAACTTGCTTTTTCTGCAAAGGCAAGCTGCATGGCTGGTGGTGAGCTCTGGTGATTCAGCACCCCCTGAGGGTGGGCCAGGGAGCTTGCCCTTTCTGCAGGGTCACACTGTATGGCTGGTGGTGGGTTCTGGTGATACAGCGCCCCCTGAGGGTGGGGCAGGGAACGTACAGTTACACAGAAACTTACTGTAACAGTAGATCTTCAAGAGAGGTTCCTTCAGTAGGTCATTACATATAGGACTGGTGCCACCTGATGTTGAGCTGCACAGCAGACTTTTCTAGCAATTCCTGATGGGGCACCGCCCACCCGACATCACGTGATCGATGTCAGCGTGGCCGTATATAGTGGGCGTTCCCCACGCCCACCCTCCAGTTCTCTCGCCGGAGCCAGGAAGAGGCCTGACAGCAGGAGCAAACAGGATTTGGAGTCCCTGTGTAAGAAATAAAATGAAGGTAGGGAGGGGAAAAATATAACCTACTGAAGGAACCTCTCTCGAAGATCTACTGTTATGGTAAGTTCCTACGTAACTGTCCTATCTTACTTCAATAGGGTTCCTTCAGTAGGTCATTACATATAGGACTGAGTCCCAAGCAGTCTCTCCAAAGAGAGACAGAGAGAAACAAGGGAGGAGGAGGAGGAGGAGAAGGTAACTCCAACAGAAACTGGGAACAAGAATGGACACAGCCTAGGCCAGAAGGCCCTGTAGAACAGCTAGGCCAAAGCCAGCCCTCCGCCTAGAAGCAATGTCCAGACTGTAGTGTTTGGTAAAGGTATGGACAGAACTCCAAGTGGCTGCGGCACAGATATGAGCCGCAGAGACATTTCGTAAAAAGGCAGTAGAAGGAGCCATGCCCCTAGCAGAATGACCTCTGATGGGACCCGGCAGAGGTATATTGTACTTTTGGTAACAATACTGAACACAGTTGCCTAACTATTTGGAAAGGCACTGCTTTGAAACCGCTTTGCCCTTCGACCTGGGGGCAAAGGAAACGAAAAGCTGATCGCAGCTACGGAAATCCTTGGTTCGGTGAGTGTAGCACCAAAGAATCTGATGGACTTCCATGGTGTGCAGGAGTGCCTTACCTCTGTTCGAAGGGGATGGAAAGTTAACTGGAAGCTCTACTGATTGGTTCAGTGTGGCTTCTGACACCACCTTGCGTAATAACTTAGGATTTGTTCTGAGGACTGCCTAGTCCTTGTGGAAGATAAGATAAGATAAGGCTCTTTACAAACCAGAGCGTGAAGCTCCGAAATCCTTCAAGCTGATGTAATGGCATCTAAAAATAATGTCTTCCAGGACAGGAAGCACAAGTCACAGTTTATGGCCAGTTCAAATGGGGCGAGAGTAAGCTTCTCCAACACAAAGTTCAAATCCCAAGGTGGGGTTGGTCTGCGGATGGGAGGTTTCAGATGAAGGATCCCTTTCAGAAAGGTTTCTGAGACCTCCAACTGAGCCACGGGGTTACCACCCACCAGCTCATGGTACACCGAAATTGCTGAAAAGTGGACCTTCAAGGAAGAATATGACAGAATTGAGTCTGACAGATGGAGGTATTCCATGACTTGTGGGATAGCTCAAGAAAAGGGGTTCCACTTCTTGGAAGTCGCCCAGATGGAAAAACGTTTCCACTTCATGGCATAAGTGAAACATAGAAGTTGACGGCAGATAAGGACCGCAAGGCCCATCCAGTCTGCCCATTTCTTTTTCTACCTTATAAATGTGCCATCGGCCTTTGCTCTGTCAGTGGCCTATCTATTCATAGTCATTTGTATTGCTCCCTTATGCCTATCCCATGCCTGTTTGAAGCCCTGCACTGTGGAATGAGTAGAGGGTTTTCTAGCCTCTAAAAGAACCTGAGCTACTCAACAGGAGACCCTGAAGTGAGAAATCGCTATGTCTGCAGGAACCATGTGTGAAGATGCAGAGTCCTGAGCCCCAGATGGACAAGGCAACCTTGATCCTGAGTCAAGAGGTCATGAGTGACTGGAAGTGGAACCGGTGGTTCCCTCGTTAGCTGTTGTAGCAGCGGGGACCAAATTTGTCTCGGACAGAGAGGGGCAATGAGGATCATCCTCGCCTTCTCTGCCTGAAGCTTGAGAAGGACCCTCTGGAGAATGGGAAATGGAGGGAAGGCGTGCAAAAATGTCCCTGTTCAGGAGAGACAGCACGTCGTGCCAGAAAGCACCATGCCTTGGAACGAGCGAGCAAAAACTGGGAAGTTTTGCGTTGTATTGGGTGGTGAAAAGGTCACTTTCCAGATGCCCCCATCTTAGGAAGAGAGATTCTGCCACTTCCTGATTTAATTCCCATTCATAAGTTAGGGTCCAAGACGTGCTGAGACTGTCCACCAGGACATTCTGAACGCCTGGAGCATGCACGGCCACTAGGGCCAGATCGTGCTGGACTGCTCAGTTCCAGACTTGCATCGCCTCCCTGCACAGGGGGCTACGAGCGGGTTCCTCCTTGTTTGTTGAGGTACCAAACTACCAACATATTGTCCATTTGGACCAGCAGTGATCCTTTGGGAAGTAGGGGTCTGGAAGGCCTGGAAGGCATACAAGACCGCCATCATCTCCAGAACGTTGATGTGCAATGATGCTTCCAAGCTGGACCACAGTCCTTGAACTTGGTGCTCTCCTAGATGTGCTCCCCATCCCATGTTCGATGCATCTGTAGTTAGGGATGCCAAGGGAGCTGGGCTACTGAAAGGGAGACCTAAGGAAAGGTTGCAGGGGTCTCGCCACCAAAGCAATTCTTTCTGAACTGCTGAGGACACCAGTACTGGATGATCCAGGTTGTCCAGGAGTTGGTCCCACTGCAAGCGCAAGGACCACTGAGTAACTCTCATGTGGAGCCTCGCCAGGGGAACAGTAGTGATGGAGGCTGCCATCAGGCCAAGAAGGCGGAGGATCTCCAGGGCCGGGATGGTCCTGGACAAAGCCACCCACGAAGCCTGACGGATCAGGGTCGTCACCCTGTCTGGAGAAAGGAAGGCTCTGCATTGGACCGTATCCAAAACCACCCTAATGAACTGTAGCCTCTTGGGAATACTGACTGTGATCCCCAGTCTGCCAAAGAGATCCAAGGTAAAGGAGACAGCCTCCAGTAAAGAGTCCCTGGATGGGGCTGAAATCAGCCAAATCATCCAGGTAAGGGAAAACTGCACTACCCTGGTGGAGTAAAGAGGCCGCCATCTCCAGGCGCTTGGTAAACACTCGAGGTGCCAAGGACAGACCAAAAGAGAGCACCCGAAACTGGAAATGTTCCCCTTGGAATTGGAACTGCAGGAAACGGCGGTGGCTGGGGAAGATCGAGATGTGCAGGTAAGCATCCTGCATGTCCAGAGTGCACAACCAATGATTCTCCAGAAGAAGTGGCAGGAGACTCTGGAGCATCAGCATCCGGAACTTTTTGTACTCGATGAACTGACTGAGGCTGCTCAAGTCGAGTATGGGCCTGAAGTCTCCCATCTTTTTTGGAACCAGGAAAAAAATAGGAATAAACCCCCCTGTCCCTTTGCCAGAGGGGAACACACGCTATTGCTTCCTTAAGCAAGAGGCTTTGAACTTCTTCTCGAATGAGAACAGCCTGATCCCTGGAGTAAGGAGACCTTTCTGACAGGGGTTCTGGAGGAATTTCCAGAAACTCTATAGTGTGTCCGATGGACACCAGTTGCAGGACCCATGCATCTGAGGTTATTGCCTTCCATTCCTGCGCATGGCGGGCGAACCCCCCCCCACCTGCTCCTTGTCATGAGATTGAGGAGTTAGAGGGGATAGGGAGTCAGAAAGTGGCAGGACAGTCAGGGGAAGGACCTCCTGCACGTCTCTGGTTTTTGGAGGCCGGAGGAGCGGTGGAATCCGTGGCCTTCTGTTTGCCCTGGCGTTGAGACGGGGCCTGCTTCCTCTGCCTCCAGGTCCTTTTCCGAAAGAGCTGCTGCTGCTGTTGAGCACCCGATTGGTACGTGGACCCCACTGATCTGAGGGCGAGGACCACATTCCTTCCAACAGACCCCAAATTCAATCGGAAGATATTTTAGCTGAAGACCTGAAAAATCTTGATCTACACTTCCAAGAATATTCTCTCCAAATACAAGACTGTGTGATTTTCACTGCTCGCAAGGACGATGAAGACCATTCTGCCTCAGCTACATCAAGTTCTAAATCTCTGTTCCAACTTGTTAATATTGAATTTGTGGATTCTATAGATTGATCTTGCATCGTATAATATAGGTGACCAATCAAATGACTCCAGTATTGTCCCTGGGAATGGTTTAAAAATAGTTTTAAAAGGGAAGGGGGGGTTAGTTTGACCTGTATAATTCTATTACGTAGTAGGTGATTTTTTACTTGGAGATATCTAAAGTGGTCAGCATTTGGAAGAGTAAATTTAAGTTTTAATTCTTCAAACGGTAGGATTCCGTTTGATCCCAAGAATTGGAAAGCCTGCTCCAGACCTAATCTACGCCAACGGGAAAAAGTTAAATCGTTGTAAGATGGAATGAAAAGTTCATCCTCTGAAATTATTTTGCAGTATTCAAAGATTGGTTCAAGCGGCTCTTTCTCTCGCAGTTTAAACCAGTTTGCTAGGACCTGTGAGGTGATACCTATGAAATCTCTCAGTGGAGGAGTCTTCCCTGGAGAAGAAAAAATTATTTTTTTTATATCATGCATGTCATTTAGATGAAATTCCAGTTTCTTCCATTGAGAGTCATACTGGTCAGAGAGCCATAATAGGAGAATTTTCAGAAATGCTGCCTCTGCATATTTTCTTAGGTCCGGGAGATTGGTCCTGCCCTGAGCCAATGATAATTTTAATATAGTAAGACGGATCCTTGGTTTTTGTTTATTCCAAATAAATTTAGATATCATGCTGTCCCATGACTTGAAATATTATGATGGAAAATAGGGAATGTTTTGAAACAAATATAGTAGATGGGGTAGCATGTTCATTCTTACGGTTTCAATGCATTGGAACAAAGATATAGGGAGAGCAGACCATCTGTCCAGGTCTTTTTTTATTTCTATGGAAATGGGTTCATAGTTTATTAGTTCAAGTACTTGCAGATCCCGAGGGATATGTATTCCTACATACTTTATTTTAGTAGAGAGCCATTTAATTGCTAGGTTTCGTTTTAATGTGTTTGAAGGGGAAGAATTAAACAAGAGCCTTAGTTTTTGAAATATTTTATTTGAAGTCAGCCAATTCCTCAAATCGTGGGCCACATAGTTGAGGGATCCGAGCGCACATGTGGCCGAAGCATAAACTTTTCTGTCGAATTGGTCCATCTGCCTTAACTGTTTGTCTGGAGGAGAGGTGCTCATGTGCTTGGGTGCAGTGGAGTGATCATGAGCAGCTGAAATGACAGTCTGCCTTGGGATGCGCCTTAAGAAAAGGAGCTTCCTTCGGCATCCGGTATATCCTGTCCACCCTCTTGGGGACAGCCGGGAGAGAATGAGGCATCTGCCAGACTACAGAGGTGAGGTCCTGGTGAGGTCCGATCCAGGGAGGAATGGGAACTGGAGACAGAGACTCTTAAGTCCAAATGCTCAGCTAGTTTCTGTCTCATGGGGTCTTGTTCCTCTGACTCCCAGTTGAAGAAATCTTTCATGAACCTCAGAAGATCCGAGAAGGCAGGGTCCTTGGGGAAGGGGGGACTTTGGGGAAACCTTGCCTTTCAGACCCTCTGGTTCCTCCAAGGCATGCTCCGCTGACTCATCGACATCCTTGTCATCATCATCATCGTCATCGTCATCTGCCCCCTTGTCAGGAAGATTATGACTGTCCAGAAGGGTAATGTCCTGATGTGCCGTCCCCGAGATGAGTACCGTGGATGGAGAAGAGCTCCTTGGGGATGTCGACCTTGGAGAGTGTGGAAGTGGGAGTCTTGTCTCCAGTTCTGATACCAACTCTGAGCGCACACCCTGCCACCAAGACTGGATTAAGGTCTTGAAGTCCAGCATAGCCAGAGAAGGTAGAGGGGATGGTGGACTAGGAGGCATTACTGGTGGGGGTGGGTAATGATACCCCTGGTAACCCTGAAAATGGTGGTAGGGGTTGTAACCAGGGTAGTACTATCTGAAGGAACTCCACTCAGGAGGAGGACAGCTGGAAAAATGGTACCCAAAGGGGTAAAGAGGGACAGTCCGGGGGGAGGGACCTACGTCAGACCCGCTGTAGCGTAAGTCATTGGGGGGTCTGGCATGGGGATAGCCATCAGAAGGACCAATGTCGGGACCAGCACCGCCCAATCCAGCGCCGGAAAGGGATACAGTGTCAGGAGGGGCTGGTGTTGGGGCCAGACGAAGGGGGGCCCCCAACGGTGGGACCGGGTCTGGCGTTGGAGACAGAGGCTGGGCAGACCACCGGGCCCTAGCTGAGGGAGAGTCGTCGGAGGTTCCAGTGTTGGAATTGGTATCGCCGGATCAAACAGTGGGATTGGGACCGGGACATTTGTTGGGTCCAAAAGGATCCCACCTGGAGGAGAAGGGGCCTCCACTGTAAGGCCAGATGGCTGAGGAGGAGCCTTCTTCCCCATGACCCAGTCAGGGAAGTGCGGGACTGACCCCGAGGAATAGTCTACGATGTCAAGGGATCCCACACTATCTTCGCCTGAGGTACCCGCCTGAGAAGGGGAAGGTATAGGTGAGGAAGGAGGGAGGAGAGGGGCATTCTCCCCCCCGGTTCTGCCGGACGTTGAGTGAAGTGCTGTTAGGCCCTGATGGAAGAACCATACCTTAGCAGCTGTCAGAGACAGATGTCTTACCAGATGGAGCCGGGCGGGCGAGGGAGGAGCCCCCAGCCGCCTTATCGACTGATGCTGGGTGGGTCCCCGAAGGCTGGGGAGCCATCTTACCAGTGGCTGGGTGGTCCCCGGAGGAGCCAGGGGGCCGACTTAGCAGCTGTAATGGTGCAGCTGTCAGAGGAGCCGACGGTCGACTGACCTGTAAAAGATTTTTCAGACTTACTGCCCAAAGTCTTCTTAGGTGGCAGCCGAGAGGCAGCCTTGCTCGTCGAGGGACGCGAGGCCTCAGGTTGGTCCATGAAGCACTCCCGCTCTTGAGATTTCTCCTTGTGTCGTTTCTTGGAGGGAGAAGATTTTTCGTAAGAGGACTCTCTGATGCGGTCCATTTGCTTCTCTAATGAAGCGAGGTGGACTTTTAGAAGAAGGGCCTCCAAAGCCTGCAGTCTCTGCTTTTTGGTGGCCTGACTAAATGTTTGGCACTCCGAGCAAAATGAGACAGGATGGTCTGGGCCCAGACAGATAACGCACTTCAGATGAAAGTCCTTATGAGGAATCTGCATGCCACAGGACGAGCACTTCTTCTTAGGAGAAGACATAAGCGAGAATTAAGGAAAAAAATGTAGAAGAAATCCAACAAGAACTAACACAACGATCGCTACTGGAAGTCTGCTATGCAACTGACACAAGGCGATGGCGGGAAAGAACTGGAGGGCAGGTGTGGGGACCACCCACTATATATACAGCCATGCCGACGTTGGTCACGTGACATCAGGTGGGTGGTCCATCAGGGATTGCTAGAAAAGTCTGCCGTGTGGCCCGACGCCAGGTGGCGTCAGTCCTATATGTAATGACCTACTGAAGGAACCCTCTCGAAGTAAGATCTCGCCCTTTCTGCAGCATCACACTGTATGGTTTGTGGTGGGTTCTGGTGATGCAGCGCCCCAAGGGTGGGCCAGGGAACTTGTTCTTTCTGCAGGGTCACACTATGGTTGGTGGTAGGTTCTGGTGATGCAGTGCCCCCTGAGGGTGAGCCACGGAACCTGCTCTTTCTGCAGGGCACACTGTATGGTTGGTGGTGAGTTCTGGTGGGGCAGCTACTCTGGGGGGACAGGGAACTTGTTCTTTCTGCAGGGCAAGCTGCATGGCTGGTGAGGAGTTCTGGTGATGTAGCAACCCTGGGGGTGCACCAGCTAGCTTGCTTGCTCTTTCTTCAGGGGTAAACTGGCTGATGGTGGGTTCTGGTGGTGATGTGACTCCTGGGGTAAGCCAGGGAATTTGCCTTTCTGTGTGTTATACTGTATGATTGAGGCTGTAAGAGCACACCGCTGCCAGAGAAGGTTATGTAGAAATCCTCGTCATCCGCATGACAGTGAATGAGCCTGCCCAGGCACATTAACCAAAGCCTAGCACTGCTTACTGTGTATCAAACAGTCAGCATTAGGTCTCCACACCAAGCTCTAAAATGGCTTGCTAACTACCTCACCAGTAGGCACCAAGTGATCAAGTTCAGTCAAATTCTACCTGTGCACCTGTTAAGCTTGTTGTACCACAAGGCTCCACTCTTAAACGGTTACACTTCCCCTCTCTCTTTATAAACAACTTCCCATGTGAAACCACCATGTGTGTATGTGGATGATCTTGCCCTAGCCTTAAACTGTAAAAATATAGCTACCATAAACTCAGGGATAAATATGAACTTTCTGTGTGGACTATGGCAGCCCTACAAGGCTCCGTATCAGAGTGTGGGCTGAGGTAATGCTACAAGACAGCGTATGAGTGTGTGTAGAATATGATAGCCCTACAAGGCAGCATAAGAGAGTGTGGAATACGATAGCCCTACAAGGCACTGTACCGAGTGTGTGGAATATAGTAAACCTACAAGCAGTGTACAAGAGTATGGTATACGGTAGCTCTATAAGGCAGTCTACATGAGTGTAGAGTATGTTAGCCCTACAAGAAACATACAAGTTGACGGCAGATAAGGACCACAATGCCCATCCAGTCTGCCCATTTCTTTTTTCTACCTTATGAATGTGCCATTGGCCTTTGCTCTGTCAATGGCCTATCTATTCATACTCATCTGTATTGCTCCCTTATGCCTATCCTCCATAGCTCAGAGGTTAGAGCACAGCACAGAATGCCGGGGGTCTGGGTTCATATCCCAGTGGAGGGCACACATTTTTGGGGCTGGTAGTATAGCCTAGCGGTTAGAGAAACGAGGTGTGATCGAGCTTGGTACATCCAGCAGATTAGACCTTAGTTTGATTCTCACAACCTCCACTTGCATACTGTGCAACTCTGAGCAAGTCACTTAACCGCCCAGTGCACTCAGGTTGCCCCTGAAAACAGGCACTTGTGCCTAGTGGGCCTTACCCAGTTACCAAAGACTAAAATAAAAATATCCCATGCCTGTTTGAAGCCCTGCACTATATTCATATCCACCACTTCCTGAGGTAGGCTGTTCCATGCATCCACCACCCTTTCTATGAAAAAGAACATCCTCACATTACCCCTTAATCGGCCTCCCTCTAATCTCATGCTGTGTCCTCTTGTCCTGCTACTTTTCTTATATTGAAACATTAGACTCTTTCACCTTGTTAATGCCCTTAAGGTGTTTGAAGTTTCGATCATATCACCTCTCTCCCTCCTTTGCTCTAGGGTATACCTACTGAGCTCCTTTAATCTGTCCTCATATGTCTTCTGATGCAGTCCCTGCACCATTTTGGTTGCCCTTCTCTTGACTGCCTCAATCAGGTCAATGTCCTTGTGAAGGTGTGGTCTCCAGTACTGCAAGCAGTACTCCAGATGGGGTTTAACCAGTGTCTTGTAAAGAGGAATTATTACTTCCCTCTTACAACTTGTGATACCCCTACTAATACACCCCAACATCCCCCTAGCCTTACCTACTGCTTTAGTGGCCTGCTTGGATGATTTCAGGTCATTGGTGATGATGCCCAAGTCTCTTTCTTCCCTTGTGACTGCCAGCAACTCCCCTCCTAGCCTATAGGTGACTTCAGGGTTTCTCTTCCCTATGTGCATGATCTTGCACTTCTTTTCATTAAACCCTAGCTACCACTCTTCCAACCATTTTGCCAGTTTATCCAGATCTCTTCTCATTCTGCCCAGTGCTCACCCCATCTGGATCATCTACTTTGTTGCAGATCTTGGTGTCCTCTGCAAACAGACAACCCTTACCCTCCAGTCCTTCTGCAATGTCACTGATGAAGATATTGAAAAGGACTGGCCCCAGGACTGATCCCCTGTCCTGACTGTATACCATTTACCACCACTCTCTGTTTTCTGCCCATCAACCAGTTTACCAACTTCTGACCCACCCTGAGCCTACCCAGCTTATTAATCAATCTTCTATGTGGAACAGTATCGAAAGCTTTGCTGAAGTCAAGGTAGATGACATCAACTGCTCCCCCTTGGTCCACCACTCTGGTTACCCAGTCAAAGAAATCTATGAGATTAGTTTGACAGGACCTTCTTTTTGTAAACCCATGCTGTCTTTGATCCTGTGCTCCTATGGATTCCAGGTGTAGCACTACCCTTTCCTTAAGGAATGCCTCCATAATCTTGCCCACTACGGAGGTAAGACTGACTGGTTTGTAGTTCCCTGCCTCCTCCCTGCTACCACTCTTGTGGAGCAGGATCACAAGCCCTTCTCCAGTCTTCTGGGACCTCTCATGTGCTCAGAAGCTCACTAAACAGTTCTGATAATGGCTCTGCTAGTTCCACCCTTAGCTCCTTTAGTACCCTAGGATGTATGCCATCAAGTCCCATTGCCTTTTCCACCCTGAGCTTATCAAGCTCTTGTAGAACCCTTTTTTTTGTGAAGGGACTAGTGCACACCTCCTTCCCCCGTGTCCATGGTGCTGAGCTGTTGGTCCTGCCCTACCTTCTCTTCAGTAAATACTGAGCAGAGATATCTATTTGGGATAGATGCCTTTTACAGGGTCCTCCTCCTCACACGCCCCCTTATCCCCTTTGATCTTAGCAATACCCCCTCTGGACTTTCTCCTTTCACTAATGTATCTCTAGAAAGTCTTGTCACCTTCTTTTACTGTTTGTGCTAGTGTTTCCTTGGTTTGGGCCTTTGCCTGCCTTACTGCCTTCCCTGCTTCCCTTAGGGAAGTTTGGTATGCCTCCCTATCTTCATCCCACTGCGTTCCCTTATATTTCCTGAAGGCCGGCCTTTTGGCTCTGACCTTTTCTGTTACTGTTTTTCAGAACCAAAGTGGTTTCCTTCTTCTTTTGCACTTCCTTTTCTCTCTAACACAATGGGATGTTGCTTCAAGTATTGCATCTTTAATGCTTGCCCACTTTGCCTGTACCCCCTCACCTGTATTTCTTTTTGCCAGGGCTAGCTTAACTCCGTTCGCCATCTTATCAAAGTCATCTCCTCTGAAGTCCCATATTTTTGCCTTGGAATGGGAGGATTTAGTTCTAGTGGCCAGACTGAACCATACCATGTGATGGTCACTGGCCCCCAGGTGACCTACCTGGAGATCTGTGATCGTTTCCCTGTTATTCAGTACTAGATCTAGGATAGCCGTGTCTCTTGTAGGTTGTTGTACCAGTTGTTTGAGGCCTTCCCCCTGCAGGGAATCCACCATGTGTCTAGTTCTGGCAGATGTTCCTGCTCGTATTGACCAGTCTGTATGTGGCATGTTGAAGTCTCCCATTATCAGAACCTCCCCTTTAGCTGTCATGTTTTGTATATCTTCTAACAGTAATGTGTCTATGTCCTCCCCCTGGTCTGGAGGCCTGTACACAACCCCAGTTCGTATGGCTGTCCCATTTCCTGTTTCCAGGGTGACACACAGTTCTTCTGGCTCCTTATATGTATTCTGAATTTCTGTAGCTTTGATATTTTCATTGACATAAAGGGCCACTCCACCCCCACCTTTTGCACCTCGGTCTCTTCTGAACAGTACATAGCCAAGTACTGAAGTCTCCCAAGTGTGGTTACGGGTAAACCATGTCTCGCTAATGGCTACTATGTCCAGTTTTGCCTCTGCCATTATTGCCTGCAGATCTGAGATCTTGTTTCCCAGACTATGAGCATTTGTGTACATGATTTTCCATTGACCAGATTTCGGTGTGTTAGTTGTTGGGCGAGGTCTGGCATTTCCCCCTGTGCATCGTATGGGGAGCTGGACCTTTTTCCTTGTCTGGTGATGCAAATGAACTAGAAACATGCTGAACTCCTGTTTTACCACTAGCTGAGGAGGAGGAGTGTTCTTCCCATTTGATGTATGGGGTGCTCCACCCCTCTCCCCATTTGCTAGTTTAAATATTCTGCAAAGACGTCAAACTTCTGTCTCAATGCACTCTCTCCTTAGATGCAGTCCATCAAATTTAAAGAACTTTTGCTCCCAAAACTGTTGCCAGTTCCCTACAAATGTGTCCTTTTTCCTGGCACCAGCCCTTGAGCCACATGTTTAGCTCCCCTATCTCCCCTTCTCTGACCTTCCATCCATTTGCCCCCCTCTCCCAGACTGGCAGGATCTCCGAGAAGGAGATGCCAGACGAAATGGATGATAGTTTGTCACCTGGCCTGGTCAGGTGTTCCTTGGTCTTCACAACTGACCGGCTGGCAAGAGCGTTAGTCCCTATGTGTACCAGGACATCAATGTTTTCTCCTGCTTCCTGAACAATTTTAGCAATGTGGTCAGTGTCTCTCCACGCTGATGTACCTGGGAGACATCTGACCATTACCCCTGGCTGGAGACAGGTATCAACTCCCTGAATCATAGTCTTCTATGATCAGAAGTTTTGGGGATTTCCTTTTTTTGTTTTGGTTCCTGTTTTGGGTGAGTTTTGTTGTGCTAGCTCCTGTGCTGCAGTGTCCTCTGCCCCTTTGATTTTAGAGATAGAGGCGTTTGCAGTTTTTATATGGTTTGTGGAGGTGATATGTTGGAGAGCACCGAGAGATGGGGCACCCGATTTGCCCTTCCTAACTACCTGCCAACCTCCCGGACCAACTACCCTCTGCGGTCGAGGTTCTTCTGTTGGATGTTGGGGAAATGGCAGGCGGTTCTTATATTTCCTCTTGAATATGAAATTTGAGGCGTGCAATCTCTGCCCATGCTGCCTGGAGCCAAGCCCTTAGATCTCCAATGGCCCAGAATGTAGGACAGTGTCCTAAATCCCGTAAAACCGCCCTTCTGAAAAGTGTTCTGCAGTACCCACAGTTAATGATATCCATTCCAGATATGTTGCTGGGTTTATAACCTGATCAGAGTAATTGGAAGGAAAAAAATGAAAGCAAAAGTTTGATTTTGTGTTTTGTTTTTGTATAACTTGTTATAACAAGGCACCATATGAGAGTGTGGAATATGGTAGCCCTAAAAGGCAGTATACGAGTGTGTGGAATATGGTAGCCCTACAAGGCAGCGAACAATAGTGTGGAGTATGGTAGCCCTACAAGGCTGTGTGTGTGTGTGGACTATGGTAGTCCTACAAGGCAGTGGATGAGAATGTGGTCTCTAGCAGCCCCTGAAGACACCCATGAGGACTGTAGAAGGAATCCCAGAGCACCAGCAGAACTCACAAAGTACGAAGAAACTTAAGAAAAATTCATGTGCTGAGAAGAAAGACCAAAGTGGAAGTAAGAGAGCAGTTAGGGTTACCACCTGTCCCTATTTTCGCAGGACAGTCCTGATTTGGGCAGCTGTGTCCTGCAAAGAAAACATGAAAAACACTACATGTCCTGACTTTGTAGTAGTAAACATATTTTCTAATTTTCCACTAAATGTTGCAGAAAACTATTATATCTTAACTAAAATACCTTAAAATGATAAGAAACAATAGAAGCAACTAAGAAACTACAATACTTAGCTTTAATTCTGATTATATAAAGAAAACACATCTGTTGTATTGGTTGAGGTTACGTACTGTCCTGCGAAAAATCTTGTTTAAGTAAGAAATGTCCCACTTTGGGCTTCTTAAAAGGTGGTAACCCTAAGAGCAGTGGGCCGTCTCCCAGCTGTGACAGCAACTCCCATTCCCTGCACAGCAAGGAGACATCTCCCAGCCGACAGCAAACTCCCATTCCCTGCACAGCAGGGGGCCTTCTCCCAGCTGAGACAGCAACTCCTATTCCCTGCAGAGCAGGGGGCCGTCTCCCAGCTGTGTCAGCAACCCCCACTCCCTGCAGAGCAGGGCGCCGTCTCCCAGCTGTGACAGCAACTCCCATTCCCTGCAGAGCAGAGAGAAGTCTCCCAGCTGTGACAGCAACTCCCATTCCCTGCAGAGCAGAGAGAAGTCTCCCAGCTGTGACAGCAACTCCCATTCCCTGCAGAGCAGGGAGACTTCTCCCAGCTGTGACAGCAACTCCCATTCCCTGCAGAGCAGGGAGACGTCTCCCAGCTGTGACAGCAACTCCCATTCCCTGCAGAGCAGGGAGATGTCTCACAGCTGTTATAGCAACTCCCATTCACTGCAGAGCAGGGCGCCGTCTCCCAGCTCTGACAGCAACTCCCATTCCCTGCAGAGCAGGGGGCCGTCTCCCAGCTGTGACAGCATGCAAAAGACAGAGGGAGTCTGGGAAGGGGCATGTCCTCAGACTGTTTCATCTTATCCCAGCCGGCAGGGTACGAAGGCCCATGAAGAAAAATACAACATATATTTTTCCTCCTTAATGCCTGCCCACTGACTTTCACCAGCACCCGAGACCTACCCAACAATGAGGCCCGTCCCACCACCACCACCCCCACAGCACCTGACCCCAAAGCCCTGTCCTCTCCCAGATTTCCCCTGGGGTAGGGCCCAGCCTTCTTCATTACCTGGCTAGCATACTCCCTCAGGGTGGCCAGCTGCTGAGGAACCCTGGAAGCCAGATCTGGATGGTAGAAAAGGTCTCTTGCAGGTTGTGGGACCTGGTGCAGCTGCTGATTTTTCCTCAAGCAACTGTGCTGACCCCTCCCCCCGACGTGGGCACGACTGGTGTTCCATGCATTAACAGGACATGATGTGCCAAACAGGCACTCCCTTCCCACACACACAGCAGCGCACTCCAACTGCACCACCCTCCCCCCAAGAAGACAGGTCCTGTGGATCGCTCGATCCTACCTCTCTGTCGCCCCTCTAACAATCAGGGCTCATTCCTGAACCAAGGTTGCTAACATCTTGAGTGGTATCTCTGCCTCTGTGCCAAAGGGCCAGTTTTCCCATGTCATTTCTAACCTGGCTGGGGCACCACATGGATAGCGAGAGCAGGGATGCTGTTCCAACCCTATTACTCTTGTGATGTTGCCGCCATCTGTGAGTTATTAACCCTGCAGTGCTAGTACCCAGTCTAATTCATCTGGAATTCTCTATTTTTCCAATAGCGCATTTAGAAGTTCAAATACTGCATCGTTTAATGCAAAATGGTGGCCAGAGAGCAAATGAAATGACATTAAAGTGTGATGTGTTTTTCTTACATTGGACAAAGAGTCTCAATTTTAGTAGCAACAAACAGTTTATTCACAAGTTTACCATGAAGCGCCATTTTCCTCAGAGTATAGTACTTCAAAACATCACCATCTTATGAGCAGTACAAGTGACTTGTGTGCACGTGATGCGCTACGTTCACACTCACAGACGGGTGAGGGAATGCAAAGCATTTGGAACGAAAAATCAAACACTTTCTTGAAACACACTGAATTCAATCAGGTAATAATACACTAGCAGCTAGAACCAGAGACCTGATACTGGACCACGTCAAGTACCCCCGACTGTTTGCAGGAAACCTGGTCAAACTGGACTTGTTCTAGATGCTCCACAAGCAAAGGGACAGCTTTGGGATTGGGCTCCCAGCAGGTAGGGGACTGACTGATGGGTACGCTGCAGACACATTCAAAAAGGTTGCAGATTTTACAAAATTCATGATTAAAAAAATAGTGCATCACTGCATCACTCATAGGTAGCTTATTCATAAATCAAACCTCTGAAATGTCTTGGAGATCGTTTTAGTGACAGCTAGGCACAAATGATAATCTTTCAAGCAGCTAGGCTGCCACAGCCCAGATTGGGCAGCCATTACAGGACACAATCGGACATAAGCTGGATCCAGAAGTTATGGGAGGAATGCAGGTTCCAACCCCTGGGCTGCCAAGCAGTGCCCTCACCCATACACCCACTTCTGAATGCAAGATTCTCTCCTAAACTACAGACCTATGACTCTGTCCCCCTCTCCCACAGGAAAGTTTACAAATTCTCCAGTACACCGTTAACGTGCCATTTCCAGTCCTAACCTACTGGAGAAACACAGCGCAGAATTCTGTAAAAACAGACACACATATAAGATGAGCAGTGATGGTGTCTTCCATTACAAAACAACCACGGTTCTCAACAAATAGGAGAAGAGAAGGAATTAATCTACAGTGACATATCCAATACTTTAAAATTAACACCCACACATTAGAAGAATATAGTAAAAAAGAGAAAAAAATCCTGTATAAAAATTAAAGCTTTACAAAACTCTTGTACTCTGTTAGCTTGTGCTGCTGTATTTAAGCATGTTAAATCTGAAAATGCCCATAGCAGAGAAAAGCCCTTTGCACATTGTCAGCTACAAAGAAGAGAAGACGTCCACAAACTACAGACTGCTCCCAGCCCCATACGCAGGTCTCAGTCTCAAGGGCATTCTACTGAATTTATTTTGAGAAACACTACAGAATCAGTTAAGAGGTAAAGAACCAGTCGTTTATACATGCAGTTTGTTCTGTGATATGAAACCCAGGACTCTCAAAATGTGGTAATAATTTTGTTGACTGTGAAGAGGGTTATCCATTTTCAGCCTTGTCTGGGGGATATAGCTGCAAACCAATTAAAATGGAACCTAAGTAAGCTGTTTGTGGTATTTTTAACGAAGTAAGAGAAATTTGGTTGGGGTACTGGGGAAATTCGACCACTAGAAAAGAAGTGCCATGGGACCTTTAACGTCCACCTGGACCACCACCAGAAAACACAGATGTGACCGTGGTTTAATGTGTCAGCTAAATGAGCAATCATTAAAATAAGTGCATTCCGAATAGGATTAAGTGGAAACTAATTACAATTTTAGCCTCTCATAATTAGGACAGAACAAACCCTACAGCTAGGAGATGTAAAAGTCAGTAGGCAATTTTTCAGAAGTTGGCCCCCGATGCTCATGTGATTTCCAAATGGTCACATGGCCATCACTTGGTCCCAACTAATAATCAGGGCTGTGCTCATGGTCACTGGCGCAATCTAATATTCGGAACTGAACTATTCGGTGTTGGGGTCTCCTTGTCTCTCCCAATGTCTAGCTGGGGTGGTAAATCACATTTTTTGGAAGGCTTGAGTTGGTGAGTTCCTTAGTTTTGTTTACCAACACAAGGTGCCAAGGAGAGGAACAGGATGACATCAGCCTTTCCCACAAAAACTATACAGGACAAGGTATTGTTCTTTCTCCCTCACAGCCCACCTACTCCCCCTGGTGGCTGTGCAGGGAGATCACAATCGAATTTTTTGTGTCACAATTTCTCTGTCTGATGTCACAAATACAGGATTTTGATATCCACTATCAGCAGCATCTGTTATCTAGGAGAAAATGTAGGTTTAATGTGAAAGATCATCCGTACATAGCAAGAGTGGAATGTGCAATTCATGAGTGGACTATACAATACATGAGTGGTATGTACAGTTCAAGAGTGAGTTATACAATACACAAATGGGATGTACAATTCATGGCCTATTGTTTCCAAATTAATTTTTTCCTTGTACGACACCTGCTCTCATTTTGTTTCAGCCAATATCTGTTTTTCTTCCACATGTTCTCTCCCACACTCCACATCCACTCCTACAGGCACCTCTCGTGTCACATTCGTGCATCCAGGAATCATACAAGGGCCAGTTCACCCACCGACAGTAATGGTGTCACAGCAATGAACTGTGCTGGTTGCTCTAGACCCCATTTCCATGGTCATCAGTGATGAAATGAGAACCGACAGGGACATCCCATACCTTGGCAGGCTAGCTGTGTTGAAGCCGACACTGTCTCTGTTTTTATTGTTGCTTAGTGGCAGACCAAGGAAGGGGACACTTCTTCTCTGGTCAAGGGTGGAAGGCGGCTTCTGCCGCTATCATGACCAACACATAGTGATTGGTGCAACTGTGGCCACTGGTGGCAGGGCCTGGTTTTGGTGCCTACATGCGCTCCCGTTAATGGGCACCTTATAGAAACTGTCAGGGATGAAGACAAGATGCCTCCCATCCACTCCCACCTGTTAGCACCCTTTAGAAACCCTACATTAGGGAAGAAGCCAAGTGTAAGGGATTATGGAAATAATATCCTATCATCAGTGCTGGAGTTAAGAGCAACAAGATCCGGGCACTGCCCTCATAATCAAAGGAGGTGCCACACAGCTACAACATATTTGTAGCACGGGACATCAAGGGCTGGCAAGGTAAGGGTTAACAGATTGGTGGCGTTAAACAATATAAAACGGTGTTATTTGACAATGAACTCCAGGATCTGTCAGCTAAAGTGGTGCAGCCATATCAGTTTGTTGGACAGAATATTTTAGGGGAACCAACTAAAACAGCTGATAGAAGAATTATTCTTTCCAACCCCAACCCCATACAACACGAGTGAATAATCAACAATCTTTCTGTTCTTGAAGCAATCTTTTCTTAGCAGTGACCTTCACGGAGAGGGGGGGATGCGCCCCCTTCTCATGCAGGTGATGCAGCCATTTAAAGCTGGAGTGACAGGTCAGGGATATCAATTCTTGATCCTGACACACACACAAGTACACAAGCAGGACACTGGCAATCAGTTCACGCAGAATCTCTAGGATGAAGCAGCTCTTTTGCCAATACCTATGCACTGACCGACTTGCTTTTTAAAAAGTAAAAACTTCTCCGATTGTGTCAGCATTCATCAGACCCCTTCGGAAAACACAGATCTGATTCTGCTGACCAGAGTCTCCTCCCCTCACGCTGGGTTCTGTGCAGTTTTCTGCTCTTCTGTAAGAACAGTTTGAAGTACAACAACAGTGTCTATGCATACTCCATTGACTGGGAGCCACGGTTAGTTTCAGAATTCCGCTCAGAGTTTTGTGCGGGTTTCAGCTCCGCGGGATCCATGCTCCTGGCTGACAAGTAATCCTTCACTTCAATTTCCATGTTTTTTGCCTTCAGTGTCGCCATGTGGAGTTTCTCCAAGAAATCTGGCATTCCTAGTAAACAGACAGAAAAATTACATTTAACAGGTGTGGGGACACAAAACAACAGTGCATTGTAGCTCCTGACCAGAACAATAACATTGGGGGTTCTCCCAGAAAGACAGCACAATGTGTCTCCTACAGCTAGACCACAAAACAATAACATGTCATCTCCCAACCAGAGGCCTAAGGCTTGATTCCCAAAAATTAACTCATCCCTAACGTCTAAGAGGGTGGCATACTGATGGTATTCAATATTCCGAAAGACCAAGATCTAGTCAAAGTTTGTAACATAACCAACACGTCAAAACCAGTGAATCTAAGATGTCACAATAAACAGCTTCACGTTCCCTGGGCAACTACTGACAAAAGAAAAAACTATTTTACAATAAGGGCGTGCAAACTGTGGAATTCACTTCCCCAGAACATAGTAGATATTACTGACTTTTGCAGGTTTAAAAATGAACTGGACTGCCAGCCCAGTGGCGCTGAGGGTTGAGGCTCTGGTCGACACACCTCGCGCCACGCTGGCGACCCAGGTTTGGGAGTGAGCTTTGGACACCAGGGGTCGGCGGTGGGGGGGGGGCATGGATTTGGATGGAGCTGCCGACTGGCAGCTCTCCTTTCCCCGGGAGGGCACAAAGACTCTGTGCAGCTCTGCTGACTCCTGGTGGTAACCCGGTGAAGCGGCTCACAAGTCTTGGGATTGGGGGTGAGGAGCTGCATCAAAGATATCCTGCAGGCGGATGCAGGAGCGTGCCCACACTGCGCTGGAAGTTACTGCACACCACGCTCCTCTAGAGGGGAGGGACAAAGCACAAATACCCCCTCACCGTTGGTAGGCGAAGGCAGGTCCAGGGGCATCAGGCACCATGTCCAACTCCGGGCCCTAGATGTCCTCCAGGCTCTCCTCTCGATCCGTCGCCCATCCAGAGACTCTAGATAGAGCGCCGGTAAGGAGATGGTGGTCCCTGCTCCTGAGGGACTTCGATCCGGAGGGCTCGGGGGATAAGACGAGTTGGAAAGGTTCCCCTCCCTGAGGCAGTGTCAAGACTTCAGGAGGACACGATAAGCCTGCTAGCCGAGTGACTTAGCTGGAACGAGCCCAGCGGGTAACGGTGAAGAAACAGAGTTGAAAAAATTGAACTGGACAGGTTTCTTCCTGGTAATATTGCCCCCCCGCCCCCAAACATTGTGTGGGGAAGGCAGTCTCTATGGGCCTGGTGCCTTCTGCTTTAAAAAAAAATGAATAATGCCACAAAGGGGTGTAGTAGTAATACTTAAAAGGACCTCCGCATTAACTATCATCTAAATGCAAATATACAGCTAGCTTATCCAACTGAAGTACCACACACACACACACACACACACACACACACACACGCGCATGCACACACACCTAGAGAGGGAAAGTGGTATGCTGATCGAGTGAGTCAGCACTGGTCCTCCAAGCCCACTATCCAGGCAGGCCCCCAAAAACACTTTTCAAGATTCCCCCAGTACACATGCCCAGAAACTCATCATGTTTTCCTGTAGCATTCCAGAACAGCACCATGGTGACACAAACTTACCGCTGGACACCATCCAACTGACACAGTAACGTGGGAAGACAGTCTGTGGGTTGTCGTTGTATGTAAGCAGATAGTCAAATCCATTCTGCATGGAGGAAAAGGAAGAGTCAGACACCCGCCAAAGGGAGTAAGGAAGGGACAAAAGGGTGAACCCACCTGGACGGTACACATTTGTACACAACGGAGAGAGTGAATTCACCCGGACTGTAAAAGTATGTACATAATGGCCTAACTCAGAACATGCAACTTATATCCCCAAATGAAGGGGAATGACTGCAACGGAGTTATAAAAGTTCTCCTCCTCACAAGGAATGATGCATGATACATTCCCCACATCAGGTCTTTGCATGTGCAGTTTATGCAACATGTTTTCCAATGTAAAACTTTCAAATAAGCTGGGGGTTTTTTTGGAGCTTCAACTTTTTTTTTTTTTTTTTTTATTACAATTTTATAGAATTTAACAAATATAATAACTCCATAAATTAAAAATCAAAAACAACACAGCACGTCCATTCATTTCTAGTTAATTCAATCAACATACAGCAGTGCCAGTCACGATGCAATGCAGCAATGCTGCGGGATGTCTCAAAATGCTTCAGTGCGCTGCAGGGAACAGCGTAATTCAATGGCGATTAACCCCTTTTTAACTGCAGTATTTTATGACATGTCATTTACTACAAGTTACTGCACTGCATCATGGCTGTCGGAGCTGTATCTACAGATCCCGTGAAACATGTGTTTTTAGTAAGAAATAAGGCAGGAGAGAATGGATTATACCTTGTTAACATCCCACATGGTGGGTGTAATTTGGCCTTGGGAATCCCACCAAGAAGGATGCAGACTGGGTGTAACACATCCTCACGAGTGTCTTATTCCACGATAAAGTTTTGTTTTTGTGATTAAGGTTGTCTGTCAGGTCCACAGGATGTGAACAGAAGTGCTAGTGCATGTTTAAAAGATTGACAGACGGTAATGCAGTTGCAGACACTGATGTCTTTGCAGACAGCGTATCTGCACACATTACAGCACATCCGTATTTTGAAGTGTGTGTTTGCAGCAGCAGGTGCGTATATGAATACTTTTTACTGTAGTTTGGTTTGTAGGCAAGCTTAGGTTGTGTGTGGCTGGACGTAGTTTTTTTTTTGTGACTGAAGTTTTAAGTTTCTTTTCTGTGCAAGGCAGGTGTGTGTGTGAGGCATTGTCATGTGGTTGGGGTTAATGACCTTCTGGTGAGGGACTATGTCCACAGAGACCTGTGGGTTGTCTGTCGATAACGCTGCTCCGAGCCATGGATAACCTTCCCCAATGTGACTAGGCTTCAACCAGCTGAGTAGCAGAATTGATCAGTCCCCATTTTATAAATGAGGGCTATGCAGGGTGGGGAACTGTGTGATACATGATTTATCTATACAAGTGCTGTTTGACCTCTGGCAACCTCACAAGTGGCATTAGCCACGGGTGCTGTTCCAAGGGAAAAAAGCACTGTGTAAATCATGTATCACACAAGGTCCCCCTTGCATATTCCATTTATGCAACAAGCAGAAAGCTTGTGTTTGTGAGGGTTTTATTTTGTCATAACTTTTTTTTTTTTTTTTTAATTAAAGGAAGTTTCTGGCTGACCCGGTGGTGCTGAGGGTTGAGGCGCTGGACGCCACACCTCTCTCCGCACCGGTGACCCGGGTTCAGGAACGAGTTCGGATCATCAAGCGTCGGCAGGGGAGGACTAGGACTGAGTATCCGACGGTAGCTCTAGTCCTGGGGAGGAGGGGTAAGACGCACACCATGCTCTGCTGGTCCCTGGGGACGCCCGGCGGTACTGCAGTTGTGCGGGTGCCAGTGGGGGGGGTACGGCAGACATCTGCACGCCAGTGAGCTAACGTCCTTGCACGTCCGTGCTTCCATTGGGGAGATAAGTGGGGAAAAGGCAGCACAGATCCATGGCAGCTTGATGGCTGCAGCTTCACCAGCCAACTATGCCCGGAAGGCATGTGCTGGTAATGGTTCCTCGCCAGGCGTGGGGGCTATGAGGGGGCCCCCTTTGCAGGTGTAGATGTGTCTGCCAACTGGGCATGCAGAGCTTCAGGGGTCGGCTGTGGAATGGAGGAGCAGTGGCTGGAAGTAGTGCAGGACTGTGGCTGCAGGTGAGGAAAAATGTTAAATGATTTAAAAAAAAAAAAAAAGGAAGTTTCTGCTGTTAGGTACAGGGCTTCATAGCCCAATACCTTATGCCAGCGTGAGCCGATTTATGTGAACAGTAACATTTTTAACTCGGTCTATGTCGTGTTAGAAGGGATCGTGCCAGACTCCATAGCCACTGCCAGCAGATCCCTTTCAACTTCCTTGTATCTTGCTCCGCTTCATGCTCCGAGGTTTTGTGACCTGTTGGCAGGAGAGCATGAGGCGTGCCTGTCACTGCGTCTATGGGGCAGTTTTTCAATGCTGGTGTCTGAAACTCTAAGCAACCTGAGGAGGAAAATGAAAGCCGCCGCTCAACATGTAGGGTCTATTAGTAGAGCAGTGGCTTTCATTTCCCTCCCTGCTAATACGTCACAAAACCTCGGAGCGTGGGGGCGGAGCAAGCATACAAGGAAGCTGGAAGGGATCTGCTGGCAGTGGCTATGGAGTCTGGTACGATCCCTTCTAACACATTCTTCACCCCGCAGCTTCTATTATTCCTCCTGAGGCTCAGGCTTGTGATGCCTCTCATCTTTCTGTTGTTGTTCAGCATCCGAAGCCATGCCGTCCACAACAGAACAGTCACTTGCCCACTCGCACTGCCCTTATTTTTGAAAAGGAGCAGCCATTACATGGTCACTTTTTTGTTCACAACCAGTAGTCACTCATTGCTGTCCACATGGCTCCAAAAGAAATTCCAGTGTATTCTATACTGCAATTGGTGGAATCTGATCACATGACTGTGGTATTACCCATGATATACCCACTATTCTAAGTTCCCCTTCTACTTTGTCTACTTTCACTTTACTAACAAAACTCATAAAACAGTGATATCACTTTAAGGATGTGAGTACACACATGGTGGGGGGGGGGAGTTAAGACACTCAACTACTTGTGTTGAACAACCCCCTAAAGTGCATTTATCTCACAATACAATAACCCACATTGTAGTGCATTATCATTTATATATATTGCAGTATAAAAGAAGATTCACTGGCACTCTTGGTCTGGGATACTCTCACAGA
Source organism: Neoceratodus forsteri (assembly GCA_016271365.2). NCBI lineage: Eukaryota > Metazoa > Chordata > Ceratodontiformes > Ceratodontidae > Neoceratodus > Neoceratodus forsteri. The sequence goes on from JADMNL010000026.1 coordinate 3,743,219, forward strand.
TGAAATTCTGGGAATTACAGGAATCGACTGCAATGTGAAAGGCAGCTTCAGACCTCACCTCGTCGAAGGATTTGTGGGGTCTGATAACCATCTGCGACTGGTAGGTCTTCACTCGCACAAAATCTGGCGACTCTGGCACACTCGGGTGTTCCACTGCCCTGCGTGGTGAAATGCAACTGATCAATTATGGGTTCAAAGTGGGCAACAGCAAAGCCAACAGCACGGGGCTGAACAGATATACTAACCGCGACACCAACACCATGATATTATTTTCTTGGTCCACATAATATCTTCTAACATAAACGTAGTCACGGGAGTACATCGGATACTAAAAATGAAAACAAGAGTAACGCAGAAACTTCAACAAAGGGGCTCGGTATCCCAAACAACTTTACAAGACAGTACAGTCAAACAAGTATGATAAACACAACTGTGTTATAAAAAACACAACGGCATTATAAAAAGCAAACACAACTGCACTATATAAAAAAAAAAAAAACACAAACATTACAATCCAATTCAAAACATCCTCAAGTCTTTTTGGGTCCTGTGTAGTAATATCTTTTTATTAAAATTTTAATAACATACAAGTAAGGGACATATGAATAACAGAATACATAACGTAGCAGTAGGAAACAATCATAAAAACAATTTATAGAAAAGAAAAAGTTCATGAACCTGTGCATTTCGGATCCCTGCACTCCTTGCCTATCCAGATGCCCCTTCCTGGGTTCCTATTAATTCTCCTCCCTCATTTCCAACATGGTACCCTTGTACTCCTCCAGCGCACACACCCTTATTCACCTCCATCTGCTGCTTACCCTAGTTATAACCCCCTTGACCCAGTAATCACTGCTCAGCCATCACGACTCCCATGTCAGGCACGTCCCCCCTAACTCTGCACCTGACTAAGCATGCAAATCTCACCATTGGCCCCTGCCTCCATGCTTGCCATTCCTGCTCTCCATCATCCCTTTCCCCCCAGCTCCTCACCCCCCAATACGTAACTGCAAAAACTAAGGCCCCAAGATATGGTCTAGAAAGACCCAAACAACTTAACGTCTACCTCTATAAGACTGCGCTGTTACTACTGTTAATCTCTGGAAATGTTCACCAAAACCCTGGCCCTATGCGTACCCCCCAAATGGGACACGCAAAAAATGACATCCTTAAACTAGCATCCCTTAATATTCGGAGCCTCCTACCAAAACTGGATGACTTTCAGGTCTGGGTGACACAACATAGCCCTGACATGCTCACGCTGACTGAAACCTGGCTCTCGAAGAAAACCCCAGACTCAGCGCCAACTCTTTCCAGTTATACACTGTACAGGCAAGATAGGGTTGGCAAAAAAAGGGGAGGGGATTGTGCCATTTACCTAAAGGAATCCCTGAAGGGTCAAATACTACCCAATGCCCCCCTAGCTGATCAGTTGCAAATTCTTGGCATTACATTTCTCCATGGTCGGCAAGGCCCTATAGTCTTTTCTGTATACCCCCAATGAAATGAGCCTGGTATAAATCTGATAATCGGCGCCTAGAAAGCCTGCCAAATCAATCTGAGGTCATTGTCATGGGCGATTTCAACATCAACTGGTTGGCACTGGAAGCTGCCCAGTTCAAAGATGTTACTGCAGTGCGTAACATCACCCAGCTGGTGACCTCCCCCACGACAGCCAACCAGAGAACAGGCAATAACTCCCTTCTGGACCCGATTGTCACTATGCACCCATAAAGACATATCAGCACCTTGGTTCTTCCAGGCTGTATGAGTGATCATTCTCGTTATTAGCCTCTGGACAAACAAATTCACTAACCCCCCCACCAAATCACATATCAATGCAGGCTGAAAAAAGGGGAAACTTTGGTAATTTCAAAGCTTTCCTAGCACAGTGCGACTGGTCACCACTGAGCTATTTCACAAACAGTGACCTTGGGTTAAACTATCATCACACACTTTAACAAAGTGTGTGACATCTTTGCTCCATCCCGTAAAACTAAGTCCCAGGGAATTACTAACCCATGGATCACTGTTGATCTGTTAAACAAAATGAAAGCGAGGGACAACCTTTGGTTCCGTGCTCAGTCCTCTGGTAACCCTGCCAATAAGCGGCACTGTAGAGCTGCTACAAATGCTTGCACCCGGGAAATCCGCAGGGCTAAAAAGACCTACTATCAAAATGAGCTCACAAACTCCTGGGGAAACAGCAGGAATTTCTGGCAGAAAATAAAGGATCTCACTGGCAGTCCTAGCAAGGCGGCGCTGACTATGGTGATTGTAAATGACACCCCTGTGTAGGACCTGCCTTCCATAGCCGAAGCTTTTAACTCTGCCTTTACAGATCTCAGCCAGCTCCTACCATCCAATTTTTTCGATAATACCAACACCAGTGACACCACTGACACTGCCACCCCTCCCATATCCCCCCTTTTTACTTCAGGTGACTCACACTCGCTGATGCTAAGAAATATTTGCTAAGAGTGTTGGGTAAAACCAGGTATAGCAGTGACACCACTGACATGAAGCTGCTCTACTTATCGCTTGATGTCATGCTACAACCACTCTCAACCTTTCCCTGTCCCTTAGGTAGCTTCCCCAAGCTGTTGAAGGCTGCAGCTGTCACGCCAGTATACAAATGCGGTGACAGATCACTAGTCTCAAACTATCAGCCTATCTCGATTCTTCCACTCCTATCTAAAGTCCTTGAGAGAGTTGTGGCCGACCAACTGTCCAAATTTCTCACCAAATACAACATCCAATGCCCCCAGCGACATGGTTTCCATCTGGCACACAGTACCACCACAGCGTTATTGGAATAAGCAGATTATATACACAACGCCTTAGACCACAGTGTTATAGTCGGGTCAATCTGCACCAACCTAAGGCTTCTGATACTGTGAATTACTCCTTCCCCTCCTTCCATTCCGCACAGGTGTCCCACAAGGGTCCATCCTTGGACCGTTGCTGTTCAGCTTGTACCTTAATAACCTACCCAAGGTCTGTGACAATAACATTGTGCTATATGCAGACAATGCCGTACTTTTCTCCAGTCATACTGATCTACTCCCCCTCACTAGTGACTGTAGCGGGGTTGTTGTTCAGGAGACAATTAGCAGGCAGACATCAAAATCAGTGCATAAAAAAATGCCAGGCTAGTAATATGATTGAGTGATACGGGCCAGTACCTCTCCATGACTTATCTCACCCCCCCCCCCGGCTGGCTGCCTCCCACAGTCTTCAATACCTTCTCTCTTAAACTCATGGGTACCACAACCCTTGCATCCACCAGTCTGGTCCGGGGGTTAGGCCTCATATGGTAGAGCACCCCATTTCTTCCTTTCATACCACCTCAACAGATTCCTTTGTATCCCCTTATTAACCTGCTTTCCATCCTGAACTGTGACATATGCCCCTAACTTAGTGACTTCAGGATCTTCCTTTTCTGACCCTTCGATCGGCTGAGAGACATGGGCCCGTCTCCCCGATCCGTCGGGAAGTGGAGCTTGAGCTTACCTGGTGGGACCCGAAAGATGGTGAAGTATGCCTAGGCAGGGTGAAGCCAGAGGAAACTCTGGTGGAGGTCCGTAGCGGTCCTGATGTGCAAATTGGTCAATCCGACCTGGGTATAGGCGAAGACTAATCGAACCATCTGGTATCTGGTTCTCTCCAAAGTTTCCCTCAGGATAGCTGGCACTCAGTACGCAGTTTTATCTGGGAAAGCGAATGATTAGAGGTCTTGGGGCCGAAATGATCTCAACCTGTTCTCAAACTTTAAATGGGTAAGAGGCCCGACTCGCTGGCTTGGAGCCGGGTGTGGACTGTGAGTGCCTAGTGGGCCACTTTTGGTAAGCAGAACTGGCGCTGTGGGATGAACAGAACGCCGGGTTAAGGCGCCCAATGCCGACGCTCATCAGACCCTGCTACAGTGACCTGCAATTAAACTTCACAAAAACTGAATCTTGGTTTGCCAAGTTAACCACAACCTATTAATGAACTACAAAAAGACAATGCTGTTTGTTAGTACCCATAACAAATACAAATTCCGCACCCCTAACCATCAACAATAACATAAATCAACCCCTCGAAATGGTTCAGGAATTCAGATATTTAGGCATCACTCTGGACAGCTCCCTCTCCTACGCCCCGCATACTAATCATATCTTGAAGGTCGTAAACAGCAGACTGGGGGTCCTCTACAAGCATGAACTTTGTCTCACGCCAGCTGCGCTAAGGCTTGCTGTCACCAGCGCTATACTGTCCATCGCAGATTATGGCCTGCTAATCCCAGCGCTGCTTCTCATACCACACTCACGCGGCTGATCATCTCACTGACTAAGGCTTGTAGGCTGATAACTGGTGCTGACAAACGGACTCACACCTGTGACCTCCATCAGCAATCCAAATGGCTCAGCCTCCATGGGAGGGTAAAATATCAAACCTGTCTCTGCGCCGAAAAAAAATTTACCTCACCTTAACTCCTCCATCCACCCAGTCCCTGCTTCTCCCCTCAACAATCCAACATCATACCCGGAGCTCAGATAAACTGATGTTCCACATTCCCCGCTGCCGAACCTCGCAAATGCAATGTACGTTTAGGTACGGAGCCCCAATCTGGCTGAATGATCTGCCCCCGAAGTCCTCTCTGAACCCAAACTAGGCACTTTTAAAATCAGGTTCCAGGGTCAGCTTGTAACCAAGTCAATGCGACTGCCCCCTTTAGTTATCCACAGTCCACTCCTGCCTTTCCCACATCCTTCCCCTGTTGCCCTTTTGCCTCTCCCCCGCTACCTCTTTAATTTCAACACTACTCCTACCCCCACCCCAGTTCTACCTAACCTAGACTAAATATCCCATATGCTCCTCTTCTCTGACCCTCTTTTTAGCTTTTTTCAACAAAAGTCTGCCATATATTTGGACTGCATACTTTATCACTGGTGTACTCTGGTATTGTTTATTCCCATCTACTGTTATTACTGGTACTGCAACAATGTTGTACTTTGTTTACATTTGCCTCTGCATGTTTATCTAATCACTTATTTTGTATATTGTTCCTCTTTTGTCTATAATCTTGTACTGTTTGTATTCACTGACATGGAACCCTTGTAAAAGAACCCCTGGTTCAAAGGTAATTGTAATCATAGTTATGAATAAAATAAAAAAATGAACTCAGAGTAATGCCTATCTTATTCTGCAGTGTTACTGTTAAATGTAATCAACTCTTTCCATAAACGAAGTCTCATTTTCATCTACATTGTACATATATAATTCAATGGCACTGGACGTTATTCAGTTTTATGTGGCAGTTTACAAAAAGTAAATGTAAGAAAAGGATTCCACAATGCATAGAATTTGTCAGTTCTATTCTGACTCGAGTGCACTAGCTTTTCATAGCTCACTCTTTGGGATATGTCCTGAAACCATTCAGAGAAAGAAGGGGAGTTCACTTTGTTCCCAATGTCTTAATAAAACATTTGTCGCTGTGATAAGGGCAGCATGAAACCACAACTGATGTCCTCTGTTGATAATTGTTAGTTCTGCCATAATTCCTAACATAATACATTTATCAGAACAGTTTACATTACACCCCAGGATACTGTCACAAGCCAGCCAGATCTCCTCTCAATATTGTTTAATTTAACCTTATCAGAAGTCCAAATGATACAAGTTACAGAACCCTTTCCTGGAAGGCATCTCCAACATTTACTGTCATTGGTAATACCGAGATCCATTACTTTAGCTGAAGAATAGTGCAACATATGTGCTATTTTAAACCGCACTGGTGTCCCTTCGGCTTCTCTACATGCTCTCAGTGTATTAGTCCAGTCCTGTGTATTATAACAAGAGAGGTCTCTCTTGTACTGGAAGACAAACATATGCTGCCAAGATCTCAGATGTAACTGGGAAAAATCAAGAACAGAATCCCAGAGAACAGAGCAAAACAATTGGGTTACCTGAAAATAAACTGAATTTTCTATGATGAATGCCTGGACACAGAGAGTGACAGCTTACAGCTACTTCAGGACTTCTCATAGCCATGGTTGCCCAAATGGAAAGAGAGAGAGCTAGCTTTCGGCTACTTCAAGCGCACTCTCCTAGTCATAGATGCCTGGAGAGAGCCAGCTCTCCCACCCACAGATTGTAAACAGAGAGAGCGCTCACGGCTACTCCAGATCCATACTCCCAACCACGGACTCCTGTAAAGAAGAGTTCCTAACTACTCCAAGCCCACTCTTCTAGCCGTGGATACCAGAACAGACGGAGCTCACGATTACTCCAGGCTTGCTGTCTCTGTCAAGGTCCCCTGAATTTCATGTGTCTTAGTAACTAAATGAGGCACCCAAGTCAGTCAACACTGCACACATGGCCCAGTGGAAGGGTGTCCTCTACTAGGCATGAAAGCTGGGTACAGGGCTTCCTATAGTCTGGTGACCTGAGGTCAGCTGCGCTGCCTGAGCTCCCTGTAGTCTGGTGGCCCAAGGTCAGTGTACTGTCAGGGCTCCTTGCAGTCCTCTTTACGCCAGCACATCCAAACCTCTTCGACCTCTTCTTCCCTCCCATCCTCTAACCTCCCTCCCCACCCTGTATGCTAGTTCTTGCCCTCTGTACTTACTCAAAGGACTCATCCACCTTCATTTGCATTGCACTATGCCTATAGAGGCTCTTAATATACTAACTCACTATGGGTCCTCCCAATGATGATTACTGTTTAAGCTCTAGACCATTGGCCCTTACGTCTTTATACCTGTAACCATGAAATTGTATATGTGAGGCACTACCTCTTGTTGTGCCCACTGCCATGCACTATTGTATGTATATAGCTTGTTGTATGCTTACTATGATCACTGTAAATGTTACTGTACGCGTACGTCTTCTTGTTATTGGCTATATCCTGTTGGCAAGTGTTCTGCCCCAGGTCCATCTTGTAAATGAATCTGTCTCAATGATGTTCCACTGGAAAAAAATAAAGATATTGATTGACTGAGTCCGGTGGCCCAAGGTCAGTCTACTGTCAGGGTTCCTTGCAGTCCGGTGGCCCAAGGTCAGTGTACTGTCAGGGCTCCTTGCAGTCCGGTGGCCCAAGGTCAGCGTACTGTCAGGGTTCCTTGCAGTCCGGTGGCCCAAGGTCAGTGTACGGTCAAGGCTCTTTGCAGTCAGCAACAGCTGTGGTTCCAGGCCAGGAAGGTGATCTCATTTCTACTCCCACAGCAAATCCTGTGGTTGGCCAAGGAGGACCTGGGACATGTGTCACACCCCATGCTTCCTTTACAAGGGGGCACTGTGGAGCTGGTAGGAAAATAGGTGAAAATTGGTTGAAAACTCTTGGTTCTAGTAGGACTGCTTCTGGTACTTTCAGGGACCTGTGGGGTAAGCAGCTAGCAAGGTTGGGAAGTCCAAAACAATGGAATGACCTCACTCCTTGGTACTGGTTCCGATGCAGCTGTGAAGGAGTGCCAGCTTTAGAACAAATTACTGCCAGCTAGATGCCCCAGCGCTTTGCCTTGGTTGTAGTAGGACTGCTACTGGTACCCTCGGGGTCCTGTGAGGGAAGCGACTAGCAAGGTCGGGAGGTTGCTGGATGAGGAATGAATTGGGAAATAAATAGGAAAAACTCTATAAAAAAAAAAAAATCTAGTATCCAAGTGAAAACTGACTGATATGACCCAATTACTTCAAAAATAGAACAAAACTTAAGTCATTTCCCAAAATCATGACAGATGGGTTGCAAAATATTTAGTTCAAATGACCATAAAAATAAAAAAGAGAATCCTAAATACTTACAGGGAAGTGTGTGACCCAGTGTATGACCTCAGACCCTGTGACTGTGTCCCTGTCAATCACTTCCAATTTGATCACCAGTGAATCCCACTTCTTCCGGTATTCTGTATCCAACTAGAAGGACAGAAAGGATATGACTAGAGAATCTGTTGGGAAGGCTGTTGGTACAGAGACTTAGTCTCTTTTTTAACTTTCTTTTTACTGTTTTCCACAACAAAAACAATATAAACAGACATAAAACATGTGTACCCTGTACTTACAAAGGAAAATAATATGTCCTAACAGCCACACATACCACGGAGGTCAGTGGCTGACAGACACGCACACCACACAGGCCAGAGGCTGACAGCAACACATAGATCAGAGGCTGACAACCCATATAAATGCACTGACTGAAGAAGCCCGGACAGTCATAGCTAAGCAAGTTCTGATGCCTACACTGAAATACGGGAGTATACTGTTTTTTAATAGTAACAGGGCGTTTGAGACAAAGTGTAAGACTCTGTTTAATAACGCCTGCAGCTTTGCACTAAGGGTGCTAAAACGTACACATCACTGTGTGCTTTTTGAGAAAATGGGAGTACTACCACCAGAAATGAGAATTAGATACCAACTGGGGAATTCTGCATTTAGGGCATCGAGGGCTAATGAAGTCAAGGGAGTCCTCTCCCAGGCCCCCACTACCATATCCAATGCCCTAAACACCACCTTCTCAGACCTCAGTTACATTCTCCCTCAGAACTTCTTTGACCCAATCACAGCCCCCTCCCTTCCAGCTGCGAATAATCTCCTGCAAGGAAGCTAAACGCTACCTCTCCAAAGCCTTGCACAACTCGCACTACAGCAGCGACTCCCTTGACCTCAAAATTCTCCGATTAACACTGCTCGAGACCCTGCCACACCTCACCAAAATACTAAACTGGTCGCTGCACCTAGGTTAATTCTCCTCTCTATGGAAAAGAGGAATTATAACTCCGATCCTGAAGAGTGGTGACCCCTCTTCTCCCTGTAACTACCGACCCACTTCTATCCCCCGCCCCAAAAGCTCTTGAAAAAATTGTGTCGGACCAGCTCACTGATTACCTGGCCAAACACAATCTGCTCTGCCATAAACAACATGGTTTCAGGAAGGGACACAGCATAACCATGGCCCTACTCGAATTTACATAATACATACACGAGGCACTGGAACAGGGGTCAACAGCAGGAGCAATCTGCGTTGATTTGACCAAAGCGTTCGACACCGTCAGTCATGCACTACTTCTCCACTCCCTCCCCATCTACCAGTTCACCCCTGAGGCTATCTCCTGGTTCAAAGACTCTCTCTCTCTGGCCGGATGCAACAAGTCAAAATTAACTCCACCCTCTCCTCCAAGCGACCAGTCCTAACGGGTGTCCCTCAAGGGTCTATTCTAGGGCCACTACTTTTCACTCTCTTCCTAAACTCCCTCCCACAGTCCTGCAGAAGAAAGCTCTTAATCTATGCAGCCGAGACGCCGTAGTTTTCTGGAAACACCCCAGTCCTAACTCCCTCCAAACTGCTCTACAAGGCTTTTTTAGAGAATTAGAATCCTGGTTCACTGAGCATCACTTAATACTCAACTACAACAAGAAGAAATCTATGATCTTTACCCGTTGCCAGAGCCCATACAGTAATGCCCTTCTAACCATGTGAAACTCACGGGGTCTCCACATTAAACAGGTCTCAAACTTCAAATATCTGGGTGTCACTCTGAACACATCCCTCACCTACCACACACACATTAAACACCTTTCCTCCTCTGTTAACACCTGGCTAGGGATTCTATACAGACATAAGCACTGCCTACCCCCCCCCCAAGGCCTTATGTCTTGCTGTAACCTGCTCAGTCCTTTCATTGGTGGACTATGGTATTGTAATTTATGGCACCGCAGACCAAACAGCCCTACACTGCTTTTTCACTTGGTACCTGTCCCAGGGACATGCAGAGAAATTAAACCAGCGGTCTCTGAAGAAAACTGGGTGTCTATGATAGGCAGACAGGTGGTTATTTTGACCCCTGCACCGGAGGTTACCCAACCAACACCCTCCTCCCCCACTGCTCCACCTACATTCCCACCAGAGGTTACCCAGCCAACATCCTCCACCCTCACTGCTCCACCTGCATTCCTACCAGAGGTTACCCAGCCAACATCCTCCACCTGCATTCCCACCGAAGGTTATCCAGCTGACATTCTCCACCCAGTGCTCCACCTGTATTCTCACCTGAGGTAACCCAGCCGACATCCTCCTCACCCACTGCTCCACCTACATTCTCACCAGAGATTACCCAGTCAACATCATCCACCCCCACTGCCCCATCTGCACCCCCCCCGGAGGTTACCCAGCCAACATCCTCCACCCCCGCTGCTCCACCTGCATTCACACCGGAGATTACCCAGCTGACATCCTCCTCCCCCACTGCCCCACCTGCATTACCCCCAGAGGTTACCCAGTGAACATTGTCCACCCCACTGCTCCACCTGCATTCCCACGGGAGGTTACCCAGCCAACACCCTCCACCCCTGCTGCCCTGCCTGCATTCTCACTGGAAGTTACCCAGCCAACATTCTCTGCCCCCACTGTTCACCCTGCATTCCTACTGGAAGTTACTCAGCCAACATCCTCCACCCCTACTGCTCTGCCTACATTCTCACCAGAGATTACCCAGCCAACAATCTCCACCCCCACTGCTCCCCCTGCATTCCCACTGGAGGTTACCCAGCTGACATCCTCCTCACCCACTGCTCCACCTACATTCTCACCAGAGATTACCCAGCCGACATCCTCCTCACCCACTGCTCCCCCTGCATTCCCACCAGAGGTTACCCAGCCGACATCCTCCTCACCCACTGCTCCCCCTGCATTCCTACCGGAGGTTACCCAGCCGACATCCTCCTCCTCCACTGTTCCACCGGCATTCCTACCGGAGGTTACCCAGCCGACATCCTCCTCCTCCACTGTTCCACCGGCATTCCTACCGGAGGTTACCCAGCCGACATCCTCCTCACCCACTGCTCCCCCTGCATTCCCACCAGAGGTTACCCAGCCGACATCCTCCTCCTCCACTGTTCCACCGGCATTCCTACCGGAGGTTACCTAGCCGACATCCTCCTCACCCATTGCTCCACCTACATTCTCACCAGAGATTACCCAGCCGACATCCTCGTCACCCACTGCTCCCCCTGCATTCCCACCAGAGGTTACCCAGCCGACATCCTCCTCCCCCACTGCTCCACCTGTGTTCCCACCGGAGGATATCCAGCCCAAATCCTCCTCCCTCACTGTTCCACCTACATTCCCACCGGAGGTTATCCAACCAACATACTTCGCCCCCTCCGCTGCTCCATCTGAATTCCCAGTGGCAGTTATTTATTTAGTTACCGGTAGTTTTTTTGTCCAGATAAGGACGGCTAGGCAATCTGCCTATTTTCAGCTTCTTCCTGGGGAAAATGTTAACCAAATGGTGAATCAGGTTATGCCGTTGGTGGTATTTTTCAGTGAATGGGGGAATATGGCCAGAACACCGAGGAATTACACCTACTCTTTTCGAGAAGTGCCATGGAATCTTGAACATCCACCAGAACAACCAGATGGAACCTTAGTTTAACATCTCATCCGAAAGACGGCACCTCAGGAGTGCAGTATCCAAATCATGCTGCACTACAGTGTCAACACTAGGATTTTACCCCTAGTGCCTGGGGCTTGAACCCACAGCCTTCCACTCTTCCAGCCTCAGAGGAGAGTGCCACCTGCTGAGCTACTGAGCTGTTACCCAGCTGACATACTCCTCCCCCGCTACTCCACCTGTATTCTTACTGGACATTACCTAGTCAACATACTCCACCCCCGCTACTCCACCTGTATTCCTACTGGAGATTATCTAGCTGATATCCTCCACCCCCTCTGCTCTGCATTCCACCAGAGATTACCCAGCCGATATCCTCCACGCCCTCTGCTCTGCATTCCACAAGAGGTTACGCAGCCGATATCCTCCACGCCCTCTGCTCTGCATTCCACCAGAGGTTACCCAATGGATATCCTCCACCCTCGCTGCTCTGCCTGCATTCCCACGGGAGGTTACCCAGCCGACATATTCCACTCCCGCTGTCCCACCTGCATTCCTACCAGAGGTTACCCAGCCAACACCCTCCACCCCTGCTGCCCTGCCTGCATTCTCACTGGAAGTTACGCAGCCAACATTCTCTGCCCCCACTGTTCACCCTGCATTCCTACTGGAAGTTACTCAGCCAACATCCTCCACCCCTACTGCTCTGCCTACATTCTCACCAGAGGTTACCCAGCCAACAATCTCAACCCCCACTGCTCCCCCTGCATTCCCACTGGAGGTTACCCAGCTGACATCCTCCTCACCCACTGCTCCACCTACATTCTCACCAGAGATTACCCAGCCGACATCCTCCTCACCCACTGCTCCACCTACATTCTCACCAGAGATTACCCAGCCGACATCCTCCTCACCCACTGCTCCCCCTGCATTCCCACCAGAGGTTACAGCAGGCATCCTCACTGCCCACTGCGCCCTGAACCCTGCGGAGGTGCCCAGCCGACATCCTCCTCCTCCACTGTTCCACCGGCATTCCTACGGAGTTACCCAGCCGACATCCTCCTCCTCCTCCACTGTTCCACCGGCATTCCTACCGGAGGTTACCCAGCCGACATCCTCCTCACCCACTGCTCCCCCTGCATTCCCACCAGAGGTTACCCAGCCGACATCCTCCTCCTCCACTGTTCCACCGGCATTCCTATCGGAGGTTACCTAGCAGACATCCTCCTCACCCACTGCTCCACCTACATTCTCACCAGAGATTACCCAGCCGACATCCTCGTCACCCACTGCTCCCCCTGCATTCCCACCAGAGGTTACCCAGCTGACATCCTCCTCACCCACTGCTCCCCCTGCATTCCCACCAGAGGTTACCCAGCCGACATCCTCCTCACCCACTGCTCCACCTACATTCTCACCAGAGATTACCCAGCCGACATCCTCATCACCCACTGCTCCCCCTGCATTCCCTACCGGAGATTACCCAGCCGACATCCTCATCACCCACTGCTCCCCCTGCATTCCCACCAGAGGTTACCCAGCTGACATCCTCCTCACCCACTGCTCCACCTACATTCTCACCAGAGATTACCCAGCTGACATCCTCGTCACCCACTGCTCCCCCTGCATTCCCACCAGAGGTTACCCAGCCGACATCCTCCTCACCCACTGCTCCCCCTGCATTCCCACCAGAGGTTACCCAGCCAACATCCTCCTCCTCCACTGTTCCACCTGCATTCCCACCAGAGGTTACCCAGCCGACATCCTTCACCACTGCTGCTCCTCCTGCATTCCCACCAGTTACTCTGCCAACATCCTCCTCTCCCACTGCTCTGCCAGCATTCCCACCAGAGGTTACCCAGCCAACATCCTCCTCCCCAACTGCTCCCCCTGCATTCCCACCAGAGGTTACCCAGCCAACATCCTCCACCCCAACTGCTCCCCCTGCATTCCCACCAGAGGTTACCCAGCCAACATCCCTGCCTGCATTCTCACCCGAGGTTACCCAGTCAACACCCTCCTCCCCCACTGCTCCACCTGTGTTCCCACCGGAGGATATCCAGCCAAAATCCTCCTCCCTCACTGTTCCACCTACATTCCCACCGGAGGTTATCCAACCAACATACTTCGCCCCCTCCGCTGCTCCATCTGAATTCCCAGTGGCAGTTATTTATTTAGTTACCGGTAGTTTTTTTGTCCAGATAAGGATGGCTAGGCAATCTGCCTATTTTCAGCTTCTTCCTGGGGAAAATGTTAACCAAATGGTGAATCAGGTTACGCTGTTGGTGGTATTTTTCAGTGAATGGGGGAATATGGCCAGAACACCGAGGAATTACACCTACTCTTTTCGAGAAGTGCCATGGAATCTTGAACATACACCAGAACAACCAGATGGAACCTTAGTTTAACATCTCATCCGAAAGACGGCACCTCAGGAGTGCAGTATCCAAATCATGCTGCACTACAGTGTCAACACTGGGATTTTACCCCTAGTGCCTGGGGCTTGAACCCACAGCCTTCCACTCTTCCAGCCTCAGAAGAGAGTGCCACCTGCTGAACTACTGAGCTGTTACCCAGCTGACATACTCCTCCCCCGCTACTCCACCTGTATTTCTACTGGACATTACCTAGTCAACATACTCCACCCCCGCTACTCCACCTGTATTCCTACTGGAGATTACCTAGCTGATATCCTCCACCCCCTCTGCTCTGCATTCCACCAGAGATTACCCAGCCGATATCCTCCACGCCCTCTGCTCTGCATTCCACCAGAGGTTACGCAGCCGATATCCTCCACGCCCTCTGCTCTGCATTCCACCAGAGGTTACCCAGCAGATATCCTCCACACCCTCTGCTCTGCATTCCACCAGAGGTTACCCAGCTGATTTCCTCCACCCTCTCTCCTCTGCCTGCATTCCACCAGAGGTTACCCAATGGATATCCTCCACCCTCGCTGCTCTGCCTGCATGCCCACTGGAGGTTATGCAGCCAACATCTTCCACCCTCGCTGCTCTGCCTACATTCCCATTTAAGGTTATCCCAATGACTTCCTTCACCCTCCCCACATTACCACCTGTGGTTATACAGCTGACAACTGCATGGTGGAGATAGGTGCCCCTGCTCCCTGGAAAAGATGAATGTTTACTGGAGCCTGCCTCCCCAGTGAAAATCCTAAAACGCTGTCAAGCTCATTCTCAAAACGAGGCTGCAAGAATTGCAGGCACCAACACTGCAGTTCCACCAAGGCTTGCAAGCTACTCTAAGGAAGGTTACAGGATCGACAACCCCACAAGTTTCACTTTGACCCCCAACACAAGGAGTACAAAGGTCTTAGTGTCACCACATTTGCTTTGAGTAAGTGCAAGCCCTGCCCTTGGCCCAACACTGTAACTTGCTTTTTAGGGCATTAAAACACTGCATGCCGTGAGCTGTTAACATGGACTCCTGTGTCTATGCACAGGGTGAACCTCAACATGCTTGTGGAACAAATCCGACAGACAATAAAACAACATACTTGAACGTTAAAGAACTGCCGTGGAGTCACATCTGTGTATGTTCCGAACACTGCAGAAAAAAAGAGAGAGAAACAGACTGAAGTTAATCACATCTCTCAGGGCAGACAACAGAACACAAGGCTGCACTAAAGCAAAATGTTAAAAATGTCCAGTTGCAATGAGACAATCCCATGCAGACATGTGACTGTGCAGCCGTGCAACACTGGAGCCCAGTACCAATGCTGCAGGCCTGTTGATCCCAGTACTGGCAGTGCCGGGTGACCATGCAGCCATGTGCTGGCACAGGTGGGTGACAGTGGAGCCCAGTACCAGCACAGCCAGGAGACTATGCAACCCAGTCCTGGCCTGGCCAGCCAACCATGCAGCTCACTAACCGTGTGGCTGGGCAACCAAACAGCCCGATATCAACATGGATGAACAACTGCGCTGCCCAATGCCAACGCCACCAGGCTGCCATGCAATTCACTGCTGGCAAAGCCAAGGGAAAACAGGCAGAGCATGGCAGCAGTCATTTCAGCGAGGCTGGCAAAAGGTGCACCTCAGTAATTAAACAGCTGGAAAATCGTGCTGTTTAGAACAGACGCAGCCAAGTCACCATTCAGTTCAGTGCGAGCATGGCCAGATCATCATGTGCTGGAGCAACTGTACAGCTCATTATCAAAGCAGCCAGGCAAGGGTGAGGTTCAGTAACGGTGCTGTCAGGTGTCTGTCCAGTTCAGTAGATGGTGGTGCAGCTCACTACTGGTTCAGCCATGCGGTGGTGAAGTCAGGTACCGGTGCAACCAGAGGACTGTGCAGCCAAGCAATTCTGCAGTACAGTACTGGTGCAGCCAGATGATGGTGCAGTTCAGTAGTGGCGTGGCCTTGTGGCAGTCCAGCTCTGTAACGGTGAAGCAGGGGATAGTGCAATTTTGCATCACTGCAACCAAGCAATGGTGCAGTACTCGCAATGGCCTGATCCTACAGCCATCTTGATGTGATCTGTTACACTCCTACAGCATAAAACCTTGCTCAGAAGCTTGTATGAAACAGGGAAACATGCTCTGGTGCAATAGAGAAACATGCTCTGGTGCTCACATATACAGGGAAACATGTTCTGATGCAACAGGGAAACATGCTCTGGTGCAATACAGAAACATGCTCTGGTGCTCATATATACAGGGAAACATGTTCTGATGCAACAGGGAAACAAACTCCGGTGCAATAGGGAAACATGCTCTGGTGCTCATACATAAAGGGAAGCAAGCTCCAGTGCAACAGGAAAACATGCACCGGTGCAGCAGGGAAACATTCACCGCTGCTCGCTTATACAGGGAAACATGCTCCAATGCAACAGAAAATGTTCAGATGCAACAGGAAAACATGCTCAAGTGTCCGTATGCAACAGGGAACATGCATCGGTGCTCGTATATACAGGGAAACAAGCTCCGATACCCATATGCAACAGGGAACATGCGCCAGTGCTCGTATATACTGGGTAACACACTCCGGTACAACAAGGAATTATGCTCGGGTACAACAGGGAAATAAGCTCCAGTGCAAAAGGGAAACCTGCTCAGACACCCGTATGCAACAGAGAACATGCTTCTGTGCATGTACATATACATCACACACACACACGCAGGGAAAGATGCTCTGGTGCAACAGGGAAACAAGCTCCAGTGCAACAGGGAATGTTCAGGTGAAACAGGGAAACATGCTCAGGTGCCCATATGCAACAGGGAATATGCGTTGGTGCTTGTATATACAGTGAAACATGCTCTGGTGCAACAAGGAAACATGCTCCGGTGCAACAGGGAAACATGCTCAGTGCCCATATGCAACAAGGAACATGCTTCGGTGTGTATACGTACATATATATATACACACACACACACACACACACACACACACACACACAGAGGGAAGGATGCTCCGGTGCAACAGAGAAACAAGTTCCAGTGCAACAGGGAAACATGCTCAGGTGCCCATATGCAACAGGGAATATGCGTTGCTGCTTGTATATACAGGGAAACATGCTCAGGTGCCAGTATACAACAGGGAACATGCTTTGGTGCTCGTATATAAAGGGAAACATGCTCTGATGCAACAAGGAAACAAGCTCCAGTGTTGCAGGGAAACACGCTCCGGTGCCTGTATGCAACAGGGAACATGCTTCAGTATTCGTATATACAGGGAAACATGCACTAGTGCAACAAGAAAACATGTTCAGGTTTAACATGTAAATATCTCAGGTTTAACAGGGAACCATGCGCAGGTTTAACTGGAAGCATGCTGAGAATTAACATGGAACTGTCTATGTTAACACTGAAAGTACGGTGAATGTTTGTGATGGCGCAGAACAGTCTGTGTTCACAGAGAAGTGCTACACCTGCAGTTCCCACCACCTTTCCACTGCCATACCCTTACCTCTGTATCGGTAAAGGTGGGTGCCGGCGATTGGCTGGCGCCACAGCTTGAACCGTTTCTTGTCCATCACGATCTCCCACGACTGATCCTGCAGGGCAGTAAGGTTTCCATTTTTCTCCTGTTGGCTCCCTTCCCCTCGTTCTGATCCAATCTGAAACAGCTTTTCAATATTTTTAATGTCTTCAGTGCACCTGATTGGGGGTGTAAATCAGAAACACGACTCAGAAGTGTTTATTATTTTAATGCAGCAAGTCACCACCCCTTTTTTTTTTTTCCACAGAAGTTTTCTCTCCCCGTTTGCGTGATCACAGGTGGGCTTGTCAGCCCTGTTCCCGCCTCCTCTCGTCCACCAACTTATCCCGATTGGGGCCCCAAATCCCCAACTGTTGCCCCCCCGTTGTGAGGTCAAGGGGGGCTGTCCCCCACCTCCACCCGGAGATGCACATCCAGACTTGGGCCCAGCAATCAGGTAGCAGCACAGGACAGAGGTTGGCGGACAGGGCTTCATTAGTCCTGTGCCAGCCAGAGGTTTTCTGTTTTCCGCCCACACCCCAGGACTACAGCATACTCGGTTAGCGTATCTGCGTGGAGGCGCACATGTGCACCAGAACCACCAGCCCTGCTCCCCCACCAGGCACTATGCCAACCCCCAACGACCCAAGTTTGTTCCCAACTGTGGGGGAGGCAAGACGCCTTGTAGCGTTTCAGCCCTCTATGCTACTGGGCTTGCATTTTTTGGTTTTTAAGCAGCAACAATGCTCACATACCACCGACACCATTCTGATGCCACTGTTCTAAACTTGCATGCATGTACGAGATACACAGAGGTTCCAAGAAATGCCCAACACCCCCAAAAAAAAACACACTACCACCAGAGCTCTGTATTTCCAGGCAGTGAGGAAGGAATTCAGCTCAGTATTTCCAACATGAATCACCCACAATCCCCAAAATCCTGAAACCTGGATCCAGAGTCTCCGCGTCTGGCAACTTCAATAGTTACCACCTTAAAAAATGAAAATATAAAACAAACCACAGTTATGAAACTTCTCTGCCCTCACAGATAAGAACTCTGCCATCACTGGAACTGTCTTCAGATCAGATGAGTTTGTATGGAGCAGCCAGTATTATTAATAAAGTGGGTAGATAAACTAGAGAGCTATGACTGGCCAACACCCATCACATGACTGTTCAGTGATACTGCTTAAAGGGCTTTCACCGGTTTTGGTTTCTTTTTACATATTTTTTTAAGACCCTTTTGTAAGCATGATAACCTACTCCAGGGCATGCAATTACCCACCCCAGGGTGTGTAACAAAACACACCAGCACTGTTCAACAACACACACCAGCACAGTGCAGTAACACTCTCCAAAGTGTGCAATAACCCACACAAGGCTGTGCAGCAACCCACTCCACGGCATGCAGTAACCCACAGGTGCAGTAACCTATTCCAGAGTGTGCAGTAACCCACTCCAGCATGTGCAGTAACCCACGCTAGCATGTGCGGAAACCCAATCCTAGGTGTGCAGTAACCCACAGGTGAAATAACCCACTCCAGGATGTGCAATAACCAACTCCAGGATGTGCATTATCCCACCCCAGCATGTGCAGTAACCCACAGGTGCAGTACCCCATTCCTGGGTGTGCGGTACCCCATTCCTGGGTGTGCGGTAACTCACTCCAGGATGTGCAGTATCCCACCCCAGCGTGTGCAGTAACCCACTCCAGGATGTGCAGAAACCCAATCCTGGGTGTTCAGTAACCCACAGGTGCAATAACCCACTCCAGGATGTGCAGTATCCCACCCCAGCATGTGCAGTAACCCACAGGTGCAGTACCCCATTCCTGGGTGTGCGGTAATCCACTCCAGGGTGTGCGGTAACCCACTCCAGGGTGTGCGGTAACCCACAGGTGCAATAACCCACTGTAGCGTGTGCAGTATCCCACCCCAGCGTGTGCAGTATCCCACTCCAGGACGTGCAGTAACCCACTCCAGGATGTGCGGAAACCCACCCCAGAGTGTGCAGTATCCCACCCCAGGGTGTGCAGTAACCCACTCCAGCATGTGCAGTAACCAAAAGGTGCAGTATCCCACCCCAGCGTGTGCAATGTCCTACCCCAGTGTGTGCAGTATCCCACTCCAGGATGTGCAGTGTCCCACTCCACGGTGTGAAGTAATATTCTCCTGGGAGTACATTAGGCTATAATCATGGTGCCACACTTCCCAGGTGATTGAAGCTACATGGCACACAACCTACAACACACCCACGGTGTGCTGCAATACAGTTCAATATACACAGAGTCGGGCGTTATTTTTGATAACTGGGGGAATCCCCGACTGCTATGGCTCCCAACCTTGTTTGACTGAAACCCCCAGGGTTGATAGGTAGTAGACCCCCTCAAAACAGTAATAAAAGTGCTTTTTGAGACATGTATCACAATATGTCCATTACTATTCTTACTAGAGAAATGTCTCATGGTTTCTAGAGGGCACAAAACACCCGACATTCAATCAGCAGGTTGCCTTTGAAAGAATTCTAACCCAAGGCCAAACCTTAGATGATGGTGGGCTGCACCTTGACATATGTGATGCCAGTCTGTGTTGAACTTGTCTACCTGCATACTTGGAAACTTCCAGGTGGGGCTCCCCTCAGTCCCTCTCCTGCTCACCTTCCAAACTCTGAAAATCTTTGCATATATAATCTATTTTCTAATTTATTTATTTATTGAATTTTGATGACTGGGTAGGCTCACTGAGCCCCAAAGGTCCCTAAAATGGGGTTTCTGATCACTGTGCATAGATTTAAAAGAGGACACAGATGTTGAGGGCTGCTGATATGAGTGTGTCATCTCGGGACCCCACTGATTTTGTGGGTAGGCCCCTAGTATTATCTTCCCAAGTGGGCCCCTGTACCACAGTCTGACCCTGATGCCAGTCTGCCATAATACCCCACATACACTGCGAGTGCCATCAGGTTGACATGGAAAGCAGTGCAGCCCAGTGGTTACGAAATACAACTAACTATAAGCCACAGAATTCCAGGTTCAAATCCCATCACAACCTGGTGCCACCTGCCAAGTTCTATGCCATTTCAGACTATTACCCAGGGCTAGCTGCAGAGTTGGATTCACCCACATGGATACCCATAAAATTCCAAGTGGGACCTCATCCACTGAGTCCCTCCCCTCCTTGGAAACACTGAACACCCTTTTGCAGAACATCTATTTTCTGTTTAAACTGGATTTTCTGAGCTCTACAAGTTAGTAAGAAATGCAAACATAGATCCAGTGTACCAGACTGAAGTGGTACACTTACAAAAGTGTCAACAGTGGGCTCCCATGCCCACTTACCAGGTGGTGCCCTGTACCACTCTCCGATGTGGCCTATAACCCAGCAAACTGCAATTGTCATCATTTATATCCATACTGGTACACTGCATTTCTTATTTGTACATCACCTTACTTGTTGCAAACAGTTTGTACCAAGTCCCCTTTAAGCTGAATGCAATTAAATGCAATTCACTCCTGAAAAAGGGACCGTTAGTCTCAGTGGGCCCACCTGGTAATCAAAATTTAAATAAATTATTTCATTTATTAATTGTTCAGAGTCCCAGAAAAGTTAGTCTAGCCAGAGTCCAACTGGGTTTGCACACCTCCCCCAAGACCACTGGGGACATTCACTGGTGCGTCGGAACTCAGGTTAAGCTCTAGCTGCCTAACAAGCAAGTCAAGGCATTCTGCAGAGACACGATTACCAACATATTGTGAGGGGATTAGCCTCAGCTGTAGTTTATGTTTATTACAGACCAAGTTCTTCTGCTGCCTCAAATAAACTCTCCCGTCAAACCTGGTTCCCACTTAAATACTCCCTTTTCTCCAAGTCAGTACTGAGCTGGGGCCCTGCTTACAATAGCTGAGGTTACCCCAGTGATCTGTCCCACCAGATTTCTTGCACTGAGCACAGCTTTCCGCTGGCCAAACAATTCCTACAGGCAGCACTGTAACTACCTATCCCCATCAAAAGGCCCCTTTCACCTGTGTGTTAATATCACATGCCTCACCTTTGTAATTCTTCTTCTTTGATCCGGCCTTCCTCCCACATAAACACTCCAGCGATAGCTGCCACCAGTTTGAACGTTTTGGCATGCCGGCTCTGCAGCTTGCGCCAGAAGCTGCTGAAGAGGTTCTTCCTGGATTTTTCAGAGTAAAGGTTATTATACAGCTGCCCAATCTGCAGACCACGGCGTAATCTCTGACCGGTTACGTAGCTGCACTGACCTGCCAAAAGGGATACCATCTTAGTTTCGCCAGCCCCACGACCCTGACACCAGCTAAGAACTCTCAGCAGCACGCACTTTGCTTCCCTTACCCACTCCACAAAGGGCCCAGATTCTGCATGTCTTGAGGCCTGACTGCTAAACTGGGCAGAGTTTAAATATCGCAGGTAGAGCCCTGGGCTGGGCCTTCGCTGCAATGACTGAAACATTTCTTCAAAAATCAGTTCTCACAGAATATTTGAAAAAATGCACTCGACTCCCTAACAGGGAACAAGTTAAGATTTTCAAAATTGTAATGCTCCTCCCTAGTAGTAATGCAAATCTCAGCTAAAGAATATTTCAACAAAAATAAGTCAGTGCCAGTAAAAAAAAAAAAAAAAAAAAAGTCCTTTTCGCTTTGTTTCCAGTCAGAAATGTAGAACAGTCTCCAAACAATATAAAAAACCTTTCACAGCTGTAAAAAGGCAAGGCCGTTCTCCTTGTGAAGTGGACAGACTGTACTACAAGTCATACTGTTCAGAAATCCGGTTACATCAGATTATGCTCACTGCTAATCCACCTCCATATAGATCCAGTGACCTCTTTAATCGTCTTGCCAATGCTACACCAACAGCCACCAAATACCAGCCTGCCACAGGTTCAGAGTATCCTTTGGGGAAGCCCTGCTTCTGTTCTCTCTTGCTACGGTCTTCTCCAGTTTTCCATACAGGACAAAGAGCAATTATCAAGGTGCTGAAGAAGGGCAAAGACTTCCTCAACCAGCTCAAGAGCTCCACAATGAAACTACAGGGCTCATACACAGAGTCGGAGCCTGTACAGTGCTGCTTTAGCAAGAAGAATGTCTCAGGATCCGGACTTGACCCCGGACTGGAAGATCAGCAGTCACACAACAGCTCAGGAATTGCAATATTTTTTAGATTCTGCCATTACCCTCAGTGCCCACAGGCTGTAAGGATAAAGTTTACTCTTTGGTCCTACCCAATATGGTGAGCGGCACACCACCTGACTAATCAGTGCAAGTCCTATCCCAAGCCCCTAAACCACTATCTTCGTCTCTCCCAACTGCAGCGTCAAGCTTTGGACGACCCGTCAGGCTCTAGCTGACCTCAACTCCCTGTATCAGGCTTGGACTTCAGTTCCTTGTGTCAAGCTCTGGCTGATCTCAGCTCCTTGCGTCACGCTCTAGCTGACCTCAGTTCCCTGCCCAGTCAGGCTCTAGCCGACCTCAGTACTATGCCATCAGACTCCAGCTAACCTCAGCTCCCTGCCCTGTGTCAAGCTCTAGCTGACCTCGGCTCCCTTCCTGGAGTCAGGCTCCAGCTGACCTCGGTTCCCTGTCCCTGGAAGGCTCTAACTGACCTCAGCTCCTTGCCTGGAGTCAGGCTCCAGTTGACCTCAGCATCCTATCCTGTGTTATAATCTAGCAGACCTCAGTTCCCTGTCCCTGGAAGGCTCTAGCTGACCTCGGCTCCCTTCCTGGAGTCAGGCTCCAGCTGACCTCAGCTCCCTGTCCTCTGTCAAGCTCTAGCAGACCTCGGTTCCCTGACAGGCTGTAGCTGCCCTCGGCTCCCTCCCCGGAGTCAGGCTCCAGATGACCTCAGCTCCCTGCCCTGGGTCAAGCTCTAGCAGACCTCGGTTCCCTATCCCTGGAAGGCTCTAGCTAACCTCAGCTCCTCGCCCTGTGCCAGGACCTAGCTGGCCACGGTTCACTGCCCTGCGTCAGGCTCTAGCTGACCTCAGCTCCATTCCCTGCGGCAGGCTCTAGCCGACCCCAGCTCCTTGCCACTTGCCCCGTGTCGGACTCTTAACTGACCACCCACCCCTCCCCAACCGTGCGAGGCTCTGACTGAGCTCCCCGTCCCCTCTCACTTTCTCCGATATAATGAGCGCTCCCTGCAGAACGGGCAAAAAGGGCGTGGGCCGGGGTCCCTCTCCCTAATAACGTTGACCCTGAAGCACAGGCTAAGGTACTAAAAGCTCCCAGGATGCCTCACGCGTTCTCTGAAACCATGTTCCCCTTCCTATTTCCAGACCACATGTCTCTGACAGGCCAACCATCCCCGCACGACGACAGACCCCGCCCACTAGCAACAGGGACGGCCCGCCAGCTCACCATTGGACAACTACAAGGTCCAGCCCGGCCCCCCCCAGCAGCAGGGTAGGGTGAGACATGGCGCATTTATAATATGCCCTACTCTGAGGCCAGGAGAGAAGGACCCACGCAGCTGGGCTCCTGGGTGGTTCGCCAAGTGCCTGTGTGTAGATATATACATTTGGAAGGCTTCGCTGCACTTCTCAAAAAGAAACCCATTTATTTATCTCAAAGCAATCGCATGCGCGGTAAAATCAGACTTGCAGAGCAGTAAATCTAACGGTATATGTTTTGCCGCGTCTGTTTCAAAAGAAATTGTAATCCCAAATTATCTCCTGTTATAAACGAGGGTTTTCTGTTTTACTGCAAAAATATCACAAGTTGGTTCGGCGGGAGTAAGCTACCCCCAAATTCCCACACGAGGAATTTCAAGAACTGTTATTGTGTTTAATGAAAACGTTTTTCAATAAAACAATTATGTATCTAGGCCGGCCTGGTACTGCTACCCTGCCACTAGGAGTGGCACCTGTCCCTATTTTCGCAGGACAGTCCTGATTTGGGCAGCTGTGTTCTGCCAAAAAAAAAATTACAAATGCTACGTGTCTTGACATTGTAGTATAAAATATATTTTCTGAATTTCCTCTAAATGCTGCAGAAGAATAAAATACCTTTAGAAACGGCAAAACAACAATACACCACTTAGTCTTAATTCTGATTATTAACGAAAACAAGTCTGTTGCATTGGTTGAAATTACATATTGTCCTGCAAAAAAATCATGTTTCAGTAAGAATTGTCCCACTCTGGGCTTCTTAAAAGGTGGTAACCCTACGCGGGCTGCCACAAATGTGACCTAGGTTCATGGGCAGAGAGTCAGGTTATTTCTGGGCCAGCCAGGGAAAAGGGGACAGAGCACCCTAAGAACAGCTCTCCTTCTAGATAGTTTATACTTACAGTATTGTTTTTTTATAGTTGTGTGCTATGGTTTGTTAATTGTTGTTTACATCTTGAAAAAGAAATACGGATTACAAAAAAAAAAGCTCTCCTCTCTCAGGGATCCGCTTGTATGAGAAACCCAGTCTTACTCTTCAGCAATAACTCTTTGTTGAGACACCCCAAAGAACATCAGCACAGTCACATAAAGGCGCCCTGAATATCAAAGTATACATTGCAAAAAATTTCATTGATGCTCTGGTTAGGATTAAAGTGACAAAAGTAGGAAATGTGGGCGTGAGGATTTGTAACCCTAACACCGCACCCCCACCCTGCACACAGCAACAGCTGTCAGGGGTGTGTGTGTGTGTGTGTGTGCCTTGCGGTCGTCACCCCATTCCATAAGTAAATAAGCTGAGATGGATACATCATAGGAGAATGGGTTGAGTGTTAGGGCTGACGACCCCAGGGCACACCCCTGACGCCTGTTGCTGTGTGTAGGTTGGGGGTGAGGTGTTAGGGTTGGAACCTAATGTCACATTTCCATACTTTTGTCACTTTAACCCTAACTAGAGCATTAACAAAGTTTTTTGCAATTTATTTCCTTACTTTTTGAGATAGTATAATCGTATTCTTATCTGCCTGTGGGAACGCAGGGCCCTCTGGGCTCTGCACTTCCATTTATAGGACAACAGTGAATAAATTGTCAGTATGGTCATCGTATCACCCCACCTCATATACCCAGTACAGAAAAGTTTAAAATCCCCACCCAAAAACTCTGCGCAATTGCAACGCCATTATGCCCACCAATGCGAAAACATTTTGGCCAGGATTTGAAAAATGACAACTGTGACATACATAAGGTGGGGTAATAAGAAGGCAATGTTGAAAATCTGGGGTCAAAGTATTTAAAATTTCAAAAATTACGAGCGTGCATAGCGAAATTGCAACAAATGTTCATAACTTTGCCATTTTTACATATTTTGACCCCAAAGTTTCAACATAGCCTTCTTATTACCCCACCTCATGAACAAGAGTAGGAAGAATTTTTAAATCCATGTTGAAAATTTGGGGTCAAACTGTCCGCAAATCATAAACATAAACAAAACATAAACAACCTTCCTCTGTTTCTTCCTCTCCCTAATAAACTGTCACAGTAGCATCCCCTCCCCCCATGTTTTTTTTTCCGACAAAACCAGAATAGGCTGCTCTTGTTTTTTTCCATCTCATATGTTCTGATTTCTGTTGAAACAATTACTGCTTATGTTACTGCCACTTTACTCAGAATTGTCATTTATGTTTATAATTACCAGAGTATTGCTATGTCCATACTGATGTATATAATGCTGTTTGATTTGTTTGTGTGTATTGTATCTTTCACTGACGCGGAATCTGTGTAAACGAGCCTCTGGCCCAAATAAATAAATAAATGGCTAAGTCAAGTATAAAACTTGAAACCCCCATTGAAATACACCGAACTGCATTTACCTTAGTTTCTCATATCACAGTCGCTGGTTCCAACAGCAAGATATGTCTTCGATGGAGAGTGGATCTTGAACCTGGAACCCATTCAGGTGAGTGAGGCTGTGTGGGGGTATACTGAGGGTGTGGGGTGGTGGGTGTTGAGTGGGAGGTGGGGGGACTGATTGGTGAGGAACTGTTTTCTTTTTTTCACGTTAAAACAAACATCGAGGGACCGTTTTCTTCATTTCAGGTTGTGCCTGAAATGGGAGGGTGGGGGGTGCCCCTAAACACCAGGGAATATATACATTAATAATGGGGACGGAGATCAGCGGGTGCCACTAGACACCAGGGAAACCGGGAATGGCGATCGGCAGATGGGGCATGCCACTAGACACCAGGGAATATATAATTTACTAATGGGGACCGCGATCAGAGAGTGGGGGCTGCCACTAGACACCAAGGAAGACATTTATTTATTTACAGGGACGATCGGTGGGTGGGGGATGCCACTGAACACCAGGGAAATATATTAACAGGGGGACAGCAATTGGCAGATGTGGGGGTGCCACTAGACACCAGGGAAATTGTGGAAATGGCGATTGGTGGGTGGGGGGCAATGAGACACCAGGAAGGTATTTATTTATGGGGATGATCGATGGGTGGGGAGGTGCCACTGGACACTGTGGAAATATATTAACAGGGGGGCAGCAATTGGCAGGTGGGGGGGTGCAACTAGACACCAGGGAAATGTTATATAATTAAGGAGACTGTGGTCAGAAGGGTGGGGGGTGCCACTAGACATCAAGGCAACTTGACACATTGCCAGGGATGGCAATGGAGTGTGGAGGGGGATCCCACAAAACACCAGGGAAACAGTGGCTCATAGCTCACACTGTAGCTGGCAGCACAAGTTCAGCTGCTCCTGCAGAAGTCAAGAAATTCCTGCTGTTCTCATATAGAGAACGCAGAGGAAATGTTCCTCTCGCCAAGCTGGGCACCCAGGATTTTGGATGCCCAGAAAAGGTATTTGTGGCCATCATATTAAGAAACACACATCAGAATCTAGCTAAATGGGTCCCACTTAGCAAGGTTCTGGTGTTTGTTTTTTTCAAATCACAGCATTTTTATGTATTTTCCATGTTTTGTTAGTTCGTGGGAAAAAAATCAACAAGATGGTTGGCACAACACAAAAAATGTTTGGTGCCCTGCCAGGCAAGTAGCACGAAATCAAAAACATGCATTTGCTGCATCAGATTTTTACTGTCGCTGTAGAACGTTATCTCAAAAACCCTACTGCACATGTGTAGGTCGGAAATCACTACATTTTAAAGCCTTATAGCTCTGGAACCCTGTACTATTTTTTCACCAGATCTGTCAAAGGCACTACCTTGGAACATGACACATACCCATTCACTAAAAATACCAGCAGTAGCTTAATCTGGTTCAAGGTCAGTTGGCATTCATCTGTATCCCTCTCCCCGGGTTGTGCCTGAAAATAGGCAGAATTTGTCTAGTGCACTTATCTGGTCAACAAAAACTAAACTAAAATAAAATAAAGTTTGGGATAAAAATTCCATTCCATGCAGGCTGTAGGGGAGAGCAAAAAAAAAAACTCCTTGTTAAGTCTAGGAAAAAGGTTAGACATTTACAAAAAATGACACATGCAGATCTCAGAAACCGCACAAGCTTCCATCACAAAAATTCTGCAGCTCAAGACCTTAACACATATAGAATTTCAGCTCATTTCGTCAAACAGAGCCAAAGATACTTGGGAGGCTGGAGGGCCGGCCGGGGGGGAGGAGGATTGAGCGCCCAGGGGCCACTCTCCTCCTCCTCCTGGGGGGGATGCTCATCCTACTGCAATACTGCCACCTGGGTGACCACAGGTAGAGGTGCAGCTAAGACAGCATATGGGGAGGGAGGATGCTGGCCAGGAGCTGGAGCGGTAGCACGTTGCGACGTGCTGTGCCCCTAGGTTTTCCTAGCATGTCAACGTCCAGAGGGATGGCAACAAAAAGCAGAATACACCCCATGATGGACGCCTGGAGATGGTATCTGGCTGCTCGAGAAAATCTACAACCAAGCTCCAGATGGAGCCGGTGCAGCACTCCCGATGAGGACTTATGGACTGGAGGGGACTATGGGGGGTCCTTCTCCTCCCCGCTCGGGGGGGGGGCAAGCCATGGCCGGATGGGGGATGTGCAGACAGGACTTCGGAAGGAGATACCTGGGGAGAACCTACGGGAGCATGCCAGCCTAGGGATCCCCAAAGAAAGGGTCCTGAGCGGTGGGTGTGGGGGCATAAAATAGAGAATAAAAAAAAAAATCAGCCAAAGATAATGTGCAAAGTTTGTGGTTTGACATTGAATAGGCTACTCAACCCTAACTATAGGGGCACTACTGTGTCCCTATAATAGCACAGCTTGGCATTGTTACACATGCATTACATTCATTCATCATTTTATCTTCCCCCCTTTTTTGTCAGACACTGATCCCCTACAAACATAGGGTCTCCGGTGGCACTATAGGTAGGGTAAATTGGGCAGACTAGGTGGGTCTAGAGGTCCTTATCTGCTGACAGATTCTATATTTCTAATTTAGTTAACCAAAACTTGCAGCGTTTATAATGACTGGGTCAGTTAAGCAGCAGAACTAGTTAACAAAAATTTAAATAATTTAGTTGGCAGTTAGGATGAACCAAAACATCAGTATATCTGATTTTCTTTTTGTTTCATTTCATTCCTGAGGCAAGACAGAGAATTTTGAAGTTCTTAAAAGTTATTGGTTCTTTGCCAGGTCCACCATCATGGCCGTAACCATATCAGGCTGGTGCTGTGTTGTCGGTCATCAGAACTATATGCACAGGCACCCCCCTAACATATCTGCATTATAAATTCAGAGGGCGCAGTTAGTGTGTTATCTCTGGGGAGAAGAGTTTTGAAAGTTGTTGGGGGCAACATCTTTATTGTAGATCCACAAAAATGAGAAAAGTTGTCATTAAACACGGTCTTAAAAATAGCTGATTGAATTTAAAACATCCCAGTGAAGAATTGAGATTATCAGGAATATATCACTGATAAAAAAAGGTCAGATGACATTTCTGCTGACTAACTAGTCCTGCTGTTCCACTCTGATTATATATTTCACTCCAGGGTTCCTTATTCTTTGTTTCTTGTCATTTCTTATTCTTGATTTCTCAAACTGAGTCAGTAAATTAGGGGAATGTTTTCTTATAATGGCTGTGGAGTGACTTCTCTTTCACAAAACATAACATAGTAATTGATAGCAGATAAGGACCGCTAGGCCTATCCAGTCAGCCCTTATACCCTACCTTTATTTGCGGCCTCTGACCCTACTTGGTCAGTAACTTTAGCCTCTTCTTCCCTCCTCTAGGGTTCCCCTGCATCTATCCCATGCATGTTTAAATCCCCCCACTGTGCTTGCCCCCACCACCTCCTGGGGCAGGCTGTTCCATGCATCCACCACCCTCTCCATGAAAAAAATACTTCCTCACATTTCCCCTTATCCTGACCCCTTATTTTTTTTTATTTTTTATTTTATTGAAATCTATGGTTACAAATACCTTTGAGCAGGAACTGCTTGTTTACAAAGGTTCCACATCGAAGGAATGGGAGTATACATACATACAAAGGTCAAAATAATACATAGTTACACAATAAAAAGAAGTAAGAGACTGAGGCTTAGGAAATTCCAGTAATTCAAAATGTGCCAAATGTTAGGTAGCATGACATACCAGCCAAGGGCAATCTTATAAATAAGCACTGCAGGTGAGAGGGAAGGGGGTATGCAGGCAGGAAGGCCATTGTCGGAGGGTAGAGGATGAGGGTAAGAGCTCTAAAGGGGAGGGAGGGAGGGATAAAAGTCAGGAAATGCCTGGGGTAGGCAGGTAGGAGGGGCCAAGGCGGGGAGAGGTAGCTGTCAAGACTGAAGTGGAGGGCAGTGAGCGGTGGGCCCCTGATTAGGCGAGGCAATCGCAATGACTAGTTGAAATGAGATAAAGTCGGAGTTGTCTCTTAAAAGGGCCAAGAGCAGCAGCAGTAAGAGTTTCTTTGTTGAGAGTATTGTACCACTGTGCTGCTCTGTGGGCAAAGGCCTTCTGGCCCATGGTAGTCCGGCATTTGGGGACAAGAAAGGTTAGTTCCAACCTCATATCATGCCCCCTTGTTATAGTACTACTCCTGTACTGAAAGATGCTTCCCACTTGCTCCTTATTTATGCCCTGAAGATACGTGAAGGTTTCAAGCATGTCTCCCCATTCCCTCCTCTCTTCTAGTGTATACATATCGAGGTCTTTCAATCACTCCTCATACAGTACAACCTTGATTATGCGAATGCTCTGGGAGACATCAAATTTGTTTGGATAACTGAGAGTTTGGATAATTGGGGATCCATAAAATTAGGCAAATGACAGTTGGGGACAATGTCAGAGTTCAGATAATGGGGAGATCTGGATAATTGGGGTTCAGATAATCAAGGTTGCACTGTTTGTCTTCTGGTGCAATCCCTTTACCATCTTTGTCGCCCTTCTCTGAACTGCCTCCACCTTGTGTATGTTCTTATGAAGATGCGGCCTCCAGAGCTGTACACAGTATTCCAGGTGAGGCCTCACCAGTGTTTTGTGTAGTGGTATCACCACCTCCCTCCTTCTGCTAGTGATACCCCTTCCTGTGCACCCCAACATGCAACTGGCCTTCCCTACAGCCTTTGCACTCTGCTTGGCCACCTTTAGGTCATCTGAGATGATAACTTCCAGATCTCTCTCTTCCCTGGTGTCTCCAAATGTTCCACAATTCTCTCCTTAAGCAGTGCTTCTATAATCTTCCCTACTACTGAGGTGAAGCTGACTGGTCTGTAGTTTTCTGCCTCTTCTCTGCTACCACCTTTGTGAAGAGGGACCATATGTGACCTCCTCCAGTCCTCTAGAACCATTTCTGTGTTGAACGACTCACTGAACAAGGCTGCCAGTGGCACAGCTAGCTCCCGCCACAGTTCCTTCAAAATCCTGGTATGTATGCCATCTGGCCCCATTGCCTTATCTATCTTCAGCTTTGTGAGCTCCTCTAGGACTCTCTTGTCTGAGAATGGACTGGTGTTCACCTCCCTCCCCTCTTTGTATCTGGTGTTCATCTGGGATCCCTGTCCCTCCCCTTCTTCAATGAATACTGAACAGAAGTATTTATTAAGTATTTCTGCCTTTTCCAGGTCTCCCTCCACACCCTCCCCATCATCCCCTCTTAGCCTAACAATCCCCCCAGGCTTCCTTCTCTCACTGATGTACCTAAATAATGCTGTATCCCCTTTCTTCACTGTCTGTGCTAGTCTCTCCTCTGTTTGTGCCTTTGCAGTCCTAACAGCTTTCCCTGCTTCCTTCAGACAATTTAAGTACACCATCCTCTCCTCTTCCTTCTGTGTCTCCTTATACTTTCTGAAACCCAACTTTTTGGCTCTCACTTTCTCTGCTACCTTTTTTGAGAACCATAGTGGTTTCCTCCTTCTCTTACCTTTGTCTCAGTCTAATACACTGCTCTGTCACTTCCACTATGGCTCCTTTTAGGCATGCCCACTGCTCTTCAACCCCCCCCCACCTCTCTCCTCACCAGGGCTTCTTTAATCCCTTTCCCCATCCTAGCAAAGTCTGCCCTCCTAAAATCCAAGACCCTTGCCTTTGTGTGGCTTGACTGTGACCCTGTACCCATGTTAAACCTCACTATTTGGTGGACACCAGGTTATCTTCTACTTGGACTTCCATGATTCTGTCTCCATTGGTCAGCAGTAGGTCCAGAATCACCCCGTCCCTGGTGGGTTCTGGCACAAGCTGCCTAAGGCCTGCTCCCTGCAGGGAGTCCAAGATGTTTTGGCTTCTGGCTGAAGAAGCTGCCAGGATGGTCCAGTCTACGTCTGGCATGTTAAAGTCCCCCAGCAGTAGTACCTCCCTTTTTGTTGCCATCTCATGTATTTGATCCACTAGCCCCATCTGCCTTCACCTCTGAGCTGGAGTCCTCTAGATCACCCCATGCAAACTGCAGTGCCATTGCCTGGCTCAAGGGTAACCCACAATGCCTCGACTTCCCCTTTTCTTTCCTTTACCGCTGTTACTTGGCAAAGCCCAAGAGCTGGGTGAAAATGTTTGGCCACACTAGGAGGGTGTGCTTAGGAAGCTCCACCCAGTAGGAGGAAGATAGCAACATGGCGGCACTTTTGAAACGCCAGCAGAGCTAGAGCTGCACATACCTGCTCCCCCCCCAGTGCACACCGTTTGAGGAAATCTGCACTGACCGCGACCTCTAATGAATGAACCTTTTTTGCTCTCAGCATTCTTATGAGGTGCTCTCTCATTAGAAAATTACAAAAAAACTTTCTGGCATTCGGGATTATGTCGGCAAGGAGAGAATCTAAATGCCACCAGAACGCCGTGTCTAAAGGGAAATCATTTAAAGTAAGCTCTCTTGGGATTAAAAAGGCAGTGGCATGTACAATGAAAAACAAACTGGTTATACCGCAACAGGAAAATCCTTCGACTGAAAATGAAGGCTTACCTTCTGAGCTGAAAATGTTCCTGTTTTTTTAAAATGGCTGATCGAAAGGAGGAAGATGCCGGAAGTAAGAAGCTGAAAGGTGCTACTGGAATCCAGAGAGAAGGGGTCTAGCTCAACGCGTCTGAGGAATGCACTGGAATATCCCAGAGCAATGGGGAATCAGCATCAGTGCACTACAATCCAGGAGCTAAGCAGATAATGCCAGAAAATCAGACGGAGAACAAGGAAGAAGAAAATATGGAGATAAATCAAGCCTCAACACACAGTGAGGGGGAGCTACCCTCAGGGTCGGGACAAGGGGTGAGCACACTTTTATTGCCTACAAACATCTTTAATGCCATTAATGATAAAAATGTGAAAAAAGGCAATCAGGAAAATAGCATATTACCAGAGACAGAAACAATAGCCAGTATGGCTACCCCCACCTCCAAGGGAAGAGATTCTGGTCATCAAGGAAGAAAATGTTAACGGGGTGCTGAAACAGTTTCATAATGAGGGGTAGAGAGTTCAGTACCCCATCAAACCACAGAGGATGAGCTTTGATTCAGAATCTGAGGTCGAGAGTGAACACCTGGATTCAGATGAACCACCTAGATGGGCTATAATCTTGACAGATAAAGTGAACACCATTTCAGAAAATATGGACTGTATTTTGAAGGTACAAGACAAACTTGAATCGTGGTACAATTTAACCCAAAATTTAATTCAAGAAAACTCTGCTCTGAAACAAGAGTTCTCAGATGTAAAGTTAACACTTAATAACTTACAAAATGATGTTGCCCAGGTTCCCTTGACTATTAAAGCTTTACAAAAAAAAAAAACAGACAGACTTACAGGGTAAACTGTTGGATTTTGAGCTACATTCCAGGAGGAAGAACATAAGACTTATTGGTGTTCCAGAAATGTGGGATAACAATAAATCTTTAATCTTGGGCTGGCAGTCTAGCCTAGAGGTTAGAGGAACGAGGTGTGAACAAGCTTGGTACATACAGCAGACCAAACCTGAGTATGATTCTCACAGCCTCCACTTGCATACTGTGTGACTCTGAGCAAGTCACTTAACCGTTAAGTGCTCCCAGGTTGCCCCTGAAAACAGGCACTTGTACCTAGTGGGCCTTACCCAGTTACCAAAAAAAAAAGACTAAAAGACACATTTAAAACAGTAGCTGCAGCATATCTGGATACAACACCAGAGAATATAAATATGGAAATAGATAGGATCCACAGAGGTTTGCGTCAGCACCCAATGACACAGCACCCCCCCCCCCAGTCTACAGTAATGAAATTTATGAGTTCTGCAGATAAAGAGCGGTTGATGGCAGCAGTAATAAAAAAAGAGGATTAACATCTTAGGTGCCCAGGTGGCAGTTTATAATGATCTCCCATATGAACTATTGCAACAAAGGAAAAAATGGGATGATTTAAGGTCAAAACTGTGGTGTAAAGGATATCGTGCTATTATGATTTTGCCTGCAAAAATGAAAGTAATAATCAAAGGGCAGAGATATACCTATGACACTGTTGAGCAAGCAGTTAAAGACTTAAAAGTTCTAATTCCTGGTTTATTTATGTGATATATAGCAAGATTAGGAAGCAGTATAGCGTAGTGGTTAAGGGCACTGAGCTGCGAACCTGGAGACCTAGGTTTAAATCCCGTCAGACCCCACTTGCATACTGTGTGACCTGAGCAAGTCACTTAACTTCCTTGTGCTCCCAGGTCGCACCTGGAAACAAGCTCTGGCTTAGTGTGCCTTTCCTGGTTAAACAATTTCCCTTTTCCCTTTCCAAAGGAAAAGGAAGAGAGTAAATATGTACAACCTGTTAGCACTAAATCAGATGTAAAGTTGAAGATATTTCTACTTTTGGTAATTAGAAGAACTTGTGAATTGCTGTAGGAATGGGGAATAAGGAGTGTATTGGTTAAGGGGCTTTAGCAATATGGTGTGCGGGGGGAGTGCAGTTATTCCAAGAGTGGGGTATGCTTCCTATAGAAAGTTTGATGTTGTTCCCCCTGTGCCCTTTTTGTACAGCAACTTTAAAACATTCTTTTGCAAAAAATAGAAAAGGAAAAGATTACTTTTTCTTTTGTAATCTTGATTTAGTAGTTGCCGTATTGGTCCTTGCAAGAATAGATCCAGAAGCAAATGATTTGATACCTTTTAATGGACCAACATAGATGTAACAACAAGAACAAAGTGCTCTAGCTTTCGGACCAACCAGTCCTTCTTCAGAAGCTCATGGCAGTTGTTTAGAAAATACAATACTTATAACAGCTAGATAATGCAGAGAGAAACAGAAAAAAATCCTCATTGGTTTAAAATACTCATTTAAAAAAAAACAGAAGATGATGTCAGAGAAGTTTAACAGTACAATACTGCCCTCAGTCCGAATGAACCTTGGGTTAAGATGTGCTTGGTGCAACAAACATAAAGAATCCTACTACACATAAATTTAATTGACATAAAGCAGATAACTCCCAAATCAAGCCATGAGTGTCACAGTCAGTATGAGGATGTGATTAAGCTGGGTGGGGTTGCCTTTCAGTAAAGACAAACTAAGATAGTTATAGGGCTCATGAAATTACAATGTATGCATTAAAGACAAGAATACCAGTAAAGTTGTCTAAAAACATCAGTACACACTGTGTGATGTGTAAAACCTAGCTAGACATGTCACCCAGCTGTATTCTCAAGCTAAATAAAAGGCCCAAGAAATTACAAAAACCTCAGGACTATATAAATGATAATATAAATATAAATTGATAATATTAGTGTTAAACAAAAACTCTAGTAGAGGAACCTCAAAGAATTCAGACCATGCATCCTGATATGTACTGATGTCAATATATACTGAGAATGTAGCAACTACATGTACCACAAGTGTCTAGGGAATCTGAAAAAGAGATAAAAAAGTAATTTATCTCCTCCTGCTCATACAAACAGTACAACCTAACCCACCCCACATCACAATAATGTGGGTGGGGGAGATACATAGCTTAAACGAGATGTTGTCTCTCTCTCCCTCCCCCCTCCTTTTCTCTCTCTCTCTCTCTGTCCCCCACAGACACACACACACACACACACACACACACACACACACACACACTCTTAATCTCTCTCCTAGTGAACCTATATTAACTTCAGTCACTGTAATTGTTCCCCAAAGGAATACAACTTGTAATGAAATTCTGAGTAAATTACTACAATATTAGCCTAATGTAAAAAGATATGTGCAGGACCCCCAAGCAAATGAGATCACACATCCCAATATGTACAGAGTTACAAAAATTATATATAACAGTATAAGATAACACTCCTGTATGTACACTAGCAGGCTGGGTAAACTGAATATGGTGCAATGGAATCAATCCCCCCCACAGGCAAAGATAAAAAGTAAGGAGAAATTTGTTGTGTGTGAAATGAAAATAGTAACACATTATACCTCCATATAGCTAAATAGAGACTTACCTCAATGTGACAGCAAGCCCACATCTATTATATCACATACCTCACAGCACATACCACACACATACATACACACACGCATCCACATCTCACACATGCTGAAGTCCTATAATATGTCAGCTTGAAGAAGAAAAGGTCTGTGGATGTTAATTTCTGTAGTGTCCCATAAAGCCAATATCCAAGTTCATCCCATCTGCTACCATATTGAGATGTAAAATAAGTTTAATCTCAAAAGCTCGTCTCTGTTGTGTGTTTTGAGATTTCCTTTAAGACCATTACTGACATATCTGAGACTGAGTGGTCAGGCTGGGAGAAGTGATGCCCCACTGGTTTTCAGTCTTCCTTGCTGTAATAGTATGCCTGTGTGAGTTCATCCTAGTGCGGAGCTGTTGGCGTGTCTCTCTACATAACCTGTTTGTGGACATCTCTTGCACTGAATGAAATAAACAACATATCGTGACATGCATGTATAACTCCCATGCACCTGGAATTGTCTGTTTTGTGATGTAACCACACAGTCTGAGGTAGAAATTAGCCCACAAGTCTTGCAGGGCATTGATTGCAGGGTCGTGTGCCATTGTGTGACATGGTATTCTGTTCCGGTGAAAGTTTGCTCCTAATAATTAGGCTGGATAAATTTGTCGGTTGTTTAAAAGATAGTAGTGGGAGTTCCTTAAAAATACAATTAAGGGTGTCATCCTCACTAAATATTGCGTGGAGATCTTTAATAATCTTATGCAGACGTTCAAGGTCTGGATGATATGTGACTACCAAGGGTATTCTGGAACGGAGAGCTATAGGGACACTGAAATCAAACCACAACATTGTCATCAAAAAAGCTGATAAAGGTTCTGCAGTGGTGATTTTAAACAGAGAAGACTATATTACTGAAGCTAATAGACAGCTAACAGATCTTACATACTACAGAGAACTGGAGAGTGACCCCACTACAAGATATAAAGATGAACTATGTGACTTAACTAAAACTTTTCCTGACCATGTCCGAAAGAAACTAGCTCACCTCATTCCTGCTGAACCAAAGCCAGGGACATTCTACATGCTGCCTAAAATACATAAACCTGGCAATCCAGGAGACCCATAGTCTCTGGTAATGGTACCTTGACTGAGGGATCTCAGGGTTTGTAGAGACCATTTTGAAACCGCTGGTTATGGAAAGAGACAGTTATATCCAGGACACTACGCACTTGTTATGCGGTACTTTCTAGTTATAAGGATTTACCACCTGATACCATTTTAGTGACAATGGATGTAACATCCCTCTACACTAATATTCCACACACAGATGGCATTGCAGCATGCCTTAAATACATACGTGAGAAAGGACCTGACCAAAACATCAACCCTGGAGTGGTGGGGAACTTATGGAATTCATTTTGACACATAACAACTTCAACTTCAATGGTAAACATTATGTTCAAACTATGGGAACAGCAATGGCACCAAATGGCTCCACAGTATGCTAACCTCTTTATGGCTGACTTGGAGGAGGATTTTTAAGGCAGTATCCCCACAAACCACTGGCTTATTTCCGTTACATTGATGATTTGTTTATCATCTGGACGGAAGGCACAGATGCACTCAAAGATTTTCATCACAAACTTAACAATCTCCACCCTACTATAAAGCTTACCTTGGGTACTCTACCACCAAGGTTAACTTTCTGGACACCACAGTCATCATTAAGGATGGAACCTTACATACATGTATTTACAGGAAGCCAACAGACAGACAGAGATACCTGCACAGGAAAAGTAACCACTCTAATCATACAAAAATCTGTCGATACAGTCAAGCATTCGTTGTCAACGTATTTGTTCAAAATGAGGATGACAGAGATACACATTTGGCTATGTTGAAAAACACCTTTATGGAGCAGGGACACTCTTCCAGGGAAATTGACAGGATAACAGAACGGGCAACGAGGTACCAAGACAATAACTACTTCAATATAAAGAAAAGACAGCTACAGAAAGAATACCCTTGGTAGTCACATATCATCCAGACCTTGAACGTCTACGTAAGATTATTAAAGATCTCACCCAATATTTAGTGAGGATGACACCTTTAATTGTATTTTAAGGAACTCCACTACTATCTTTAAACAACCGCCAAATTTATCCAGCCTAATTATTAGAGCAAACTTTCACCGGAACAGAATACCATGTCACACAATGGCACACGACCTTGCAATCAACGCCCTGCAAGACTTGTGGGCTAATTTCTACCTCAGACTGTGTGGTTACATCACAAAACAGACAATTCCAGGTGCATGGAGTTATACATGCATGTCACGATATGTTGTTTATTTCATTCAGTGCAAGAGATGTCCACAAACAGGTTATGTAGGAGAGACATGCCAACAGCTCCGCACTAGGATGAACTCACACAGGCATACTATTACAGCAAGGAAGACTGAAAACCAGTGGGGCATCACTTCTCCCAGCCTGACCACTCAGTCTCAGATATGTCAGTAATGGTCTTAAAAGGAAATCTCAAAAACACACAACAGAGACGAGCTTTTGAGATTAAACTTATTTTACATCTCAATATGGTAGCAGATGGGATGAACTTGGATATTGGCTTTATGGGACACTACAGAAATTAACATCCACAGACCTTTTCTTCTTCAAGCTGACATATTATAGGACTTCAGCATGTGTGAGATGTGGATGCGTGTGTGTATGTATGTGTGTGGGTATGTGCTGTGAGGTATGTGATATAATAGATGTGGGCTTGCTGTCACATTGAGGTAAGTCTCTATTTAGCTATATGGAGGTATAATGTTACTATTTTCATTTCACACACAACAAATTTCTCCTTACTTTTATCTTTGCCTGTGTGGGGATTGATTCCATTGCACCATATTCAGTTTACCCAGCCTGCTAGTGCACATACAGGAGTGTTATCTTATACTGTTATATATAATTTTGTAACTCTGTACATATTGGGATGTGTGATCTCATTTGCTTGGGGGTCCTGCACATATCTTTTTACATTAGGCTAATATTGTAGTAATTTACTCAGAATTTCATTACAAGTTGTATTCCTTTGGGGAACAATTACAGTGACTGAAGTTAATATAGGTTCACTAGGAGAGAGATTAAGAGTGTGTGTGTGTGTGTGTGTGTGTGTGTGTGTGTGTGTGTGTGTCTGTGGGGGACAGAGAGAGAGAGAGAGAAAAGGAGGGGGGAGGGAGAGAGAGACAACATCTCGTTTGGTTATAGATCTCCCCACCCACATTATTGTGATGTGGGTGGGTTAGGTTGTACTGTTTGAAGGAGCAGGAGGAGATAAATTACTTTTATCTCTTTTCAGATTCCCTAGACACTTGTGGTACATGTAGTT
The DNA here is from genome assembly GCA_016271365.2 of Neoceratodus forsteri. Taxonomy (NCBI): domain Eukaryota; kingdom Metazoa; phylum Chordata; order Ceratodontiformes; family Ceratodontidae; genus Neoceratodus; species Neoceratodus forsteri. The sequence goes on from JADMNL010000026.1 coordinate 3,782,655, forward strand.
GCTACATTCTCAGTATATATTGACATCAGTACATATCAGGATGCATGGTCTGAATTCTTTGAGGTTCCTCTACTAGAGTTTTTGTTTAACACTAATATTATCAATTTATATTTATATTATCATTTATATAGTCCTGAGGTTTTGTAATTTCTTGGGCCTTTTATTTAGCTTGAGAATACAGCTGGGTGACATGTCTAGCTAGGTTTTACACATCACAGTGTGCACTGATGTTTTTAGACAACTTTACTGGTATTCTTGTCTTTAATGCATACATTGTATTTCATGAGCCCTATAACTATCTTAGTTTGTCTTTACTGAAAGGCAACCCCCACCCAGCTTAATCACATCCTTATACTGACTGTGACACTCATGGCTTGATTTGGGAGTTATCTGCTTCTTATGTCAATTAAATTTATGTGTAGTAGGATTCTTTATGTTTGTTGCACCAAGCACATCTTAACCCAAGGTTCATTCGGACTGAAGGCAGTATTGTACTGTTTAACTTCTCTGACATCATCTTCTGTTTTTTTTTTTTTTTGTTTTTTTTAAATGAGTATTTTAAACCAATGAGGATTTTTTTCTGTTTTTCTCTGCATTATCTAGCTGTTATAAGTATTGTATTTTCTAAACAACTGCCATGAGCTTCTGAAGAAGGACTGGTTGGTCCGAAAGCTAGAGCACTTTGTTCTTGTTGTTACATCTATGTTGGTCCATTAAAAGGTATCAAATCATTTGCTTCTGGATTTTTTCTTTTGTAGTAATAGAGAAGGAGTTTGTAGGGGGAGGGGAGTAGGAATTCTGTTGTACCATAGGGTTGTGAGGGGAATTATAGGGTTATCAGATAATGGTCAAGCAATACTGTCATTTACTTTTTGCTAAGACTTAGTCTAATGAGACGGGGAAAACAAGATTTAGAATCAGCTATATTTAAATATTAAGAGAAGGGTCACCTAAGATGAGAGAAAGGAGAAAAAAGGGGAAAAAAAGACAGGGATGGGTTTTGGATAAAATCAAAGTAGTCACATTCAATGTGAATGGCCTGAATACCCCCATGAGATGGAACAAAATCCTGACGTATGTTAAAAAATCTGTGGCGCATATTATCTGTCTGCAAGAAACTCATTTGATAGATAAAGAAGTAACAAAGTTGAGACAGAGATGGTGTAGCCACTGTTTTTATAGTACTGGAACTAACAAGAGCAAAGGTGTGACTATTTTAATTAAGAAAGGAGTGGATGTTAAAATATTAGACACCTATCCAGACAAGGTAGTAAGAATCTGTATGGCTAAAATAGAATTAAATTCGACTACATTTACAGTATGTTCATTGTATGCCCCATTTACAAAATATGGGGAATTTCTGGCTGATATAAGTGAGGGTTTACAAGTTTTGCAATCAGAATATACTTTAATTGCTGGTGACATGAATATGGTGCTTAATCCATATATGGATACGTCATCTACACCCACCTTTGGAAACATAAACCTGGCAAAAAAGGCACTAGCTTCCTGCAATCGGAACAGTTAGTAGATCCTTGGAGATGAAAAAATATTAACATGAAAGATTTTTCATATTATGACCAAAAAGCTCAAATCTTTTCCAGGTTGGATTATTTTTTCATTTCCAGTAATCTTATGAAATACATGAAAAGTACTAAAATAGACTCTATTGCCCAGATATTCAAAGGGGTTGCATATGGCACAACCCCCCCCAGTGTGCCCCAGCGCGATATTCAAAGGGGCAGGTCGCGCGGCACAACTCCTGATGTGCTGGGGCGCATTGGTAATGTATGCAGCACAGATGCAGGGGGCGTGCCCCTGCATACGTGGCACATCCCGATATTCAGCCCCGGATGTGTGGCGCATATGCTGGCGCAATCCCGCAGTGCACTGCATAGGTGGGCTCAAAGTTAAGCCCGTGAGGAGTGGGAACATCTCCCGGCCACCCATAGGCCAGCTGCTGTATTGCAGGGCACAACACAGCAGCCACCAGCCATGGGTGGCCACCCACCAACCCAGAACACCGTCCACAAGCGTACACATATCACTGGTACTCTAGTGGCCCCCCTCCTTCCTGTGTCCCCAATCGCCGGAATAAATCCATCATGTAATTCCCTGGTGGTCTAGTGGAACCCCCGCCCATTGCCGTGAGCGATGGTACAGTGCCATATCACATATCCCTGGTGATCTAGTGGTACCCCCACCCCCTCATGCACACAGCACCCTTGCCCATTCCCCCTGTCATTGGCAGGTGACTGCTAGCCGCCCTTCCGCCCGGCCGCCCGCCGATGGCAGGTACAGTATGGGCTTGCACAGGGCATACTGTGATGAACAGTCCCAATATGTGAATGACTTCATTCACATGTTTGGGACTGTCTAGTACAGTATGCCCTTACAGCCCATACTGTACCTGTCATTCAGTGGGCGGCACGGTATATGGGCGGGAGCAGTCACCTGCCAATGACAGGGGAATGGTGTGGGCAAGGGGTGCTGTGTGGGTGTGAGGGGGGTGGGGGGTCACTAGATCACCAGGGATATGTGATGTGGCACTGTACCGCGATCATGGCAATGGGTTGGGGGGGTTCCACTAGACCACCAGGGCAGGTCATCTTCACATGTATCGGGAACCGGGTGAGAGGGGGACCTCTAGACCACCTGGGATGGTCATATTTCAGGGACTGAGAGGTCCACTAGACTACCAGGGTTTCCTTTTAAGCATATACCGCGTGATCGCGGATACGGGGTGGGGGATGCCCCAGGATCCCCACAGCACACGTCATGCTGTGCAGGGTGCCAGGTGCAAGTCGCCGGGCTGCCCTGCACAAGGCATACAAATGGGGCCATAATGACATGCAAATGGCCCCATCTGTGCCTTGCATATATTATAGCCTCATTTGCATGCCCCCTGCTGAATATCGTGGGTGATGCACCTAGTGCAACCGCACTTGCACTGGCGCATCCCCGTGCTCCCTAGTAGTGGCTTGCGCTGGAGCAGTGCCACTGCTCCATGTGCAATAATTGCGCTGGCCCTGCCATATTTAACAGTGCTGTGCCATGGCGTATCCCCGTTGAATATCGCCTGATCCTGGCCCCGGCGCAGCCCAGTTGCACTGCACCCAGGCTTGTGCCACTGCCCGGCGCAGTTTGAATATCTGGGCCTGTATGTTCATTGGACCATGCTATGGTTAGTTTGGAACTAAATTTAAGAAACCCAGATAGACAGAGAACTTTTCAGTGGAGATTTAATAATAGTTTCTTAAAAGATCCCTGTTTTAGCCAACAAATAAAAAAAAACATTAAGGAATTTGGGGAGTTTAAACTGTAATGACCAGACATTGGTGACAAATATTTGCAGCACTGCAAACTCTATAAGTTGGATCCTGCCATGAGATGTTTTTTTGGAATTACTGTAGAATAGCTTTATATTAAAGATAAACAATGTTTGATGATCCTGTGTATGTGATGTTGTATGACTTATGTTACAGGATGACAATCATACAGTGGGCTAGACATCACCTTTCTATCATATTAAATATGACTGGGTGGATTAGTAAGGGGTAATTAATTACTTATACCATTTCATTCTTAGCCCGGCTAATTCTCAAGCTGAAGCACTCTCAGCACCAGGTTTTCTTTTGCAAACCTTCATACATATTTCTTTATTAATATGTTCTTAGGAAGTTGTTGCTGGATGTGCACCTCAGTGCTATCACTGCCTGTCGAGGCTGTTTTATAGTGTTCGGAATTATCTAAAGATATTAAGTCAATAGATTGCACTGCTTGACTTTCATTTGGGTGTGGCAGAATAAGGGTTATATCGGGGTTTTAGTGCTTATTAATAAGCACATTCTAAATAGAGTGTTTATATGCTGTGAGTTTGCAGTATTTTCTAGTACATATAGCTAGTTGATTGTGGTGTACTATTTATTTTCTGAAGGTGTCATTGTTTCAGACTACTGGGGATAATTATATTTATAGGCACTGTTTTACAGTTAGTGCATACGATAATTTAGAAGTCTTTAATTCCTGTGGTTCTCACACATTAGTTTAATAACACATTAGCTTTGGGACAAGAGCTGTACTATCTTTAAATAATGCCCTCAAACAAAGACTGTTTAAAAGTCATTTCATGAAATATTCAGGGATGTAACAATCCCATTAAAAGGACAAACATTCTGGCCTATCTTAAATCAATGAAGGTTGACATTGCTTTTACAAGAAACACATTTAACGTCTGAAGAGACGGCTAAACTTAAAAGATCTTGGGTGGGGTCAGTCTATGGAAGCTCCTTCAATTCTAAAAGTAAAGGAGTTTGTATTTTATTTCAAAAGGCCTTGAATGTTGTGGTTAGCTTCACCTTTCAGGATAATGAAGGTAGACATGTTATAGTCAATATAAAGCTTGAAGACAGGGAAATCTCATTGGTGAACGTATATGCCCACAATAGCAACCATGCAGTATTCTTTGGGGAACTGGCTGAGTCAATAAATAAATATGCTCTTAGGGATCTGATTTTCACAGGGAATATGAACACAGTGATGGATGTGTTTTTGGATAGTACCTATAGCAGTCCGACAAACCATAATAATTCCTCTAAAGCTTTACATTTATTTTGTAAAGAATTTGGGTTGGTAGATGTATGGTGAGTCATGTATCCAAAAGGCAGAGATTATACTTTCCATTCAACTAGACATGGGTCTTCTAGCAGACTAGATTACATTTTCTTAGCCAAAGCACTATTGCCAGGCCTTACTAATAGTCATATTGGTAACATAGTGCTATCTGACCTCGCTTCCATATCCATGGACATCACTCTGGGCCACATTATGTCCTCAGAGAGGAACTGGAAATTCAACAATAGCCTCTTAAACTTTAAAAAGTTTCCTAATTGGCTAATGGAAGAGATTAAATTGTTTTTTGAGATTAACGATAACGGGGCAGTATCATTCTCAACTCTTTGGGATTCATTTAAAGCATTTATAAGGGGTCATATAATCTCTTCTGCATCACATAAAAAAAGAACAAGAGAGGCTGAACTAAATGATCTTGAAAAAGAGTTAAAATCAAAAGTAGAATTATTCAGTTCAACTGGGGCCAACAACCTCAAACTACACAGGGAGATTATAAAGATTAAATATGAAATCAATACCATTTACAACCACAAAGCTGAATATACTCTTTTTCGTCTCAAACAAGCATATTGGGAAGCTGAAGAGGCACAAGGGAAGTTGTTGGCTTATAAATTAAGAAAGATATCAGATGCTATGAAAGTTGCTACCATTAAGAATAAACAGGGTATACTGATACACAAATCCAATCTGATATTGGAGGAATTTAGATCCATCTACTCCAAATTGTATGTAAGCCAGCCTAATCAAGTAGATTTAGATTTCTTCCTACAAAATGTTAAACTACCATATATCTGTGAACAAGATAAGGCTAATTTAAATAAACCTATTACACAAGGGGAAGTTAGTAAAGCCATCCTTTCCCTTCCTTCGGCTAAGGCTCCTGATCTGAATGGTTTAACTGGAGAATTTTATAAGGCCACTAATTCTATGTTGGGCCCCATTCTTCATAGAGTATTTTGTAATGCAGTAGTCAATGACTCATTACCTCCTACTATGATGGAGGCCTCTATTGTAGTACTTCCAAAAAAAGACAGAGATCCCACCAAGTGCGAGAACTATCACCCTATTTCCCTCATTAACATGGACTGTAAAATGTTGGCCAAGATTATGGCAAACAGATTGAACTCAGTTATACAAAAATTTATACATCACGATCAAGTCGGATTTGTGCCTGGTCGACGTACAGTAGTTCGGACCTGTTTAGGAAAATTATCCATATTATTCATGCAGCTAAAAATAACCCTCTGCAACTGATGTTATTGTCTCTGGATGCTAATAAAGCATTTGACAGAATAGAGTGGTCCTATTTGTTTAAAATCATAAGATGTAATCTAGGGGAATATTTCAGTCAATATATATAAACTCTATATTCAGAAGTTTATGCAAAAGTAAAGATCAATGGGTTTTCCTCAGCCAGATTTCCAATTTTTAGGGGTACCAGACAAGGCTACCCTCTTTCCCCTCTGTTATTTTTATTGGCTTTGGATCTCCTACTCATTAAATTCTGTACCTCTACTTTAATAACTGGCATAAAAATATCAAAATATTTCGGCCTATGCGGACGATGTGTTACTTCCCATCACAAATCCTAAATCTTTAACTCCCCAGATACTTGAAACCATCAAGATCTTCTCACAAATCTCAGGATTCAAAGTGAATCTGGATAAATCTGAAGCTCTACCCTTGTCAGAGCAAATAGATAAATATGTCTTTAAAGAATATGGAATTCCAATTGCAAAACAAGGGATTACATTTCTAGGGATTATTTTAACAGCCAATATTCCCCAGGTCATTTCTATAAATCTAAAAAAAATCCTCAAAAAACTAGATGTGGATTTTGTAAGATGGGGGAAAATGTTCCTATCATTCTGGGGTAAAATACAAGCATTTAATATGATTCTGGCACCCAAGATATATTATCTTTTACAACACCTACCGGTTAATATACCTACATTCTTCTTCTTTGATAAAATCTGGTTCAAATTAGGAAGTTCTTGTGGGATAATAAATCTCCAAGAATTTCCATAACCAAATTATAACAACATGAATCTAAAGGGGAGTTTGGCTTGCCTAATTTTAAGTTAGGCATGATGCTTCTCTAGCAGTGCAAAGTATCAAAGCTTTGTGGTTGATGGACAACCAGGATGTTCCAGGGTAGATCCAAGTTGAAAAAGCTCTTCTTAAAGGCAACCATTCTAGAATTTCCTTATTTACAGATTCGGTAAACATTTTCAATTCAAATTTTATTTTATGTCAGACCAATACGTCTTAGAAAACTGTTGTGAAGGCGCTTGAGTGGAACCCTCATTCTTCTCCACATTGTCCTTTATGGGGTAACCCTGCTTTAAGAATAGATGGAAGGTGTCTCCAGTGGGATGGCTGGAAATCTAAGGGCATTATATACTTGGATGATATTATTGACCCTGCAACTTCTACTTTTATTATCTTTTTCTCAACTATCTGCTAAATTTCAAATGCCCAGAATGGAATTTTATAAATACCTGCAATTAAGAGAACTTCTAAGGTCACAGATAAACAAGGATATTATATTTCCCCCAACGCATGTTTTGAACCATATTTGCACAACCAATAATGACCATAAACAACTGTATAAGTTGTTATTGGATGCACAACCAGATTCAATGGCATCCATAATTGAAAAATGGCAACAGGAGTTACATATTTAGATATCTAAGGAGGAATGGGGCAAAATCTGGAACATGACACTTAAAGCTTGTAGGGAAATGAAAGGGTGTCTAACTCAATATAAGATTATTCATAGGTGGTACTATACACCTAGTAAAATGGTTAGCCTAGGATTGTCAGCAGATGATAGATGTTGGAGATGCTCATCTGATACAGGCACCTTGTCCCACATTTTGTGCTCATGCTCCAGGATTTCATCTTTCTGGAATGACATTAAACAAGTTTGTGAATGGGTAACAGGATGCAAAGTCCTTTATACTGTTGAATTTGCAATTCTGGGGATGTGTTCAGATTTAGATTTTTTATCCCCTTTTTGAAAACTATGGTTGATTGCTGCCTTTATTACTGCAAAAAATATTTTAACACATTGGAATAGTACAATATGTCCGTCTGTAGGAGAATGGCTTCAAGATATTTATACCAGGGCTAGTTATGCGAGGGTATCATATGTGAATATGCATCGTTTGGATAAATTTATAGAAATGTGGGATCCCTTTCTAAAATATACAGAAGTCTAATGATATTTAGATCACCAAGTTTTATTTTTCAGATATGAATTCAATTATTTTGTATGTGAGATTTTTTTAATTCCATTCTACAGACCTCTTCAGAATTAATATTATAGAGTTGTATCTCCTGTATTTATATGATCTCATACTGATCTAATTAGCTGTATATATATATATATATATATATATATATATTATTTTATTGATGGTACAGGCTGTCCAAAAAAATGTAACATATTATTAAGACAAAGAGCTTTAGGTTGATAGAATCCTCTTACTTTCTGGATTCTAAATTAAATGTATAAGATGTATGTATGAAATTTAATGATGTATTTGTTAAACTTGTTTAAAATATAAAATCAATAAAATTGTGAATTACAAAAAAAAAAACAAGCAGGAAGATATGCAGACTTCTGAAAAAAATTGCAGAAATTTTTTTTGACCTTTACAAAGAAATATATCAAAATAACTTGAACCCGAATAAGGTGGAAATTGACAGTTATCTATTTAGATCTTGTATAAAGCCATTCCCTTTTGAATTCTATAAGATAATGAATAAGAAAATCATAAACACAATAAAATCTCTTCCAAAAAATAAAACACCAGGATTAGATGGTTTTACAAATGAGTTTTATATGGCCTTTTCTACAGAACTGGCTCCATGGCTAGAAAAAATAATAACAGAAGTAATAGATAGTGAGGTCATAATGCTTCCATCTACAATGCAACAGGCTAATGTTATTCTGATTGCTAAACCAGACACGCCCATAGAATTTCCAGATAATTACAGATCAATTGCACTTCTTAATACTGATTATAAATTATTTGCCAAAATAATTAATAATAGATTACAGGAACAAATTCAAAACATTATACATTGGAATCAGTATGGTTTCATATCAGGTCTTAAAATATCACACATGAACACTAAATTATAAGCAATCATTCAATTAATCAATTCAAATGAAGATTACAAAAAAGATATACGATAGCAATTGATATAACTAAGGCATTTGACCTTCTAGACAGAACCTTTATGTTTGAAACTTTACAATATTGGGGCATTCCTAAAGAAATCATTAGTACTATTAAAAAACTGTATTATAACACTATACTTAAAGGATACCTAAACAAGCAGTTTTTTTAAAACTGCAAACTCCAAAATCTGGCTTCATTGCGTAGTAAAGTAAAGGCTACTGTTTACATTTATGCTAAAACTGCATTTATGTAAATAACATAAATGCAGTTTCATAGCTTTTGAGAAATGTAAACATCAGCCTTTCACTTAAAAAAAAAAACAGCCTTGCCTTCTCCCTAAGATGACTGCCAACTGTGTTAAGTGATGAGTCATGATGACATCATCAGAGCCAGAGCCAGAGACCAATATAGATTCCTATAGGCTAACTAGTTCTTCTTTCCCTCTTTGTTTTGAATTGTTTTACCAGATTGATCAAAACCATGTGTTAACATGTGGATTATTTTGATTAGTACACATGTTGGGCTAAGATTTTGTTCATTTTATTTACTTTAACTTGCTGAAAATGTTTTGCAATCTAGCTTACTTTCTCTTTGGCAAACTGCAGAACAGTACAACACTTCAAATACCTGATGATCTAGTGGTTATGTGATGCCCTGATTTTTTTTTTTTTGTTAACCAGGAGACACACACTATGCTGAAACCTTGTTTACAGATGTGGCCTGGCAGCACAAGGAAGTTAAGTGACTTGCTCAGGGTCACACAGTGAAGTACTGTTCTGGTCCAATTCCAAAGCTCATGTATTCTTGTTAATCCACAAAAAAAGCTTCTCTTGTATTCTTTTTCCAAGTGAACCCCCTGCACCTAGTCTGGCTTCAGTTGAACACCCCAACATCCATACCATGTCCTTAGTACTGCCTGGGGCTGCATATGAGCTTGCGGTCTCATGAAGAGAATGATCACACCTCAGACTGTAATCATATACCTCAGAGAGTTGTGCATACCTACACCGATATGGATCATCAGCTGGCACTGTTAAAAAATACCTCCCAAATCACACTTAAGTCCACTTTTTCAATGTTTGACTTCTGCTCCCACAGTAAACATTGAGTGGATCACTACCCTTCTGTACAATGAAGGCAGTATGTACAGTTCCCCTGTTGTGTTTTTGTCTTGCCTCATTAACTAGCAATTGGGTCTTCGTGGAGGGCCAAGCAATAAGCATCAGGACTCACCAGAAAAACTGCTGTTCATGCCCTCATAAGGGCTGTACTTAGTATGGATAACAATATTATTAGCAGGAGAGGCATACTAATGCCTTGAGTGAATCCACCAGACTTCCAGTGTTAGTCTACTCCTTTACCTGTGATCTGCAAAACCCCACAGGACAGTTCCTAGCACATCTTCTCCAGTACTTTTTAGTGCCCTACTCCACAATGCGAGCTGGTTGGCTACCACCCTTCTAAATTTTGAATGATCTATACACAGCTCCCACAATACTGTCCTAATAAATGTCAACACCCCCCCAACCCCACCTGAGGGTAATCTCCCTACACTGAATTCAAGTAACACTTTAAGTGAAGCCCTGCCATTAAGTATTTGCCATTGTTGGCTGCTGTCATTCACAGTCAGTTAGTGATCATGGTGCTGGCAGCCCTACATTTCAGATCTCAAAATGATCTGCTAAACATCCCCCTTCCTGTCTTCCCCTAACCTGAATATAGCTGTACCCTGCTGGAATGGCCTCTTCAGTCCCTCTCTGGCAGTCATTCTTCTCTTCTGCTCCCCACACCAAAAACTGGTGAACTCACTACCCTTCTGCATCATGAATGCAGTTAGTACAGTCACCTGTGTCATTTTTGCATATTAATAATAAACATGATCTTCTGGTAAGCCAGGCTGATGCACAAGGGTGATGAGCTCACCAGGTTTTGGTGTGGGGAGAAGTAGTGAGAATGAATACCAGAGGGGGACTGAGAAGGCAACTCTTGCAAGGTACTGCTATATTCAGGGAAGGGGGAAGACAGAAGGGGAGAAATATGAGCAGATCACTGTGAGAAATAAGATGTGGGGCTGCCAGCACCATGATCACTACCTGACCCCATTGTCCTGGCCAACATTCCCCTTCCCATAAAACCAGTTCATGCAATTGTCCAAGGCTGTGTGTGGGTATTAATGTGTGAATTGGCTGCCACTACACATTGCCACTTCATGAAAGCACTATATAAATACTGATTCTTCTTATTATTATTTCCCATGGATAAAGATGAGAAGACAAGACAAGCACTCTGGCATTGGACTACAGAAGAACTTTGCTTCAAACAAGTGGTGGATCTGTGGGGTGGTGAAGGGTGTGGCTGTAACCCGCCCCCCCATTGTAAAGTACTCACTTGCTGCTGCTGCATTTCACTTTGTTGAAGAAGTCTGATTTATTGATTGTACAAATGTTTACATTCAAAAATATTGATTACATTTGTAGTTTCAGTCAAAAACATACTAGAAAAGCATAATAGCAGAAACTATAAAGGCTTCATAAAAATGTTAAAAAGTGCATATCAAGTATGCACACACTCCCAGCAACCCCTCCTCCATTGTAGCATCCTGGATCTGCCATAACCACTAGACCACCAGGTTATTCAAGATTTGTAGTGCACTATGGTTTGCCAAAGAGACAGTCAGCTGGATTAAAACACATTCTCAGCATGTTAAAGTAAACAAAATTAACAGAACCATAGCCTAACATGCGTATTGATCTAAATAATACACATGGTTTTGACAATGTCGGTGAAACAATTCTATACAAAGGGAAAAAAGAATTAGTTAGCACTATAGAGAGCCATATAGCTCTCTGACTTTGGCTCCGATGATGTCATCACTTAAAACATTTAGCGGCCATTTTAAGAAGCAGGTAAGGCTGTTTTTTTGAAATTGGAAGGCTGATTTTACATTTTTCAAATGCTTTGGAACCACATTTAGGTAACACATATAAATGTAGTTTTAGCATTAGTGAATTCAGTAGCCTTTCCTTTAGTCCTGTTTGAGGTCAGATTTTTGAATATGTTGTCAAAATGTTGTTTAGGTATCCTTTAAATTGCAAATTAATAATTTTGTTTCAGAAGAGCTGATTATGAGTAATGGAGTTTGACAAAGTTGCCCTCTCTCCCCAACTTTATTTATTTTGACCTTGGAGCCTTTATTAAGCTCAATTCAGTGCAATGAAACCATTGAGAAAGCTTTATTTTAAAGGAGAAAATGTGAAACTTAGTGTTTTTGTGGATAATGTGTTAATTCTTATCAAAAATATGGAAAAATCATTAAGGTCTTTTTTGATAGAAATAGAAAAGTATTAAAAAATGTCTGGATATACCATGAGTAAAAACAAATCAGTAATTATGAAAATCACAAAAAAGAAATTAGAACCATTGGATCAAATAGCTAAGGATTTTAAGATTCAAACTTTTGTGAAATATTTAGGTATCTATTTATCTCCTAATCAGGTCACAAATATAAAAGTAAACTGTAATAAAGCGGAGATAAAATAACTTAATTATTGGAAAAATTGAAACATTTAACTTTATCAATATGGGGGAGGGTACATATAATAAAAATGATGGCCTTTCACACCTGATTGTTGTTATGCAGAATATACTGCGTGCTCCATCATCAAAATGGTTTCTGGGGTTAAAAATAATTTTTTAAAAATTTCTGTGGAGGTGGGGAACCCATGTATAGTGTGGAAAGCTAATACATTAACTAGGAGATTGGGAGGGATAGAATGTCTGAAAATATGCAATGTCTTATCTCATATCTCTTAGCATTAACAAATCAATGATCATTTGGAACTGATTATTCTTATACACTGTATCAGGAAGTGTTCTTCTCTGGGGAAGTAAAAGAGTGTTACAAGAATGTTTTTTTCTGAACTGTAGTTCAGGCCAGATATTATAAAAAAAAAATCTACTTTCCTTCCAAACTGGTTTCAAACAATATCTAAGAATTTGAAAAAAACCTAGGGTGCTAAATTTACCTTGGCTGTTTGTTCCAATACATAATGGAAACTATTTAGGCATAGAAATACCCTCAACCATAGTAAAAATATTTAACAAGAATATTATTTATTGGAAGGACTTGATAGAAAAAATTTATATCATATCAAATCTTATTATCAAGATTAAAATCTGACAAGCTGGAATATTATATATTTTTTTACACTTCAGAAAACATTTCAAAAAGTTAAAGAAAAATTCCAATCCACAAATGTAAATTTGGCATATAATCTTAAAGAACAAGTTAAATTTATAGACCAGAACTTTAAAAAATCTTTGGCCTATTTTTATGAGAAAACCATTAAAGAGAATACTGAGGCATATAAGAAAACAAATAACAAATTGAACAAAGAAGCCGGAATCGATTTAAACCATAGGCAATGGAGTCAAATTAGACAACGTGGTAATAGAATTTATCTATCAGCTAAAAACAAATCTATACAGAGAAACATTAATGACAGAGCATATCTTACTCCAGCTCAAATTCAGAAAATAAATAATCAATACTCCATGTTGTGCCAGCTCAACTGCAAACAGAAAGCTGATTTGTACCATCACTTATGGTCATGCCGCAAGATACTTCCATAGTGGCAAAAAATAAACCATATTATGTCAAAATGGTTTAATCAAAAATTTCCATGTTCTATTGAAATATATTTATGTAATATTTTTTCAACCCAAACTTTAGATTCTACACAACAAAAAGTCATTGCCCTAGCATCTATGGTGCTTAAGAGGATTATACTGAAAAACTAGAAGGAGGGTAGCTTGGAACCTTTCTTTTATTACAAATGGTGAGGAATTTTTCACTAAACTATTTTACATGAAAAACTAATGTTTGAAGTGGATGAAGACATCAATGACATCATAGGGGTAAACTGGAGAGAAACAGAAGAACATTACAAAGTATTGTATAAAAGGAATTGTATAAAAGGAAGCACTAATTCCAAGCATTTAGAAACAAAGAATTTAGTGTTAAACAGTAACAAAAGTGTTAAATGGACTAAAACATACCCCAATGTGTTCCCTACAGATAAGAATGTATTAAGAATTCGAGGGTTAGGGAGGACGGAGGGAGGGAGGGAGGAAGGAAGGGGATGATGGATTAATAATATATGTCAGTTAAGTATAATAGGATGTTATTGTAAATTATGCAATCATATTATGGAAAATGATAATTGTTGTATTGGAATGTGTATTATAAAATAAAAAATAACATGGCAAAAAAAACTAGGAGGGTGTGCTTAGTAACTGACTTGCTGATTTTTTTTTCAAAATAAAAATTTTTTTATCATGCAACACGACAAGTGTGTCTTTGCAATATGGAAACTGTGTAGCCAAGTTATTTGTAGTAATACCTTCTCTGATGTACAGACCCACCCCCTTTTTACTTTTCCTATCCTTCCTGAATAGAGCATAACCCAGTACATTTACCTCCCAGTTGTGATTTGTGGGCATTTGTTACCATAGCCTTCCACATTTTACTGCCTGCCCCCCTTCCCATTTTTGGTCTTATACTTGGTTTATGAAATAAAGAAGGCTTTTTTTCTCCATCCTTGGGATCCTTTTTATTCTGCCTCCCTAACTTACCATTTAAGACTGGTTTAGGTGTACCCAGCTCCATCCTTCCCTTCTGATCCTCCTGTCTGGCTGCTCTAACTTGTGGGCTGCTACTTGAGTCTCCTTGCTCCCACTACCCCCCCTTGGCTAGTTTAAAGGCTTGCCCAGGAAGTGTCTAAACCTTTCATTGAGGACTGCTGTCCCCTTCCCAGATGCATGTAGGTCGTCTTCCTTGTACAAGCCCACATTGCTCCAGGTGGGTCCCCAGTCCCCACTGATGTCTATCCCTTTTCCCCCCACACCAGCCCTCCAACCAAGTGTGGAAGCTTCTGGTGCAGAGATTTCCAGCTTCCCCCTGCAGTGGACTGGCAGCACCTCCAAGAATGTTATGGAGCTTGCTACCTTCTCAAGGCACCCTCCCAACTCCCTGAAGTCTTCCTGCACCAGTTCTATGCTTGCCCCATCCCTGGCTAGGTCATTTGTCCCCAGGTGAACAATGACATCTAGCCCCCTTCTCCTTGCCACCACTTTAGCGATCCAGTGGATCTGCTCCCCCTCCCTCCAAGCTGTGCCTCCTTAAAATTTATTGTAATAAGTTTTCTTTATTTAGTGGTAATATATAAGGGATATGCAATGGAAGCAAGTGTAATAAATGATTTATCTGCACAAGAGAAGTTTGACCTTGGGTAACCTCACGGGTGGCGTAAGCCATGAGTGAGGTGTCCGAGGTCAAACTGCTCAAGTTCAGATAAATCATTTATTACATGAGTTTTCCATTGCATATTCCATTTATGGAATTCTTTTGTTTTTGCTTTTGTAGGGGCATTTGTTAGTCAAAAAAGTGAATAAAAATAGAATTTTCTGCCATTGTTTGCTGATTATAGAAAATCTAAAAGGAATCTAAAAATGAAACACCTCTCGTTTTGTAGATATTTTTATGCTGAACAACCTTTGTGCTCAAAGTACCGTACTATCATTTTTGGTTTTTAAGTTATTTACATTTGTTGGATGAAAAAGTGCACAAAAATGGAATTTTCTGCTGTTTTTCACTAATTCTAAAAAAACTAAATAAGTATCAATAAATGAAACACCACTCATTTTGTTGATATTTTTGTGCTGAATATACTTTGTGCTCACAGTACCATGCTATCATTTTTCATTTTAAAGTTATTTACATTTGTTTGCGGACAAAATGAAAATAAATATGAATTTTCTGCTGTGTTTCTGCTAATTATCAAAAAATCTAAAAGGTATCAATAAATAAAACACCACTCATTTTGTAGATATTTCCATGTTGAACAACTTTCGTGCTCACAGTACCATGCTATCATTTTTTGTTGTAAAGTTATTCGTATTTGAATATGGTTAGTACTGCTACTGAGGCTGAACATTCTAAATGACATGAGCACTGTGTAGATAAATGGCTGACATAAGCACTGTGTGGATAAACGGCTGATGACATAAGCACTGTATACATAAATGAAATTTATGCATACAGTTACTCAGATAAACGGATTTATCACACTCTATTTATCTCCACCCCTGTTGTATAAATGGTGTTATTTATCAAGTGCTGTATATACTGAATTGATCATCTTTCTTGTTACAGTAACCGTTAGTAACAGTTTCAATTTTTATTTGAAATGTTTTGTTACTTGACTTTTAAAACTTATGTAACCTCCCTCTCACTGAACTTTCACAGGTGGCACTTTAACAACAGAAGCAGGACAAATACTTTTAAAGTCACACGCTCCAGCTTGAGCACTTTAGGGGCTTCTCTTGAGCAGGCAGCAGCTTCAGTCCTGGTGCAGATAGCAAACTCCAGAAAACTACCCCACTCCCCTCCCTGTCTAAGGGTTTTGGATGGTATTTTTTTCCTCTGGGAAAGGGGAGGTGTACCATCTTTTTTTTTTTTTTTTTACACTTTATATTTATTCATTTTTCACTGTGAACACACAATAGAAATATTACATTCGAGTAATAGCAAGCTGCAAGAAGTTAGCATTAGTAATGCACTTACAGGATTCAGGTACTATCACTTTAGTTACATCATTTAGTAGGGTCTTAATGCCCTTAAATAAAAACTTATTTTCAGGTAAACTTCAAGAAGAGACCATTGCAGCATGCACATGGACTAGAAGATCACAAATATTGTTCTAATAATTACCTAGGTGCAAAACACCCATTAGCACTTCTAGTGCTTTATGAGTCTATGTATTACCCAATAATTTTATACTTATAAGAATTATAGGACTATACTGCTACAGGATTAGCTCCTACGAGCCCTCATACACTAAAATAATGACATAAAAAAAAAACAGCACTTCCCCAGATTATTCGGGTATAAACTTCTTAATACAGGTAAGTAACTAGGTTAACTAACAAGAACAGCAATCGCTTTAAAAGTGTCATAATCAACAGCTGTACAAATTGCAGGTTAATTTCCTAATTCCTAGTTGATACAACTGGGTGATTACTATGAAATGTTTTAATCAACACGTAGAAACTGGCGACTGTAATTATGAGGCTTAGGTGTGCCAGACTCTTAATTGTAGGAGAACAAGGCCCCCTAACAATAAACCAAATATAATATACACTAAACATTTATATATTATTCAGAAGTCTGAGCACAGCACTACCCACTGAAGCACTAGTTTCGTTTAACTAGCAATGCCCTCAGTCCCCTTCATCTTCATCATCTGAATCCCTCGGTCGGTGGACAAAGTCCTGCTTAATAGCTTCAAGCTTTTTCACCGCTTTAGTGGGTCGGTAAAAATATAAGTCTTACCCGCATAGTGGATTCTCAGTCTGGCTGGAAGTTGTAAAGAATGGTTAATCCCCAAAGCATGGAGACCTGCTCGAACGGCATTGAAGCTTTTATGCCTTTGCCGCGTGGCGTAGCTCAGGTCTGGAAAAAAGTATATTCGATCCCCCGTCTCTAACTTCAGTGGGCCTGCTGATTTAGCCCCATCAAGCACCATGTCCCGAATATGGGCTCCCGGTGTGACAATCATAATGGTGTGTGGCATGTTTGCTGTGGGTTTCCTCCGTGGGTTAAGGCGGTAAGATTTAACTATCTGCCCCTGTAGAGCCAAATTTAATTGTCTCTGCAATAAAGACTGGATGAAATCCAACAAATCTTCAACTTCTTGTGCCTTTGGGACCCCCAACAGCTGAAGATTACTGGCCCGCATGTTATTCTCCAGTGATTCTAATCAGAGTTGCGTGGTCTTGTTTTTGGCCAAGATCCCAGCCACAGCTGCCATCGAAGTGTTGGCCGAGTCCACTGCCGTTTTAGCCTCAGAGGCTACTGCATCCAGATGGGACTCCATAACAGTAAAGCGAGTGCCCAGGCCATCCACCTTTCTGACTAAGTCTCAAAATTCTTGAAGAACTGCTGTTATAGAGGGCTCTGAGGTTTTGTTCCCCTCTGCTGCTAGGCTGCTGCCATGTGGTGTTTCTTGACGGATTCTTTGCTTGTTGGGGTTGTGCGGAGTCGTCTGGTGTGTTTTCCCCATCCTTGCTGGCAAAATCAACCTCTGGAATGTGTTTCAGACATCAGGTTTCAACTTCTACTTTAAAATTTAGAAGTTTTGCTGTTTTAAAAGAGCCTTTTTTATCAAAATAGGCAGGAGCTCCTGTACAGCGCTTCTGCTCGGTCTGGCTGCTGGCCACGCCCCCCAGGAGGTGTACCATCTTGACTGTAAGCATATTTGGAAGGGAGTACAAAACACAGTATATTTAAATTGTGGATTCGGGTCCTTCTTGGTGATAGTTCGAGTGCTGTCGAAGCACTGACTCACTGTTGGCTCTCTCCTCCCCAGCACCTGGGGTAGTCAGGCTCCAAAAGACAGGTTGTAACACAGTTGGTTAGGCAAGCAGCAAAGCAACACACTTTTCACCACAGATTATAAATAATTTGGTTCCAAATGATTTAAAATGCAACAAACAGCATTTATTTCTCTTCACAAGAAATGCTCAAAGCAGAAACATTTTCTGAGGATCCTCAGTTGATTTCTAGCAAAGTTCCAACATTTCTATGGCACTCAGCCATGGCACAGACTCAGGATTTGAACCTGGGACCTAGCAACTATTTCTCCTTCCATTTCAAGCCAAAATGGGCTCAGATTCCTCTCAGAAACACCTTCTTTCCCTTAACCCATCACATAACTATTGATACCCTGCCTGTTGGAGTGAAGGCACAATTACTTTTACTGCAGGTACACTTTCCTCTCTTGGGAGGGAGGGGGTATGATGGTACACATTACAGGCACTTCCAGTCCTTTCCACTAGTGGATACCCACCTGCAGATCCACAGGCAAGGTTCTCTCAGCTACAGGAGCCTAACTCTCCCCTCACAGCAGTCTCAGACATAAACAGCACAGTACCTTTTAAGTGGACATGGTCAGGCAAAGGGGTATCTGTCACCTACCCCACCGGAGACATCACTGCCACCTTAGTCTACAAACGGGCCATCCATGGCAGCCACTCTCTTCATCTTCTGGCAGAGCCAAGCATGCTCCTCATGATCTCTCAGAATTTGCTGCTCCTTCACTGCTGTTTTGTTCCCCATCTACTGTTTAAGGGAATCCCTTTTCAACTTTGGGAACCAGGGGGCAATCTCCCCACCCTGGTCCCGGGCTTCTCCAACCCCGCCTGTAGGCCACCCTACATGGGCTTGCGAGCAGGCGCCCACTCCTCCTCGAACACACAGACTCCTCCTTGCACTCTCCATGCACGTCTCCTCCTTTGCACCAAGCGGTCCCTTTTTCAACAGGCATGGCGAGCCTGAGCAGAGCTCAGCAAACGTGCATGCGCACGTGCACGTCCTGTGATGCCGACTGGGCATCCTCACTAGTAACCCCCGATTGGCACAGGAGTTACACTTAAACTTTTATTGATAAAAAAAACAAACTACTAGTGCTGCTGTTTTAAGTAACTGATCCAGATCTAATCAATCAGTCTCTGAATTTAGCAGGTTTTGTGACCACATGCCCTGAGTGAGTGTTAATTTGTGAAGGAGGAAGTGCATCATGTTGACCAGGCCAGCACTATTAGTTCTGTTGAAACGGGATTCTTTAGTTCCTGGAACAGTGGTCTCAGTCTGAGAAGTTCCACTGACAGGGAACTGGGAATAAGCTGTTCATGGCTTTTTTTACTTTAGTAATGGTTTTATGCCCCCTTCCTCACTGCGACCTGCCCCTCTCTTTCCAGGGCTCCCAAGGTGTCCTTGTTGGTCTGCCAGGCTTTCTAGGGGAACCTCCATGGACCAACCCCTATCCAGCCTCAGTTTACTCCCCTGGATGGGGAGGAAGGAGAGCCCGGGTCCTCCCCCTTGGACCCACTGTAGCACATTGGGCAGGTCACACGGAGCCCCCTCTGAGCGTGGTCTAATGACTGGGGCACTGGGGCCCATCACCAGGAGCAGGTGCGTGGTATTTCTGTTTTCTGGTTCCTCCCCTAAGCCCCGAGGACTGCAGCATACTGGGAGTTCCAAGGAGACAGGTGCATGCTGAGATGTGCTGCTGCTCTGGCCCTCAGCCAATGTCCTCCCCTCCCGACATGCAGTCCAGCAGCACTGCCACCTGTGGTCACCCAGGTTGCAGTATTGCAGCGGGACCTGCAGCCCCCCCATCAGAGGAGGAGAGCGGCCTCTTGGGCACTCAATCTTCCTCCCCATGGCTGGCCCTCCGGTGACCTAGGCTTGTCCTTGAACCTGGTTTGCTGGTGTCAGACGTGGTAGCACTACCACTGCGCCAGCAGGCTGGCCCAGCTGCTAGTGTCTTTGATTCGCTCTGTAACGTCCTCCTCCAAAGTGAACAGTATACAATCTCAGGGTAACACACTTGTCTATAATCACTACCAGATCAGTTCACTGTGTTTATTTACTGTGCTTTTTGCTGCTGCCAGACCTCAGCCCTCACTGACCCCTGCCCCCACCCCAGTGTGACTTACCCGAATGACAGCCCTGGATTGCCCCAGGGTGGGGCTACCTCACCGGCATGATTCAGATGGCGGGAGAAGGGGTGCTAGCAGGGCACCAACCAGCATTACCTCCCTGGCTTGCCCCCACCCAGGGTGGGGCATGGAGTCAGCTGGATATGGCGGACAACGGGATAGGTCATCGGTTGGGAGTGCCAGGGACTGAGGATCAGAGCGGATGGGGTATCATACAGGTGGCTACTAATTTTTTTTCCCCTTAGAAGAAGGAAGCATGTGTGCAATGATGCCAGCATCCGCACACCTCATACGGTGTCTTGGTGCCGGTTGCTGCAAGACCCCCAGCCTCCACTAGGGGTCCGACTTGCACTGGACACAAAACCCCTCTCCCCACCAGAGAGCCATCCATGGGACACTCAATTCTTCTTCCCCAGGCCGGCCCTCCGACTTCCTGGGTCCATTCTCAAACTTGGGATGTTGGTGTCGCAGATGGACAACTTGCTGCTGTGCCGGTGCAGTCCACTGATTTTGAACTTCTTTATTCATCCAGAGTGAGGTAAGAGCAATTATTATTCAATATCAGTACATTCACATGTAAATTAGCCTCCCACCTAGGTGGGAAAGAGAAAACATAAAATCCAAGGAAAGCATTAAGTTTGGTACAACATCGTTTTTATCTTCAATGTGAGTACTGTCTAATATCCACAGGGAAATCCCTGTTCAACAACTAAAGAAACAGTTTACTCTACAATGCACTAAGATAGTGAGTATTGCATAATTGTGTACATATTAACACTAACTGTGTAATTGTTTAACATTGAACAAACAAGGCTGGTGTTTCAGTAAAGAGAGTTTACATAAAAAAGGGGATCACATCTGGTGCCAGATAACTCTTCCCCCACAACCACCCTCTGGGTTCTGACCCTCAGCAAGTTTTCCACCCATCTGGTCATCTTTTCCCCAACCCTGAGATTTGCCAAAGTTCTGATCAACCTTTTGTGGGGCATAGAGTCAAAGACCTTGCTAAAATCCAGATAGAGAATGTCAACTGCTTGGCCCCTGTCTACCGTCTTAGTGACCCAAAGAAGTCAGATTCATTTGACACAATCCCCCCCCCCCATGAACCTGTGCTGCCTCGCATCCTGGAGACCATGCTCCTCTAGATATTCTACCGACCTTTCCTTAAGTATGATCTCCATGAGCTTGCACACGATTAAGGTCAGACTGGCTGGTAATTCCCTGGGTCATCATTGCAACTGTTTTTGTGGAGAGGTACCACATGTGCTGCTCTCCAGTCCTGCAGTACCATGCCTGTCTCTAGTGAATGATTAAATAAGCCTGCCAGTGGCCCTGCCAGCACTTCAGTCAGTTCCTTTAGTACCCTAGGATGTACTCTGTCCCGGCCTGGTGATTTGTCCACCTTCAATGCTAGCAGTCCTTCCCTCACTCTATCCTCCTCTATCACTACATCTGTGTTCCCTTCACCCCACTCCTCTTCTTCCTCCTGAAGGGACTGGCCCATCCTTATCCATGGCGAAGACAGAAGTATTCATTTAGTATCTCTGCTTCCCCCCCCCCGTTATCCTCCACCCACTCCTCCCCTTTGTTAAACCTAACAATCCCGTCCTTCTTGTCCCTTTTCTCGCTCATACAGTGAAAGGCGGCCTTCTCCCCCTTAATTCCTTCAGCTATCTGCAGCTCCTTCGCTACCTTAGCCTACCGGACTTCCATACTTGCCTCACTAGCCAACGTTAGGTAATTTTCCCTATCCACCTCTCTCTTGGTCTTCCTGAATTTCCTATAGGCTAATTTCTTTTTCCTTA
This sequence comes from Neoceratodus forsteri, assembly GCA_016271365.2. NCBI lineage: Eukaryota > Metazoa > Chordata > Ceratodontiformes > Ceratodontidae > Neoceratodus > Neoceratodus forsteri. The sequence goes on from JADMNL010000026.1 coordinate 3,804,847, forward strand.
CTGCCTGGGCGACCCCAGAACTGAATCAGCTGGGTGATTTGGCCCTTGTGTTCTTCCCCCTGAGCCTAATGAACTCCTCTGTAATAATCATTCCTTAATGATGAACCACCTTTGCTCCACCCCCATATCTGCTCTGATGTCCGCCAGGTGGCTCCTTAGCATTTCGCTCATCTTCCTGATGTCCGCCCTCCTAAAATCCAAGATTTTGGTCTTACTCGGGATGCTTTCTTTGCCCATATCCAACTGGAACCACACTGCGCAATGGTCACTCCCACCCACCCTGACCATTATTTCCTATACATGCTCCCCATTCGCGAGCACCAGATCAAGAATTGCCCCTACTCTTGTTGGTTCTGTGATACCCAGAGTCAGGAACTCTCTCTGCAGTCCTTCCAGGATCACCTGACTGCTAGCACATGTTGTGAATGGTATGCTCCAGTCCACCTTGGGCAGGTTGAAGTCCCCCACTTCAACTTCACCTGTACATCTGACTGTGGCTGATTAAAAATAAAGATTTCTTAAAAAGTAAACTATTAAGGGAAGTGGGCCATTTTTTGTTGTCCCTATTTGATGTTCAAGCAGTAGGCAGGGGAGGCTTCAACACTATAATTACATACTAGATCCACCTAGCTACAGGTACTTTGACAAAAAAGTTTGGTTACCTTACCAAATCATTTGTGGCAGAGGTTGGTTACCGTACCATATCAGTTGTGACAGAGATTGGTCATCTTACCATACTGATTGTGGCAGACATTGCTTACCATATCCTATCAGTCAAGGCAGAGGCTGGTTACCTTACTATATCGGTTGTAGCAGAGGTTGCTAATCTTACCATTCTGATTATGGCAGAGGTTGGTTACAGCACCACATCAGTTGTGGCAGAGGCTGGTTACCTTCTATACTGATTGTGGCGTAGGTTGGTTACCATATCATGTAAGCTGTGGCAAAGGTTGGTTACCCTACTATACTGGTTGTGGCAGAAGATGATTACTGTACCACGTCAGTTGTGGCAGAGGTTGGTTACTTTATTGTATCAACGAGGATGGTTACCTTACCATATCAGTTCTGACAGAGATTGGCTACTTTACCATATAGGCTATGGCAGAGGTTGGTTACCATACCATATTGGTTACTGTACCATATCGGTTGTGCTGCTGGATGGTTTCCTTCCCATATCTGGTGGGGCGAGTGAATGTCACAGAAAGCAAATGCATGTTCACAGAGGCACAACAGAATCTCCAGTAGGCAGAGAGAAATCTGCTGACAATTTCAGCTGTTCATCTAGTGTAAGGTCTGCATGTTCAGGTGGATTGCTTGAACTGCCAGATAGTCCATCCAGAGGAGTGGTGCCTGAATCTGGAAGTTTCAGACCTGCTGTGTGGAAGGTTTGGCTTGCCACAGATTGACCTGTTTATAGCAAGGGAAAATAATCAGGTACTGAGATACTTCAGCCAGTGTCTCTGCCCAGTGTAAGCAGTGGATGCCGTTGCAGCTGTGGGACCTTGGAATGGTGTGTCTGTCTCCTCTGCTTCTAATTACAAGGGTACTTCAAAAGATCTAGCAGTCAAAAGGAAACTTCCTTCTGATAGCTCCAGAGTGCCCAAGAAGGCAGTAGTTCTCATATCTAATACATCTTGCAGTGCAAGTTCTGTTCTGGCTTCCTTGCTGTAGGGATCTGCCAGGCCAGGTTCCAGTTCTACACCCAAACCCAGGAGCACTGCAACGAACAGCCTGGCTTCTGAGAGGAGGAGATTCCACCAGCAAGGCGTCTCCACAAAAATCAAGGATATGCCGATGTCCTCTAGAAAGTATTTTACTTCTGCAGATTATTTTTTTCCGCAAGTACTGTACTTTGATACCTTTTTTATGTCGGGTTTCTCCCCAGTCCCGATCTCACGTGTCCCTGATGTGACACACACGTGTGGAGAGATGGGCACGTCATGCCCACACTATTACTCACACATTACCGCCTGTGCCTGCCAGTGGGCCTCCATCCAGTGACGGCAGGACTACAGACGGGCGACCCATTCACCAGGGAGAGGACAGCCAACGCTTGATCCTGCTCTCAGCCTCCCCCTCCCCCCCGTGCCAGCACCCTGATGACCACAGTCCCTTCCTGAACCCGGTCGATGGTGTGGCATGAGGTGTGGCGTCCATCGCCTCAACCCTCAGTGCCACCGGGCCGGCTTACTTCCGCAGATTATGACAGCATGTGGAGAAATTCCTCCTGTCAGTGGAGCTGCTCCCTAGAACCACCAGCTGGATCTGGAGAATACTGTCTAGTAAATCTATATACAATTTCATATAACTAATTTTGGACTGGATTTTGAAATCATACCAGAACATATGAATAAGAAATCTGTTGGTACAAATTAAACTCTTACTGAAACAACTGGTTGGTATCCTGAAGTTTGAGGGATTTGCAGTATCTTTTAGTCCCTCACCTGTTGTTGGGATCAAAGTGTGCATAGTTCTAGTTTAATCTTATACAATTCTCTTATTCACTAAGGGCACAATAGAAGGTATTCCTTCTAGCGAAAGGGAAGATGTTGAGTCAGTGGGCTAGCTGAATATCCCGAACTGGGAAGATATTTTCTTGAATCACATGCATCATGTCAATCTTCATGTTCTAAAGGGCTCTTCCTGGCTTGAGGCCACAAACTAGTGTAGGGCTTTCAGGCAGACTGGATGGACCTGCCGGTTCTTATCTGTCAACAGTTTCTACACGTATTTCAGGTTTATATTTACTGTGCTGCAAAAGTGCAGACTTAACTGCCATGGATGGAATGTTCATGTAGCTGGGGCTGTGTGTGTTGCTATGCCAGCCAAAAATCTGTGACTGTACCACTTACCCCTGAAAGGGGTACACATTACCTAGACATAATAGTTCGCCTGATTGACATTGTTGGAGCAAACAGAAGAGGAAATTACAGTCAGTAGATGGAAAAGACTGCACTTGCATATATTGCAAACTGGAGCGATCAGTAGCTGTAGTTTTAATTTGTGTTTTTGTTCTGTTGATATTCTAGTCTCATCTCAGAGACATAGAACACATTGTTCATGCTCTACCTCCCCCCCTCCCCCAAATCGCCAGTGTGGAGTTTTGTGATAGTAACGCAGAAAACCAAAGCAATTTGCTTTTACTAATGACTACCATTACTGTAGCTTCACTGTTCATCCTCCACACAGTCAAGTATCGCCACTCCAGAGAAATTAGAAGTTGAAATAAAAAGTCAGCTCAGGGAAGTAAGGCACACTGGCTGGAGTACCAAATGAACAAGAATAAGGGAGGGAGAGTGCAGCACATTTGGCTGGAGCACTGGGGAGGGTGAAGCCAACGCTCAGAGGAGTACAGCACATTTGGCTGGAGCACTGGGGAGGGTGAAGCCAACGCTCAGAGGAGTACAGCACATTTGGCTGGAGCACTGGGGAGGGTGAAGCCAACGCTCAGAGGAGTACAGCACATTTGGCTGGAGCAACAGGGTGAGAGAAGTCAACTTTCAGAGTACAGAACATTTGGCCAGAGCACTGGGGAGAATGAAACCAGCTCTCAAAGTAGGGAACATTTGGCTGGAGCACTAGGTAGGGAAAAGGCAACACTCACAGGAGTGGGGAACATTTGGCTGGAGCACTAGGTAGGGAAAAGGCAACACTCACAGGAGTGGGGCACATTTGGCTGGAGCACTAGGTAGGGAAAAGGCAACACTCACAGGAGTGGGGCACATTTGGCTGGAGCACTAGGTAGGGAAAAGGCAACACTCACAGGAGTGGGGAACATTTGGCTGGAGCACTAGGTAGGGAAAAGGCAACACTCACAGGAGTGGGGCACATTTGGCTGGAGCACTAGGTAGGGAAAAGGCAACACTCACAGGAGTGGGGCACATTTGGCTGGAGCACTAGGGAGGAAGAAGCCAACTCTCAGAGAATAGGAGACATTCACCTGCAGCTGAATGACCAGGCTTCAATAAACAAAGGATTTAGGCCCCCCCCCCTTTTCTCCTGTACTGTATGCTCCTCTCCCCTGGTTTCCCCCTTCCAACCAACCCCCACCAGCCCCATCACCCGGCTCCTCTGGAACTTACCTTATGCCGGCATCTTCTACCACAGGACTTGTGGCCTGTGCCCAGCCACTGGTGCAGAGCCTGTGTGAGGGGTTGGTTTTCATCCTGCCTCCAGTTTTTTTTGCAATTTTCTCCTTTACTTCCCCAAGGCCTAGGCCAACACAGGTATGCATGCGCACTGGTACCAGCAGCATTGATCCATACATCTGGCCTAGAACCAGCCCCCCCCCCCCAAGTGCCCAACGCTACCATCGAGCTTCCACCCAGTGGCAGCCAAGAACTCGGGAGGCCTACCTCCCCAACCCAGGAAAGGAGCACTGCCTGGTGGCCACTCTACCCACTCTCAGCCCCCCCCCACAGCAACCCGCATTCATTCCCAAAAATGGGTCACCACCGTGGTGAGAGGTAAGGTGTCCAGCGCCTCATCCCTCTGCACCAGCAACTGGACCCCTTTTTTTTAGAAGTTGGGCAGCTAAAGTGTTCAGAGCTTTAACCACTAGACTGCACTGCCTTCCACAGAGAGCACTTTTTATACAGACCACTAAATGTCACAACTACAAACCATTTCGGCTTGTTACAGGTGGGCATTCTGTACCACTTTGTGCAGTCTGCCATGAATAAACTGTTACATTTATCTGCATGTAAAGAAAAAATATTACAGAACACAGAGAGCGATAACCCTCTAATTATGTGCCTAGTGAAATGGTCATGCGCTCCACATGGGAGCATTTAAACGTGCCCTGGACCACCACGTGGATTGGGGGGGTCATTTATGGATTACTACCACTAAGATGTGGGGAGCTAGTATGGTAGGTGTCATGCCTTCTTCTGTCCTAATCATTCCTAGTACCACTACTCCCAGGTCCCACCTGGAAATAAGACTGTGTAATTCTCTGCTTGCCTGCCTGGTTTATATATATATTAATAATGAACATCCTGAGTTTCATCAACCATTATTAAAAAACGAAATAGAAAGATGGATTCAGTCCAACTTTATTTCTTCTAATGTAAAAAAAAATGATAATGTAAGTTGACAGATATGAATGCACATATTAAAACATGCCTTCTAACATACTGATTTAAAAATCAACAACAGAACCATACAAAGAAATATCAAATCACATGTGCAAACCTAAAAGCAAAGTTTAAAGTACTGATTTCTATGATGGAGGGTGTGAGGTGTTCAGTTTGGCGGTGATATTTTTTGTGAATTTCCATTAATCTGTCCACAGGAACATGTCTTGTCAATCAAGGCTGAGACTCATACCCAAAAGATGAATGAGATCCATAGTGCGAGGAAGAGTTCTGGAGCCATTTCAAGGTACCAAAACCTCAATTTGGGGAAAGAAGCTGGAGTGGTGTGGTGATTTCGGTAGGAGTTGGTGCAGAGAGGGACATGGGGCTTTCAGTAGGCACTAGTGCAGAGAGGAACGTGGTGGATGTGGTGCTTTCAGTAGGCACCAGTGCAGAGAGGGACGTGGTGGATGTGGTGCTTTCAGTAGGCACCAGTGCAGAGAGGAACGTGGTGGATGTGGTGCTTTCAGTAGGCACCAGTGCAGAGAGGAACGCGGTGGATGTGGTGCTTTCAGTAGGCACCAGTGCAGAGAGGAACGTGGTGGATGTGGTGCTTTCAATAGGCACCAGTGCAGAGAGGAACGGTGGATGTGGTGCTTTCAATAGGCACCAGTGCAGAGAGGAACGCGGTGGATGTGGTGCTTTCAGTAGGCACTAGTGCAGAGAGGAACGCGGTGGATGTGGTGCTTTCAGTAGGCACTAGTGCAGAGAGAAACGTGGTGGATGTGGTGCTTTCAGTAGGCACTAGTGCAGAGAGGAACGTGGTGGATGTGGTGCTTTCAGCAGGCACTAGTGCAGAGAGGAACGTGGTGGATGTGGTGCTTTCAGCAGGCACTAGTGCAGAGAGGAACGTGGTGGATGTGGTGCTTTCAGCAGGCACTAGTGCAGAGAGGAACGTGGTGGATGTGGTGCTTTCAGTAGGCACTAGTGCAGAGAGGAACGTGGTGGATGTGGTGCTTTCAGTAGGCACTAGTGCAGAGAGGAACGCGGTGGATGTGGTGCTTTCAGTAGGCACTAGTGCAGAGAGGAATGTGGTACTTTCAGTAGATGTACATGTGGAAAGGGACGTGGCAATTTCAGAAGGTGCTAGTGCCAAGAGACATGGTGCTTTATAAAGGCGATGTGATGAGAGACATGGCACTTTCACTAGATGTAGAAGTGGAGAGCAACATGGCGCTTTCAGTAAGTGCAGACGTGGAGGGGACATGGCGCTTTCAGTAGGCGCAGATGCAGAGAGGGACGTGGTGCTTTCGGAAGGCGCAGATGTGGAGAGGGACATGGAGCTCCCAGTAGGCGCAGATGCAGAGAGGGACGTGGTGCTTTCGGAAGGCGCAGATGTGGGGAGGGACATAGAGCTCTCAGTAGGCGCAGATACAGAGAGGGATGTGGTGCTTTCAGTAGGTTAAGATGTGGAGAGGGACATAATGTTTGTATTAGGTGTTGGTGCAGAGGGACATGGTGCTCTCAGTAGGCACAGATGTGGAGAGGGACACTGCACTTTAAGTGGCCACAGATGTGGAGAGTAACATGGCACTTAGGTGCAGATATAGAAAGGGACATGGCGCTTTCAGTAGGTGTGGATGTGGAGAGTGACATGGTGTTTTCATTAAGTGTAGCTGTGTAGAGGGACACTGCACTTTCAGTAGACGCAGATGCTGAGAGGGACACTGCACTTTCAGTGGTGCAGATGTGGAGAGGGACATGGCGCACTCAGTAGGCGCAGATGTGGAGAGGGACATGGCGCTCTCAGTAGGTGCAGATGTGGAGAGGAACATTGCGCTCTCATGTGGTGCAGATGTGGAGAGGGACATGGCGCTCTCAGTAGGCGCAGATGTGGAGAGGAACATTACGCGCTCATGTGGTGCAGATGTGGAGAGGGACATGGCGCTCTCAGTAGGTGCAGATGTGGAGAGGAACATTGCGCTCTCATGTGGTGCAGATGTGGAGAGGGACATGGCGCTTTCAATAGAAGGTGATGTGGAGAGGGACGTGGCACTCAAGAGGCACAGATGTGGAGAGGGACATGGCGCTCTCAGTAGGTGTGGATGTGGAGAGTGACAAGGTGCTTTCAGTAGGAGGTGATGTGGAGAGGGACGTGGCACTCGGGAAGCACAGATGTGGAGAGGGACATGGTGCTCTCCTTAGGGAGGGATGCTGCACTTTCTGCAGGTATAGGTATGTATCGATGTAGCAAAAAAAAAAAAAACAGCACTCCAGTGTATCAGAATTTATTTTTATTTAGATTTCCCTGTTTTTTCTGGGGCACTGGCAGGCGGCTCCGCCCCCTTCTTTGGGGGGTGAAGTGTTACATCTGGTCCCGGCCGTCCACTGGGATAGTCATGGAGCCTGCCAGCTCCGTTTTTGTCCCCCCCCCCGCTGCAGCCGTACACGTGTGTGTGAAGTCACACACGCAGTGGTCCCACAGCATCCACCCTTTCTTGTGTCGCTCCTGACCTGCGCTACCTTTAGATCTCCACCTGGGGGCAGCCGTATGGCAGGAGCGGCAAGATCCCTCCCCAGGAGAGAAGAGCTGCCTTCCGGCTGCTCAATCCAACCCCCCCCCCCAAACGACCCAGGCTCGTTCCCGAACCCAGGTCGCCGGCAAAGCGTGAGGTGTGGCATCCAGCACCTCAACCCTCAGCGCCACTGGGCCAGTAGAAAATCTGTTTTAATGTGCACACTTGCAACAAATAGCGATTCTGCAAAATTGTAACTAGGTCTAGGATACAGACGAACTATGACCCGACGTTCATCTGTATCCTGCACTTTGTTATAATTTTGCATGCTCTCTGCTATCTGTTGCAAGTCTGCACATTAAAACAAATGTTCTGATACACTGGAGTGCTTGTGTGTGTTTTTTGCTATGCCAGTATCGAGTTTACCAGCACCTAGTCCTTGTTGTAAGCGCAGCCTTGTGTGCAGTTTTGGACAGCTGTGTATTAACTTCAGGTTCTTTACCCCAGTCCAGTCCACAAGTTTACCAAACTTCACACAGTCTACTGCCCCACTATTAACAGTTGTGCAACTATCTGTGGGCAGCTGTGATGCATATGGCTCTAAATACTACACAGACAGAGCTGGCAAACGCTCTGGGTAAACGCCACAAAAACAGAACATTTATTTCCAATTCTGCAGTTCTGTTCCCCACCGTTGTTATAACTGAGGACTGCTGCTAGAAAACTGGACCCTTGTCCCTCAGACTTCAACTATTCTACTCCTTATACAGACGTGATGTCATCATTCTCTTCATCAATCACAGCTGGCTGCTGTATAAATGATTACGACGTTACATGTAGGAGATTATGACATCACGTGTTACAAGAGGCAGCAGACAATCAAGCCCAAAGGGCAAGGATCCAGTTTAAATACAAATTAGTAATTAAGAATCGGGAGGACTGCAAAAGATCCCCCCCCCAGTGTATCAAGCACTCAGTGCAAAGGATTCCAGCATACCCCCCCAATGCCTCCATGTATCAAGCACTCAGTCACTCAAAAGATGCAAAGACTCCCCTTTGTTAAGGTGCAGTACACTTCACAGCAGTAACTCCCCACAAATGACAATGTTCGGCATCAGCTGACGCTCTGTCAAGAGTCAAAGAATACTGCTAGAATTGGGTTGAGATTCCAAGGCTTTCCTCAGCGGTGTCACAGGGTCATTAATGCATCAGAATATTTAACCCTTTCTTGTCCAACAGCAGAAATATTAATCCCCCCTGTGCATACAGAGCCGATGAAATTTGCTCCAATGCTTAGAAACTGGAAACACAGCCTGTCCCACCACCAACCTGTGCCAGTTTTACCCTCCTATTCTGATCTGATCTCCAACCTACCCTGATCCTACCCACCTGTGTGGATCATACCCCCAAACTACGCTGATCCTACCCACCTGTGTGGATCATACCACCAACCTATGCTGATCTGACAGACCTGTACGGGTCCTACCCCAACCTATGCTGATTCCACATGCCTGTGCAGATCATACCCCCAATCTATGCTGATCCTACCCACCTGTGTGGCTCATACCCCCACTTGTCAATCCCACCCAGTCACTGGCAGACTGTGCACCAACTGCAACACAATCTGCCTGTCAGTCTAAGATAGACTGCCTCAGACCCCATCATTGTCAGAAATGCAGCACTGATCAAACGAGGGACCTCAGAACAGTGTATTCCTGTGCAGACTCCCTGCTCCAGGCAGGATGGACATAACAGATTAATAAAGATTCTAATTCCCCAAAAAAGATGAACCGAACACTGAAGTTGTTCACTTCAAGGACTGAGGAATGATTATCAAGTTTGGATTACTCCACAGAGCGTCTGCACCACAGACAGCCTGGCTGTACAACTGTACAAATAACAGATGACATGTCCAACTAGAAGGTTACAAAACGGAAAAAAGAATAATGGCACAAAATGATCCAGGAAGGCTGACCTGCCACAGATACACAACCTCTTTTACAAATAACGGTCTGTATTTTTCACCTGCAACAGCCCACCCAGGTATACTGCATGGTACTTGCTGTCTCCCTCAGCTTCTTCTCCACCCTCATGCAGGCAGTCTCTGCATGCCCCCAACCTCATGTGCCCTGGCCTCCCAACCCTCAAGCAAGGAACCAACTTCCATCAGCCCCTCCCCCCCTTTCTGGTAACCTCTGCCCACCCTATTGTGGACAAGCTCTACCTTTCCATGACCTTTCATGGGAAACCTTTGCCTGCCCCCTCTACCATCATGTAAGCAACCTCTGCAGATATGTCACGCCAGCATGCATGGTGGGATGTCACTGTGTGGGCCAGTCCGTGTGCAGAATGCCATATACCCTGTAACCCCTGGGATACAGCAGCCTGCCCCCCCAGCCCAGAAGCTGCAGAGTCCAAGTTACAGCAAGTGTTATGTGCAGTCAATGTACAGCACCAAGTGAGAGAGACGCAGTTCTGTGCTCAGTGTTACAGTAGCACATGGTGCCCAGCAGACAGCTGTCACGATTAAGTAAGGGAGGGCCATGAAAAGTGCCTCCAGTAAACAGAGACTGACAAAGGAACAAGTGGAGAGGTGCCACCTCCTTGTTTCTAAGTCAGGTTTACTAAAGCACCCTCCCCCAACAGGAAACCTCAACGGCATGTATGTATGTATAAGTATGTATGTAAGAGTGTATCAATATGCATGTATACACACAAACACACTTGTTTATATACACTTAGTCATGACAGGACTAAGACGCTAGTGCCCAGTGCTGGATGCCCCGCTCCAGGAGTGTCATGGCGTATACGCAGGGGGTGGCTGGAACTGGTTTATAATCTCATACTCCAAAGGGTAAGGCTCATTCTCCTCCATCTCGGACAGCAACTCCAGCGCCTGCTCCTCTTCCTCAGTAGGGTAGTGGCGCAACAGGTTGGCAGCGGTGGCGAGGATCGAAGCTCCACCAGCACCAGCGACCAGGTAGAAGCTAACAGCGAAGGTGACGTAGACAAGGGAGCCGTGATATTTCTTGTGCTGCTGCTGCAGAGCAAGGATCAGCTCAGACGCCCAGTAACAGAACCCGATCACTGTAGCACACTGCAGAACTAGAAAGAAAGGAAACATGTTGCTTTTGTTAAACTTCTTACCAGGAAAGGTGGGCCGAGTTACAGTCAGTTCATTTACATACGCCCCAGGGGGAAGCGGTACAGAGGGATTACTTACAACGTTCAAGTACAGCAAATATATCTGAAATACATCTTTAGGCGAGACTACAGTATGAGCTGAGAAAAACTACATCAAATAATTTACACATAAAATTACTAAAACAAACAAAAAACCAAAAACAGAGAGCTAAGAAGAGAGCAACATTTGACAATAACGTCAGGAACACCAAGTGCCAGGGGAGAATGCCAAAAAACAATAAGCATAGCAACAGAGAAACATAGAATCTGACGGCAGATAAGGACCGCTTTGCCCACCTAGTCTGCCCATTTCCCTACCTATTGGATAAGCTGCAGATCCTAGTTGACCAACAGCCTTCCTCCTACCCCTCACTAGAATTGCCTCGTCTGTCCTATGCATTTTTGAATTCCCCCACTGTTTTTGACCCCATGACCTCCTCAGGAAGGCGGTTCCATGCATCCACCGCCCTCACCATGAAAAAATACTTCCTTACATTGCCCCTGAGCCATCCCCCCTCTATCTTCAAATTGTGTCCCCCTTGTTCTTGCACATCTCTTTTTCTGAAAGATGCTCCCCTCTTGGACTTTGTTGATTCCCTTAAGGTACTTGAAAGTTTCTATCATGTTCCCCCTCTCCCTCCTTTCCTCAAGGGTATACATATTAAGCTCTTTAAGTCCCTCTTCATATGGCTTCTGTTGCAGACCCTGCACCATTTTAGTTGCCCTCCTCTGTACTGCATCCATCCTGTTTATGTCCTTGCAGAGATGGGGTCTCCGGAACTGCACACAGTACTCCAGATGGGGTCGCACCAACTGTTTGTACAGCGGAATAACAACTTCCTGTTTTCTACTAGTGATGCCTCTCCCTATATATCCCAGTATCCCCCCAGCCTCCCTACTGCCTTCTCAAATTGCTTGCTCACCTTTGGGTCATCTGATATAACTACCCCCAGGTTCCGTTCCATTTTTGTTGTTGTTAGTATCTCACCCCTTACTGTGTATTCTTCCCCTGGGTTTTTGTTTCCCAGGTGCATTAATTTGCACTTCTTTGTATTGAATCTAAGCTGCCATACTTTTGACCATTCCTTCAACCTTGCCAAGTCCCTTCTCATCCTTTTCATCCCCCTTGTGTATCCACCCTGTTGCAGATCTTTGTGTCATCTGCAAAGAGGCATACTTTTCCTTCCAGCCCCTCCACAATGTCTCCTATAAAGACATTAAAGAGGACCAGTCCCAGTACTGAACCCTGCAGTACCCCACTAGTAACCACCCTTTCTTCAGAGTGTACTCTGTTTACTATTACCCTCTGCGTCCTGTTGTCCAGCCAATTTGTTACCCAAGCAAGTGCTGAGGAGGCAGATGCAACCCCCAGAGTAGGCAGGTGCAACTCCTGAAGTGGGCAGGTGGGAACCCTAGAGAGGGCAGGTGTGACCACCAGAGAAGGCAGGTACAATCCCCAGAGTGGGCAGGTGTGACCCCCAGATTAAGCGGGTGCAACTCCCAAAAAATGATGGTGTGACCCCCCCCCCCAAAAGACCAGGCAGGTGTGACTCCCAGAGCTGGCAGGTGTGACCCCCAGAGTGGGCAGATGCGACTCCCAGAGTGGACAGTTAAGCCACCAACAGTGGGCAGGTAAGACCCCCTGAGAGGGCAGCTGTAACCCATAGAATGGAGAGGTGCGACCCCCACAGTGGCAGGTATGATCCCCACAGGGGGCAGGTGCGAACCCCAGAGTGGGTAAGTGTGATCCCAGAAAGGGCAATTGCGACACCCAGAGAGTGCAAGAAAGGCTGAGCAGTGCCCTGGGCTGGGCGATTAGTGCATTCCTTGAGGTGGCAGAATGTACCTCAGCAGAAAGATTATCCCAAAGATTTAGAGATCTGTAGGAGAACCCTACTTTGTCAATGGTCTTGATGTATTTGAGAGTGTGGTAAGATTGGTGTTACCTACTTCTGAGTTCATAAGTAGATATGGGGGTTCCAGGCATATTCACCCCCAGCCAGGCAAATACCAGTCTTCACACACCCCTTCCCGGAGGACAGCTGTCCCTCAGATGACTGATCTTATGCACGCTGTCTACAAACAGGATCTGTAGCAACTAGTTAACAACACTGTCTACAAACAGGGATCGTAGTGACCAGTTACCAACACTCTGTCTCCAAACAGGGACTGTAGCGACCAGTCACCCACGCTCAGTCTGCAAACGGGCTGTATCAACCAGACATCCACACGCTGTCTGCAAACAGGAACTGTAGCGACCAGTCACCCACATGCTGTCTGCAAACAGGGACTGTAGCAACCAGTCACCCACATGCTGTCTACAAACAGGGACTGTAGCGACCAGTCACCCACATGCTGTCTACAAACAGGGACTGTAGCGACCAGTCACCCACATGCTGTCTACAAACAGGATCTGTAGTGACCAGTCACCTACATGCTATCTGCAAACAGGAACTGTAGCGACCGGACACCCACGTGCTGTCTGTAAACAGGGACTGCAGTGACCGGACACCCACGTGCTGTCTGTAAACAGGGACTGCAGTGACCGGACACCCACGTGCTGTCTGTAAACAGGGACTGCAGTGACCGGACACTCGCGCGCTGTCTGTAAACAGGAACTGTAGTGACCGGACACCCGCCCGCTGTCTGTAAACAGGGACTGCAGTGACCGGACACCTGCCCGCTGTCTGTAAACAGGGACTGCAGTGACCGGACACCCGCACGCTGTCTGTAAACAGGGACTGCAGTGACCGGACACCCGCACGCTGTCTGTAAACAGGGACTGCAGTGACCGGAGACCCACACGCTGGCTGTAAACAGGGACTACAGTGACCGGACACCCACACGCTGTCTGTGAACAGGGACTGTAGCGACCAGACACCCACACGCTGTCTGTAAACAGGGACTACAGCGACCGGACACCCACACGCTGTCTGCGAACAGGGAATATAGTGACCAGACACCCACACGCTGTCTGTAAACAGGGACTGTAGCAACCAGTCACCCACATGCTGCCTGCAAACAGGGTCTAGACCTGTCACAGCTAGTAGACTCGCCCACGAGATGGACTTCTCAAATCAGATCCAGTTCACTGCTGGACTGGCTGATTACAAACTGGCCCAAGAGAGTTACCCACCCAGTTGTCCTCCCTGTCTCTATCAGTGATCATTCACCTATAATCTGTACCTGGTCGAATAAATCCACCAGAACCCCTGGTAAAATGCACACTACCAGAGTACTAAAAAAGGGGCAGTTGGCCTTTTCTTTTTTTTCCCCCTCTTCAATTGTTTAACCAGGAGATGCACACTAAGCTGAAAGCTTGTTTCCAGGTGCGACCTGGGAGCTCAGGGAAGTTAAGTGAGTTGCTCAGGGTCACACAGTATGCAAGTGGGGACTGTGGGATACGAACCCAGGTCTCCAGGTTTGCGGCTCGGAGCCTTAAACCACTGCACTATACTGCCTCCTCCTTTCAGAGTGCACCTTCTACAACTGGACTGGTCGTATCTTTTGCAACTAATGACGTCTATTCCACACTCGATCACGTCATCCAGACCTTCAATACAGTCTGTAATATTTATGCCCCTCCCATCAAGCCCAAAAACCAAGGGGTATAGTAAGTCTTGGATCACCTTGTCCCTCCTCGAGCAGATGAAACTTAAGGACAATCTCTGGCACAAAGCCAGAAATACTGGCTCCTCCACAGACTTCCACAGCTACAAAACTGCTCGAAATAACTGCACAAGGGCTATTTGTTTAGCAAAGAGTCACTACTTTAAGAACGAGCTGTCTAGCAACTGGGGTGATCGCCTTAAATTCTGGGATAATTTGAAGACTCTCACTGGTAAATCCAACAAATCCCCCCCCCCCAACCATACTCAATCTAAATGGTAGAATAACCAAGGACCCTGTAGCTACAGCGAACACCTTTAATAGGGCTTTTACAGACCTAAGTAGCATACTCCCTTCAAATTTCTTTCTACCTCCAGATGTCTCCAACCCCCCTCAACCTGTCGGTCACCCTGGCTGGCCCCACCCCACATTTCCACTTTAAAAGTATCTCCTAGGCCAAAGCACAAAAATACCTTTCACAAGTCTTCAGGAAAACCAGAGTGGGTAGTGACATGCTTGATCTCAATCTCGTTGCCTTAACCCTGGATGAGGTACTACCACCCCTTACCAGAATCCTAAACATCTCGCTCATTAATGGCAAATTCCCTCAGGCATGGAAGAAGGCTGTGGTCACCCCATCTTCAAAAGTGGGGCTAGGGCAAGCCCCGCCAATTGGAGTCTGACCTCGATTCTCCCCCCCTCTCTCAAAAGCACGAGAATGAATGGTCTGTCAGCAGCTTGTTGACCACCCTGACAAATATCAGCTGCTATGCCCAGAGCAGCATGGCTTCCAAAAACAACACAGCACCACCACCACCTCGGTGGAGCTCACAGGCTATATCCATGATGCTCCTGACCAGGGCCAGTTGGTGGGGGCGACTTATATTGACCTGACCAAGGCTTTCGACACAGTCAACCATGAACTTCTACTAGACCGGTTAATGCACCTGGGACTCTCTTCCAAAACTGTATGTTGGGTTAGGAGTTACCTCTCTGAGAGAACACAACAAGTGAAAACCATTGACGTCCTCTCCAAAAACCAGGCTGTAATTACAGGAGTACCCCAGGCAGTGACAGCTCTAGGGGTTTTAAAACATGGGTCAAATTAGACCCATAGGTGTAAAAAATGTGGGTCAAAATGAGAAACAACTGGGTCCAAACCTAATCGTAAGTAGAAATTTCATTAGTACAGAAGCTTAAATTTGTTGCGTGAAAATACTTTTCTGTTGTTTAGTTTTCCATCTATAAGCTATTGTTAGAGACAGGTGCACCACTTTGGACCCGCTGTCCTGTGGAAAGTGGGTCATTTCTGGGCAAGCTGCAACTTTTTCCCTTTTTGCCCTATCTAGCGCTGTCTCTGACCCCAGGAGTCAATTCTGTGCCCCCTGCTTTTCAGCCTGTGCTTGAACCCCTTCCCCAGAGCATGTCTAGACAAGGTCCTTCTCTGTGCAGACAATGCAGTGCTTTTTTTTTTTTCCAGCCAATCAGACCCAGTAACGCTGGAAAAACAGATGCAACTTAATTTCGCCACCGCAGAGTCCTGGTTCATCAACTCTAAGCTCCTATTAAACTACCAAAAAAAAAAAACCTATGCTGTTTGCCTCCTCCCATAACCGGCACAAATCTTACCAATTGCACATAGTGAACGCTCAGAATGCCCCCCTAGCGATGGTTCAGAGTTTCAAATACCTTGGGGTCATCTGGGATAGAACCCTTTCTTTCACTCATCACATTGACCTAGTAGCTAAAGCAGCCAATGCTAGGATTGTCCAACTATTTAGGCGCAAGCACTACCTAACAGATTGTGCCCTAAACCTAGCTGTTACCAGTTCTGTCCTATCTGTGATTGATTACGGACTGGTAAGTATACGGCGCTGCTGCTGATACGACCCTCAAGAAGGTCAAAGTGGCCCTCAACAAAGCCTGCCGGCTTGTCCTAGATGCTCCCCACCTAACACATACCTGTGATCTCTATTCCCAGTCAGGGTGGCTAAACTTGGACTCTAGAATCTGGTACCAGGTATGCCTTCTAGCTAAAAAGTCTATGCTAGGGCTTGTATCTCCTGGAGTTCAAATCAAACCCTTTTCTCCCCCACCGACAATACCTGCACCACTAGGGGGTCCAACATCCTGACCTTAAAAATCCCTTTCTGCCGCACTGCCCAGGGCCAGTGCTCCTTCTTATATCATGCTCCCCTCTGACTGAACTCTCTCAGCGAGGACATGCTATCCAGTACTAAACTCGGCCCATTCAAAGCTAAGCTTCGTGACTATCTTGCAACCATAAGCTGTTGCGACTGCTACTTTTAACCTGCTCAAGCCCCTACCAACACCTCCACTCCCCCCCCCACATCCTCCTGCCTTCATATTTCTCTCAGTGCCTCCCACAGTATCCCCAGCCATGTCCCTCCATCTCCCCCACCCAGACCAACATGCCCCTGCCCCATCCCCCTCACTCCCCTCTATCTACTCCCTCATCTGCTAAATTTTGACAAGGCCTACTTGGCTGCTCCAGTCCTCCCTCACCCCCCTTTAGTCCTTCCTTCACAATCCCTCTCCTCCCCTCCCCTCATCCCCTGCTACCAGTCCCTCCCCTTCCATGGTCCTCTCTCCTTCTCCTGCCTTGCATTATTAGTGCACTTATGGTGCATGTGATTTTGTTGCTGCACATACTGTACCATAATATCTGTACTTTAATAATCCTACATGTTAAACGGCTGTATCTGAACTGCCTGTTTGTTTTCTTTAACACCGTTTTGACTTGTATAATTTAATTACTATATCCCTGTTTTGCTATGACATGGAACCTTTGTAAACGAGCTTCCAGCTCAAAGGTTGTAATCCAAGATTTCAATAAATAAATAAAGTCACCCACACGCTGTCTGCAAACAAGGACTGTGGCAACCAGTATCCAACATACTGACTGCAAACAAGGACTGCAGTGACTAGTCAGTCACTCACACTCAGTCTGTAAACAGGGGCTGTAGCAACCAGTCACCTGCACTCGGTCTGCAGACAGGGACTGCAGTGACCAGTCACCCATACTCAGCAAACAGGGACTGTAGCAACCAGTCACCCACACTCCTTCTGCAACAGGGATTACAGCGACCAGCCGTACATGTTCGAGTTGCAAACAGGTACTGTAGTGACCAGTCACCCACACAGTGTCTGCAAATAGGGACTGTAGCAACCAGTCACCCATGTGCTGCCTGCAAACAGGTACTGTAGTGATCAGTCACCCACACAGTGTCTGCCAACAGGGACTGTAGCAACCAGTCACCCACACGTGGTCTGTAAACAGGGACTGTAGCAACCAGTCACCCACACGCGGTCTGTAAACAGGGACTGTAGTGACCAGTCACCCACGTGCTGCCTGCAAACAGGGACTATAGTGACCAGTCACCCACACAGTGTCTGCAAACGGACTGTGGCAACCAGTCATCCATACAGTGTCTGCAAATGGACTGTAGCGATCAGATACCCACTCATTCTGCTAAAAATCTGTATCCTATGCCATCGAGTGCAAAGTAGGACTACAGTTTACAATTTAGATCTTTTGACAGTTCAGTGAACTAGAATATCCTATGCTATAAAACTATATACGCAATAGTGATAAGATGAAAACCACATCAAAACCATTGTACAAATTTACACGACCTGAAGTTGTAGGTCTCAAGTTAAGTAATTGTTTTTTTCGTACTCATATTTACAGGAACACTGTCTTCTACCAGGGACTGTAGCAGCAGTCATCCACACACTGTCTGCAAACAAGAACTGGAGTGACCAGTCACCAGCACTGTGTCTGCAAACAGGAACTGTAGTGACCAGACACCCACACACTGTCTGCAAACAGGAACTGTAGTGATCAGACACCCACACTCTGTCTGCAAACAGGGACTGTAGCGACCAGACACCCACACACTGTCTGCAAACAGGAACTGTAGCGACCAGACACCCACACACTGTCTGCAAACAGGAACTGTAGCGACCAGACACCCACACACTGTCTGCAAACAGGGACTGTAGCGACCAGACACCCACACACTGTCTGCAAACAGGAACTGTAGCGATCAGACACCCACACTCTGTCTGCAAACAGGCACTGTAGCGACCAGACACCCACACACTGTCTGCAAACAGGGACTGTAGCGATCAGACACCCACACTCTGTCTGCAAACAGGAACTGTAGTGATCAGACACCCACACTCTGTCTGCAAACAGGGACTGTAGCAACCAGTCACCCACACACTGTCTGCAAACAGGAACTGTAGTGATCAGACACCCACACTCTATCTGCAAACAGGGACTGTAGCGACCAGACACCCACACACTGTCTGCAAACAGGAACTGTAGTGATCAGACACCCACACTCTGTCTGCAAACAGGGACTGTAGCAACCAGTCATCCACATGCCGCCTGTAAATAGGGACACTTGTGAAAACATTTTGTAATGACCAACTAGCCTCTTACCCCCGCTCACTGAAAACCCGTTTTATTAAACATACAGAAGTGTCATCGAAAGCCAGGCCACTCCATTCCAAAGATTCTCCTACCTGTCAGGATATGAGCAAAGGCATAGCGGCGTGTAATTTTCAGTGCTGGGTGTTTTGGTCCGAAGACATCCAACAAGAAGGCTGCCAGGCTGCAGAGAATGCCCAGGAAACAGAAGGCAGCGATGACCCGGAGTAGGAGCAGCGCCTGTTTGTTCATGCAGTACTCTGCAGGGACAAAAGAAAATAGCTCCTGAGTGCAGCACAGAGAAGGTTGTTTGGGGAGGATATTTACCCACAATAACTCAGCTGAGATGGTAATATTCAGTGGGGGGGCCTGCTTCTACCTCATTTTACTGCTTGGTGGGCTGACGCTCTGAGATATTAGGTGACATGCAGTAAGCGGCTGTAGTGTGATCTGAAGCTGGGTCCTCCGTTACCAAACCTGTGGTCTGATCTGTAGAGTACCTTGCCTCTAAAGTCTCAACCTCCCTGTTTAAAGGAGTACTACACCCTCATTTCTTGTAAACGTTATTTCCTTGTCAACAGACGACTCTTTTCATGCAGCTGTTGGGGATATATGTGTCTGCTTTAGTTTATTTTCACTGTTCGTACCGCCACTGTAATTAGCCTGAGGGTCTCCATTTTCTGATCACTGAAATCTCATTGCCCCCGACAGCTGCATCAGCATATGACAATGTGATGCCACAGCACCCATTTACACCAGGTAGCTCTACACTAAAAGTACACATGGCCTGAAAAAACTCTCTGGAAACACACAGACTGAATGCAGTTCAAATGGAAAATCTCTGCATTACAGCAAAGACAGTTTGCAAAGTTAACTGAAGGTAAATGTGGGCGCTGACACATCATGTTCTCATATGCTAATACAGCTGTCAGGCACAATGAAATTTCAACAAGCAGAAAATGGAGACCCTCAGGCTAGTTACAGGGACTGGTGTGACCAGTTTAAATAAACGAAAGCAAACTCATATATTCCCAACAACTACATGAAAAAAACTGTCTGTTGACAACAAAACACATAATAATTACGAACTATAAGTAATAAGTACTCCTTTAAAAATGACTGTCCATCAAGAAAATGAAAAGGTTTAGGAAACAGTTACTGGGCTGGGGTTTTCTAGGCTGCCCAAAGTCAGTGGAAAATGTCAACAGAAGTCTGTGAAGGCCTGCAGAACCCAAGTAAAACTGAATTTATTCTCACTGTCAGGCAGTAATGTCTTGCCCTAACCCTAGCACCATCAGTGTGAGGACACAGGGATGCCTTAATCCATGTGTGAAAAGTGACCATGGCAACAACTTCCACAGTCTGGGTGTGAACAGAGACAGTCAGCAACCACTTCTACAGGGATGTCACCATCTGAGTGTGAACAGTAACAATCCAAACTACTTCTTCCACAGTCTGTGCGTAAACAGTGACTGTGGTGAGTGCAAACAGTGACTATGGCAGAGACCGTGGTGTCTGCTTCAACAGTCCAAGTGTACACACTCACTGCAGAGGCAGCTTCCACAGTATGAGTGTAAACGGTGACTGTGAAAACTGTTTGCACAGTCCGGGTATAAACAGTGACAGTGGCAACTTCCACAGCCTGAGTGTGAGTAGGGACTGTGGCAACTGCATCCACAGGGATGCCATGGTCCAAGCATGAAGACTCACCCTGACAACTACTTCCACTGCCTGAGTGTGAACAGGGACAGTTTGCAGCTGCTTCCATAGAAGTGCTTCAGTCTGTGTGTTAACAATGACCACTGCAACAGCTTCCACAGTCCGAGTGTAAACAGTGTAACTGTGGCTAATGTTTCAGTAGTCACAGTGTAAAGAGTGACCATGGTCATGGCTGTCCAAGTGTGACCATGCTAACTGTTTGCACAAGGACACTACAATCTGAGTGTGAACAAAGACCATGGTGACTGTTTCAACAGTCCAAATGTAAACAGTGATAGTCCCAGTGTGAGCAGAGAACACAGCCATTGCTTCCACAGGGATGCCACAGTCCAAATGTGAGGAGTGACCACGGCAACTTGTTCCACAGACCCTAATGTGAACTGTGACAATGCTGAGTGCTTCTACAGGGACACTACAACTCAAGTGTGAACAGTGACCATGGTGACTGCTGTCATAATTATGCCAAAGTCTGAGTGTTAAAGGCAACTGTAGCAACTGTTTACACACTGCGAAGGTGAACTGTGACCATGCTGAATGACTGCAGTTTGAATGTGAGGAGTATACACAGGGATGGTTGCACAGAGGGTCAGGGACTTGAAACTGAAGATGTGCTAAAGTTCAAGCGTCATCAAAGACCATGGCAACTACTTTCACAGGGATGTTTCAGGCCAAGTGTGAACAGTTGCCATGGTGACTGCGTCCACTTCTAAGTGTGAATAGATATCGTGGTGGCTGCTTCCACAGTCCATGTGTGAACAGTGGCCATGACGAATGCTTCCACAGTGTAAGTATGAACAGCGACGGTGGCAACTGCTTCCTCACAGATGCCAGTCCTTAAATGAGAGCAGACATACCTGTCAACTGTCACACATTACAAGGTACGTCACTGATTTTATCCCTCAGAAACCCTCTGTCCCACATTGAGAAGGTGACATTCCACACTGACCACTGAGACTTTCAAGCAGGAATGTATAATAAGATGCGAGGTTATCAGCAAACATTATAAACATTACTGCACTTATTTCCACAGTATTTTGAGCTTGCAATGTCATGTTTGATGATGTGTCACACATTCTGTCCAGTTGTCACACATTTCGGTGATAAAAGGTTGAGAGGTATGAGAGCAGAGATCGACACACACACACACCCGTGCCCCTGTTCGTACCTTCCAGTAGCTCTGTGTCCACCGAGCCCAGCACATCCGCGACTCCGAGCTCTTGCCGTGGGCACGTCCCACCATGGATCCGCAGCCAGGCTGGCTCTGCCAGAGCAGTGCAGAGCGCTGTGATGGAAAGCGCCCCCGGCAGCGCCGATGCCAGGCTCCGTTCTGGCTGCTTTGGGAGGGTGCCACCTCCACCTGCTGCCCGCCGCCTGCGTCCCCCACTACCAGGCAGCCCAGAGCCACCAGCCGCATACATTGTCTGGCCTTGACTGCAGCCACTTACTGGGAGTAATCAGACAGAAAACCAACTAGTCCTGCCAATACAGGGAAATGGACCCTTCAAGAAACCTGACCACGAAAACTGCTGGAACGGATCCAGCCTGGGCTTACAGATATAACCTTCACCAGGGTCCCCGACTACAGGAGCCCCGCCCGGCGTCAATTAAATAGGAATCAGGCCTGCTGTGTCGTGACCGGTAGGTTACCGACCAACGCCGGGCGCTAAGGGCCGTAACGGACCGCCACCTGATGAATATGAATGAGGTTCCTAAATATTAACGGATGTCCAGAGACTTGAGTTGGGGCTCTCAGTGTTTGCCCGGCCAGGCCCACAACCTCCCTCCTCCCTGCCCGATCCCGACACTGATCGCTGCCGCCTAACGTCCCTCCCACTCCCAGTACTAGAAACCGAACGCGCGACCCAGACGCACCGAGTGCCATGCACGGAACCGAGCCGAATCACAAAGAGCCTGTCAACCCAACACTCGGCTCGGCTGAAGCAATAGCCATTTCCTGTTTCTCCTGCACGCACGTAAGGTATTGCGTCATGTCGTCATCAGCGATGGGCGGCGACGTCTACCGCGCTGCATCCTGGGAGTTGTAGTCCCCTCAACCTGAAGTGGCACACTAAACTGAAAGCTTGATTCTAGGTGCGACCTGGGAGTACAAGGAAGTTAAGTGACTTGCAATGCTCAGGGTCACACAGTATGCAAGAGGGGGCTGTGGGATTCCTTAACTACAGCGCTATACTGCCCCCGCATGCGTTATAAGGTGCTGGTAGCACAAAACTCAAACTCTTTTCCTGTTTGTTGTGGCTGGCCGGGTGTCTGCATCACAGCCGCTCCGAAGGCGACGTTGCCATGGATATACCGTGCCTGTGGGTTGGGTTGCATCGTCAGAGGCGGAGCTGGAACGGTAGCGAGCACCCAGTGCCGTCACGTGGTACAGGGATACTACAATTCCCGGAGTGCAGTGCGGAGCGACGCTGACCGGAAGTAAGGGGAGCACGCGAGGAGGGAGCGGAGCGGCCGACCGGCGACTAGTGAGGGACAGTGTGATGTCAGTCTAATTACAGAGTGGCGGAATCCGCACTGAGGGGCACTTCACATCTCCGGATAGGCGCGGAACTCTTCCCAAAAGGTCATTCAACTGGGAAGCGACGGAGTTCTGTATTCCTGGCTACTGTAACCGGTATAGAGCCAGTGACGGGCTATAACCAAACCGGTAATCATAGTGTGTCATTCCGAGCCACTGCAGGGCAGGGTGTGGGCTACTGGTGACTGTTAAGTGATGCCTCTGTAATGAGGGGTGGTGGGCTACTGGTGACAGCTCATTCTGGATTGTATAACGAGGGGTGGGGTTACTGGTGACAGCTCATTCTGGACTGTATAACGAGAGGTGGGGGTTACTGGTGACAGCTCATTCTGGACTGTATAACGAGGGGTGGGGTTACTGGTGACAGCTCATTCTGGACTGTATAACGAGGGGTGGGGTTACTGGTGACAGCTCATTCTGGACTGTATAACGAGGGGTGGGGTTACTGGTGACAGCTCATTCTGGACTGTATAACGAGGGGTGGGGTTACTGGTGACAGCTCATTCTGGACTGTATAACGAGGGGTGGGGTTACTGGTGACAGCTCATTCTGGACTGTATAACGAGGGGTGGGGTTACTGGTGACAGCTCATTCTGGACTGTGTAACGAGGGGTGGGGGTTACTGGTGACAGCTCATTCTGGACTGTGTAACGAGGGGTGGGGGTTACTGGTGACAGCTCATTATGGACTGTGTAACGAGGGAAGGGGGTTACTGGTGACACCGTGACAGCTCATTCTGGACTGTATAACGAGGGGGTGGGTTACTGCTGACAGCTCATTATGGACTGTGTAACGAGGGAAGGGGGTTACTGGTGACACCGTGACAGCTCATTCTGGACTGTATAACGAGGGGTGGGGGTTACTGGTGACAGCTCATTATGGACTGTATAACGAGGGGTGGGGTTACTGGTGACAGCTCATTCTGGACTGTATAACGAGGGTGGGGGGTTACTGGTGACAGCTCATTCTGGACTGTATAACGAGGGTGGGGTTACTGGTGACAGCTCATTCTGGACTGTATAACGAGGGGGTTACTGGTGACAGCTCATTCTGGACTGTGTAACGAGGGGTGGGGTTACTGGTGACAGCTCATTATGGACTGTGTAACGAGGGGTGGGGTTGGTGACACCGTGACAGCTCATTCTGGACTGTATAACGAGGGTGGGTTACTGCTGACAGCTCATTATGGATTGTATAACGAGGGTGGGGTTACTGGTGACAGCTCATTCTGGACTGTATAACGAGAGGTGGGGTTACTGGTGACAGCTCATTATGGACTGTATAACGAGGGGTGGGGGTTACTGGTGACAGCTCATTATGGACTGTATAACGAGGGGTAGGGGTTACTGGTGACAGCTCATTCTGGACTGTATAACGAGGGGTGGGGTTACTGGTGCCAGCTCATTATGGACTGTATAACGAGGGGTGGGGGTTACTGGTGACAGCTCATTATGGACTGTATAACGAGGGGTGGGGGTTACTGGTGACAGCTCATTATGGACTGTATAACGAGGGGGGGGGTTACTGGTGACAGCTCATTATGGACTGTATAACGAGGGGTGGGGTTACTGGTGACAGCTCATTATGGACTGTATAACGAGGGTGGGGTTACTGGTGACAGCTCATTATGGACTGTATAACGAGGGGGGGGGTTACTGGTGACAGCTCATTATGGACTGTATAACGAGGGGGGGGTTACTGGTGACAGCTCATTCTGGACTGTATAACGAGGGGTGGGGTTACTGGTGACAGCTCATTATGGACTGTATAACGAGGGGTGGGGGTTACTGGTGACAGCTCATTATGGACTGTATAACGAGGGGTGGGGGTTACTGGTGACAGCTCATTATGGACTGTATAACGAGGGTGGGGTTACTGGTGACAGCTCATTATGGACTGTATAACGAGGGTGGGGTTACTGGTGACAGCTCATTATGGACTGTATAACGAGGGGTGGGGGTTACTGGTGACAGCTCATTATGGACTGTATAACGAGGGTTGGGGGTTACTGGTGACAGCTCATTATGGACTGTATAACGAGGGGTGGGGGTTACTGGTGACAGCTCATTATGGACTGTATAACGAGGGGGGGGTTACAGGTGACAGCTCATTATGGACTGTATAACGAGGGGTGGGGTTACTGGTGACAGCTCATTATGGATTGTATAACGACTGGTGGGGTTACCGGTGACACCGTGACAGCTCATTATGGACTGTATAACGAGGGGGTGGGTTAGTGGTGACAGCTCATTATGGATTGTATAACGAGGGGTGGGGGTTACTGGTGACAGCTCATTCTGGACTGTATAACGAGGGGTGGGGTTACTGGTGACAGCTCATTATGGACTATATAACGAGGGTTGGGGGTTACCGGTGACAGCTCATTATGGACTGTATAACTAGGGGTGGGGGTTACTGGTGACAGCTTATTGTGTCCTGTATAACGGAGGGGTTACTGGTGACAGCTCATTATGGACTGTATAACGAGGGGTGGGGTTACTGGTGACAGCTCATTATGGACTGTATAACGAGGGTGGGGGTTACTGGTGACAGCTCATTATGGACTGTATAACGAGGGGTGGGGTTATTGGTGACAGCTCATTATGGACTGTATAACGAGGGGTGGGGTTACTGGTGACTGCTCATTATGGACTGTATAACGAGGGGTGGGGGTTACTGGTGACAGCTCATTATGGACTGTATAACAAAGGATGGGGGTTACTAGTAACAGCTCGTTATGGACTATATAATACTTAAAAGTACTTAATATTTTAATTAATTGTTATTAATATCCTTGCTTGAAAGGGATTAATAGAGTAAACCGAGAGGGGTTGTTCAGACTGAAGGCGGAAGGGACCATGAGGGGTCATAGCCTGAAACTGGTTGGTGGAGAAGTATAGATGAGACCTGAGAAAGCATTGCTTCATGGAAAGGGTTGTGATGCCTTGGCATGCGCTACCTGAGGAGTTGTTATCAAGGGAATGAGTGGGAGGTTTTATTTTTATCTATTGAATTTTGGTTACCGGGTAGGCCCTGTGAGACAAGACAGTCCCTGTTTCAGGGGCGACCCAGGAAGTGCAGTACATTGATAGTGCAATCATTGGTACAAGAAATTTGACCAGGAGTAGTAACACGTCAAAAGAGTATAACATTTACATACAGCAATGCAAATTAAAAAAAAAAAAAAAAAGAAAAGTAACACTCAGTCAAGAGTCTTGCATGCAGACATCATGTACACTTTTTTTTTTTTTTTTGTAGTCTGAAATAAGAAGATAGAGAGTGGAAGGGTATGTTGGGAGAATCACGCTAGGAGTAAACAGGAGTCAGTGGAAGCAGAGCAAGATGGGGCAGTTAGGTGAGATAATGACGAGCTTTAAAACTGAGAGAGGGAGGAGCAGGCCAGAATAGAAGGGGGTGGAGAATTCCAGCAGGACACAGCCAAGAAAGCAAACGATCTCCAAGCCATGGAGAGTCGTAGGTTTGGCACAGATAGAAGGAGACAGATCTTTCAGGTATTTGTAATCCTAGACTTGATAAATAAAGATCTGAGGGCACGTCGGAGGAGATGACGTTGAACAGTACCAGCGAGGCAAGGAGGAGTGAAGCAATGGACAAGCTTATGAATAAAGCTTAGTGTAGCATAATGTAATTTTGATTCATAGGGCAGCCAACCCAGGGCTGATAGGACATCACAGTGGTGATGCCGAGCATTGTTCCCTAGTGCAAATCTACCCACCCTATGGTAGGCCTGTGAGAGGTGAGATTGAACGGATGCGGTAGTAGA
The DNA here is from genome assembly GCA_016271365.2 of Neoceratodus forsteri. Taxonomy (NCBI): domain Eukaryota; kingdom Metazoa; phylum Chordata; order Ceratodontiformes; family Ceratodontidae; genus Neoceratodus; species Neoceratodus forsteri. The sequence continues at coordinate 3,831,728 of JADMNL010000026.1, forward strand.
GAGCAGTAAGGGAGCCTCATACATGAGAGGTAGGAGGGTAGTATCCGCAATCTTCTGGCAGGAGGACAGTGTAAGGAATGGACGGATGCGGTAGAGGACACCAAAGTTTTGGTTTATAGTTTTGGTGAGGGCTGTAACATGGGCATCAAGGGTAAGTGGTAAGTGAGGGCTGTATGGTGACTCCTAAGTATGTAAAGAACCTTACAGTTTCAAGTGCATCTCCAGTATGTGAGAGTACAGCCAGAGGGGGAGGGCTGGTGTGGATGAGCTGGTGAACAACTTACACTTTATTCTCTTAGTATCGAGGTCAAGCTGCTTCTGAGGGAACCAACCTTCAAGGGTGTGGAAGTCTGAGGCTAGTGTTGAATTAAGTCATCCTACATCAGTGGAAGAACGGTAGATGATAGCATCATCTGCATATAGGTGACCAGAGGGCCCACCACAGTTGTTAGGGAGGTCATTAATATACAGAGAAAAAAATAATGGGCCCGGTATGGAGCCCTGGGGGACACCATGGATGATGGATCTCTGGTCAGATGGGGAGCCTGCCCATTTTACTGTTTGGGTACGGCCGTAGAGGTAACTTTGGATACAAGTCAGGCCATGGACATCTAGACCAAGGACACGCAGTTGTTGTACATATGAACATATGAAGAAGCCAGCAGAAGAAGGCCATGTGGTCTATCAAGTGTGCTTGCATGGCAGGGTCCATAGCTTGAGCTGATGTCCCTGCCCTCCTTCCCCATTTCTCCCATCCTTCCTACCCATGACCCTTACCCTCCCCCTGTGCCTGTCCCATCCTCTCTTAAAGCTGCCCACTGTCTTCAACGAGATTACCTCTTCTGGCAGCGCATTCCAAGTGTTCACCACCCTCTCTGTGAAGAAGTGCTTCCTGGCCTCTTCTTTTTTTTTTTTTTTCTTGTAGCAGAAGGCCATGATTGACCAAGTCAACGGCCTTGGTCAGGTCTGCAAAGACACTAGGGCACAGTGTCACCTCCACAGTCCATTTCACGGAATATGTCAGAGGTGACTTCAATCAGAGCTGTAAGCCAGGGCTTGACAAATCCCATAGCCTGACATTCTGGACAACAATATTTTAATGTGAGACAAGCATTCTGTCATTAACTGGTTGTCCCACGGCCAACCATGCTGCTCCTTTTTTTTTTTTTTAATTACCTCCAGGACCTCCAGAGCGCAGCACGCTGCAGCAGCAGTATCAGCATCGCTCCCGACTCGAGTCCCAGTGATGAAGAGGACCTCCAGATGGCAGCAGCAGTACCAGCACCACTCCTGGTGGGGCAGAGTCACCTGATCGCTACACTAGTGTGTCATGTGGCATCAGGGACACGTAGCACCACCAGCGGAAACGAGCTGAAGAGCAGGGGCACTTGGCACGACCAGCGGGAGCAAGCAAAAGACCAGCAAAGGAACAAGCTCCCCCGCAGTCACATGGATTGGCCCGATCCAGCCAGACTGATAGGCAGGCAGCCTATTGCCGAGCTGCGACTGCCTGTCAGTTCTGGCTATTGGCAGGGGCGGAGCAGAATGGGGAGTACAGCTTGGCGACCATTGCAGTAGGCGCCATTCAGAGCTGACTCTCCGTTTAGGAAGGACACATTTATTGTCTCACTTAGCAAGCACTACTCTGTATGATTGTGTAAATTTGGATTTTGTGACTGTGTGTGTGTCTGCAAACTAACTATCCACAACTTGAACTGAAGGGGCACTGGTTTAAAAAAAAAAAAAAAAAACGGAAAGGATTACGGAAAAAAACTAAATTGGGAGGGGGTTGAAAGAGCATCGTGGGGTTGGGGACTCGGATGACGGGCACAGGTGGACATCTGGGCTGTCCCTGTGGGGACAAGACGTCAAGGGCACAACAGCAATCAAGTGTAAAAGAGCTGCCAGCAAACAAACAAACAAAAAAAGACCGGAGTAAAAAATAAAAGATTTAAATAAGTTCCAGCAGGCAGCATTATTACTACTCACTGTTTAGCATATCAACAGTGCAGTGCAATGGGTTCTTTTCTCTACAGATTGAGTTTTTTTGGAGGGAGTGGAGGATTGAAGACCTTTACTGAACACAACACTTCCTCTTAAAATAAAAAGTTCAGCAAATCTATAAGTAAATTATTAATCAAAAGTACTAATTATAGATTTGCAGAAGGGGGTGTGTTTCTGAGCCTGATAGGAACTCAGCAGCAACAAACAAGGAAAGGATTTGACTGGGAGGGAGGAGAAAACTAAAAAATATAGATAAAAAAAAAATATATATATATATATATATATTTTGTTGAACAAAAAAAACTTAGCAGCTGAGCTAGCTTTATATATAGCTTGAGCTAAATACAGTAAACTGAAATATACCAAGGGAGAAAACCCTTTTTTTTTTTGTTTTTTGAGGAAAAAAATGACCCTATTCTTACTGCTCCGAGCTACATTGGTGGACGGGGGTGGGTGGGTGTGTGTGTGTGTGTTTGTTTCTGTGAGACCCGAACCTGCCCTGAGTGTAGAAGAGGGACTTGGGGAACAACAACAGATGAGGACTTACTAGAAATAAACTATACCAAGTGGAAAAGCATTTTTTGAGAATAAAAAAATAAACCCTGTTTGAGTTGGTGGTGGTGTGTGTGTGTGTGTGTGTGTGTGTGTGTGTGTGTGTGTGTGTGTCTGTGAGTCAGACCGAAGCTGACCTGAGAGGGTAGAGGAAAGGGAAAAGGCATTTTTGGGGCTACAGAAAAAAGATTAAACCCTAGCTATATAATTTGGTGGAGGGGTGTGTGTGGCTGTGAGACCGAATTAGCTCTCCTGAGAGGTTAGAGGAAAGGAAAAAGCATTTTTGGGCTGCAGAAAAAAAAATAAAAATAAACCTAGCTAGCTATGTGACCAATACCATTGGTGGAGGTGTGTGTGTGTGTGTGTGTGTGTGTGTGTGTGTGTGTGCTGTGAGGCCGAAGCTGCCCTGAGAGGGTAGAGGAAAGGGGGGGAAAGCATTTTTTGGGTGCTTGTGTTACAGGAAAAAAAAGCACCTAGCTAGCTAAAGTGAAAGACCCAGACTACTGTGTACGGTATTATAGTATTAGTTAGTACCACACCTGAGTGTCCTGTCCTGCTACTACTAGTACTCCCTCCTGTTGCTCTCTAGTCCCCACCCACTCCTACCTACTTTGTCCTGCTCTCATGCTGTTGTATGTAAACATAAGCACAACAGCTTTAAACTAAAAAATACACAACACACAGAAAGATAATATAAAGTAGAGTTTTATTGTGTACAACAATCTTGAATATTTCACAATTGCATATGTGTTTAAAAAAATGCAAAGAAATAAGCCTAAGCAAACAACTCTATTTTCCCTTTGGACTGGGAAAAAATCCTCCTCCATGTCATCTTCATCAGGAACAAAAGCAAGGAGCCAGAGCCTGCTTCACAGTCTGAGAGCCAGCCCCAGCACCCCCGGCCCTAGTCAGGAAAACAACCAAAATAATGGTTCTCAGTCTGGGTCTGTGTTTGTAGACATAACAGGTGATCAGTCTGACTTGACCGTGACCATACCAATTTCTGAAACAACAGAATGACAGCAGCAGCAGTTCTGTGGTGGCAGTCACAGTGCCATCATCACGTTCTGGTTCAGTAAAGCAGCTAAAGTGACCTTTGATTTTAGATGAGGAAATAACAGACTTAAACACTGAGAAAAGAAGCAAAGGTGAAAAACGTGACATAGAAAAAAGGGCTCGAACTTTTCACCATCAATGGCTAAATCAGTTTACCTGGTTAAGGTATGATGACAAAAAAATGCGTCATGTACTGCTCAGTCTGTGAGAAATATCCCACTCTTGCGACTCCTGCTTATTCCCAAAAAATGTATGTGTTTGCCACGGGTTCAGATAATTTCAGAACTGAGTCAGTGAGAGCCATGAGAAATCAAATCCACATATAATCTGTGTAAGCCAGCATAGTCACGAAACTGGTCAACGTGCAGTCAATTTTAACATATCTGAAACAGCACTATATCACGCATTTTCTCAAACGGAGGAAGCCACCAAAAATAAAATGAGCCGTTTATTTAACACCGTATATTCCTTGGCTAAAAATTTACGTCCTTTCTCAGATATGGAGTGGCTTTGCACATAGCAAGACAAAAATGGGGTTAAACTCGGCAGCAATTACACAAATGGTAAACAGGCCAGATATTTCTGTAACGCAATATCAGCTGTCATGTATAAAACACAGATCCAGACAGTCAAAAATACAAAATATGTTACCGTTTTTGCAGATGGCAGTACAGATGCAAGCATAGTAGAGTGGGAAAATGTTTTCCTTTGTTTTGTTGATGGTGCAGAAAAAAAGGTTACAACTGTGTTAATTATAGCTGTATCGCTAGAACATTCTCACGCAAATGGAGTTTTTTAAGCAATAAGCTCTGCGCTGGAGTCTATTGTTCTTTCTTTTGCGGACCTTAACGATGTGAGCAAGCTTGGACCGGTTCTCATATCTGCCAACTTTGATGGTGCCAGTGTGATGATGGGCCATGCAGGTGGCAGCATAGCAAAAATCCGAGAACACGTCCTCACTGTAATACCCATGCATTGCATAGCCCACAAACGGGAGTTAGCAGTTCTCGATGTCATGAAAAAAAATCCCTTTGTTCAAAAAGTAGAAAACGCCCTGAAAGGAATTTTTAAATCTTACCACTACAGCCCCAAGAAACATAGGGAACTGCAGGAAACGGCAGATGTCATACACAGTGAACTGGCTCATTTCAGTACAATAAAGCAAGTCCGTTTACTTGCAAGTAAGACACGTTCAGTTCATGCTGTTCAAGTCAACCTGCCCACAGTAGTTTAACATCTCGAACATGTCGCAAACTCTGCTGGTGATGATGGTGCCAAAGCAAAGGCCCTTCTAAGAGATGCGCACTCGGTACAGTTTGTAAAATCACTGTTTATTCTTCAAGATTTTTTGCCAGTATTGAAAAATCTATCACTTGAATTTCAAAAGGATGACCTGCTAATATTGGAAGTCTCCCAACTCATCGAGACATGGTTACTTTAGTTGACGGAGCTAAAAATAAGACCTGGAAAGTCTGACATAATTTCTAAACCAATATAATCCTGCAGAGGAATGCATGAACTATCTCATTTCAAAACGTGGCAGTGTGGACAAGATTGCTCCTTTAACCTTCAAAGGGATTAGACTACTTTCACAAGTTTTTTTTCTGAAGATCACGCAACCAGTATAAAAAGGGAGTATTCTGCATTAAAAGCAATGCTTAAGTCTGCAGTTGATAAGCCATATCTGCAAGTGTATTCACGACTACTGCGAGAGAGACCGGCCCAGCTTGCTCACATCCGTGACCTAATAAACATGTTACTGGCTATGAGCGTGTCTACAGCTAAATGTGAGAGTATTCTCCATTCAGAATCTTATAAAAATAAAAATAAGTTTGGCTGATGACACACTCCAGTCACTTCTGCTAATAGCAGTTGAAGGTCCTGCATTAGACAGCTTTGATCCGGATCAAGACATCAACCACTGGCTACTATCTGGTCCTGGCACACGCCATGTTCATGGTCATGCTAGTTCAACTACTAGTTTCTGCTGATTTTAGATTCACATGAAAATGTCCCTGAGACTGTCGCTGGTGGTGGTGATGACGACGACGACTCTGAATTATGATGCTCCGACTGGAGCAAGGCAGCTCAGGCTTCCTATAACTTTTCCTGTGCTGATGCTCCCACTGTGCTGCTGGCGCTGCTGCACGATGCTCCCACTGTGCTGCTGGTGCTGCTGCACGATGCTCCCACTGTGCTGCTGGCGCTGCTGCACGATGCTCCCACTGTGCTGCTGGCGCTGCTGCACGATGCTCCCACTGTGCTGCTGGCGCTGCTGCTGCTACTACACTGGCTGCTGCTCGCTTGATAATTCTGTCACAATCCTCTCCATCCTGACCAAAAAAAGAAAACATTCATATCAATCGCCTTATTGTTTGTTACAAAACGAAATAACCGATACTACAATAAATCCTTTTAGTTTTTTTGTATTTTATACTTTGCATTAAAAATGTCATTGTATACCTGGACTACCAACTCAAGCACCGGGACAACTACTTTTTGACAAGCCACTTGTCCGTGGACAAGTACTTAATTTTAAAATGTGTCAAGCCCTGCTGTAAGCGTACTGTGGTTTTTCCTAAATCCATGCTGAGAGCTTGAGAGCAGATGGTGGAGGTCAAGGTAATCCTGCAGGTGGTCATAAATTGTACGCTCTTGTATTTTGGCTAGGGGGCACAGTAATGAGATAGGCCAGAAATGTTCCACTGTCGAGTCAGGACCTTCCTTGTGGATGGGGATGACCGCCGCTACTTTCCATTTTTCAGGGACGGTTCCAGTGAGGAAGGATTGATTAAACAAGTCACGAACAGGGTAGGCTAGGGCTCCTGCTCCTATCTTAAAGAATTTAGGTTCTGGAGTGTTATGGCCAGGTGAGCTGTCAACCTTCAGATTCCTGAGGAGACGGTGAACCTCATCAAGTGTTGCAAGCTTTAGGTGGAAGGCAGGGCGTTCCATTGAGGCGTCTGTAGACTGTGGGTCAGGCTGGGGGGAGTGGAATAACCAGAAAATAGTGATGTGTACCTATCCAGATTGGTGAAGAAATCATTGAAGCCAGTGGCAATGGAGGAGGGGTCTGTGAGAGTGACCCCCCTGGGCTTCATGGGAACTGCGGGTCTCAGGGGTGTTACCCTTTAAGAGGGAGTTAACCTGTCTCCAAAATTCCTTCGGATTACTGAGATGCTCAGTCTGGAGTCTCTCTTGAAGTGGAGTAGTTTTGCTTTTTGGATTGAGTTCTTGCAGTTGTTCGTTAGCTGCTTATAAGTTTGCCAGTCCGTATGTTGCCCAGTATCCTCCATGTCATATCTCGAGATGACATGAGCTGTCTTAACTCCTTGATGAGCCACGGAGCTTTAACACCTTTTGCCTGGCATCTCTTTAAAGGGGCATGTTGGTCAACAATGTTAGTGAATTTCGCCACAAAATAATCTAGTGCCAAGTTACCATCTGGCAAGGTGTTGATAGGCTCCAAGTTCCCTGATGGTATCCACGAAGGTGTTGGCGCCAAATCTGGACATGTCCCATGCCGTAATGATTTTAGGTGGGGGGTTAGGGAAAGTATTGCACCATATGCAGAGAGTTGGTGAGTGGTCACTTAAATTGTCAGAGAGTACCCCATCTGATATAAACTTCGGGGCGCAATTTGTTGCCACTCAGTCAAGTAAAGTATGGTTGTCCATCTTTGTGTTGATCTGAGTACGGTCACCAATCAATTGAACCAGGTTTGAATCAGCCAGGGCAGCAGTCAGCGTGGAGAAGTTTGAATGCAGCCTATTGATATTAAAGTCACCTCCAAGTATAAGGTCGTGCCGCGATAGGTTAGCAAGGGAGGTTAAGAAGGAGGAAAGGCCAGGGACTGCTACATTAGGGGGCATGGACACACAACCCACTATAATTTTTTCTACAGTGGTAAGGGAAAGGAAAATCAATTCGACAGCCGAGGGCCCTGATTCAGACACATGGATTTCAGCCGTGTCTAGATGATCCCTGGCATACATGAGGACATCACCACCCCTTTTTCCAAGGTGATCCTTCCTGAAACATTCGTAGCCAGGCAGAGCAACTTCCTGTTGTTTGATGCATGGTTTCAGCCAGGTCTCAGAGATGCCCAGGGTGTCTGGGTTGTATTGATTAATCCAGGCTTCTTACTCGGGCATCTTAGGTCTGAGACTTTGTACGTTTAAGTGGACAATTTTTAGCCCTTTTGGCAAGTGATGTGATGTGATGTGATGTTGCTGGGGGGGTTGAGGGCAGATGAAGGTATGGCAGGTCCTGGATTTGACTCAGTGTCGCCTGCAGGAGTTAATAGTAGGAGAAGTAATAGGAATGGTCTGATTGATGACGTAAGTAGCTGCTTCATATCTTTAGAATTTGTACTATTGTACCCATGTTGCTGTTGTTCAACTGTTCTCTTTTTGTTGTACTCTCCCAGGTCGTGCCTGAAAATAGTCATTTTATGGCTAGTGCACCTACCCGGTTAACAAAAACTAAATAAATAAGAAGAAAGAGAGGACATTCGCAGTCTTCTGGTGAACCAGCTACCAAGGTATACCAGTCCACGTTTTGGCAGGCAAGGGACTGTAAAAAAACAGTGATGGGTTCAGGATCTAGATGGGACCACGTCAATGTGCAGAGGAGGGTGTGCTAGGGACATGGCTATGCAATAGCAAACTCTAGGATCAGTAAGCAGGATGGAATGAGCAGATCGGTGGACTTTGCCATGGTAAGCTGGCTAGCAGATACAGGTCACAGCCATGATGATTTGATAGGGTGTAAGTAAATTGCAGGGCAGTGCTGCAAGAAAAACTGGAGAGGTAGGGATATTCAGGTACAGACTGGAAGCCTTTTAAGAAGGGATGGGATAGATACATTGGCAGGGTAGAGGTAGGGAGGGTGGAGACCATGGGGACACTGAATGGAAATCGGGAGGGATGAAAGGGGGGGGGGCAGCAGCAGTTATCAAACTGTGAGCAGCATCTCAAGCAGACGCGATAGACCTCAAGGACTAATCTCCTGACATATGTATGTATGTATGTATACCTAGGAGTGGGGGTTTCTGGTGACAGCTCATTATGGACTGTATAACGAGGGGTGGGGGTTACTGGTGACAGCTCATTATGGACTGTATAACGAGGGGTGGGGGTTACTGGTGACAGCTCATTATGGACTATATAGCGAGGGGTACTGGTGACAGCTCATTATGGACTGTATAATGAGGGGTGGGGTTACTGGTGTCAGCACATTATAGACTGTATAACGAGGGGTGGGGGTTACTGGTGACAGCTTGTTATGGGCTGTATAACAAGGGATGGGGTTACTGGTGACTGCTCATTATGGACTGTATAACGAGGGGTGGGGGTCTGCTGGTGACAGCTCAGTGATGGACTCTAATAAGGGGGGTTACTGGTAACAGCTTAGTGATGGACTGTGTAATGAAGGGATGTGGTTGTGTTACTTACTGGTAACATTTGGTGAAGGGTTCTATAATGGGGGTGGGGTGTACTATGCAGGAATGTGTTGGAGCTGCTGATGCTTCCTTTTCTAGAGGGTCTCTGCCATATTTTAAGGCAGTTTCCCTCAATCCCTCAAGTGGGATCCCATATATTCATATAAGGTCTCCCTCACATGATCGGATTATAAATTCATAATAATCTTAGCTTTTGCTGCAAACACCCAAATATACTTCACCTGCAGACCTTGGATCTAGACATGTGTGGGGGGGGGGCACTAGTGGTAAATATGAGACTGCAGTACAACATTATTTCTATGTATGGAGCCTTTCCAAAGTTTAGAACGCTGTCCATGGAATTGTTTAGTACAAATTGAATTAATAAGGACTATGAATAAATGATAATATTTTCAATATTTAACTTATAACCACTGTTGTCAGTGGGTTTGTCACTTTACAGAAAACAATCAAATTTAGACCCAGTTTGGCTTGTATTATATAGACTACCTGCATGAGAGCATCCCTGTGTTCTTCAGTTTTATAAGAGAGACATACTGAGCTATTAAAGGCTTATTTCCAGGTGTGTCCGGGGTGGGGGTTGGGGGTCAGTCAGTAACAGTTGTGCAGCAATACTGTTCTATGGAAACGTCCTCCTTTTCTCCAAGAGTTCATCCGCTACTGCTGCTGACTCGGCTGCTGAATTCATAATCTTCTGCCTGCGACAATGCAGTTTGTTGCTGCTGAAATGATTATGATGTCACAGATGGTTGTGATTTCATCAAAGGGTTAACCAGAAGGAGTACATCAGCAGGAGGGGACAATAATTACGTTTCCATGGAAACAGACCTGGTGAGGCTGAATCATAGGACACAGAATGCAGGAAATAAATAAGAAGCTGAACTATGTCTAAATATATTATTTCAACTTTAAAGCTAGACTGTGAGGATGTAAAACTAATTCAGCTATACATAGCGACTTGAGAAAAGAAACCCAACTATAATTTGCAGGGGAGAGTGGTGGGGCTGGGTTTTTCATGAGAGCTGATAGACGGTAAAGAATAGTTACCAAGTTTTTGAGTGAGGGCTCCTTAATGGGGATTGGTTATTTATTTATCTGTTTTTGTTATGAGGGCACCTGTTGGTGGTGGTGGGTGGGGATTTTTAATACGTTTACATACCCCCCTCCCCACCCCTGCCACCTCATGGGATTACACTGTGTATATCGCACTGAACTGGCTGCATCTAGCGGGCTTGACTGATAGCTTTCTAAACCCCCACAGTTCAAATTATTTCCTGAGCGTACCTGCTGTTGCAGTGCTGAGCGTACCTGCTGTTGCAGTGCTGAGTGTGCCTGCTGTTGCAGTGCTGAGGAACATGAAATACATTTAGTTGGTGCTAACCATTACTTTACACTCTTTAGAAGAAGTGGAGGCAATTTAGGCCCATCAGAGCAGAGAGAGAAGATTTTGGAGAGGTCCTGTGGCAATGAAAGACACGTTGAGCGAGCTGTCCCGGTTTTCTGCTCACCCAGACTCGCGATGCTGGTTTGTGGCTTGGAACCCCACAGGCACTCTTCTAGCCTCTTGTGGAGGAGACCGAACTATCCGGATTTGGGGACAGGAAGGTAAGGGACATCATCTGCAAGGTTGTTGGCAGGCATACTCACCATACACATTTGTGCACAGTTATTGTGGTTTTTTTTTTTTTTGTTTTTTTTTTAAGTACTTGTCCTAAACCATCTGCCTTTTTGTTACTATTGTCATTCTTATCTGGAGTATTTGAATGAGTGTAGACCACTGATTACAGGGGACAGAACTAAGTTTTGCAGCCACTAGCCAGCAGGGCTAGTGATTGGGAATATCCACTGGCCCAACTGATGTACTTACTAATATTTTGCCTTCTCCAGTACAAGCCAGCAGGGCTAATTAAAGGAAAATTTTACTAGCCTGATACAAAATCTGCAAGCATTTGGCTAGTGGGCTGGTGCCAGTTTCGACCCCTGTGATTAGTTTCTGCATCTGTTTACTACATAGCTGTGTGAAGAACCTGTTTAGAGATTAGATGAGACATGTGACAACAATCTGTTTTGTTTTATATGGGTGGAGCAGCAGTTGGAGAGTCTGTACTTAGAGGCAGCAATTGGATGGAGTGTGCACAAAACGGAAATGTGTAGCTACAACATTGATTTTCTGAATGTCTCGGTTGGTTTCTTTTTTTTTTGTTTGTTTGTTTTTTTGTTAATATCATCTTTATTGCAAGTTTCATATTATATTACAGTCCATTGAATAAAAAGGTTACTTACAAGAATCCATAAGTACAGGGTTATAGTTTAGATTTATTTCAACTTGGCAAGGCCAGAGTTCATCAGTATCAGTTGGCCAGTCCAGCACCGTTCTTCATATCCTGGCATCATCCATCTTCCTCTTCCCAATGTATTAGCTGTTCCTGATGGTTAGACTGGGTTACCCTAATACCTTGCTTTCTAAATTACATCTGTTCTACCCAGGTTTTTAATTTGTGTTCAACCCTTTACATCACAATTAGGGTCGCCGTGAGAGGTCCTCCTAGACATTTCCATTATCTGCTATGCTAACCTGGAAGGGCGGTGACCAGGGAAGGGGGAGCTGCTAATCAGGCTGTAAGGAAGGTTGGGTAAGGGGGACTGGAGACTAGAGAAGTAGGGAAAAATCTAGGGTACAAAGGTTTTATCTTTCAGCGTATAATACAAACGCCATCTAGTCCACCTGGAGCTGCACCTTTCCTCCTTATCGTTCAGATTATGTGTTATTTCTCCATTTGGTATATTTGTTTTATGACGGCCCACCAGTCTTGCACAGTGGGGGTCTCTGGAGTAAGCCATTGTTTAGTAGTGGCCTTTTTGCTGGCAGTTAAGAGAATAGCTAGCAGGTAACGGGTGTCCGAGTCTCTAAAGTCCGCGGGGAACTGCAACAAGATAAACATCTGCTTTGTTAATTGTAGTAGTCTACCAAACAGTTCATGGAGCTCAGTCTGAAGGGCATTAAAAAATGGTTCCAACTTGAAATAGGTGTACATAACGTGTGTGACGGGCCCTGTTTTTCCCGCAGTTACGCCAGCATGAGGTTTGTCGACCTGGGGCGTAGTGACCAGTGATCACCAGAGTTTTGAAAAAATCTTACAAGATTCTTCCACGCAAACTTGCGCCATTAATGTGAGCTCGTAGTTTTAGCCGTTTGTTGGCATGCCATCTCCCACTGCTCCATGCCTATAGGGGAGTCGAGTTAATCCCGCCAACATTGTTGGATGCTCTTGGTGAGGGTGTCTGAATGCGTCAGTAGGGCCTGATATAAGGCAGATATTAGGTGTCCCTGATTCGGGGAGGTGAAGAGGGCCACAATTTTAGCTACCAGTGGTGGGTGTTGTGCAGGGTTTCTCACCTCTATTGGGAGGGATTCAAAATAGTGCTGTATATGTAGTGGTGAGTATTTGGCAATTTAAATCTTTGTTGAATATCCCGGAAGGACCATAGCCCACCCTGAGTGGTGATCTGAGCTATGTATTCCAGAAAGTGTATGCGCCATTGCTGAAAGGCATGGTCCATCATACAAGGAGGGAAGCTGGGAAGTATGGCTGTTGGGCTTAACAAGGGAATAAATGGGGTCAAGGAGAGTTGCCTCTTTATTTGGTGCCAAACCTTCATACGGTGTTGCAATGTCGGTGGCAAGGGGGGAGAGGGGAATTTATATGGTATAGCAATCGGACATAATCTGCATTGGGGGATAGTGACTGCTCGATTTCCACCCAGTGTGCGTCTTGCGTGGATGTTTGTCTAGATATTATGTGCGTTAGGTGGGCTGCTTGGTAATATCGATAGAGATCTGGAAGGGCTAGCCCTCCTTGTGATCTCGGGAGGGTTAGGCGTTTTAGCCGGACTCTCAATCTCTGGCCAGACCATATGAATAGCGAGATTGCTTTTTTCCAGTCTTGAAATGTGGATCGTGGCAGGCTGATCGGGATGTTATTAAACAGGTACATGGCTCTGGGCAGGGTAACCATTTGGATCAAGTCTATACTCTTCAAGAGGCTGAGGGGCAGCATACTCCAGCTGGCGAGGTCTGCCCTAAGGAGAGCTGTGAAGGGAGTGTAATTCTGCCTATAGGCATCCGCAAGGGTACGGGTCAGGTGTATCCCCAGGTATTTCAACTTTTCTAAGTTCCATCTGCAAGGGAACATTTTTTGTATAACTGGAGAGGGGGAGTATTGAAAGGTCATCATTTCAGTTTTCGTGATGTTAATTGTATATCCAGAGACCTGGGTAAAGGACTCCAGTAGCTCCCTGGCTTTTGGGAGAGAATTCTCTGGATCTTGAAGAAATGGGAGGACATCGTCCATGTATAATGCAGTCCGGTGCTCCTCCCCATCTATCTCGATGCCATTAAGGTAATCTGTCTGCCGGATGAGTTGGGCTAGGGACTCCATAAACAAGGTGAAGAGGAGTGGGGATAGTGGGCACCCATGTCTGGTCCTTCTATGCAAAGGGAAACAGTGTGAATGGTGCCCTGAGACCTTGACCCATGCTCTGGGGGCGGAGTAGATATTCTTAATTACTTGGACCAGAGGGCGAGGTATCCCAGCCCTATCCAGCACTGAGTATAAATATGGCCATAGCACCCTGTCAAAGGCCTTTTCTGCATCTAGGCTAACCAGGACAGAGGGAGAGTTGTCCATCTGCATCTTGTGTATTACGTGATATGCCCTCTTAATATTATCTGTGGTTGCCCTCCCTCTGACAAAGCCAGTTTGGTCTTTATGTATTTTTGGGGGGAGGACCAGTTCAATTCTTCGAACAATAATGCTCATAAGCAATTTATAGTCAGTGTTTAGGACTGAGATTGGCCAATATGACTCTCATAGTTGGGGGTTCTTTCCTGGCTTGGGAATAACAGAAATAGTGGCATATGACCAGGTAGGTGGAGGGGGTTCACCTTCTAGGACCGAATTAAAGACCTTGAGGAGGACCTGGGTGGTTTCCTCATTTGGAACTTTGTAAAATTCCGCCCCATAACCATCCGGGCCAGGGGCCGTCAGGGTCTTGGAGCGGGCTATAGCAGCAGACAATTCCAGCAGTATGATTGGCTGGATCAGCTGATTCCCTTGGTCAAGACTAATCTTGGGGAGGTTGAGAGGTTGCAAGAAGTTTTTTATGTCCTCAGTGGACGCTGAGTATTCCGGGGTATAGAATAGGGTAGAGTAGTATGCGGTCAGGGCATCTGCTATGTCTGACAGTTTGTTTAGGGGCCTGCCGTTTACGGGGTGACATGTGGTGGTAATCGCATCCAATTTTTTCTGTTTCCTAATTTGATAGGCTAGAAGTCTAGTGGCCCGAGGGACTACCTCATAATATGTCTTGTCGAAGAAACGTCAGTGCTATTTCCGTCTGTTGCAGAGCCAACCAGTCTAGGTCTAATTTAACTTGCTTCGGTTGTGGGAGGACAGAGTTATCTCCTTGTTTATGCGCAGTTTGTAGGAAAATAAGAGTTTTCTCCAGTGCAGTTTTTTGTTCCTGCCGGATCTTCGCTTGGGTTGAGGTGCATTGTATAAGCTGGCCACGTAGCACTGTCTTCACAGTGTCCCAGAGAATGCATGGGGAAACCTCCGGCTGGTGGTTGTCTCTAATTATCTCTTGAGATTTTGTCTGTGAGAAAGCTCTTAAATTGTTTAGATTCTAAGTAGTAGGGGTTTAGGCACCACTGTGTTAGCTTTCGCTGTAGACCTAGCTTCCGGGAAGTTACTGTGGGGGCATGGTCTGAAAACGTTATGTCTCCCAGTTGGGAGTCTGATATGCTACTCAGATGGTCTGTCTGAGTGTAGCAGTGGTCGATTCGTGAGTGAGTGTGATAAACTGCACAGTAGTATGTGTAGTTTCTAATATGTGGGTGCAGATGCACCAGGTGTCAGTCCAGCCAACCTCAGCTAGAAATCTGCCAAAAAACTTCTGTATGGGCGTTTTCTTATGAGTCCTAGGGTTGGAAGAGTCCAATTCTGGGATAGGTAAAATGTTAAAGTCCCCAGCTAACATTAAGGTCCCCTTAGTCAATTATATTATTTTATCAAGTAGGTTGCGAATGTCTCGTACCGAGGAGTCTGGGGGGGGGGGATACACATTAGTTAGGGTAACTTCTGTGCTTCCTATTATTCCCTGTACAAGCACAAGTCTACCTTCAGGGTCTATCCATTTAGTCCATACTTGTAGTGGGGTGTGTTGCGGAACTATTATTGCCACCCCCTGCCTCCTCCCCTGTGTATAGGCGGAGCTATAGATTTCGCTCCTTGAGAGCTTTCCTAGTTTGGAGTGCTCTTCCTTGTTTAAATGAGTGTCTTGTAGATAAATAAGATTTGCCTTGCTCTCTTTAAGGAAAGTAAGCACCCTGGACCTCTTGATGGGGGAGGTGAGTCCATTGACGTTTAGTGACAGTAACTTCAATGGGGTCTCCTCCATTGTGAGTCCAAGGGTTTGAGTAAAATAGGGGGGTGTTGCGTTACCAATTCCAAGGGGCCTCTCACCACAGTACCCACTAGATTCTTACTTGTACAGCAGGTTAACCACAATTGACTGTTATATTGTAATAAATGGTTGTTGTTGCATACAGTCACTGATCTTAAGAAAACTAAACTTTTAATATAGAACATCAACTTAATGCCTTCCAGCTGGCATTCTCAACTAATTAAACATATCAAATACCAAACCGGTAAATAGGTTTGAGGTCAAGGCACCAATAGAGCCATATCAGACTTGGCCATTAACTAGGTACTTCCACTACAGGGATCGTCCTAGAGTCCCTGGTGTGAGGAATCCTCACTTGGGGCTAACTCTCAGTCCTGAGAGTCCCCTAGGCACTTATAGCACTCAAAATGGGTACGGGGGAAAAGGGGTTTGGTGCGCCATGTTCCCACTGCACTGCCTGCAAATATTGTGGGTGTAGTGTGTGGACAAGGGGAATTTTCGGATGCGCGTCCCGTCATGGGCTCGCACTGTGTTTCCCAGTCTTAGTGATGTTCCCCCATGTAGCATCAGTTCGGGGAGCATAGGGCATCAAGAAAGGTCTCAACATACTAACAGCATAGGGTCTCAGTCGGGTCACCTCAACAAAGCCCCGGGCCAGCAGCTTCAGTGGGCTATTTCGAGCCTGAGCCCACTGTACGTTTTTATAGGGTGCAACCAATCCCTTCTCATCCCCGACCTCGAGCAGATTATGTGAGGGGGAAGGGGGGGCCATAGACAGACCCTCCCGGTCCTCAGTTGGGCCCAGTCGCTTTAAATCACTGTGGGGGGCCCCACTGGAGGGCCTATGTCCAGCCGCTCCTATCAGTAACCTCATGTAAGTGTGCCCCAGGGTTGCACTTCAGCTGAAGGTCAGGAAGCCCCTGAGGCCTCTCCCCCACCCCATTGTCTCTGTGCCTCCAACT
Organism: Neoceratodus forsteri; assembly: GCA_016271365.2. Classification (NCBI taxonomy): domain Eukaryota; kingdom Metazoa; phylum Chordata; order Ceratodontiformes; family Ceratodontidae; genus Neoceratodus; species Neoceratodus forsteri. The sequence goes on from JADMNL010000026.1 coordinate 3,848,231, forward strand.
CAACAAACATCGTCCCCTTCCCCAGAGCACCCACCTGTGTACAAATCCTGCAGTCCAACCCTCCAAGTCATAACATTGCCCTTTTACAGTTTTACCATCAGTCAAGCAGTAAAGTGGAGTGTACATTCAGCCTGCCTATCGCCGGGGAGCCACCCATAACAATGGCCTCCAGGGAAGGCCCAACTGTACAGCAGTCATTCTCTAGGTTGACCAGTAAGGACTATTCTATCGCTGCAGGCAGCTGTTGATTAGTAAAACAGCAGGGAAAGGGTACTACAAAGCAGGGATAAATTTAAAATTATCTTACCACATCCCTGTCGAGTTCCTTCCTCCAGCTCTTGTTAGTGGGTTATCTGTAAAAGAGAAGAGAGTATAGAGGGGTCTCCCTCATACAGAGGAAGCCATCGTGTTAGTGTCAGTTTATAAGCAAGTCGTACGGGGGGGAGAAGTTAGAAACACACTAAGGGATTAGGGTTAATTCACAAAGTATGGAGATTTAGCAGAAAGTTATTCAGTTAGCGTAAAAAATTGAACCAATGAGCTGGGACTTATCTGAGTGTTAGTGAAGATGAGCATAATACACTGTAAGTTCAGCAGTTAAGAGTCCTGAAGTTCGAATAGTGTCCAAAACAGTTCCAGTTCATTCCTCCAGCAAGGGGGCTGGAGGGAAGCGCTTCCGATGAGGCAGACCCTCTTCCTGGGCTAGAAAAAAATCCAATGAGCGTTAGTTTAGTTCATTCACTCAGCGCAGCGTCTCTTCAGAAAGTTGAGCTTGAGAAGTGGGGTAATGGCTCTGATCCTGCAGCGAGTCGGTGATTATTTTATTTTTTGAATGGCTGCAGCACCCTGGCGTCTTCTGGATTCCTGCTGTCTCAATTGCCATACCTGCTGTGAGAGTACCTCTGGGGGGTGCAACCGGGTTCTTTTGCACTTCGATCCCACAGTTCTTCAAGTCTTCTAATGCCTCCTTTGCCGAGTTGAAGGTAAGCTGGCCCTCCCCGTAGAACACCGTGAGGCGGGCTGAGTATGGGGTTCGGAAATGGAGATCCGCCTTTTTCAATGCCCTGTGTCACAAATTCACTCAGCCGGTCAGCCCTCTACTCCCAAAGTGCCAACCTCTGAGCGTAGGATTTGTGGACAGTTAACAGTACAAGGTAACCTTCTTGTCCATTTTGTGGGTTCGAGTCACATTAGTCTCAAGTTCTGGAGAGATTCAAACTGATAACCTCTTGTTAGCGTACCCAATTATCAGGCTCAGATAATTCTGTCTTCAGGGGGGACAGATATCTTTGCCTACGGGCACCTAACCAGGTCTATAAAATGAACCCTTAGAACTCTATGCAAGACCTTAGAGAACTCTATCCATTTCCCAGTTTGGTATAACAATAAGCTCATACACAGTGTTAACTATAACCTTTAAAAGCTTCACTTAAGTAGAAAGAAATGTCAAGGCACACCAGGCAGTTTGTTTTAAAATATATATCTTTACTTTAAAATAGGAAAATAAGAAAACAGTAAAATACAGAACAAAATATCCCAACACATATAGCCTTAAAACAAACAGGTTAAAGTGAAGATTCCTACAAATAATAACATTCAGACTAATCTTGTCTAAGGTTCTTACTTCAGTGCTTTGACGTTCCTCTTCTCTCAGTCAGAAATATGAAAGTGTGTCTGTCAGGGTTTTCTCAGTAGTTAAAAACAGTCCTGAGCCGGCCTTCTCTCTGAGGTCACCAAACTCCACCTTGATGTAACAAAATCTATATTTTATAACACCAAGATGGCCTCTAAGGTATTTCCAAAAAAATAAGAGATGACATAATTAATCTTCTCTCTATGTAACTAGTCGAAACCAGTCTGTGGTCTGCTTTCCCCTAGACATCAAAAGTCTCTTTGATATAAGTCACTGTATATTCAAAGCAAAAGTGTATTTGATTCCTTAATTCCATCTGGGCCTTGGTATCTGCACATCAAATGTCTTTGATGAAATGAGCTGGCTTCCTGGGAGGTTATTCATAACATTGCCAGTGTCCCTTTTCTCAGGACATCTAGTGTAGATCAAAGGATTTCCCTGAGGACATCATGAATGGCTAATTTTGTATCCTGGGATCAAAGCAAATTGACAAGATAATTGCACCCCAGATATCTGCAGTTTAGCTATGTCCCATCCTTTGAACTTATCCCTGGAGGGGTTTTGTGTCAACTTCAGCAAGACAGTGGTTTCTCTTGACACAGACCATCACACATTTTTCTTATATTTACAAAACAAATATGATACAGGGATCAGAACCAGCTGTCCAAGTGCGACACCCTGAGGATAGGGATATAGGCCTTCCGCCTGGCCATCACCTCTGGGGCATAATCATTCACAAGGTATAGCCTGTGTGTTTTATAGTTTACCTGCCCTTGCTTCCAGGCCGAGTGGAGTACGAGTTCTTTTTCCTGGAACCTTAGGAAGCGTGCAAGAATGGTGCGTGGTCTGGCCTCGGGGGCTTGTCTGGGGCCCAGAGTCCAGTGTACCCCTTAAATTCAAGGGTTACTTCTGCTGGTAAGGTGACGGTTTCTCTCATCAGTCTGCGAGTAAACTGTAGAATGTCAGTGCCCTCCTCCCCCTCCAGTACCCCCGAGATCTTAATATTGTTCCGTCTGTTTCTACTTTCTGAATCCTCGGCCCTCTCCTGTAGCTGCTGGAGTCCCTGGTGCATCTGTATTATGGCTCTTTCGGAGCGATCTACCCTTGTATCTACCTCCGTAGCCTGAGTTTCCAGGGATTCTTGCCACTTCTCCGGCTTGCTAATATCAGTCCTTAGGGCTGCAGTGGTCGATCGGAACTCTTTTCTAAAATCTCAGAGCTCCATGAGCATCAGGGTCATTTGCCATTGGAGCGTTTATAGTGGTGGTTGGCTGGCACCGGCTCGACGTCACCGCGAGGAGGATGAGGCCTGTGAACCCTCGCTGGCCGAATCTGAAAATCTACCGTCATTTATTGCATTGGGCCGGGGGCTGGATGCTCCCCCCCCCCAATTTATACATTATTCCACCTCCAAAGAAGCTGTTCTAGAATTTTGGCATTATTATAGGGTGTATTTTGGAGGTTGTTGCAAGTCGCGGTGGGAGCTTCCTGACTTAAGTTGCTATCAGGAGCATGACGTCACCGGAAGTCTGTTGGTTGGTTTCTTCTGTGTTTTTGTTCCTGGGCCAGTCTCTCCCCCATTAGGCATAATCGGCCCCTACCAGCCCCAACACCTTTTCTCCCTTCACCTGTATCCCTGGAAATTGAGGGGGGGGGCTGGTTTACCTTCATCCAAGGACCTGGGGGTCCGACAAGGCTGCTGGCTCCAACAGTACTGGTGCCTCCGTCCTGGCACCTGTCATTTTTTTCTGTTGCACTTTGTTCCCTTTATCTCTTTTCAGTTCAGTTTATTTTTTTTTTAACTGGCAAGTAGAAAAATGTGATTTCGAACATACAAAGATTAAGATCATAGTTCATTTAAAATCCTTACAGGTTTAAGATCTAGTACATTTTAGTTATTTATTGGAATGTTCGGAGTAACACCTTTTGAGCAGAGCTTGTTTGCAAAGGTTCCATGTTAGCAGATGCAGAAGTAAATATTAATTACAGAAAAGAAACATAAGAGAAAGGATCATGCAAGATCGGATTCATTTTCAGCAATTACAATAAACCGAGGAAAAATAAAAGCCAGTTCCTAAACTCATAAATAATACGAGTGCAGCAGTTGTTAACACCTTGTCAATGTTCAAGTAGTTGCGTGGAAGCAACTTTTTCAGCAAGTAATCCAAGTATGTCGGATAGGACTACCAGGGGGTATTATTGGCGAGACTGCCTAGCACTGACATGTGTTGCAGAGAGAGGTGTTTTCTCAGGGACGATTTAAAAGGACTCAACTTAGGAAGCTCCAGCATAGGGTGGGTGTTCGTTCAGCCAGGTTGGTGCCCTATACAGGAAAGCCCTTGTGGAGTGACTAATCCTGCATCGTGGAACATACGGTGTATTTCTTGTAGCACTCCTAGTAGAGTGGTGGTTTGCAGGGGTATGTTGTAGATTGGGGGGGGGCCCTAAGAGTGCCTTTTTCCCAAGTAGGCAGGTTTGGAATTGTAACCTTATTTATTTTAGTCTTTGGTGACTGGGTAAGGCCCACTAGGCACAAGTGCCTGTTTTCAGGTGCAACGTGGGAGAACGGGGCGGTTAAGTGACTTGCTTAGAGTTGCACAGTATGCAAGTGTAGGTTGTGAAACTCAAACCCAGGTCTGGTCTACTGGATGTACCAAGCTCGTTACTCTGACCTCTAGGCTATACTGCCAGCCCAGGTCTTAGGTCAAGTGTGAGCCAGTTTGTACCTAAAAACAGCATGATTGAAATAGAAAGACACAAGTAACACCTCCTTTCCCCTTCCTACCTAAATACATTAACCACAATACAGCTTGGTTAGTGATTTATGGGCAGATGAGGCCAGAGCATAAATATGCTTCCCAAGATCGCAGGCTAGTATTCATTCCAAGTCTCGGACTTGCTTTATCTCTTGGTTGGCCCCAGATGGGGACAAGCCCTCGAGCCACATTTTTCATTCTTTATCCATAAAAGTACAACTGCGAATTGAGTGCTGATTGACTGTTTAACATTATGGTCAAGTTTGCAACAATTTTGACTATATTTGAATCGGTCAGTTTTTAGCTGTTCAAGCACCACCCCACCCGATCCCACCCCAAGTAGTTCAGATCTAAATTTGCAGATAGCATAGTGCTGTTTTTCCTTCTCAAAAAAACTTTACATTTATTTTCCATATTGCTTAAGTTTCCTGTACATGTTGATGCGGGGTACATTTAACATCGTGGAAAATTCCCTTTGAAAAAAGATGATGGTGAAAGCGGTGTTGCTCCATTAATGTGCTTAGACGTTATTTACTGCACACTGTGGTCACCCCAGAGATCTGGGAGACCAGCTTTGGAAATCAGGTCCTGGACATCGGCCCAGACTTCAATTCGGATCAGAATCTATAAGGGATCCTGTTATTGTCAATTGCGAAGATGTTTCCCAATATCTTAAAGCCTTTATGACCTCACAAAATGTAGTAGGTTTTTAAGGTCAATTTATTTCTTACCAGGACAGTTGGACCGTTGCATGGGAGGACAAAGATCTGTCTCTACAGGTACAAATGCCTATACCCTGTTTAAAAGCGGGGTATTTAGTCTCAGATGGCTTAGGGCTATGTACGAGTTCCCTGCAAAGGATTTGGCAAAGGGGATTACACCCTTGGACAACTGGATTTCTTGTTTTTTAATCAGTGATATGTGCGTTTTTTGTTTTTTTTTTCCCCATGTCAGTTTATGGTCAACATTGTCACATAGGTATTTATATTCAGAAGCCTCTCTTTTTTTTTTTGCCACTCAGTGTCTTAGAGAAGGGGTAGTTAGTATCTTAGAGCAGGGGCAGTTAATTTCTTAGAATGAGGGCTGTTAGTTTCTTAGCATAAGTGGTAGGTTGTTAGAACAGGGGGCTGTTAGTTCCTTAGCATAAGTTGCAGGTTATTAGAAAAGGGGCCTTTTTTAGCATAGGGACAGTTAGCTTATTAGAACAGGTGACTACTGTTTGGTTTTTTTTTTGTTTTTTTTAAGCATGGAGGCTGTTCGTTTTTTAGCATAGTGGGCAGTTTGTTCTTTGTTAGCGTAGGTGACGGTTTCTCCACTGCTAGAGTTGCCTTGCTAGGAGTTGTTTATTTCAAAAGTTTCACCAGCAAAGACATACTGAGCTGGTAACAGCTCATTTCCAGATGTGTCCTGGGGGTAGGGGATGAGGAACATCATATACAGCAATTACGATATATATGGAGAAATACACAATACAATTTAAATTGAGAAATAAACTTTAAATACAAATCGGAATAACTTGTGCACAGGTAATGAAGGAAACGGATTGCCAGGGCAAAGCTAGGGAGGTGGGGAAGGAAGAGGGTTAAGGACAGTTGCAGGAGGGAGAAAAAAGTCAGGAACGTGAGAGACTTGAAGGAGAAAGCTGAAGAGGCAGAGTGAATAGACAAGGGAATGGGGGACCAACGTTTAGGAAAGCGATAGGAGAAGGCAGATTGACCAGCCGTAGATTTCCTAGAAGGAATAGTGAGGGAATGGGAAGCAATATTATGTAAAGGGTAGCAGGAAGCTGAGGGAGAGGATAACAGGGAGGTAAGGTAGGAAGGATGAATTTAGATACAAAGGAGGCACAGTGGAGAAGGTGCCTGGCATCAAGAGAGGGGAATGAAAGAGCAGAGTAGAGTGACAGTGGTGAGTACGTGGGGAACAGTGGTGAGTACGTGGGGAACAATCTAAAGCAAAATGACAAAAAGAGTTGAAAAGGTGAGGGAGGATTTGGGGGCTTGACTGTAGACTATGTAATCATAAAAAATAGGGAGGGTCATCTTTAAAACAGTTTCATGGCGGATAGGAAGCGGGATACTCACTTTGTTCCTGTAGAGTGCACCAAGCTTGGGGTGAAGCTTTTGGTGAATGGCATTAGTATGAACCGAAAGATCAAGACGACCGTCAAGCCAAACCCCGAGGTGCCTAAAGAGGAAACATTCTCAATAACAGCGCCATCAAGGGTGTGAAAAGCAGGGCTAGAGCCAATTGTAGAAAGTCTCAATAACAGCGCCATCAAGGGTGTGCAAAGCAGGGCTAGAGCCAAGTGTAGAAAGTCTCAATAACAGCGCCATCAAGGGTGTGAAAAGCAGGGCAAGAGCCAAGTGTAGAACGTCTGTAACAGGTATCAAAAGTCATGGAGACAGTTTTTTCCTTTTTGGCATTAAGGGTTAGCTGATTAGACTTAAACCAGTGCTGAATATTGTCAAAGTCCAGCTGAAGCTGTGAGGCACGATCACGAGAAGAGGAGCCAGATGCAAAAAATAACTGTATCATCAGCATCCATGTGAATGGAGACAGAGGGAAGGTCACTCGACTATGGAAAAAAAGAATAGAACCCAGGACAGTCCCTTAAGGGGTTCCTGAGCAGGTAGGTCACTCCTCCTCATCACAACTCACTACCTGGACAGCTTGAGACCTGTCCCCCCAGGTAAGAGCGAAACCAGCTGACCGCAGAGTCAGAAAGACCCGCTGCTTGTAGCTTGTCCAGGAGGGGATGAGTCACTGTGTCAGAAGCTTTATCAAGATCAGCAAAAAATGGCAGATGTGATCAGACCCTGATCCATACCAGTGAGGACGGCGTCAGTGAGCCGAAGGAAGGAAGTGGAGGTGGAGCGGGATTTTCTAAAACCAGACTGAAAGGGGTGAAGGAGGAGGAGGAGGAGGAGTCAAGGAAGGGGAGAGAGTTGCGATAATACAAGGTGTTCCTGTGACTTAGCTAGGGTAGGAAGGAGAGAGGTGGAATGATAGTTACCAGGAGAAGCAGGATCATCAACTTTTGGGATAGGAATGACAGTGGCCTGCTTCCAGGCAAGAGGAACAGTAGCAGAGAAAAAAGAAAGGTTGAGAAGTAGGGTAACTGGCAGTGCAGTGGCAGGGGGTGAGAGAAGTAGAAGCTTGGGATCAAGGCCATAAGGGCTACCACATTTGTGAGGATTAAGAGCAAGCAGTGACTTAAGGATAGCCTTGTTGGTGGTGGAGGAGGAGATGGAAGAGGAGATGTTGATGTTGATGTTCATGTTCTCTTTTGGAGTCCACCACCAAAGACTCCAGATACAGTTCTCGGATTTGCTAGAGGAAGATCTGATGTTGGTATCACATGAGAGCAATCAGTCATGTTTTTCCCTTGTGGGTGTGTGCCTGCCCACATGTGTTGCTCAGCTGATCCTGTTATAAAAGTAAAACATGTTAATAATAATTTTAATTATATAGCGCCTTTCACTATATCAAGGCACTGAACAAATTAATTAAAACTTCAACATTCAATACAAAGCATCAAAGACCACAAACATTATAAAATATATCATAAAAACATAATAAATTACAATAAAATTTCAAACATTTTACAGTACACATTAACTTTCCAAGAAGGCCATTCTCCGTAAATGTGTTTTCAGTTCCTTCTTAAATTGCTACTGCGTGATGCATCCTGCCCCATTTCTCTCCAGCTAGACAACAGATGGGCACAGTCACTATTGACATTTCTCCCTCATTACTGCATTGCCCATTTTCCGAGCAAGTGCCATGTACTGGTTTAGCCTTATGTGTGTCATTTTGTTTCATGGCAGGTGATGCGTGGGTTTGCAGGTCCGTTTTGGAGGAGGGGCACCAGCGCACAGTGCGGAAAGTGGCATGGTCACCCTGTGGGAACTACCTTGCTTCGGCTAGTTTTGACGCTACCACTTGCATCTGGAAGAAGAAGCAGGATGAGTTTGAGGTACTACTTTTCTGTCTGCCTTCAAAGACCTGTTTTCTAACGGCCCAGATGATCTGAGACCTAGAATGGTGGAACTTGCTGTTGGTTAAATGGACATTTTAAAAATAATATTTATAATTTAGAAACGGATCCTCCAGAAAGGTCACAGCTGGCTGTGCCTGATGTCAGAAATGGCCAATGCCAGAAAGGTCATTGCTGGCTGTGCCCCGAGTCGGAAATGGGCAGTGCTCCACCAACAGCCAGTGCCATTGCAGGTCCTGGTGTGGTTGGCACGTGGGTTTGTGTGTATATGCTGTGGCCATGTACCTCCTGCTGGACTGCAGAGTCTCTTCCAACCCTTACTTCCCACAGGACCATTTCAGCACCTCTGCAGGTGAAGTCCCATATCTGGCCAGCAGTTGCTGAGCAGCGGGATTCTGGGAATGCTCCAGGATGTGAGAGAGAGAGACTGAGATCCCTGTGTGGTTGTGCAGGGAAAGGGCATTGGGCTGGATGGCATCTGACCAATCAGAATTTTTTTTTCCTTTTCAGTGTTTTTTTTTTTTTGCCCTTCAGTTTTCAGCCCACCAGGAGACTGCATGTCTTAACATGGCTGGATGCTAGCAAGCTTGACATAATGCTGTACTCGCGCTTTCCCCACCTGGATGTGCCATTTACTCCTGGCTAGACTGTCACCTTTGGTCACCCACATGGCGGTAGTGCAGCCGGGAGGGCACAACCCTTCCTCCCTGGAGGAGCACACCCTCTGGAATGCTCACTCCTGAAGCTGGGTCGCCGGCGTTGCAAGCGGCAAGGCCACTGTTGCATTAATGGGCTGGCCTTTCCTGGAAACTCTTAGAAACGAAGTGGGTTCAAACATTCACCATCTTTCCACCCTACCTTCTAATAATCTGTTTTTCAATTCATTTTTCACTCCATGAAAATGTTTTCTAGCTGAAACTCCATTGGAATTCTGTAGAAGGATTCCTGGACTCTTCAAACAAACTGTCGAGCAGAAGCTGGGAGTGTGACAGCTCACCCTGTGGGCAGTGGCAGATGTCTGGTTATCTCTCTCCCCCTCTTGGAAACCTCAGGCAGTCTGGACTGGAGGTGTTGGCGCAGGGTGTCAGGGAATTCATTTCTTCCCTGGTGGAGACCGCAGAACCCTTGTGTGCCTAACCCTGGCACCAGCAGCCTCAGTCTGAGCTCGTGTGAGCCGACCTCTGGTACTAGTGGCCTCAGTGTGAGCTGCCTGTTTCACCAGTGACCTCTGTCTGAGCTCCTGTGAGCCAGGCTTTGGCAGCAGCAGCCTTTCTGAACTCATGTGAGCCAAACTCTAGCACCAGCAGCTTCAGTCTGAGCTCCTGTAAGTTGAGTTCTGTTATTAGTGATGTTAGTTTGAGCTCGTGCACCAGCAGCCTCAGTCTGAGCGCATGCGAGCTGACCTTCATCACCAGTGGCCTTAGTCTGAACTCATGCCAGCTGACCTTCATCACCAGCGGCCTTAGTCTGAACTCATGCCAGCTGACCTTCATCACCAGCGGCCTTAGTCTGGACTCATGCCAGCTGACCTCTGTCACCAGCAGCCTCGGTCTGAGTTTATGCAGGCTGACTTCTGTCACCAGCAGCCTCGGTCTGAGTTTATGCGGGCTGACCTCCATCACCAGCGATCTGTCTGAGCTTATATGAGCGATCTACGTCAACGATTTCAGTTTATTTTTCTTTACTGCAGTCACTGTGCCCAATTGCAGCAGCACATAGGGGGCGTCACTGGACAGAGATGTCTGATGTAATATCATCATATCGTGAAGGCATTTTCTGCAGTAAATCTCAACATGTCCGAGGTGGAGAGGCATGGTGGGTAGAGGGAGGAATTGTTTGAACATCCAGGGGCCCAGAAACAGCAGACCATTGCAGAGACCCTGCTGGAAGAGAATTCATTACTGGTGGGTGTCCAGCTGTTTGAAGTTGTATTTATTAAGTATGATAAAAGCATGGATGTTATTGAAAATGAGGAAGGGAGTAGGGCACTCCAGGATGACTTAAAGATACTGGACAGTTGGGCCCCAAAAGTGGCAGCTGGGGTTCAGTGCACACAAATGCTGTGTGCTGCACCTGGGAGGGAGGAACATAAGGTTCACATACCACTTGGGGGTTGTGCTGTCTGTCACACAGGTGGCAGAGGACCTGGGGGTGCTGAAGGATGAAAAGGGGAACAACTGTGAGCAGTGTAGAAGTGCGTCGACGAAAGCAAATAAGATACTGGGTTGCATAGCTAGGGGTATTACGTCCAGAAGAGGGGAGATTATTCTGCCACTGTACAACACACTGGTGAGGCCACACCTGAAGTATTGTGTGCGGTTCTGGAGACCCCGACTTAAAAAGGATGTAGCACTGCTGGAGAGAGTCTAGAGAAGGGCAGCCAAAATGGGTCGGGAATAGAGAGGTACAGCCTCAGAAAACTTAACATGTACACTTTGGAGGACAGAAGAGGCAGAGGGACATGATAGAGACTTTCAAATACCTGAAGGGGTTCAATAAAGGGGCGTTGAGCATTTCCCACTAAAGGAAGGGGGATTATGAGAGGACATAGTTTAAAGCTCTCGGGGGACTTCAGAGGGAGGCAAGAAGGCATTTTTCACTGAGAGGGTTGTGGCGTCCTGGATGCATTGCCTACAGAGCTGGTGACACTGGAAACAGTAGAGGGTTTCAGGCAGGGTCGGGACAGGCATAGGGGCATAGTAGCAGTAGTGTGGGGCAAATACCACAAAGAGACAAAGGGAAGGGGTGACACTACGGGGAGGGGTGCAGTTGCTGTGCCCAAACAGTGAACTGTATCGGTAGATCGAGAGACCAATGGGTCTAATCTGCCAGCAACTTTGTATGTAAAACTTTATTTCTAGGGACATGGATATGTTGTTCATCCACACTCATTGGCAGGTATCCTTGCCGCTTTAAATCTTGCGGAAGGTCTTCAAGCTTGCTCCTCCCACCCACCGGGTGGTATAACTCGGCTCTGCCTGACACCAGATCTTCCTTACCGCTTGGAAGCTCAGGTTCCCTCCTTAAGCGCTCTGCGTTTGAGACTGGTTCCTATTTCTCCGTTTGCGATTTAAAAATAAATTTTGCGAAAAGACTTCAGTCTTCCTCCTCATGACTGCGATGGACAAATCGACTCCAGTTTCGGAGATGCCCATGCGGGCAGAAAGATGTCTCGGACGGATCCACACTCCGTGTGTCTACTGCTAGGCCTTGAGCACGACCCGCGGGCTTGCGACCTGTGCTCATCTTTCTCGACCTCGTCCTCGAAGACGTGCTGCCCGATTGCAACTGGGCCCGTCCGAGGAAGCGTTCCCTCGGTGAAGTCAAGGAGGCCGGTTGGCCGGTGTCCATGTTGGCGGGCTTCGTGGATCAGCTCGAGCGGATGGTCGCCCTCGGCGAGGAGGCGGCGCTGGCAGTATCTTCCTCGCCGCTGCATTTATCCCGCCTCTCTGGGCTCTTCTTACACGGCTTCTTTTAAGGAGCTTTGTCTGTCCCTCTCCACTAAAGGAGAAGGACCCACGTCTCCGGGACCTTATTCTCGGTCCAAAAGAGGACAGGGTAAGTCCTCCGCCGACGCCTTGGGAGCGGAAAGGTCCTCTCCCCGGCCGCCGACCGTCGGCTTCGTCGACCGCTCGGCTTCGCCACTGGTCTCACGGTGTCCCCGCCAGGTCAGTTGACCGAGACTCCCACCGATGAAGTCCGAGATTTTCTCGACCCATTGGACGGGCTGTCGCCTTTAGCAGCCGAATTCCCTCTCCCGGTTCCCCGGGAGGAGTTGAGGATCCGTGGGCTCGCCTGTGCCTCGGTTTGAGCCCTCGGATGGACCATCCGAGCCGAAGGAGTGCGGTTCCGGCCGACACCTCCCGCACCGACCTCGGAAGTCCGGGACTCGGTCTCGGTCTCGGACCTCTTGGCGGTCCAACCGATCCCACCATCATGGCGGTCTCGATCTCGGCACCGTGGTAAGCGGCGTCGCCCGCTCGTCACCATCCTCATCTCCGGATGAGGGGAGGCTTCGGCGTAATTCGTCGGCCAGTGCGAGGACCTTATGTTGCAACAGCTCCTCCTGGCGGGAGTAAGCCGACCCGTCGCCTTCCCGGCCATTAAATAACTGTCACGGGCGGCCGACACAACCCCTCGACTTATCCGAGGCCTATACCAGGCCGGTTGTTCGGCCAAAACCAGCTGCTCCACATTCGGTGGAACCTCCGCCTCCACAGCCACCAATTGGGGCTCCGACCAAGGATTCTCGGTTGGCTAGGGTCTACCCCATCGGCTGTCAGTTACCCTCACTCCCGACCGACCTCGGCAGGTGAAGGGTGGCTCAGGCCAGAGGCAGCTCTTCGAGGACTCTTCGAGTCGAAGATGATTCCTCCTTTTCTCCAGCGACTGGACTTGGAGTCTTCAGGAGGTCAGTCAATGGACGATAGCCCGTCGTCCTTCCTAGGACTGCTTCGGCTCATCTCGAGTCCACCAGGTTGGAGCTCGAACCGTTTCCAAAGCGGGCCAGGTATCCCCTCACGGAGATTCTGGACCGAGGGATTCTCGACGGAGGCCTTTCCGGTGGCGAGGCCATAGTGGGTCCGGCACTGGAGCTTTGGCAGCGCCCTGCTTCCTGCCCTGCGCCTTCGGCCAGGATGGCCCAGGAAGTATCACGGTCCCTACCGGTTCCTTGTCGGTTTGAACACCCCTCTGCTGAGGGTTGGTTTACGACAAGCGTTTTTCAGTGACGCCCGCTCGCGCCAGGGATGTGGACAAACCTCCTGACAAAGGTCCAAGAAATTGGACTATCGGCGAAAGGTCTCGCTCGTCCTCTCTCGGCCTTCGTCCAGGCCAGTTCGGCCCGTCCTCATGGCACATTTTCTCATGCCCTGTTGGGCTCCTGGATGAGGTCATCCCTCATCTTCCCGTCGATCTGCAGACTACGGTTAAGCAGGTGCAGGACCAGGGCAGGGCAGTGGCCAAACAGCAGCTCCAGACTGCTTTGGATATAGGGGACTCATGTGCCAGATCAGTGGCGGCCGCAGTGGCTGTCTGACGGACTTGGCTGAGGATATCACACCTTACTTCAGATACCCAGCACAAGTTGGCGGATGTTCCTTTTGGGGACTGACCTCTTGCCCTGGGGTGGAAGGTCACCTGCAGAGGATCGAGAGTCCAATGCTACCTTGGACTCAGTCTCTTCGCTCAGAAGGACAAGGCGCAAACCACAGCCTAAGCCCTTTCGTCCTTCTGTGCCCCAGCGCCTGCCCAGCAACGTCAGGGCCAGCAGGCTCGGCCTTGGCATCCCAAACCCAAGCCGCCGGCTTCTCTAACAGGAGGCAGGAAGAAAGGGCCCAGGAGGTCCCTCGGCGGTCCCTCCTCCAAGCCTGCCCAGTGACGGGCTGAGGGGTGTCGCCCCCATCCCCGTCACCTTACCCCTGGGTCCCCCAGTGGGGGGACGGCTCCGGCACTTCCGTTCCGCCTGGTCCGCTGTTACCACGGACAGGTGGGTCTTGGAGGTGGTGGGAAGAGGCCTGCCTCTGGAATTCGAGCAGGCACCACCCTTCAGAGCCGTCGCCCCTCGGGGGGCATCGGGATCCCCAGCCTCACTGGCGGCTCGTCGAGCCGACATCACTCTCCTCCTCCAGAAGGAGGTGGTAAGAAGGTGGTGGACCCTCCTTCAGACCCAGGGTTTGTGTCCAGGTACTTCCTGGTTCGAAGCAGACGGGGGCTGGCGCCCCATTCTCAACCTACACGACCTAAACAAGTTCCTAAGGTCTCGAACCTTCAGGATGGTCACTCTGGCTCAGATAATACCATCCTTGGAGCGGCGTGTGGTTCTGCTCTCTGGACTTGCAGGGCCGCGTTTTCACGTCCCTATCCGTCCGTCTCACCAGAGATTCCTTCGCTTCGGCGGAAGGATCCCTCTTCGAGTTCAAGCCATGCCCTTCGGCTTGTCTCCAGCTCCCAGGGTCTTCGCCAAATGCATGGCAGTGGTGACAGCATTCCTCTGGCGCCGAGGGGTCGGGTGTACCCTTACCTGGACGACTGGCTGATAGCAGCTCCCTCCAGGAAGGAGGCGGAGTGGTCAGAGATCTGGCCCTCCAGGTCTGCTCTCAACTGGGCCTCCTTATCACGAGGCCAAGTCGGAACTCGAGCAGAGCAGGTGATTCTATTCATCGGCGCAGCTCGACTCTCTTGAGCCAGAGCCGGCTCAGCGGACAGGGCGAGGTTCTTTCCTCCTTTGCCCGATCATTTCTGGTTGGCAATCGCCCTGCCGGGACTTCCTGCGCCTCCTGGGTCTCATGGCGGCCTGCACCAGCGTGGTCCGTTGGGCCCGCTGGAACATGCGTCCCCTTCAGTGGGGACTGGCCAGCCAGTGGTCACAACGCTGCGATCCCTTGGACCAGCTTGTGTCGGTGACACAGGGGATGTGGAACGCTCTCCAGTGGTGGACCGTTCCAGATCATTTGCAGGAGGGCATCCCGTTCGTCCGCCCCGAGCCGACGGTATCTCTATCGACCGATGCCTCTCTGATGGGTTGGGGTGCCCATCTGGGGGGACACTGGGCGCATGGCCTCTGGTCCCCGCGGGAGTCCCGATGCCACATCAACCTGCTGGAGCTCCGAGCGGTCCGCCTAGCTCTCACCGCCTTTGCTCCGTTCCTCCGGGGTCAAGTGGTCCGGTCCAGGCGGACAATACCACGACCATGTACTATCTAAACCGCCAGAGGCGGGGCGCGCTCCATGCTCTATGCAAGGAAGCTCTCCGCATTTGGTCACTCGTACGCAGCCTGGAGGCGGATCTCCTAGCCATTCACGTGGCAGGAGCCTCCAACACCCTGGCCGATGCCCTGAGCCGGATAGGGGCTGCATCCTACTAGTGGTCTCTCCTGCCGGAGGTAGTACAGCATCTGTTCTCCCTTTGGGGCACACCTCAGGTGGACCTGTTTGCCTCCAGGGAGAATGCGAAGCTGAGTCTGTTCCATGCCCGCCCCCCTCAACAGGGCTCGCTGCAGGGGGATGCCTTCTCGAGGCAGTGGACCTCGGGCCTCTTTTACGCCTTTCCCCCATTTCCCTTGATCCACAAGGTGCTTCTCAAGGCGAGGAGGGACAAGGCGCAGGTGATTCTGATAGCCCCAGACTGGCCTCGCCAGTTCTGGTACCCAGATCTCCTCAGTCTCAGCTCCAGGACTCCGCGGCAGCTTCCAGCTCGCCCGGACCTGCTCTCAGTCAATCAGGGGAAGGTGTTCCATCCGGACCTTCAATCCCTGCACCTGACGGCCTGGTTCCTGGCGGCTAGAGTTCCAGGCCTTGGGTCTTTCCGACGAGGTCCTCAATGTAGTTGAGGCGTCCCGTAGAGTCGAACAGAAAATGCTATGCCTTCAAATGGAGAAGGTTTTCCATTTGGTGTCAGGGCAAGGGCTTGGACCCTTCCTCCTGTTCCTTGGCAAGCATCTTGGACTATTTATGGTCCTTTTAGTCAAGGGCTTAGGTCGGCGACCCTAAGGGTGCACCTGGCAGCCATCTCTGCTTGCGAGGCAGCGGGCGGGGAAGCAGTTAGCGCAGGGAGGAAGGGTGAATCAAGCTTTCAGAGCCTTGATCACATTCCCCTCCAGTCTTGAGACCCCCACCTCCGTGGGATCTACTGCTGGTACTAGCAAAGCTCATGGGCAAGCCATTCGAACCTATACAGAGTGTGCTCTCTCTCACCTGTCGTGGAAGACCGCCTTCTTGGTGGCTATCCGTCAGCCAAAAGGATGGGAGAGCTCCAGGCGCTCCATCGAGTCTCCTTACCTGGTCTTCCACAAGGACAAGGTTGTCCTGCGCCCCACCGAAATTCCTTCCGAAGGTGGTGTGGGAGTTTCACCTTAACCAGGTGTTGACTCTGCGGTGTTCTACCCCAATCACACCTCGGAGGCCGAATATAGGCTCCATACTCTGGACCCTAGAAGGGCCTCGCTTATTATAAGACGACGCGGCTGAAATTCGGGAGAGGTTCGCCAGCTGTTTGTCACCTACGCTGAAGCCGCATCTGGCAGACCTGCAGCCAAGCGGACGATAAGCAGGTGGGTAACCTCCTGCATAGATCTGCTATAAGTTGGCGGGCATGGAGCCTCCCAGAGGGATAAGAGCTCATTCTACCCGCCATACTGCTGCAGCAGTGGCTGCTTCCAGGGACGTCCCTATCCAGGAAATCTGCAGGGCTGCTACCTGGAAGTCAGCAAACACCTTCATTACCCACTACCACATCGACCTTGAGTCCGCCCGGGATGCTGGTTTGGGGCCTCGTTCTCAGTCTCTCTTTCCCAAGTAAGTATTGGGGTGTCGTCTTGCCTCCTCCTCCTGGAGAACTGCTAGAGTCTGCCAATGAGTGTGGATGAACAACATATCCATGTCCTAGAAATACAGGTTACTCACCTGTAACAGGAGTTCTAGGAATGGTATATGTTGCTCATCCACGACCACCCGACCTTCCGGCTGGCGCACAACCTGAGCTTCCAGCGGGCCAGATCTGGCGTCATGGGGCGGAGCCGAGAGTTATACCACCCGGGTGGGTGGGAGGAGCAAGCTTGAAGACCTTCCGGCAAGATTTAAAGCGGCAAGGATACCTGCCAATGAGTGTGGATGAACAACATATACCATTCCTAGAACTCCTGTTACAGGTGAGTAACCTGTATTTTTAAGCGCTTTTCAGAAACCAAAGCGCTGTACAAGTAGATTAAAACAAACCGTTAAATAACAACAAACAATTAATAAGCAATCATAAGTGTTTTTGAAATCCTTCACAATAAGCTTTAAAAAACAGATAACCTAAACGGGTCACAACCTAAACGTTGCTGCTAACTGGGAACTTTGTACTGCATCTGTGTGATGTAATAATTGTATTTTTTTATGAAAATTTGCTATTTTATTTTAATGATATTGTAACATGTTTTTAATTATTTGTAAGTTGTACAAATGATGGACCCCATTGTAAATGAGCTTGCTCAACTGGGCTATCCTTTTCTTGAAAATTTAAAGAATAAACATTTACAAACAAACGTTAACTGTGTTGTGGAGTTATGACTTGGGATGAAAAGGATGGCTCTGAGCACTCTGCCCACCCCATCCTGATCTCCATCCCACCCATGAAGCCAAACACAGGGGTGGGAGGGTAGCACTGATGCCTCTGTCGCACTCTCTGGTACCCTGAGGTTTGAAAGGTCTTTACTTATTTTGTTTGTGTTTGCAACAGTGTGTAACGACCCTGGAGGGCCATGAGAATGAGGTGAAGTCTGTGTCCTGGGCTTCTTCTGGCAGCCTCTTAGCCACCTGCAGTCGAGACAAGAGTGTCTGGGTGTGGGAAGGTAAGAAGATGAGTGTTTTTCTGGGATAGCCCCATTGCTGTGTAGAAATTGCCTCATAATGCATTTCCTTTGTGTACCTTTGCTATTGAGGTAGGGAGCCAGGGAAAGGGCTACCTCTTTGTGGATGATACTAACATTTGTGGAAGATTGGATAGGGAGGAGGGTGGAAGAAATATGGCGAGGGACCTGATTAGAGCAGTGATCATAGTTGTGGCACTTAAAATTCACCAAGAAGTGTAAGGTGATGCACATTGGGGCAAAAAATCTGACTACAGGGAGGGGGGGGTAACAGTGGAAAGTATGACTATGGGGGGGTCATTATAATATGGGTCCACTTAAAGCGTCAGCACAGTGCAGCGGGGTAGTGGGAAGGGCCAGTAGGATGCTGGGATGCATAGGAAGGGGATCAGTAGCCAGAGGAGTGAGGGGATTTTGACACTACTGGTCCCTGGTTTTGTTCTCACCTAGAGTACTGTGTGCATTTCTAGGGCCTTCGAGCAGGAGATCCACGACTCAAATCCCACCTGGGCACTGGCTCACAGTGTGACTTTGAACAAGTTCTGGACATCCCTGTGTAACCCTCAGCAAGTCATGCAACCTCCCTGTGCTTCACAATGTTACAGATAATTAGGGAATGGTCTTAAATCCAGGAAAAACAGGCAGGAGCACTGTCACAGCAGACATTTAGGGCATGAGCATGAATTTAGGAATAGTGAGTGTTACAGCTGACTGAGTGAGCATGAATCTAGGAATAGGGGTGAAAACACTGTGTTCTAGCTGATGATTACAGAGGGAGTTTAGATCCAGGAATGCCATATAGGAGACTGTCACAGCTGATATTTAGGGAGTGACTCAAGAAATCCCAGGTGGGGACACCATTACAGCTAATATTTTTATAATTATTTTTTAGTTGATGAAGAGGATGAGTACGAGTGCGTCAGTGTGCTGAATTCTCATACCCAGGATGTGAAGCACATCCTCTGGCACCCAAACAGAGAGGTAAGCACAGCGAGTGTCCTGCCCCAACTGAGAGGTAAGCACAGCGAGTGTCCTGCCCCAACAGAAAGGTAAGCGCAGCGAGTGCCCTGCCCCAACAGAGAGGTAAGCACAGCGAGTGCCCTGCCCCAACAGAGAGGTAAGCACAGCGAGTGCCCTGCCCCGACAGAGAGGTAAGCACAGCGAGTGTCCTGCCCCGACAGAGAGGTAAGCACAGCGAGTGTCCTGCCCCGACAGAGAGGTAAGCACAGCGAGTGTCCTGCCCCGACAGAGAGGTAAGCACAGCGAGTGTCCTGCCCCAGCAGAGAGGTAAGCACAGCAAATGCCCTGCCCAAACAGAGAGGTAAGCACAGCGAGTGTCCTGCCCCAACAGAGAGGTAAGCACAGCGAGTGTCCTTCCCCAACAGAGAGGTAAGCACAGCGAGTGTCCTGCCCCAGCAGAGGTAAGCACAGCGAGTGTCCTGCCCCAACAGAGAGGTAAGCTCAGCGAGTGTCCTGCCCCAACAGAGAGGTAAGCACAGCGAGTGTCCTGCCCCAGCAGAGAGGTAAGCACAGCGAGTGTCCTGCCCCAGCAGAGAGGTAAGCACAGCGAGTGTCCTGCCCCAGCAGAGAGGTAAGCACAGCGAATGTCCTGCCCCAGCAGAGAGGTAAGCACAGCGAGTGCCCTGCCCAAACAGGTAAGCGCAGCGAGTGCCCTACCTAAACAGAGAGGTAAGCAGAGGGAGTGTCCTGGCAGCAGGGCTCATCAGAGTTGGTGTTATGGTTACATGGCCAGGTCTACGTGTGTGGCGTGACTGAACTACCCCGTCACCGTAGGTGTCCTGGTGGAGCTGTCCATTCTAGCTGCTATCCTGGTTTCTTCTGGGGTGGGCCCTTTCAAAACTCGGTTTGGAAAAGAACTGAGGACAACAGTGACCAAATTGTCAGCATAGCCATCTTAGTATCCCACCTCATGTACCTGGTACAGAAAATTTTAGAATCCCCACCGAAACGTAATTCTGTGCAACTGCAACGTCATTCTGTGCCACAAATGCAAAAACACATTTTGGCCAGGATTTGAAAAATGACAGCTGTAACATACATGAGGTGGGGTAATAAGACAGCTACGTTGATAATCTGTGGTAAAAAATATTTAACATTTCCAAAGTTATGAGCGGGTGTAGCGAAATTGCAACACGTGGTCATAACTTTGGCATTTTTTCATGTTTTTACCCCAAATTTTCAACACAGTCTTCTTATGACCCAACTTCATAAACCTCATAGGTGAACATTTTCAAATCCTGGCCAAAATGCCATTCTGCACCACAGGTGCGAAAACACATTTTGGACAGGGCGTGAAAAATGACAGCTATACTCTTTATGAGGTGGTGCGAAAAAATGGCTATGTTGAAAATTTAGACTCAAAATATTGAAAATTACCACAGCTATGCGTGTACGAAGAAAGATTTCAACAGATGCTCATAACTCTGCGGTTTTTAGGAATTTGTTCACCAAATTTTCAACATTGCCTTTTGGGACCCAACCTCATGAACGCTGGTGGTGAAAGTTTGTTATTCAGTCCTGAAAGGTGATTTTCCTGCAGTGACTGTGAAATCACCTTCCAGGCCCGATTAACGACATGACGGTGCCTGTGTTCATGAGGTGGGGTTCCAAAAATGCCATGTTGAAAATTTGGTGAAAAAATTCCAAAAAATGTCAAAGTTATGAACATAAGTTCAAAATGCCATTGGACTACATTATACAGCACTCACCTTGATTCCTCAGTTCACAGTTCAGCTTTGAAGAGTGCAGACATGTCTCGGTCCACAGAAGATGACAGTCTTAGACCTCAGTGGTAAGTACAGGAGGTAATGGGGGGGCGGTGGGTGCTTAAGTGGGAAAGGTCGGGATGGGGGCGGGGGATGACGAGGGACAGTTTTCTTTTTTCAGCGTAAAAAAAAAAAAATAAAAAGACGTCTGGGGGGATTGTTTTCTTTTTACAGGTTTAAAGCAAATACATATTTTGGGACACTGGTGGTGGTCTCCCCAGTGTTCCACACTGCTGGGGTGGGGGGCTGTAAATGCCAACATGGGGATTGGGCCTCCAGTATCGACTGATTCATAAAACGGGGAGGAGGGGGATCCTGGTGTCATATTATATAAATAAAAAAACAAGGGACATGGGGACGGTGATTAGAGGGGGGGGTGCCACTAGACACTAGGGAATATATAGGGACAGTGATCGGGGAGTCAGGGGTACCACTAGACACCAGGGAAAACGAGGGCTCATAACTCACACTGCAGCAGGAGTTCAGCTGCAGCTGCAGAACTAAATAAAATCCACTGTTCTCATACAGAGAACATGGCGGAAAGCTCCTCTCGCTAAGCTGGGCACCCGGGATTTTAGGTGCCCAGAAAAAGTATTTCTAGCCCTAATTGTGAAAAACAAACACCATAATCTAGCTAAACAGGGCCCATTTAGCTAGGTTCTGGTGTTTGATTTGTAGAGTGACAGAATTTTTATCTATTTTCCACACTTTCTAGTTTGTGGGGAAAAAAAACAAGAAGATGGCAGCTGGCAAAAAAGGATTTTTCCCTCACGAAAAATAATTTTATCCTCACAGAAAAGGAATGGATATTGCGAGAAAGAATCCTTTTTCACGAGGTCAGTCCTTTCTCTAACTTAGTCCCTCTATTCTGAACAGTGATCTTTCCATTGAAAACAATGAGAACTTAAAAATTGAATAACTTTGCAACAGATTAATATTTTTTCACCAAACAAAGCATGGCAGTTGTTGTTACCAAAACTATCCAACACAGAAAAAAAATCACACCAAAATTCCACACCATCTAGATGTAAGGTGACAAAAAAAAACTGCAGAAAATTCCGACTTTCAAGGTTTTTGCAGTATCCAGAGCTCGGATTCCATACATCTGACCAGAACGAAACTTGCCACATCGAGAGATTTACCCCATGGAACTGCACGTAGCAAATTTTGTGCAAATCCATTGATCGGTTGCAAAGTTATTAAAGTGCAAAATTTGAGGTTTAACATTAAACAGGTTACTCAACCCTAACTATAGGGTATATGGATATAGTTTATATAATTGGGCGTGGTCACACCCCTTATAGTTAGGGTTGTGCAGGCACGTCAGCGTTAAACCTCAATTGTTGCATATTAACTTCACAGCTGTTTAAAGGATTTGCACGATTTTTTTGCATGCGCTGTCTCGCATGGCAGATCTCTGGATGTACCAAGTTTTGTTCCAGTCGGATGTGCGGATTCTGAGATATAGAAAAAGTTAATGTTTTCCCATTGGTTTGAGTGGGTTTTCTGTCAACATGGCTAATGCCCAGACAGTTTGGAATTTTGGTCTGACATTTTCTGGGTAGAAAGGGGCTGGTCCACAGATGTGCCTTTTGCTTGTTTTGGTGAAAAAATATATATCCGTTCCAAAGTTACTGATTTTGAAATTTTGAATGGCTGGTTCTGAGTATGCTCAGTAATCACCAATAAATAGCTATATGAAATGAAAAAATATTCTTTTTACGTATTCACCTCATCCTTTTTCACAAGGGGAAAACCTTTTTCGTTTGGTTGCCATCTTGTTTTCAGTTTTTCCACAAAAATTCAAATAAAAAAAAAACAACACAATAATGACATTCTGGAGACCGACCAACACATGTAGCTTGCTCATGGGGACCCCCTTAGCTGGATTCTGTACTTAACTGTTAAAGAAATGCCTTGGAAGTTTCCTTTTTTTTTTTTAAGGTTAGAAATATTTTTTTCATGACTTGAGATACGGAAAAAAGATCCTTTTTTCGTATCATGAATCACACAAAAAAAAGATAATTTTTCATGAGAGGAAAATCCTGTTCTTCACAGCCCTAGTCTGGAAATGCGTCTGTGTCATTGTTTCAGTTTGTAATGCAGAGTCCACCAGACTGAATTCTGTGGTTCACTCTTGAAAATCTCTCAGAACACAGACCATCCTGCAGAACCAAAAAAGGCTGTAGTAGGAATGATCGTGACCAAGAAACAACAGCTGAGCTGAAAGAAACAGCCGCCATGTCTAGTACTTGGAAAAAGTGCTGACACATGCACACTCGCGTGAATGTACGTGCACGTCATGTCAGCACTTTTGGGGGGGCGTGCTCCCAAGCCTAGAGGTATGAAAACAGAAGCGCTGAGGCTCGGGACAGACGCTGACAGTAAAAAAAAACAGCATGAGCCCAGTAGACAGGGCCTGAAAATGACGGGAATCCATGAAACTCGGGAGAGCCATTAACAGACAAACAATAATGCTGTGAGTACTGACCCCCTCCCCCGAAACAGTCTGATAGAAGGCTTGTTCTCTGTTCCTTGCTATACAACATATATCTGCTCAGCCGAAGGGGGGGGGAGGAAAAAGTCCCCAAGACAGATCGAATAGTTCCTACCCAGATAGTGTGAACACTCGGGAACTAAAAAACATAGCGTTTCCCAACCCCCAATCATAGTCCCGGGGGGCGGGGGGGTGACACCAAAATAGACGGTAGGGAGAACCGGAAAGGACTAAGAACTAGACCCTAACAATCGCCCCCAAAGAACAGGATACTTAACCTGAGGCACCATGACATGAGGAAATCGGAGACCTGCTAAATTATAAACACCCTTAGAATAGCATGGGAGATGTGCCCCCCCAATTCAAGCACAGACAGGCAGTGGAAATGGGGGGGGGGCAGGTTACCCAAGTTGAAAGCCACAGCTTAACAAGCGCAACTTTAAATTTAGGGGTGCTTTTTGTCACCAGGTAGCCTCAATCTGCTCAGCAGAATTGCAGCCCTAAAGCATAAACACTTAAATGTTCTTCTTCAGAGAATCTTCTGTGCTGTTTCGACTTCAGCGGCACAGCAAAGAATGGAGAGTTGCTGCTGTCCGGAATGTTCACATGCCCAAGATTCTGTGCTGATTTCAGCATTGGGCTGTGCCTGTTCCCCTAGTAGGGGTGCATGTTACCCATACATTCTGATTACCCATTGACAATATGGAGTGCTACTGAAAAATTATATACAGTACTATGAAGAGAATCAATTCTGGTTTGAATGATGGGTGTGAGGTATTCACCTCAGGGTGGAATGCATGGATATTGTATGGCCTGATTTTTGTCTCGTAGCACCAGGACACACCAGGGAAGGGAGAGAAATTGCAGGGGAGGAGGGAGTAGTGGACAAGATGGGCAACAGGAGCGTCATTAATCAACACCCCACAAATACATCTAGCAAAGGTACTACTTACAGGGGCCTTGATTAGGGAAGGGATCCGAACCTCCTCACTGCTTCACCGGGATGGGGTCTTTGGATTTGTACAAGGGATAATACTGTTGCTAATGAAATTTTAATATGAGTGGCTGTACTGAATCGGATAATTGCAATATATGGAATATGCATTATTTAATACAAACATTGACAAAAAAGGAGGTCTGTGATTGGATTGTTTGTTCTTAGCTATTAGCATCTGCCAGTTATGATAACACGATCAAGCTCTACAAGGAGGATGATGATGATTGGGTATGCTTCACTACACTGGAGGGCCACGAGTCCACAGTCTGGAGCCTAGCGTTTGACCGTAGTGGTGAGCAGCTTGTGTCCTGCAGTGATGACAAGACCCTGAAGATCTGGAGGGAATACAAACCAGGAAATGAACAAGGTAAAGGGAATGAGTTCCTATACTGGAGGAGTCCAGGGGTCACGGTTCACCAGTAACTGTGTTCCCCACTGCATGCCAGTCACACAAGGAGTTTTTTTGATGCACTACCTAGGGGTTATGGTCCTTCAGGAAATGTGCTCTCCACTACATGCAGTGCCCAGTGGCATTGGTCATCCAGGGTAATATGCTACCCACCACATGCAGTGCCCAGGGGTCATGGTCCTTCAGAAAATTTGCTTTCTACCACATGTAGTACCCACTACCCAGAGGTCACGGTCCGCCAGATAATGTGCCCCCCACCACAGTACGCAGAAAATTACCATGAAATGTTCCTGTCAGGAACATGCTATGTTTCAGTAGTCTACAATATATATGGTCCTGCTGGGATTAGAACCCTGGTTGCCTGCTTCAGAGTTGCAGTTGGCCTCAGTGCTGCTTGGTGGCACATTGGATGGGTTTTCAGTTGGCAGGCAAAGAATCAGTGGCACAAATCCAGGTAGGAGTATTTTCAGCAATAGACGTGGATTAGAATCCTAACAGGAACTGAAAACATTTTTTTTGTTGGAATTTTACGCGAGTGGCAATCTGTCGCAGCATAAAGTTGGAGTAGTAAACTAATATTGAAAAAATTGGTTACTCACCTGTAACCTTGATTGTAGGAGTGGTATATTGTTCACATCCACATAGTGACAGATCCTCCAGAAGAGCTGATTTGTTGAAACGACTTTAAGCAAAGCTCCTTCCACCACCCAGGTGGTATATCTCTTGGCTCCGCCCCATGATGGCAGCTCTTGCATGCTGGAAGCAGGGATCCGTGTGTCATTTACCAGGGGAGGACGGGTGGGTGGTGTGGATGTGAACCATAGAACATTCCTAGAACTAAGGTTACTAGTGAGTAACCAATTTTTCTAGGAGTGTGGATATGGTTCACTTATCCACACAGTAGACTTCCAGCAGTTCTCTGGGAGGAGAGGGCAGGGGGCCAAACCCCTGTTTGGCAGACAAAGATAGGAGAACTGAGGTTCCAAAACCAGCTTCCCCACAAGTCTTCTGGTTAATGCTGTAATGGGAGAGGAAGGTTTGTGCCGACTTTCAGGCAGCAGCCCTGCAGACCTCCTCAATAGGGATTTCCCTGGGAGCAGCCATTGAGGCAGCGGTATGTCTGATGGAATGAGCCATGAGCCGTACAGGAGGCTCCCTACCAGCCAGCCTATAGCAGAGGTCGATGCAGGATGTAATCCACTTGCAAATCGTCTGCTTGGCTGCTGGTCTGCCAGGCGAGGCTTCAGCGTATGCAGCAAAAAGCTGGCGAGCCTCGCCCTGAGCTTCAGCCGTGCGCTCCCTATAATGGAGCGCCCGCCTCAGGTCTGGAGCCTTCAGTCAGCCTCCAGAAATGGGTTCATAAAATAGACTGAGAGGTTCATCACCTGGTTAAGGTGGAACTCTGAGACAACCTTCAGGAGAAACTTCAGATGGGGGTGAATGACTGCCTTGTCCCTGTGGAAGACCAGGTACGGAGGCTCCATTGAGAGCACCTGGTGCTCACTAATCCTTCTGGCTGACGTGATAACCAGGAGGAAGGCCATCTTCTATGACAGGTGGGACATTTCACACCTGTGCACGTGCTCAAAAGGCTTGCCCAATAGCATTGCCAGAACCAGCAACAAGTCTCAAGGTGGTGGAGGTTCATGCATGGGCAGGAACAAGTGGTGAAAGCCTTTAAAAAAGCACCCAGTCACCTTCTGCTGTACCACTGTCTGCATACCAGCCCACGCCCGGTATGCAGAGATGGCTGCCAGGTGGCTGTCACTGTCTGCATACCAGCCGACGCCCGGTATGCAGAGATGGCTGCCAGGTGACTGTGTCACTGTCTGTATACCAGCCCGCACCCGGTATGCAGAGATGGCTGCCAGGTGGACCGTTTTTTATTTTTTATGTTAATTCTCCTTATGCTCCTCCTTTCCGACTCCCAGACTCTCTCCGGTGTAATCGCTCAATGTGGCCGCTTCCGTCCTGCCTGAAGTCCTCCAGTCTCACCTCCAGTTTGGGCCCATCTCCTCACCATGCCACTGGCTGCCCAACCCCCCGATTCTGAGCCCCCAAGGTGGGACCGCCGAACTCCTCATGCTCTAGCTAGAATTTAGCAGGGCAAGCAGGACACTGAGGGAGAACTGAAGGCAGACTGGAGACCCTGCATTGGGCGTGGGGGCCAGCCCCTGGATCCACCATCGCTTACTAGGAGCCAGGGTTGTTTCCTTTGTTCCACCCCATGGTGCGGACGTGCAGAGGTGCCGGCGCCCTCCCGCCGACAGCATTCCCCATTGGCTGTCCCCAGCCCGGTGTATGGTGCCCCCAGCCTCCGCCAGCAGCCGTAACCAGGTGGGGAGACCCCTGTAACCCACCCCAGGAGAGGAGAGCAGTCCCTCGGACACTCAATCCTCTCCTCCGTCGCCAACCTCTGATGGCTCAAGCTCGCTTCCGAACCCAGGTTGCCGGTGTGGTATCCAGTGCCTCAACCCTCAGCACCACCGGGCCAGCTGCCAGGTGGACCTTAAGGGTCATTGATTGCAGCCCCAGCTGGGATAGAGACCAGAGGTACTCCAGGGTACTAGCCACAGGGCAGACAAGGGAATCGAGCCCCTTGCCCTGATGCCAAATGGAAACCCTTGTCAATTTAAAGGCGCAGCACCCGCGAGTTGACTCTTTTCAAGAGACTTCCACAACGTGGAGCATATTCTCCGAAAGATCCAAAGCCTGGAACTCTAGCTGCTTGGGAACCAGGCTGTGAGATACTTGGACTGAAGGTCGCTCCTCTTTTCTGCAAAGACAGTTGTCCCAAAACTCTTGACAAACACCAACACGATTTTTGTAAACTTCACTCTTAGTTCACCTCACATGGACTTGTCTTTAATGCTAAAAAAAAAAAAAGTCCATGGTTTTCTCAGGTGCTAGAAAAAACACCAGTTCCAGCTTCTTGCTCTCGGACAGTGATGGCAAACCCATCAAAAGAGTTATCGAATTTAGATACCTTGATAAACACTTAGACTGCCACCTTACTTACAAATACCACATCTCTCAACTCATCAAAAAAAATGCACCAAAGGCTTAGGGTGTTATGCAGGGTTAACCATTTCTTCATTCCTGAGACCAGGTCTCCGGTAGCAGATCGCCTTCTCCCACCCCTTGATTAAGGATCTATAGTATACTCTTCCTCGTCCTGCCAAAGGACCCTCCTCAATCGAAGAGTCTCCTACCACAACATCATCCGGTTTGTTACAGGCCTCCCTAGATGCACACACCACTGCGACCTCTACAAGGCCATCTACTGGCTTTCCTTTGAAGATGGATTTAACTACAATATCCTTACTTTCTTCTTTAAAATCCACCTCGAACTGCTCCCCTACGTCATAACTTTCGATTTCCCAAGGCCCACCAGGACTCGCACCACCAGATCTACGTGGCTTCACTCCTTTGCTCTGCCTTTCTACCACACTACCCAAGGACTCCACTCCATAGCAGCCAGGGACACTAGGCTTTTTAACAGCCTCCCTTTCTCTCTTTTACAACGTTCTTCCCTCAGAACATTCAAAAGCCATCTCAAACTCTACCTCCTGACCGACTCTTAACTGTTCCCGACCATCACTACCCCCCATAATTCTCCACTGCCCTCTTCCTCTCTCGCCGTCAAGTGGTCTGCAGTTACTCCTGGCATCCTATAGCTCTTTTGGGACTAAATGGTCCCCCCACAAGAACTGTATAATGCTTATTGTCTGTATATTTCTGTTTATGTGCGTGTTTTGTTTATTCCTTGTTGGGGACACTTTGTTTCTCCCGTATTTGTATTCCAGAATGTACATAGCCTGTCACTTTATGTGCTTCATTGTGTATATACTTTTTCAAACCTCACTGTCTTTTCATTGGATGCTTGTGAAAACGGGCAAATATGCTCACATGCCTTCCACTATAAAAAATAAAACTGCAGGTCCAGGTGCAGTATCTTCCCCTGTTGTCTGGTCAGCAGATCCGGGCAGAGGTAACCGCCATGGGGGTCTGCTGCTGAGGCTGAGGAGATCCGGGTATCAGAACTGGTGTGGCCAGTCTGGTGCTATCAGGATCATCCACACCTTGTCCTTCCAAACCTTGACCACCACCTTGTGGATCATGAGAAAGGGAGGAAAGGTGTAAAGTAGGCCTGGGGTCCAGGCTTCATGAAGGCATCCCCTACCAGTATCCTAGACTGTGGGGAGTGAACACAGAACACCCTCAGTTTTGTGTTCTGCCAGGAGGCAAATGTGCCAATCAGAGATGTGCCTCACATGGAGAACAGGTGGCTTGACACCTCCTGATGCAGGAACAACTCGTCAAACATCTTGCCCACCCAGCTGAGAGCATCTGCCAGCTGATCGTCTGCTCCTGCGACATGGATTGACAGGAGATCTGCACCCAGGCGACACACAAGGGTCCAGGTGCAGAGGGCCTCCCGTCACAAGGGAAGGGAGTGAGTTCTTCCCTGCCTGTTTAGGTAGAACGTGGTCATAGTATTGTCCATCTAGACCTGTACATCAGACCCCTGACTAGAGGAGCAAATTCCGTCAGAGCTAGCCACACTGCACAGCACTCTAGCAGGCTGATGTGTTGACTGGACTCCCTGGGTGACCAGAACCCATGGGTCTGTGGTCTCCCAGGTGCACTTCCGGCCCCACCAGAGACTCGTTCCTCCACTGTGAGAGTGATGGTCAGTTCTGAGCAGACAAACGGTACTTCTTTCTCCATATGTTCTGGGATCAGCCACCACTGGATAACATCCCACATCGACTGGGTCACTGTGACTGGCCAGTCCAGGTGACCTAGGTGCTGGGATCACTGATGGCCCAATGCCCACTGCAGGTGCCAGCCAGTGAGCCCACCCAGCAGGATGCCATGTACCCCAGGAAGTCCCGGGCAAGGCGTGAGGTCACAATTTCGTGTCTCGGTCAGCCGATGAGAAGACGAGCCTTACGATCTTCAAGATTTGGTAGCATTATCTGACAGAGGCTGCAACCCATGACATCGTGTGCTGTGCCTTTACTGCCTAGGCACAACACATATGGGTCCATCCGCAACATCTTCTGATGGTGTGTGAAGCATTGCTGGAAGCCAGGAGCTTGCTTTGCTTCCCTGTGTTCCGTCGTCCGTCACTGAGGGCTGGAGAAGTACCATGGAATCAGTGGAATTTTAAAAGTTAAAGAAAATAATTGAAGTTTGCCAATGGTTGCACTTTTTAGGCCCTACAACACGTGGAGCTGCAAAGGAGGAGACCGAACTCTTGTAGCGGAAAGCAAGATCCGACATCACAGGGTGGAGCCGAGGGATGTACAGCCCGAGTGGTGGGAGGATCTTTGCTTTAAAGATGTTCTGACAAATCAGCTCTTCCGGGGGATCTGCCACCATGTGGATAAGTGAACCATATACACGTGCCTCGAAACAAACTTGGTTAAGAACAACTATTTGTGTGGGTAGCATGTTGTCCTCTCAGGGCCGGAAGTTCCTGATCGGAGAAAGTCATGCTACCTAAAAACACTCCAAATTGGCCAATTCTCATCTGTTTGAACTGTTCAGGAATTTCCCATTCCGAATCCATTTCCTCTCCCAATTCTTAAAAGGATCTCCAAATCAGAATTGGATATGGAATCCTAAATCCTGACTTAAAAATAGCTTTTAGGATTCAGTTCCGGAATTAGAATTTTCAGACTGCAGTTCCAAAAATTGGATCAGAATCTAACAAATCCAGTACCATTAGGAAAATTCTGAGCACCCTAGTGGTACTTTTGTGCTGAGAGTGGTCCTCGACCCATGCAGTGCACATAGGTTACGGTCCTCCAAGAAATGTGCTCCACCTACATGCAGTGCCCAGAGGTCCTGGTACTCTAGGAAATGTGGTTCCCACTACATGCAGTACCCATAGGTTATGGTCTTCTAGGAAGTGTGCTCCCCATCACATGCATCGCCCAGGGGTCACGGTCCCTCAGGAATGAGCTCCCCATCACATGCAGTGCCAAAGGGTCATGGTCCTTCAGGAATGTGCTCCCCATTACATGCAGTGTCAAGGGTTCATGGTCCTTCAGGAACGTGTTCCCCACCACATACATCCCCCAGGGGTCACAGTCCCTCAGGAATGTGCTCCCCACCACGTGCATCGCCCAGGGGTCACGGTCTGCACGTTTCCCCTTCCTCCTCACATGTCCCCTGTCCAAATATGTTTGTTTCTTGATAATCTCCCTGTCACCATGGATCACCATTCTGTCCCATCTGATTACATCCCATGTGGGGTGACTGATTAATTGGTTCTGTTTTGGTGAAAGTGGGCCATTGGTCCTGTCTTGGGGTAGGTGGACCCCAGCTAGCTGATTATATCCTGTCTTAGGGAAGATGGGGGCACCAGGGTGGTTACTTCCCATTTTGGGAGGCATAGTGCCAGATTACCGCCTGTGTTGGAAGGGCAGACCCTGTGTGGCTGATACTATCTGATGGGGGGGGTGCACCAGTCCAGTTACATTGTTCCCTACACCTGAGTACATTCAAGCTTATGACAAAACAAGATTCTGGAAGTCGGGGGTAAGGGGCAACAGACTTCTAGGAAATCATAAAGTGAACTTACAAGCTCAAATGGGCAGACTGGGTGGGCCATAGGCCCTTATCTGCCGACAGTGTCTATGTATGAGGGGAGGCCCTTGGATGACTGACTATATCCTGTCGGGGGGGGGGTGCATGCACTGGAGGTGGCTGATTACGTCCTATATCTGGAGAAGGGGGCCCCCGGTTGGAAGACTTCCCTTTTCAAGAGGCAGGTCCGTGGGGTGACTGATTACACCCTGTTTTGAGGGAGAGGCAGACGATTACATCCATCTCTGGGGAAACGGGGTGGTTGATTTCATACCCTAACAGTTTTCCCTCTTGTTTCAGGAGTGATTTGTAATGGCTCGGACCCGTGCTGGAAGTGCACCTGCACGCTCTCTGGATTCCACACAAGAACTGTCTACGACGTCTCTTGGTGAGTTGGGGAAGGGGAATCGCTAAGCTCTGCCTGTATTGCTTGCCCTGGATGCCATCAGGGGAGGGCAGTTGCTAAACTCTGCCTATATTGCTTTCCCCAGAGTGCCATCTGGGGAGGGAAGTCACCAAACTCTGCCTTTATTGCTGCCCTGGATGCCATTGGGGAGGGAGTTGCACTAACTGTGCCTTTATTACCCCAGGTGCCACTGGCGGGGAGGAGGGAGGTTTGCTAACCTCTGCCTGTATTGCTTGCCCTGGATGCCATTGGGGAAGGGGAGCTATTAAGCTCTGCCTAAATTCAAAAGACTTTAAGGGGTCTTTTAGAAGCCCCTAACTGTATTAAGAGGACTCTTTTGTTGTCATGGCTTTAGTTGGACATTTGGAATTAGTTTTTGGATACTGTTAGATATTTGAATTTATTTTATGTTAAGTTGTTTTGGGGTTTATTTGATATTTGTTGTATTTTATTAGTTTAGTCTGTATTTATTTTTTGTATTGTTTTGGGGCTGTGGTGGGTTGTTTTATTAGTTGATATTTTAGTGTGTGTGATTTGCCTGCTTTATTTGGTAATAGAATGTGCTGGGTGGGAGTAAATACGGACCGGCATTATTCCCTTACCATTCTCAGAGAAATGCACCCTTTTGAATATCCCCCTTTATCAATTTACATCTATATAAGGTGTCAAGCTTTGGGGATTGCTAGACGACGGAGAAGGGCGAAGACTGGGCCTGGTGGGGGGATGGAAAAGGGTGGGGGACGGATAGAGGTGGTAGGGGCCAAGAGACGCCCTGGGGCGAAATGGAGACAGGATAGAGGTATCTCTTGCCTTGTCCCCATACCCAAGGGCTCCATTGTTAATGGGCAGGAGCTGAGGTCTTCCTCGACAGCCCATCCTACTTGGGTGTTTTTTTGCAATGCAAGATCTATTAATAACAAGACTGCTATTATAGCTGATCTTGTTGAAACAGTAGATCTGGCTTGCATCACCGAGACTTGGCTGGACGATAATGCAGGTCCTGTATTGGCCTCTGCTGTTCCGGCTGGGTACTCAGTGATTCACCGCCTGAGGTTGGATTGTAGGGACAGGGGTGTTGCCATTATATTTAGGATGGAACTGGGCCTTGTGGATGTGCCAGTGGGGTCCACCAGATCCTTCAAGTGTATCCTGGGTGAGGGTGCAGGGTGCAGGATAGTCCTCATTTACCGTCCACCCAGTGATGGAGAATTCCTGCAGGAGATAGCGGATTTCATCGTCGACGTGGCGTTAGTCCCCCAGATGGTTGATTCTGGGGGACTTCAACGCCTGGGTCAACGAACTCTTGCAATCCGGTCAGAATCTCCTCCAGCTAATGACTGCGATGGGCCTTACACAGGTTATTACCTCCTCGACCCATATAGGGGGTCACTCTTTGGCTCTGGTGTTCCTCCTGGGGATGGAGATAGCTGATCTGGGGGTGGAACCAGTTAGCTGGTCTGACCATCACACCATAAGGTTCAGTTTCAGGGCCCCCCCCCCGGATAGACCTGCACCTATGGAGATGGTCCAGTACCGCCCTTTAAGGGGTGTGACCCCAGACGGTCTGTCGACAGTGCTGGACCTATCGGGCGTGTCGGGTGAATGGAATGCATGAGTCCAGGGGATCTTGTACTAGCTTATAACAGAGCAGTGGGAGAGGCCCTGGACAAGACTGCTCCAGTTTGCTTTCGACTGCTCTCCTCTCGCTCAAGGAATCCCTGGTTTGATGGTCCCTTGAAGGAGATGAGGAGAGTTGGTCAAAGGCTAGAGAGAGCATGGCGAAGGTCGGGCCTTGATGCTAACAGGCTTAGATTGATAGTTCATTATAAGGACTATCAATCAGAAATCCTCCCATAATACGGGCCCGTGGCGCTGAGGGTTGTGGTGCTGGATCGCCACACTGATTACACCGGCGACCTCGGTTCGAACGGACTCGGGCCGCCGGGGGTAGGCAGGGGAGAGGAAGGATCGAGCGTCCCATGATTGCTCTCCTTCCTCTGGGGAGGGCTGGGGCACTGCAGCACACTGTAGCGGCGACTGGCGGAGGCCAGTAGCACCACAGCAGTGAGCAGTAGAGTGGGGGGAGAGAGCGACGGGTGTCAGCACGTGTGTGCTTGCACGCCATTGCACTTCCGCCTTTCTGGGGCAAGGAAAAAAAACAGGCGGAAAATGGCGGGGCGCAATCTCGGCGGCTGATGGCTGCGCCCAAGCGCCCGATACCGAGGAGGATTCTGCATTCAGGCGATGCGGCGATTAATAGCGCCGTCTCTGAGGGGTGCAGGTGCCGATGGCGGGGGATCGCGGAGATCCGCTCCGCAGGAGAAAAACAGAGATGTGATTTAAAAAAAAAAAAAAAAATCACCCATAAGAAGGCAGAATTCTGTCCAGGAGATTTGTGCTACACGGAATCGACCGGCTTAGCTCTTCTGGACTGTGGACAGACTGTGCAATCCAGTCTGTCTCCAGTCCAGAGGGGCATTTTCTCAGGCTAAATGTGAAGAGCTCGTTCAATTCTTTGTGGATAAGGTGGCCAGCATCCAGTCCGGCATTGGCCCTACTCTCCTTATGAGGGACTGCGGAGGTCGGCAAGAGGGGCTGTTCACTCGGTCTGTCTGTCTGGACTTTAGCTGGCCGGAGTTCATGGACCTTGTGCAGATTGTTCAGACATTGCGCCCAAGCAGCTGTAGTTTGGATCCAGGCCCTACACCCCTATTAGTGGGTTGTGTAGATGTCATCTGCCCGATCGTGGCTAACGTCTGGGGATCCTTGGAGAGGGGTGTCTTTCCAGATCCCCTTAAGGAGGCGGTCATATGACCGCTCCAAAAAAAAAAAAAAAAAAAATCCTTAGATGCAGACTGTTTAGTGACCTACAGGCCTGTCTCTAACCTTCTTTTTGTTGGGAAGGTTATTGAGAAGGTGATTGCGGTGCAACTGGAGGATCCCCTTGTGACCCAAAATGTCTATGATGCTCTCCAGTCTGGATTTCGAGAGACGCAGTACTGAGACTGTGCTTGTCTGGGTATTGAATGACCTCCTAGTAGCGAGAGATCAGAAGGCACGTACCATCTTGGTCCTCCTTAATCTCTCTGCAGCATTTGACACTGTGGACCATGGTGTGCTATTGGAGCGCCTGCAGTGTCTCTGTGGACTGTCGGGGATGGTCCTGGAGTGGTTTCAGTCTTTCCTCACAGGCAGGACACAGAGGGTGGTCACTGGAATTTATTCCTCTGACACCTTCCCCCTGTCCTGTGGGGTCCCGCAGGGCTCCATACTGGCACCCATGTTGTTTGCAGTGTACATGCTGCCATTGGGAGATGTCATTAGATGATACAGTCTGAGTTTTCACTGCTATGCAGATGATACTGAGCTGTATCTGTCTTTTCTACCCGAACAGGGGGATGCAGTCTCCGTATTTAACAACTGTCTCGCCGAGATTAAGGACTGGATGGGCACCAACTGGCTGAGACTGAAACCCGACAAGACCGAAGTGTCGGTTGCAGATCCTGGTCACCCGGGGGCGGGTTTGGGGGCCGGGCAATTGTCTGGTATATGGATTGATGGTGTCCAGCTCACTACCTCCGACCGGGTGCTGAACTTGGGTGTTATTTTTGATGATGGCTTAACCCTGAAATCTCAGGTGTCTGCCATTGTCAAATCCTCTTATCATCTGAGGAACATCACCCGAGTGAAACATCTGGTTCCCCCGGATGACCTTTCAACACTGGTCCACGCCTTTGTCACCTCCTGCCTTGACTACTGCAATGAACTCTACCTAGGGCTTCCTGGGGTTGATATCTGCCGCTTGCAGCTAGTGCAGAACGTGGCAGCCAGGTTATTGACTGGCACATCTAGAGCCAGTCATATTACCTCTGTGCTGCATGAGCTGCACTGGCTGCTTATTCAGTGGTGGACTACCTTTAAGGTCGGTCTTCTGACTTTCAAAGCCCTACATGAACTGGGACCCGCTACTGGCAAGATCTTCTGACTCCCTACCGCCCCCTCTGATCCGCCGACGAGAGATTGCTAGAGATTCCTAGGGTACGTTGGAAGTCATCTGGTGCGTGTGCTTTTTCTTTTGCAGCCCCTACCCTGCGGAATTCTCTACCTCGTCAGTTAAGAGAATGCCTGACCGTAGAGAGGTTTAAATCAGATTTTAAAACATATTTATTTGAATTGGCTTTTCCTGTTGGTTTTAAGTGAATTACATATTTGTAATTTTATTATTATACGTGGCTCGTTTTATCTGTAAAGCGCCTTGGTTTTTGAAAGGCGCTATATAAATAAAGTTTTACTTACTTACTATTGCTTGTCCTGAATGCCATCGGTGGAGCAGAGTTGGTAAGCTCTGCCTATATTGCTTGCCCTGGATGCCATCGGGGGAGCGGAGTTGGTAAGCTCTGCCTATATTGCTTGTTCTGAATGCCATCGGGAAGGGGAGTTGCTAAGCCCTGCCTATATTACTTGTCCTGAATACCATACCATCGGGGGAGGGGAGTTGCTAAGCTCTGCCTGGATTGCTTGCCCCAGGATGCCACTGGGTGGGATGTATTGTGAACATGTGTCACAGACTAGTCTGCTTAGACTGCAGTAACTCCACATTGGAGACATTATGTAGAACTGGTCGCCTCATCTTTAAACTGCAGCTCTGGTGGAAAAGAACCGTTATGTAAGAATTTACTGTAACAGTAGATCTTCAAGAGAATCTCCTCCAGTTGGCCACACCTTTGGAACTATAAGTGGTCCGCATCAGGAACACTCAAACTTTTTGCTAGCCAGGGTACTCCCACAATGACATGCAGTGTCACTCCATATATAACATTGGCGGCCCCATCACTCCTCAGTTCCCCACTGGAGATTAGCCTCAGAGGGTTTCCAACCATGAGAAACCAAGAGATTAGTCCAGCATCAGGCATATAAGGAGAGGCATGGGGCTGGAGACAGGATGTGTGGAGTCAGATTTAGGCACAGCATCTGACAAAACCCTCACTGAAGCAAAGGGGGCAGGAGAGAGGGATGGCGTGGTGTAATAGAGAAAAGTCTGTTGAAGATCTGTTGTTGTGGTATGTTCTTATGTAACTGTTCTATCTTCATCGAGGATATCTTTTCCACTAGGCCACACCTTTGGAACAGTTCCCAAGCATTGCAGAGTAAAACTGGGAGGGTTGTACAGCTTGACAGAACGCCTTGCAGTACAGCAAGCACAAAACCAGCACATCTACGAGAGACAGTGACCAGACTGTAATGTTTAGTGAAGCTCTGGACAGCACTCCATGTGGCTGCAGCACATATGTCAGAAGCGGGGACATTTCTGAAGCAGGCAACAGAAGTGGCCTTACCCCTTGTGGAGTGACCCAGAACAACATCAGCAAGTTCCTTACCATACTTCCTATAACAAAACATAATACAATGTGCCAGCCATTTGAACAGGCACTGTTTAGACACAGGGGCACCCTCTTTCCCAGGGGCAAATGAAACCAAAAGCTGAGAGGACTTTCTGCAGTCCTTGGTGCAAGTAACTTAGTATCATAGTATTCTGTGTACATCCCAAGTACACAACAGAGCCTCACCTTGATTGGTATGCTCAGGATACTATACAGGAAGATGTATAATCTGATTCAGTGTAAATTCAGATACCACCATTGATAGAAACTCATGATTTGTACATAAAGAGACTCTTCTTTGTGAAAAATCAAATAAGGAGGCTCGCACATCAGAGTCTGATGCTTGGAAATCCTTTGAGCAGAAGTCGTTGCAACTAAAAAGTTTTCCATGACAGGAAACGTAGGCCACAACTCGCAGCTGGCTCAAAAGGAGCCAGTGTCAGTTTTTCTATTCCAAAATTCAAGTCCCATGGCAGGACTGGATTACGGATAGGAGGTTTCACATAAAGAATATGTCTCAGAAATGTACGAGACACCTCAAATTGGGCAACCGTACGACCATCACTATGGGCATGGAAAGCTGATATTGTGGCCAAATGCACCTTAAGTGAGGAATATTGTAGATCAGAGTCAGACAGAGAAAGCAAGTATTGCAACACAGTGTTTACAGGACATGTGAAAGGGTCTAAATTCCAGGAAGCGGCCCACCAGAAGACATGAGGAGAGATTGAAAGACCTTGGTATGTATACACTGGAAGAGAGGCGGGAACGGGGGATATGACGGAAACCTTCAAGTAGCTAAAGGGCACGAACAAAGTACAAGTGAGCAACATCTTTCAGTATAGGAGATGCACAAGGATGAGGGAGCAGGCTAAAGGGGAATGTGAGAGAGTTTTCCCTCACGGAAAGGGTGGTGGATGCATGGAATAGACTGCACCAGGAGGTGGTGGGAGCCACCACAGTGGGGGGGATTCAGACATGCATGGGGCAGGCATAAGGGACTCTAGAGGGGGGAAGGAGAAGCTAAAACCACTGACCAAGTAGGGTCGGTGGCCACTGATGTAGGCAGGGCGAGCAGGCAGACTGGCCGCGCCTTGCAGTCCTTATCTGCCATCAGTTACTGTGTTACAAAGTGAAACACTTCCATTTTACAGAACAAGTATGTTTGGTAGAAGGCTTTGTAGCCCCAGTCAGAAAATCAGCAACCTTAGGGGATACCCAAAAACATGCAGTGGCTATGTCTTCGGGAGCCATGCATGCAAACGTAGGGGCTTCAGGTCTGGGTGGACTAGGGATCCCTTGTCCTGTGACAACAGCCCCGACACAGAGGTAGAGGGACAGAAGGCTACACTGCCAACTGTTGAAGAACTAGAAACCATATTTGGTAAAGCCATAACAGAGTAATGAGGGTGACAGGGGCACTCTCTCCTCACAGCTCGAACAGAACACTCTGTATTAGAGGAATTGGCGGGAAATGTATGTAGGAAGTTCCCTTTCCAGGAAAGGGACAATGTGTCTTGCCAAAAAGCTCCATGCCCTGGAGCAAGCAGAAATGCAGCAGATCTTACTTGTATCAGTCTTCACAGTTCATCACTGGTGAGTATAGCCGGAGGCGCTAGGACCTCACGGGAAGCTTATAGCTGTAAGCTTTTTTTTTAACTTACCTAAGGAGGAGGGGCCGGCGCCGCCCTAGAGGCTGACATGTTGCGTGGTGCTCACGGGTTGGCCAGTAACTTATGCCAGCCCCTCCACCACCTCAGTTCTTCTTTTCCTGCAGTTGAAGATGCATCTCTCTGTGGGAGTTGAGCCGCCATTTTATGCTGCACACCTCTGGATCGAAGCCTCCGAAGTTCTGCTGCCACTTCTCTACACCATTTGTCCGTGTGATTATGTCTGGCCCCGGGCCTATTTCGAAATCTAAGGCAGGGGGCGTGCCCCTATGCCTCGGTGCCCCTGTGGCTGCCTGATGACCGTAACAGACTGCCATAATTGCTGTTTGACCTGCCTAGGTCCAAATCATGATATGGGCAATTGTGATGCCTGTTTCTTCACGGGCCGTCGGGTCCTCGAGTCGCACGCATTGAAGGTGGGTCAGGATCCTTCCACCTTTGGAGGACAGTGTTGGTCCTGGGACTCCAAGGCCAGGACTTTGGGCTTTTTCCCTGGGCATCCATTCAGTACTATACATACTGGGAGGGAGCAGGCTTCCATTTCTGGCCTCGCCGAAGAGGAAAGCCTGTGTGAGGGGTCGCGTGGACAGTCATCCTCCGGGAGATAGGTTGAGCACCCCTCACAGTCTGTGGCCTCCTCGGGGGCCTGGACACCCCCGGTGTTGTAGTAGCAGCTATACGTGCAGCCCGAGCTGGTGGTGCCCTCAGTACCACCTTCCGACACTGTTTTGGCTCCCGACACCGCGTCCGGTGTCTGTGAGCGGGGTGCTGCCAGGGTCAGTGCTGGGCCTCCTCCTGATGCTGCTTGCGGCGCTGAAGGAGGGAGAGTCTCAGGTTAGCCACTTTGGTGATCTCCTTGGTTGCTTCCTCTTCAGAGGATGAGGATCAGGATGATCCCAACTGGCAGCCCAACCCGTCGGAGCTCCGAGGCTCTCCTCTTCCCAACTTTGGGATCTCTGAGTTGTGGGAGTCTTTCATTGGAGCCGGGTGTTTCCTCTCCTCAGGCCGGTGCCACGTTTGGTGCTGGGGACGGTGCCGCAGTCAGCACCGTGGTGGATTCTGGTAAGTTTCCGGCATCAGTGGGGAGGTCAGCAGCGGTTCAGTGACTGGTGCTGATGTCTGTGCCGGGTCCAGTGTCAGTGCCGTTCGTGGCACTGTTTCAGACTCCGGTGCTGCGTCGGGGTCCAAGACAGTTTCCAGCGCTACTTTGGGTGTGGCAGGGCGCCTCAGCCCTCCAGACTGCAAGCTTAGAGGTCCCCCCCCCCAGGGAGCAGGTCCCTCCCTGAGGGGGTGGGAGCAGGGAGACACGGAAGCTCCTTTCCAGGGCAGCTGGTGGCCTTGGGAGGAGCAGAAGTGCTGACCCTTCTCTCCTATCTTCTTTCTTTTTGAAGGGATCTGCAGTTTGTGGGGCTAGGGG
Organism: Neoceratodus forsteri; assembly: GCA_016271365.2. NCBI lineage: Eukaryota > Metazoa > Chordata > Ceratodontiformes > Ceratodontidae > Neoceratodus > Neoceratodus forsteri. Next base: position 3,888,132 of record JADMNL010000026.1, read on the forward strand.
TCGCCCGTAAGAGCTTGTATGACTTCATTCACCCCATGTAGGGGATTCTCCTCAAGGGCACCACCATGATCGCCCCAGTCGGGTTTAGCATTTTCGGCGGGTGGGGTCCCCTTCACATTCCCGCAGCCCTAGCAGAGGGTCGGCTCTGCCCAGCCAGAGATCTCCTTCCTCTACCCCTCTGCTCCTCCCCCCCCCAGGCCTCTTTGGCCCCATGGGGCCCATGACCTGAGAACAGTTCAGAGCTTCAGCAGCTGCATTCCCCCATTATGTTAGAGCCATGGATGAGGTTGTTTTTTGACCTGAGTTCTGAGTCAAGCTCCTTGGCCTCCTTGTCGTCCTCCCCTGAGGTAGAGTACTCCTCCATCCATCTCTCCTCCGACGCTGATCTCACCAGCTATCAGCAGTTCCTGTGAGGAATCCTGAAGGAGCTCCATCTGTCCCATTTTGCTTCATGCAATTCTGACCATGCAACACGTGCCTTCCTGGGCAGATTCGGTGGCGACCACTTGGTCATTCTTCCATGGCTTGTTCCCTTTATGGAAGCATTACACAGGGTCTGGCAGAGTCCCTGTGCCCCATCTCCAACCCCTAGGGACTGCCAGCACAGGTACTGAGCACCCCTGGGGTCTCCAAGTGTTATGCCCCACCCACCTTGGGAGTGGAGCTCCTGGATACCCCCTCCAGGCATCGTCGCCCAAGGCACAACCACCCCCAGAGTCTTACTCAGCTGAGTTTGACCATTGGGGTCATAGGGTCTTCTTGGGGGGTGCATGTCATTTTGTGTGTTGCAGCGCACCAGGCTGCCTACGCCAGGTACCTGTGGACAATGCTGGGTCAACTCCTGGCATCTTTGCCTGATTCGGAGGCAACCTAGCAGTCCATTAGCCTTTCTGTTTGTGGTCTGGAGCTGGCGAGGCACCAGGCAAGGGCATCTTATGACCCCAGTGAGGTGGCCTCCATATTGGCAGGAACTGCGGTCTGCATTCAGCAGACAGTGTGGCTTCACCTGTTGAGGTTATCACCTTCGCCTGGCGTAGCATGATTACCTCCCCTTTCCAAGGGCCTACTTTTTCCTCCCAAAGGGTGAGGTGGAAGTTAGCGGGGTACCTTCCTTCTCCCAGGCAACGGGAGTCCCTGTCTCGCCCTAGTCACTCGCCAGGCCCGCAAGGGGACCCTGCCTTTCTGTGTTCTCTCCCACAGGAAGTTGAGGGACGTTTCTCCCTCGGGGAGGTGCCAGTGCCACAGTGGTGGTGCATGGTACTCGCCCACCAGTAATGAATGGTGAAGACTGATACAGGTAAGATATGAAAATTACATACCTACCCTAATTCTTGATCTTCCTGTATAGCTTCACCATTCATCACTGCTTCACACCCACCATCCCCTCTTGGGCCCCAGTTTCCTGGGCAGTGCCTCCTCCCTGCTTGCCTTCCTCCCAATTGAGGCCAATTGTGGGTACAATCCCGCTGGCACCTCCGGGTTCCTTCACCCTTCATTGGAAGTACCAGGGACGAAGGCAAGCAGGAGCTCTTGCCCTCTTTGTACTAGGAGCTCCTTGGGGCCCCGTTGACTTTGATGGGGACTCTCTGTAGAAGGTGCCTCAGGCCAGGGATCCTTGATTTTTTTTTTTTGGGGCCCTTGTTTCTTTCGTCCTGGGCAGGAAATTCTCCTTGCCCTCATTCTGGGGTCCCCATCTCTGTCTCAGTGGCTCCAAGGACCTTCTATCTATCCATTTCTTTGGAGTCTTAGTTTGCTCCACTTTTCTTCTCCTTTGGTAACCCATACTGGGTTGCCATGGGACAGGGTTCCCTCAGACCTCCTTTGAATTCCCTGGCCACTTCTAGAGGCCTAAATCTGGTGTCCTCCCCGCTTTTGCAGTTCTAGACGCAAGGGGATTAACATCCTTTTGAAGGTCCAGCTCCCTCCTAGTTAGGTGGCTTCCTCCAAGGGGACCTTGCCCTGAGGTGGGCACTGTCCCAACCTCTTTTTTTGCAGGGGGAAAGGGGAGTAAGAGAACCCTTAACCCCTTTTTCCACTCTAATGGACCAAGAGAGTGGTTCCTCATGTGGCATAACTCTGACACCCTGTGTAGCTTCTCACGCCTGAGAAGTTTCAATATATGAAAATTACGTACCTACCGTAATTCTTGATCTTCTTGGACGAGTCTCCACCACTCATTCACACTATTGGGATCTGCTCCGGAGGCACCAGGACCCATCAGGAGCAAACTTTTTGCTGGGGAGTCGACGCCAGAGATGGCGCGTCGAGGAACAGTGCCGCGAGCCCTAGCTCGCGCGGCAATGACTATCTCGGCGTCGACTCCCCAACCGCCTCAGTACCTTTTTTACCAAGGAGGTGCAGCGTAACTAACCTAGAAGGGTAGCCTAACCTAAAAACCGGACATAAGATAGTCCGGACGACCCGTGTAAGAAGGGTCAACAAAGAAGTCTTCAAGGCCTAAAGATTTGAGGGAGTGAAGACCAACAAGAGAGGTGAGCTCGGGGGATGGAGGGTGGGCGTGTGAATGAGTGGTGGAGACTCGTCCAAGAAGATCAAGAATTACGGTAGGTATGTAATTTTCATATCTTCCTGGACATAAGTCTCCACCACTCATTCACACTATTGGGAGAGTACCGAGCTAATAATCCCCCGAGAGGGCGGCAGGAGAAACCAAGAGCTCACTTTTCTTAAGACAGAAGTCCATTAAGGATGGCCCTGCCAAAGGAAGAATGTCGTCTGGCATGGACATCGAGTGCATAATGCTTAACCTAAAGTATGCACTGAGCTCCAGGTGGCTGCATTGCAGATGTCTGCAATGGGCACGTTGCGACTTCACTAGGGATGCCGCTACCGCTCTGGTAGAGTGAGCGTAAACTCTACCCTCCAACTTAACCTGCACCATGGAATAGCAGTGACGAAGGCACGCCACTAGCCATGTTGAGATACATCTAATAGCGACAGGTTGACCCAGCCGGGCCTCACTGAAGGAAACGAACAGTTGCTGGGCTTTTACGAAAATCCTTGGTTCTATCTAAGTAGAAACGCAAGGCCCTCTTAACATCCAGAGAATGAAGAGAGCGTTCCCCTTCATTTTGGAAGTCCGCAAAATAAGAGGGAAGGACCAAAGGTTGGTTAAGATGAAATTCTGACACAACCTTAGGAAGAAATTTAGGATGTGTACGAAGGACTACTTTGTCCTTATAGAACACAGTATACGGAGGGTCTGTGACCAGGGCATGTATCTCAGAGACCCTACGGGCTGAGGTAATGGCCACTAGGAAGGCAGTCTTCCAGGTGAGGAACTTTAGTTCACAGGTAGCTAGAGGCTCAAAGGGTTTCCGGGTGAGCATGTCTAGCACAAGATTAATGTCCCAGGCTGCAACCGGACGTCTTGTAGGGGGTCTGGTGTGCAGAATGCCCTTAAGAAATCTCTTAACCATAGGTAACTGAGCCAGAGAAAGAGAAAAAAACGGCTCATGATACGCTGAAATGGCACTAAGGTGAACCTTAACTGTAGAGTACTGGAGACCTGAATTTGAGAGGTCCAAAAGGTACTCTAAAACTTTATCCGGAGGGCAGGAAAAGGGATTCAAAGAGGACTTTGCACACCAGAGGGAAAAACGCTTCCACTTAGCCGTGTAAGTTTTCCGAGTGGCTGGCTTCTGTGCAGCCAGAAGGATATCCGAAACTCTTCGAGAGACATTGAACCGATTTACTTCTATTTCTTCAGGAGTCAAGCATGAAGGTGAAGAGATCTCAGATTGGGATGGACCACCGGTCCCTGAGTTAAAAGGTTCATCTGCAGGGGAAGTGGTCTTGGAGGAACTGCCAACACACTGTTGAGAAGTGGAAACCACAGTTGTCGAGGCCAAAAAGGAGCAATGAGAATCATCTTGTCTCCCTGAGACTCGAACTTGAGGAGTACTCTCTGAATTAGAGGAAGAGGTGGAGAGGCGTAAAGAAAGCGTTTTGTCTACCACAGCCTGAACGCATCCTGACAAAAAAATGCCAGGCCCTGGATTTTTGGAGCAGAAGAGCGGCAGTTTTGCGTTGAGTGGGGACACAAAAAGGTCCAGGTCCGGAGTTCCCCACTCTTCGAATAGTGACTGAACTATGGTTGAGTCGAGAGACCACTCGTGAGGATCTGTCTCTGTTCTGTTGAGACGGTCTGCCAAGTCGCTCTGTACACCTGGCAGGTAGATTGCTTGAATTAGAGCCTTGTGCTCCAAGCACCATTCCCAGACCCTCATTGCTTCTCTGCATAAGGGGTAAGAATGAGCACCGTCCTGCTTGTTGATGTAATACATCACTGCTTTGTTATCTGTTTGGAGGAGAATATTCTTGTGACAGAGAATGTCCTTCAAAGCTCGGACCGCATAAAGGACGGCTCTCATTTCTAGGACATTTATGTGAAGCTGGGACTCGAGTTGAGTCCACACACCCTGAGTGTGGAGAGCCTGACAGTGAGCTCCCCACCCCATTAGTGAGGCGTCTGTGGTAATGGAGATCTGATGGTCCAGAGGGGCAAAGGGGGTATCCCTGCAGGAGATTGTCCTCTTGAGACCACCAGGTGAGAGACCTCCGTAGGGGTTCTGTCACCTTGATGAGATAGGACTGCGGGTGAGTGGTTGGAGACCACTGAGTACTGAGCATCCACTGGGTGGTTCTCATGTGCAGACGGGCCAGAGGTACAGTGAACACTGAGGATGCCATGAGGCCCAGCATCCATTGCATCGAGAGCGCTGTAACTGACCTGTTCTCTCCGATGTAACGGGCCATCTGAAGGATATCGTTCCTTCTGTCCTCTGGGAGAAAAGCCTTCACACAAGATGTGTCCAGAAGGGTCCCTATGAAAAGGAGCCTCTGGGAGAGCTGCAGCTGTGATTTCTTGAGGTTTAGCAGGACTCCCATGGACGTAAGGAGGTGAGAGGCCGTCTCTACGGCATCCAGAGTCCCTTGCCTGGAAGGACTTGCCAGAAGCCAATCGTCCAGATAAGGGAACACCTGTATTCTGAGTTTTCTGAGGTGCGCTGCGAGAACTGCACAACACTTTGTAAAAACTCGCGGCGCCGAGGATAGCCCAAAAGGCAGGACTCTGAACTGAAAATTTTGTCCCAGAGCCACAAACCTTAGGAATTTGTGATGTCTCGGGTGAATGGAATATGCTGGTAAGCATCCTGCATGTCTAGGAAGCTAACCAGTCATGCTGATGAAGCAAGGGTAACAGGGTTCCTAGAGAAATCATTTTGAATTTCTCCTTGGGGAGAAATTTGTTTAGCTTTCTGAGATCTAGAATGGGGCGCATTCCCCCAGACTTCTTTGGAACCAGAAAGTAATGAGAGTAGAACCCCGTGTTTTGTTGATGCAGCGGCACAAGTTCTACTGCCCTGTTGTTTAGAAGGCCCTGAATCTCGGCGGTGAGAAGGTCTGACTGAAGGGCAGACAGCCTGGGCTGCCATTTGGGAGGACAGTCCAGAGGAGTTTCCACAAAATTGAGTGAGTACCCCCTCGCGGATTATCCGAAGGACCCATTTGTCCGAGGTTATGGACTTCCATTGGCTGTAGAAGTGCATCAGCTGACCTCCCACCAGAGAGAAAAAGTCCACCTCTGGCAGTTGAGGTGGGACTTGTGCCCAGCGCTACTTTATGAATTGCTGGCCCTTTGGGCCCTTGCGCTTTCTGCTGCACCTTCTTTTGAGGTTGGGCAGGTTGGTTCTTATGGAAACTACCTCTGCCTCTGCCTCGAAAGGACTGAGGGTTATGAAACTGACGTCTACTGGCATGCCCTCTAGAGGGGGCAGGAGGGGGTCTAGCCAACTTAATGACTGACCTAGTCTTTTGTGTAGCTTCTAGAGCTTGCTCGACCTGAGGACCAAAAAAGATATGCACCAACAAAGGGCAATGCCATTACCTGCTGTTGCGCATCATTGGTGAAGCCTGAAGTGCGCAGCCAGGAATGGTGGCGGGTGCAAATACCAGCAGCTGCTGAACGGGAAGCGGAGTCGAAAGCGTCCATGGCTGCTTTAACCTGTTGGTTGTTAGATTCAATATCCCTGGTAATGGTTTGGAGAAGCTCTGGTTTTGAATCCGACTCCGAAGAGCTTCAACCATTTGCTTGAGAGAGTGCCACAGGATATACTCGTACTGAGAAAATAGCCCTGGTAACTGGCACACGATACTTAGGGTAGAAGCAGCAAAGACTCTCTTACCTAAGGTGTCTATCTTACGAGATTCCTTGTTAATAGGTCGAGCTGTAGTGGTTTGAGGAAGGACGACCTTATTCTCTGCCAGGACTACAATAGGATCCGCAAAGGCTTGGGATGCCAAAATGGGACGATCCTTGGGGGCTGAATATTTTCTATCAATGGATTTAGCCACCGATGAAGAGAGAGCAGGATTATTCCATACCATTTGAGACAGCGTCTCGAAGGAAGGTTGAATCGGAGGAGTCAAATCCGTAGGGATCTCCGAGGCGTGAAGGTATTGGAGTCTTAGCAATTTCCTAGGATTGATGTCTGTAGTCTGGAGAGAAAGTGTGGAAATCATATTCTTCAGCAGAGACTTAAATGACAGGTCCTCGACCACGGGCTCTGCAGCAGTAAAAGAACCTGCTTCGTCCACCTCATCGCCCAGCCGAAGGTCTGGGTAAGGCTCAACGTCATCTCCTGACAGTCCAGGAGGGACTGTATGGACAGGAAAGGGATGAAAGCCGGAAGAGGAAGGAGGAAAAGAGACAAAAGGAAAGTCTCCGAGAGCCCCCGGCGCCAAGGAGGCGCACGGCGCCGAGAACGACGCTGAGGAACCACGCGGCGCCGCAAATGGCGCGAGAAGCCGCACAGCACCGGCAGCCAGGCGCCAACGCCCACAAGGTGCTGCAAGCGACGAAAGCCACGCGCGCCGCGTGACGGATAAAGCAGCGGGACGCCGAGGGATGGTGCACAGGCCGCCCGGCGCTGAAGGCGCTCCCAGAGACCGAAAACCAGGTTTTGAAGGAAAGAGAGCGGGAGATAAGGGCATTGGTGTGGCCCCCTGCGCCGAAGCCATGTGGGGGGGGGGGACACCTAAGCACGGAGTCGACGGCACCGAAGAAGGTACAGCATGACCAGGAAAGTCCAACTGCCCTACCTGGTCGCCCAGAGAGCCCGCAGGCCCACGAACGACCGAGCCAGGTAGCCGAACCAACTTCCGAGCCCATTGCTCCATAAGAGCGGCCCACTGATGAAACTGCTCATCTGAAGACCTACCGCGGGCGGGTAGGGACTCGTCGAAGACGCCGGCTACCAGAAGCCGCTGTTGGCGACTCCAAAGGAGGAGACTGGCAACCAGCCCCGAGTAACGAACGCCCACGCCGCAGACGACATCAGAGGGCGCATCAGTGATGCCTTCTTTTAGACCCGCGGGCCGAAGAAGAGACCGAGGCCGAACGTGCCGGTAGCGCATCGCTTGGCTTTATGCTTCCGCTGGGACCGCCCATCCTCGGCATTGACTGACCGCTGTCGACCCTCTTCCGAGAAGGCGGCGGACCGGACCCAGCCCGACTGACTGAACAGCTTTCATCACGAAGTCTCCCTACCGTCACCTGACCTACTCATGATCGACTCCGACAGTGTAGGCTGAGACTCTTTATCGCTTTTATTTAAAATAAGAATAACTTAAGCGATACTGTATCGAGATAATACTACAAAATAATAAAACTGAAAACTATGTTGCTAGTTTGAAGTTTGACTCACGACAAACTGACGGTCGTCACTGAAGCGCACTCGCGCGGGGAAAAAGAACTGAGGCGGTTGGGGAGTCGGCTGAGATAGTCATTGTTGCCGAGCTAGGGGCTCGAGCCGCTCCTCGCGCGCCATCTCTGGCGTCGACTCCCCAGCAAAAAGTTTGCTCCCGATGGGTCCTGGTGCCTCCGGCACAGATCCCAATAGTGTGAATGAGTGGTGGAGACTTATGTCCAGGAAGATCCAGTTATTTTCATTCATTTTCATTTATTCTTTGTTTACCAGGTTGGGACACTGGACCAAAGGTCCTTTTTCAGGTCTGACTTGGACAAAAATACATCAAAATTTGAACAGAATCAACATAATACATACAATAAACATATCAAATACTCTACACATAACAGTTGCATACAGAGATCTGAAGTAAATGTTGTTTCAACTTCATCTTGAAATTAACAAGAGAAGGGGCCTGACTAATATGAATAGGTGGTACATTCCAATAAATTGGAGCTGCAACCGTAAATGCACGATGCACGTGATCCAATTTTAAGCTTTGATTTAACAACATCCAAATAGGTACCATTTGCTGATATAAGACTAGACAGCATAGATCTGATTGAAACTAGGCCTGACAAAGGAAATAAAGATTTATAAAAAAGGCATTTAAATATATTACAACCCAAAAAATACTCAGTGCTTAAAAGGGAGGGGCAACCAACTCAGAGATGAGTACATAACACAGTGATGTGTACGAGCTGGGGCTGCAAGAACAGATCTACAAATATTATTGTAGTCCACCATCAATGAATGCAATTCTTTTGAACCTAGATTAAAATACAAATTTGATGCATAATCAAAGTGTGGGAGAAGTGACCCAATGGCAACAGCATTTCATGTCTCCACTGTAAAATATGATTTAAACTTGTAAAGTAAGCCTAATTGTTGAATAATAGTTCTAACAACAGACTGTACTTGGAGAGAAAAGGTAAGCCCAGGGTAAAAAAAGAACACCAAGATATCTGAACTGATCAACCTGTTCAATTGGAGGCCCAAGATGATCACGCAAAACAAGACCTGGAGAGTCCCTTAGCATAGATGGCATACCAAAAAGCATCATCTTGTGTTTTTGGTTTTTTTTTTAAATTTAACACCATACGATTATTTGTAAACCATGAGCAAACTTCCCCAGAATCCTTCTGTAAAGAAAGGGACAATTCAGATACTGGCTTGGATTAGGGAAAAATAATCAAATCATCAGCATACAAAATAGAATCGCTAAAAGAACATAATTGAGGGAGCTGATTAATAAATAAAGAAAATAATAAGGGGCCCACAATGGACCCGTGAGGAACACCCCAAAATATCTGAGACACACTTGAAACAGTATTTCCAATTTGAACAAATCGGCATCAGTTTGACAAATAATCCCCAATCCATGACACAGCAGCTACAGAGAAACCAGTATTCTTCAGTTTAAAACAAGAAAGATTGTGATCAAGCAAATCGAATGCATTGGTTAGGTCCACGAACACCACCCCTGTTAACTGCCCCTTATCAAACCTTTGCAGGACGGTGTCCATGAACCTGATCAAGGCAGTCCCTGTTCCATAATATTGGCGAAAACCATGTTGTTGGTCTGCCAACACACCAAAAGCAATCAAATAATCATTACTCTTCCGAACAACAACCTTCTCAAGCATTTTACTAAGGGGTCTTAAAATACAGATCGTTCGAAAATCGTCTAAATTAACTGCATTTGTTTTTTTAGTAAGTGGGACAATCCTTGCTTTTTTCCAATCTGAAGGAAACTGACAGGAAACGAAGGACAAATTAAAAATATATGATAACGGATTTATAATAAATGGTAATGCTAACTTTAGAAAACTACCATCTAACCTACCCTCACAATCCAAAAATTTATCTGGAATACCACTAAAAAGCTTCAACATTTCAGATTAAGTAATCTCTTTAAACATAAACAAGGGTCGATTAGCCAAAGCATCTAAACATTCAGAACTGTTCATTCCAGGCTGAGAAGCATTAGACTGAAAGCTAGACAAATCAGAGAATTTGTTATTTAACAAATTGACAATTTTCAAGGGATCAGTTACATCCTCTTCATGAATAGTGCTCTTTTGAATATTAGATTTGACTTTAGGAGATATTAAATTATTAATGTTATCCCAGAATATCTTTGGATTCAGCCAGCTGGATTCAAACTGATTCTTCTAAAAATCTGTTTTACTTTTCCTCACTGTACATGATGTTAGGTTCCTAAGCCTACAATAATTGCTCATTGTCACTACACTGGGGTGACTTTTGTATCTACCCAGGCTGAATTTCTTTCCTTGACCAATTTCTTAATAACTTGTGAAAACCAGCCTTTTGGAGTTCCTCTGTGTCTTAGAGTACGCATAGGAAATAAGGCATCTTGAATTGGGAGAAGTTGCGTGAGAAAATAGTTCAATGCCAGGTCAACATCAGGGATGCGCTCCAAAAAAGACCAGTCGAGGATAAATGAAAATATAACTCATCAAGATTGACATTTCTAAATGAACGAGCTTGAATTAAACAAGGAGGGGGTCTGGGGTATTTGAAATTCATCACCCAGAATGTTGCCATGTGATCACTCGTAGAGTCAGCCAAACACCCAACTCAGTCGTTCTTCTCATGTTATTTGTTAAAATCCAATCTAATATAGAATGATTTAAAGTAAGAGAATTTAAATGCGTAGACTCATTGGTGCATTGGACTAACTTATATGGTTGAAGAAAGGATTCCAACCACAAACTTTCCCTAGAAAGCCAATTTAAATTCATATCCCCTAAAATAACAGAATCCTGTCTCTGAATATAAGGAGCAGCCACCTCAAGGTAATTATTCAAGCCTTTTTGCCCATACTGATGGGGATTACTAATTTTTATTTAGACTTTTTGCTGCATCCAGCTGCCGACATCTGCCCTGGTCACAGACCACGTACGCTTTCACCTCCAGTCATGCCTGTGCCTTCCCCGGCACCACTGGCTTACCCCCACAGGGGGTGGGGTTGTGGCACCGTCTCCCCTTCAGCGCCGCACTGCTGGGTCCTAGCTCGGAGAGCAGGCTAGTAGGCTAATTGAAGCCTGGAGGCAGGGCTTCATAGAGACGGCCAGTGCAATTTCCTCCTCTATAGACAGGGACGTGCAATGACTGCCAGCGTCTGCCCTGCCCCTGAGATCTGAAGGCGTTGGTGCTTTGCCTCCGCCAGGTATCGCTCCTGCACTGATCACACACCACCACCACCACCACAACCCCCCCCCACGGAGAAGGAGAGCAGTTCAGGGACACTCATTCCTTCTCTCCCCCCACCCCAGCCGGCCTTCTAACGACCCGGATCCATTCCTGAACCTGGGTCGCCGGCATCACAAGCAGAAATCCAACCGCTGCGTCAACAGGCTGGCCATACTGAGGGGGATTATATAAACATCCAACTATAAGATATTTCTTACCTCCCAAAATAAACCGTAGCAACAGCCAGTCTGTGGAACATTCCTTACTACAACTTGACCCAAGAATGTTAACTTGTAAATGATCTTTGAAGTAAACCAATACACCCCCACCCCCTTTTTTGTTTCTTCTCTGATCAGCACAGACTAATTTAAATCCAGAGATACTACATACACTATCGGGGACAAAGGGTTTTAACCATGTCTCTGAAAGTGCAGCAACATTGGGTTTATGACAATCAGTTAACTGTTCAATTTCAGCAATTTTAGGAATCAAACTCTGCACATTCAAATGAAGAATTTTGAATAATGCCTGCAGCATACAGTGGTTTCTTCCTGCCTTGAACCCTCTTCAGCCTGGAAGGCTTCCCCTCACTCTCTGTCTCGCCTGGGACTTTTTTCCCCTGAAAAAAAGGAAAAATAAACGAAGGAGAGATGAAGTGGGGTTCACCCGTTTTTTTGATCCACTAAGAGAACTCTTTGAGCCATTTCCTTGGGGTGCAGCTTTTCTTTCTCTCTGTCTCACTCACACCCTTTCTCTCACTTTCTTCCCTTTCTCTTTCTCCTTCCCAGCTTCTTCAGCCTCCCTTGGCCTGCCCGGTGGTTGGAGTCCCTCTCCTAGACCCCCTAGAGTCCAACCCCTTCTCTTGTGGCCGGCCTTTTCCTCTTTCAGTTTATATCCTTTCCTTTTACTATCCCTTGGGCTCCCTTGCCCCGCCCTCCTCTCTTTTTTTCCTCTGTCTCTAGTTTTCTTCTCCGGCAAGCAGAACTGAGGTGGTGGAGGGGCTGGCGTTGGTTATTGGCCAACCTGCAAGCACCACGTAATAAGTCTGCCTCAAGGGTAGCACTGTCCCCAGTGCTGGCCCCTCCTCCTTAGAGCTCAGCTTTTTGTATTCAGTGTCGAAGCTGGAACTCCAAGATCCAGCACAGGACAGAGGTCCCACGTTCATTTTGGGACTAGGAAGTATCTGAAACAGACCCCTTCGTTTCTCTCCCAGGGAGGAACCAGTTCTATAGCATGCTTTTGGAATAACGACTGAACTTCCTGTTCCTTCAGAAGGGACAAATAGCCTAGAGGATAAACAGAAGGAATCTGAGAATGATCTGGGTGCTTTTGTGTGGGCAATAGTGAGAGGGGACCCCCGGCAGGGGGCCACTTCTTTTACCATGGCCTTGCTGACTGTAGGCACAGCTACCTCGGGCAGCAGGCTGACGAAAGGAGCCCTGACCACGACCTTTAGCAGGAGTGGGATACAGGGATTTCACAAACCTTGGAGTTATTTTAGAAGTTTGAAGATCAGCTAGAGGTTTTTCAGCATTAATAGCCAAAGAGTTCTGACCCTTTAAAGGGCGTATTCAAAACTGCCTGCTGCACATCACTGGCAAATCCAGTAACTCGGAGCCAAGAGTATCTTATCATGCAAATGCCAGAAGCTGCAGCTCTGGCAGAAGCATCAGACACATCATAAGCTGAGCACAGCAAATGTTTGCCAACCTCAGCACCGGCAGATAATGTTGTAAGCAAATCAGTCTTGGCAGAGCCATCAGGCAGACCAAGCCTGGGCAGCAGTACGAGCAGTTTTCCACAGGCTGTTCTAATACCTGATCATGTGAGACTGGTAGTTTGCAATCCTAAGACGCAGTGGTACAGAGGCATAAGTACACATATGTATAGGAGCTCGAGACCAATCATGAACAGTCATAATGGCCACAGAGGCCGTTTCAAGCTGAGCAGCATGATAAGGCTTAGCAGAAGGTGCAGGATACTGCTCATCAGCCTTTCTGGGAACTGCAGGCAGAGAGTTAGGTTTGTACCATGTAGCAAAAGTAGCATTCTCTAATGCAGGATATATTGATGGAATTATAATGGAGGCGGTGCAGGGCACCTCCAAAAACTTCAATAAGATTCCTCTTTGTGGAAGCTTCCTGTTCCACAGCAAAGCCCATGGCAGACTGCATTTGCTGCATCATGGCTTGGAAACAAGGGTCCTCAGGAGGTGATCATGGGATATAAACCAGATTCCTCACTACAGGACAAGAGGGTAGAAACAGAGTAGGTGGGACTCTCCACAAATTGTTCTTCACCCTCATATTCCTCTAAATCTGCCTCTAAGTCCAAGAGATCAGGATTATATTCCATTCTGTTGTCAGCACAAGTGATGCTGGGAGCCACAGAATAGACTGGCGATACAGTGGCTGCAAGACAGGATTCTGTGGTGTGCTAATGGGATCTGTCAGCAGGTGCCAAGCACCAGAAAGCCCCATCGGCAGAATAACTGCCTGAAATGCAGCCCTAGCAGAATGCATTGAATAATTTCAGAGAATGACGCTAACACAACCTGGAGTCAACAGCACCCTGAAAAGGGTCCGGGACAACGTGTGTCAACGGGCCTTAGCCTGACAATGGTGGCATCATACCTTCCAGTAGGTACAGTAGTGCCTAAGCCAAGCCCCGACCTTGGAGTCTCAGCAGTGGTCGTCAGGCTGTAGTCGACACTGCCGTAGTGTGCACTGAAGGACATGGCGAGCAGGACCTTACCAGCAAAGCAGAGTTGTCTTTATTCCTGTGTTTGTGCATATGACCGGATGACAAGGAAGCCAGAGATGACCGTTCCTTGTCCTTCCTGGCGCCACGGCTTGGAGGGACAGGAAGCGAATCCTCAGGATCGTGGGAGGAGCTGCACAAGGGAGGGAGCTGGATGTCATTGTCCACCTAGGGACAAATGACTTGGCTAGGAATGGGATCAGAGCAGTGCAAGAGGAGTTTGTAGAGTTGGGAAGGGGCCTTAGACAAGTAGCGCATACAGTAACCTTCTCGGAGGTGCTGCCTGTCTACGGCAAGGGAGATTCTAGGGCACTTCTCACCAGGGAATTCAATGAGTGGTTGAAAACTGGTGTGGAGCTCAGGGTTTTAGCTTCATTGGGGACTGGAGGCCACCTGGAGGATGCAGACCTATACTGGTGCAATGGTCTGCATCTGTCGAGGGGACCAGGATCCTAGGTGAGAGGTTTAAATGCTTCATTGGCAAGCATTTAAACTGCCAAGGGGAGGCACTGAAAAGGAGCAGGAAAATCCAGCCTTCCCCACAAAACATGGTGATTAGTGAGGTAAACACCAAGGTACAGAAGTTATTAGGGAGCAGAACAGATTTAAATGTAAAAAAAGGCAAAGGCAGTAAGGACAGAAATGGGGCTAAAAGGGGTAAGGCTATCAAAAAGTGGAGGGTGAGGAGTACCAATGCCCGTAGTCTGTGTAACAAGCTCCCTGAACTAGTGGCCTTGATGGAAGAGGGTTGCCTGGATATTGTGGCAGTCACAGAAACATGGTACACAGAGAACCATGACTGGGATGTCAACATACCAGGATACACAATCTACAGGAGGGACAGGGAGGGTAAAAGAGGAGGAGGAGTAGCTCTCTATGTAAAGGAAGGGATCAAAGCAACAGAACTAAAGAGTAAACAGGGAGCAGATGAGGCGCTTTGGGTCACCCTGGAGACAGGAAATGGCACCACAATCCGCATGGGGGTTGTATACAGACCCCCATCTCAGGGGCAGGGAATAGACAAGGAAATGATAGAAGGCTTTTTTAGAATGGCAGAAAAGGGGGAGATATTGTTGATGGGGGACCTGAATATGCCAGATGTTAACTGGAGCACCTTTGCATCAGGCACATCCAAGAGCAGGGTCATTCTTGATGCCCTACAAGGGGCATGTCTCAGACAGCTAGTATTGGAACCCAGTCGGGAGGGAGCAATCTTAGACCTGGTACTCTCAAATGGGGATGGAGAAAGAATCTCAGATTTAGAAGTGGGAAGCCATCTGGGAACAAGCGACCACCAAACAGTGTGGTTCACTGATAAACACAGCCATACAATCAAGCCATACAAAAGCAAGAGTACTGGACTTTAGGAGGGCTGACTTTGGGAAAATGAGAGAGTGCCTCAGAAAAGCACTAGCAAACAGGCAAGAAGGAGGGGTGGAGGAACAATGGGGAGTGATCAAAACAGCCATCACAGAGGCAACAAGCCTTTGTGTAAAGCAAATCAATAAAACACAATGAAGGAAAAAACCGCTATGGTTCTCAAAAGAGGTGGCAGGGAAGGTTAAGGAGAAAAGGACAGCATTCAGGAAATATAAGGAAACACAGAAGGAGCAGGACAGAGAACTTTATCAGTTAAAGCAGAAAGAGGCTGGGAAGGCAGTCAGAATAGCAAAGGCCCAAACCGAGGAAGGATAGCCAATTCTGTTAAGAAGGGGGATAAGACCTTTTATAGGTACATTAGGGAGCGAAGAAAGACCAAAGGAGGGATACTGAAGCTTAATAAAGGTGAGGGAATGTGGGTAGAGGGTGACAGTGAAAAAGCAGGGATACTGAACAAATGTTTCTGCTCAGTATTCACAAAGGAAGAGGAGGGGGAGTTACCTAAACCAAACAAGAGAAACACTCTGAAGGCGGGGGTCGATACCAGTCCATTTACAGAAGAGAGGGTTCTGAAAGAACTAATAAAATTGAAGGTGGACAAAGCAATGGGGCCTGATGGGATTCACCCAAGAATTCTAAAAGAACTAAGGGTAGAACTAATGACACCGCTGACTACTCTCTTTAACAAATCATGGGAGGATGGGGTGGTACCCGAGGACTGGAGGAGGGCAGATGTGATTCCTCTTCACAAAAGTGGGAGCAGGACAGAGGCAGGAAACTACAGACCAGTTAGTTTGACCTCAGTGGTAGGGAAAATGATGGAATCACTTCTGAAGGAAAGAATTGTTGAGTACCTAGAGGCCAGTGGGGCACAGGACCCAAGGCAGCATGGATTCACGATGGGAAGGTCGTGTCAGACAAATCTAATAGATTTCTTTGACTGGGTGACCAAAGTAGTAGACCAGGGAGGGGCTGTGGACATGGCCTACCTAGATTTTAGCAAGGCATTTGATACAGTCCCACACAAAAGATTAATACAAAAGATAGCCAGCCTTGGAGTGGGTCCCAAGGTGGTAGCCTGGATAAAAAATTGGCTAGACAACAGGACGCAAAGGGTAGTAGTAAATGGAGTACACAGTGAAGAAAGGAGGGTTACTAGCGGGGTACCGCAGGGTTCAGTACTGGGACCGGTCCTTTTTAATGTCTTTATAAGTGACATTGCAGAGGAACTGGAAGGAAAAGTATGTCTCTTTGCAGATGACACAAAGATCTGCAACAGGGTTGATACACAAGATGGAGTGGAAAGGATGAGAAGGGACTTGGCAAGGTTGGAGGAATGGTCAAATGTATGGCAGCTCAGATTCAATGTAAAGAAGTGCAAGGTAATGCACATGGGAAACAAAAACCCAGGGGAAGCTTACACAATGGGGGGTGAGATACTGACAACAGTAAAAATAGAAAGGGACCTGGGGGTAATTATATCAGATGACCTAAAGGTGGGCAAGCAATGTGAGAAGGCAGTAAGGAAGGCTGGGGGATACTGGGATGCATAGGAAGAGGCATCAATAGTAGAAAACAGGAAGTTGTTATCCCTCTGTACAGACAGTTGGTGAGACCCCATTTGGAGTACTGTGTGCAGTTCTGGAGACCCCATCTCCGCAAAGACATAGACAGAGTGGAGGCTGTCCAGAGGAGGGCAACCAAAATGGTGCAGGGTCTGCACCAGAAGACATCTGAAGAAAGACTAAAGGAGCTTAATATGTATACCCTTGAGGAAAGAAGGGAGAGGGGACATGATAGAAACTTTCAAGTACCTCAAGGAATCAACAAAGTCCAAGAGGTAGCATCTTCCAGAAAAGAGATGTGCAAGAACAAGGGGGCACAATTTGAAGATAGAGGAGGCGGCTCAGAGGTAATGTGAGGAAGTATTTTTTCACTGAGAGGGTTGTGGATGCATGGAATAGCCTCCCTGAGGAGGTCGTGGAGTCAAGAACAGTGGGGGACTTCAAGAATGCATGGGACAGGCATAAGGCAGTCATAGTGGGGGGTAGGAGGAAGTAAGCTGTTGGTTAACTAGGACCTGCAGCTTATCTGTTAGGTAGGAAAATGGGCAGACTAGGTGGGCCAAGCGGTCCTTATCTGCCGTCAAATTCTATGTTTCTATGTTATCTCTGGACTTCGATGACCTTTTCTCATCCGACGGTGTGGGAGAAGCAGGTTTTGAGGCCTTTTCCTTCTCCATGGTTTGAAGTGCCTTTAATGCAAGGACATTTCCTAGAACTTTATTATGGCATCACCTTGTAGCCTGGTTGAAGCTCTGGCAAATCTCACAAGTTCTCATGTTGTGAGACGGGCCTAAACAGCACACACAAACTATGTGTGTGTCTTCCTTTTTATAACCGCACTTACAATATCAAACAAAGGCTCTTTCACAAAAAACAGGAACAATATATCAGCCAAGGGTGTTATAGAATGCTCCAAGCAGGAAAAGGAACCTAGGGGTTATCATCTCTGATGACTGCAAGGTAGGGAGTCGGTGCGACAAGGCGGCATGAAAAGCAAACAGGATGCTGGGTTGCTTAGGCAGAGGTATCACCAGCAGGAAAAGGGAGGTCATAATTCCACTATACAAGACACTAGCAGGGCCACACCTCGAGTACGGTGTCCAGTTCTGGAGGCCTTACCTACGTAGGGACATAGACAGGGTGAAGGCAGTTCAGAGGAGGGCAACCAAGATGGTGCAAGGATTACATCAGAAAACCTTAGAGGACAGGCTGAAAGACTTAAATATGTACTCCCTGGAGGAGGAGAAGAGGGATATGATTGAGACATAAGTACCTCATGGGGAGGAACAAGGTTCAGGAAAACACAATTTTTCATAGAAAAAGATGTTCAAGGACTAGGGAACATGGGATGAAACTGGAGGGAGGGAGGTTTTTCAGAAACGTGAGGAAGAATTTCTTCTCTGAGAGGGTGGTGGACAAATGGAACGCCCTGCTGGAGAAGGAGGGGGCTGAAATGATTACAGGATTTAAGAATGCATGGGACAAGCATCAGGGGATCCTGGTAGTCCCGGGGGACAACCTTCCTAGTTCTAGAAAGCTTGAAGAAGCAAAGTACCTCACGTCCATGGGCAGACTAGTGAGCCGTGGCCCTTATCTGCCGTCCAACATCTGTGTATCGATTTCAGTGGCATACAGAGATGATGACGGTAAACTAGATATAAGTAGAATAGTACAGCAGTTGCTTGGCTGATGGCATATACAACAGCAACGGCTTGGTTGATGGGGTTTCCTTCAGCAGATCCGATGAGGATGATCCACTGCAGGAGAAAGAACTGAAGTGTGATCAGGCTGCCCACGTTACATACGTGTCAATGCTGCACATCATTGTGAGCGATCTCTGGCTAGCAAAAAGTTTCCAAGTGGTCCTGATGCTGACGGCTTATAGTTTCAAAAGTGTGGCCTAATGGAGGAGATATCGTCGATGAAGATTGTCCGTTACCTGCTATGTCTTCCATGGCAGTCTGACAGGTTCCAGTTAAATAGTTTACAGAATTGCTGGGATCTTATGTTCCATTTTCCAATATTTTTTCCTAATAGAGCATATGAACTAGTTACATAGTCCTCAAACATCCCAGCATACAAGTTGAACCAGTTCTATGTAACAGTGAATATAATAGAGAACTTGAGATTTGATGTTAGTCTGGTTCTCCCTGGTTGGGCTGGGCCCTCCTACTTTAGCTGCTGTTCAGTACATCACCTATTTTCAGCCCTTCAGTGGGACTAACTTTTTCTCGGGTTCCAAAGGTAGATAGGAAGTCCTAGATTCCTACAGTGGACCATTGTAGCATGGGGGAAGTAATGTGTCATTTGGTTGATTGACCAGTCCCCCCCCCCCCAAAGTCCACCTACCTCCATTGCAACACCAGACAGTTGGGTTGCTGTCCTGTAGTTGCCCACAACATTGGTGCAGTCTCCTTCTGGAGTCTGTGTGTGTTCTGCTTCAGCCCCAGCTGGAGTCTGCATGCTCTGCTCCCAGCATCTCCCCTCCTTTCTAGGGTCATACTCTACTCCCAGTGCCCCCCTTTCTGGAGGCTGTGTGCGTTATTCCCAGCCCCCCCTTCTGGACTCCCAGGACCCCTTGTGGAGTCTGCTGTACTCTTAACACCTCCTCATTGTGGAGTCTGTGTGCTCTACTCCTAGCCTCCCCCCCCCCACATCTATGTGCTCTACTCCCAGTGCCTCCCTTCTGCAGTCTGTGTGTTCTGCTAGCAGCACCCACCTTTCTGGAGTCTGCAAGCTCTGCTCCAAACCCCCTGCTTTTCTGGAGTCTGTGGACTCTGCTCCCAACATCCCCCCTCAGGGTCTACATGCTCTGCTCCCAGCAACCCCCACTTCTGGAGTCTGCATGCTTTACTCCCAGCACCCTCCTTCTAGATCTCGTGCTTTATTCCCAATGCCCCCATTCTGGAGTCTGTGTTCTCTACTCCCAGTGCCCCCAGAGTCTGTATGCTGTACTCCCAGCACCCCGCACCTCTGCTGGAATCTGGATGCTGTGCTCCCCAGTGTCATTCCCCAAGTCTGTGTGCTCTACCTTCAGCACCTCCCTTTTAGAGTCTGCATGCTCTACTCCCAGCACCCCACTTCTGGAGTCTGCATGCTGTACTCCTAGTGCCCACCTTCTAGATTCTGCATGCTCTGCTTCCAGCACCTCCCCCTTCTGGAGTCTGCATGCTCTACTCCCAGCACCCCCGTTCTGGAGTCTGTTCTCTACTCCCAGTGTGCCCCCCTTTCTGGAGCCTACATGCTCTACTCCCAGTGCCCCCCTTCTAGAGTCTGCATGCTGTGCTCTCAGCACCCTTCTTCTGTAGTCCGTGTGCTCTGCTCCCAGTGCCTACCTCTTATAGAGTCTGCATGCCCTACTCCCAGAGCCCACCCCTTATAGAGTCTGCATGCCCTACTCCCAGGGCCCCCCCCTTCTGAAGTCTCGTGCCCTATCCCAGAACCCCCTTCTGAGTCTGCATACCTACTCCCAGCACCTCCCCCTTCTGGAGTCTACATGCTCTACCTCCAGCACCCCCTCTTTCTGGAGTCTGCATGGTCTGTTCCCAACAGCCCCTCTTTCTGGAGTCTGCATGGTCTGTTCCCAGCACCCCCTCTTTCTGGAGTCTGCATGGTCTGTTCCCAACAGTCCCTCTTTCTGGAGTCTGCATGGTCTGTTCCCAGCACCCCCTCCTTTCTGGAGTTTGCATGCTCTGCTCCTGGTGCTGAACTGCCAGGCTGAATGTTTATTTTTACAAATGGAGTGTCCCCCACTCCCCCATATTGAAAGAGTTTGCACCTTCTAATCAAACCCTTCTAGGTGGTGCTGAATGCCCACACAGGGTGTGCTGTCCCTTCTTGTCAAATTCTTGCAGTGTTTGCTTTATGGAAAGTGGGGGAAGATTTAAACAAGCAAAAGAAAAAACAAAAACTTAAAAATGAAATCTTCTGTTTCGAAGGTGTCACCTGACAGATGCCATAGCAACAGCGTGTGGAGACGATGCAATTCGGGTGTTTGAGGAGGACCCGGCATCAAATCCTCACCAGCCTACCTTCTCCCTGACTGCCCACATTCCGAAAGCACACACACAGGATGTCAACTGCACTGCATGGAATCCCAAGGTGGCTGGCCTGCTCGCATCCTGCAGCGATGATGGAGAAATCTGTATCTGGAAATACCAGCCACAGAAGTAACCGAACAGCCCAGAACTGTGCTTAGCCCTAAAACCAGACCGCTTCTCAGACATGGGATCCAGCTGCTGCCGTTCACCCAAAGAACAGGGAACCACACACATCACATTCGATGGTGGTGTCAGAACAGGCCAAGTGCTGTGATTGGGCTGCATGTCTTTACCTGTTGGATACGATTTACACGAGGGGGGTACTAGGGACACGCTCAGACTGGCAGTTTCCCCAGTGGCTGAAAACCTATTATTGGGGATTTAGTGAACCTTTAATATTTACCTCACATTGTTTGCTGAACCTTCTCAAGATTAGATTGTAACTCAATAAATTGGTGGAGCCTAACCTTAATTCACAAAATTGTTTTTATGGATTTTCTTGAGTTTCACTATAAAGAGTGTAATTGTCTACTAGAATTCTCCCCCCTCCACTAAAGAGCACATGCTACAGAGATAAGAAAATACAACCGCTACACACACAGCTTATCAGTCAGTGTGCATCTAAGCCTCCAGTGGAGGAGGGGGCCAAAATGTGGGACACTTGATAAGTTCTTGGGGAGATACATGCTCAGAATGTTATGATACATTTCTGGTTTCCAAGTCACAGTGTGGAACAGAGCTTCTGTGGGGTAGAAAGAGGGACCGTGGGTGTGCTGAGGGGTAGAAAGAGGGACAGTGGGTGTGCTGCTGAGGGGTAGAAAGAGGGACAGTAGGTGTGCTGCGGAGCGGTAGAAAGAGGGACAGTGGATGTGCTGCAGAGGGGTAGAAAGAGGGAAAGTGGGTGTGCTGCTAAGGGGTAGAAAGAGGGACAGTGAAACCAGCCTGGTGGCATTGAGGCGCTGGACACCACACCTCGCACTGCACTGGCGACCCGGGTTCGGGAACGAGCCCGGGTTGTCTGGGGGGAGGTTGGCTGGGGGTGAGGGTGAGGAATGAGATCGAGCCACCCTCAAGGCAGCTCTCTCCTGCTGGGAGGGTTTGGAGGTTCCCTGGTCACTGGCTGTCACCTGGTGGAGGACGGATGGCAGCGCCAACCCGAGGGAGCTCCAGCGGTAGCCACAGGGAGGTGTGGAAGGGGCTGTGCCGGCATCATGGGGCCCATGTGCTGGGGCCCCAGGGACCGGGGAGAAAAATGGCAAAACCCCAGAAAATATAAAATATATATATATATATATATATATATATATATATATATATATATATATGTATGGAGTAGAAGAGTACAGTGGTGTGCTGCTCGGGTAGAAAGAGGGACAGTGGGAGTGCTGCTGAGGGGTAGAAAGAGGGACAGTGGATGTGCTTCTGAGGGGTAGAAAGAGGGACAGTGGGTGTGCTGCTGAGGGGTAGAAAGAGGGGCAGTGGGTGTGCTGCTGAGAGGTAGAAAGAGGGACAGTGGGTGTGCTTCTGAGGGGTAGAAAGAGGGACAGTGGTTGTGCTTCTGAGGGGTAGAAAGAGGGGCAGTGGGTGTGCTGCTCAAGTAGAAAGAGGGGCAGTGGATGTGCTGCTCGGGTAGAAAGAGGGGCAGTGGGTGTGCTTCTGAGGGGTAGAAAGAGGGGCAGTGGGTGTGCTGCTTGGGTAGAAAGAGGGGCAGTGGGTGTGCTGCGGAGGGGTAGAAAGAGGGGCAGTGGGTGTGCTGCTGTGGTAGCAAGGTCCACCAGCTACAAACTCTGCTGTCACTCAGGGATCAATGTGCGTGTAGTCTTCCATGACAAAACTCTGCACACTGCCTAGAAGCACAATTACTGGATGGTTTTCTGTTCAGGCACAGAACGAGAGACGTTAGCTGGATTCACACCCCCCCCATTTCAGTTCGCTTCTCTCCCCTATGCCTCCTTCCTCTTACTCTCTCCGTAACTCAAGCTATCTCTCCCTACTGCTTCCCCCTCATAAATACCTTGCTGGACATAATGCCTTCTCTTTCTGCTTTCCTAATATCTGGAACTCTCTTCCCCTAACCATTTGCTCTGCCTCCTTCAAATGCTCTCTTTTCTCACTACTGCAGATCCACACAGCTCCCTCCTGCAAATGCCCATAGCCTAATACCCTGCCACTCCCCTTTTCTCTTTTCCCTATCCACTACCTAGTCCCAAGTTCCTGCACCTCCCATTTTCCACTACTGAAGTATTCCAACCTCTGCACTCATCCTCTCCATCTCAACCTCTCCTTTCCTCTCACCCTCCTTACCCCACCATCCCTCCCTCCCTCCGACCCTCTCCATCTCAATCTCCACCCCTCCTCACTCCCCTCCACTACTGCCTTAACACCATTCCCACTCTTCCTGCAGCCACTTCCTCCTCCCACACCTTCTCCTGTCCCCACCACACCTCTATATTTGCTATTCCTAACCCTAACCAATCTCCCCCTTCTCTTCTGTCCTTCCACCTGTCTTCCCTTCCCCCTCTCCTCTCTACCCTCCCTCCTTATTTATTTATGTCTTTGATATCTGGATAAGTGCACTGATCTGAGGGACCGTTTTCAGGCACGACCCGGGCTATAGAAATGGCTAGGTAGCCAACAAAGTTCAACGATAGTAATCAACAGGAAAAAGGTACAGTACACAGAAAATAAAACACATTAACAAATAGGAATAATTGGCATACAATGTTTTATTTTTATTTATTTCATTTTGGCAACCGGGTAGACCCACTGAGACCAAAGGTCCCTTTTTCGGGGTGACCCAGAGTTAATTACATACATTAATAAATACAGTGGTACAGATATTTAACTACATACAGAGGTATAGCAGATTACATACAGTAGGTTTGTTAATTATGCACTACACAATACACATTGCGAATGGGTGGTAAATAGTATGTTAACTAATGGTACTCAAGGTCTGTTGTAAGTGATGTGACATAAGTTGACTGGGAAATCTTAGAGAAATATACAAAGCCAGGAGCTCTACTTTGTTAGGATCCCCCCCCCCCCAGTCAGGGATGACGGAGGCAGGTGGGGGGAGGTTGCAGGGAGGCAGAGTAGGCCAGGACCCCAAGAGTTCTTTGTATACCAAAAAAGGGGGGATTGCGGGCCCAGTGTACAAGTCATAGTTACAAGTCTGACAGTAATAAAGACAATGGGGAGAACAACAACTTGTCAGCGCCCCCTGCCCACCCACCAACATAATTACATGATTCAACAGAGAGGAAGAGATGAGAAGAAAAGAACTGAGAGCTAGCATATTACTCCCATAAGAGAGGCTGGTAGCAGGGTCCGAGGTGGCTAACAAGGTGAGCAAAGGCAACAAGACTCAGCCATCTGCCAGGCTCTGCAATGGGATTTGGAGATGTTATGGGTGTTTGATGAGTGGATGCGCACAGGAATACCATTCCACAAGAGTGGGGGCAGCAACTGATAGGGCCTTACCTCCCATATTGGTTACGACCCTTGGGGCCACAAGGGGAGGGACAGCAGATGAGCGAAGGCACCTGGGAATGGTTCTGATCTTGAGGGATGCAAAAGGGGACGCATTCCCACACCTAATGGTGTTATCCACAGTGCAGTCAAGAGCAAAGTCAAAACGGCCTTGGAGAGGGAGCCAGTCTTGCCCCCTACAGAGGTCACAGTGGTAGGTTGAGAACGGAGGTAAGAGAGCAAAATGGCAAGCACTGTTGTAAACTGATGTGAGTCTTGTTCGGAGGGCAGAGGATGCGCGTGAGGAAATGGGGGAACAATAATCGGTAATAGAGAGCAGATTTTCTTGTATGATAGCTAGCAGAGCCACTGGGGTTAAGAAGTGCTGTAGACGATAGGCAGCTCCTAATTTTTGATTAACCTTGCAAACTACAGTGTCGATGTGGTTCGAGAAGAGGACAGGGTCAAGTGTTACCCCCAGGTATTTGAAGGTTGCGATGTTTTCAAGGACCGAGTCATCGGGAGATTATTTAGAGAGAGAAGCAAGATTTATGAGTTTTTTTTGTTTTTTTTCCCAAGCAATTTTTAATGTGTTGTATCATACCAATACAAACATTCTGCATTACATCTTGTAGGACATAAAACAACCTGAGCACAGACTGGCAGTCATATACACATTAAAAGTTAATTATTAGCATGTTCAGGATAACATATACTGGGGGCAGCATGAAAAACGAAATGTGAGAAGAAACCACAGGTAAGATATTTATACTCATTCAGATAACAAATAATCATGAAATAGTGTAGACATACCATTTTATACGCGAGGAAAAACAAAAAATATTTTAAGTATGTTTAAGCCACAAGAAAACGGGTGCCCAGGCTGCATCATGTTTATGTAAGGTCTTAGAATTAAGGTGACTAATGTATTCATTTATTGCTACTTTAGATAATGACCTAATTCACTCGTCTAGGTCAGGTGGGCATGTGTCTTTCCAATGACATAAGATTAATCATTTAAAGCATAAGGAAGTCTCCATAAGTCATCTCTTTTCAGGCATGGGCGATGAGATTAATAGTTCAGAATCTCCTAGAATAAAAATTCCTGGGTCGGAGGGGAAGTTAACCCATAGGATACACTTACACACCTCCCATATCACTAACCACACCAGGACCAATACAGGACAATTCCATATCATATGCAAGAGATTAGCATTTGTGCCACCACATCTCCAACAATCACTGTCGGTACCATTTTATGCATTTTATCAGGCGTGTAGTACCAGTTGTGCAATAACTTAAACTGGGTCGAGCGACCTTGCTAATCCATACTGGATTTATATGAACTTCTCCATAAGAGCTCCCATTTCCAAACTTCAAACAGATTTCAACAAAATCCAACCCTGGTTCAATACCAACCAACTGTCCCTAAATGCCAGGAAAACTGTCTCTATGTCTTTCGGCACAAGACAGCATCTATCCAAACTCCGCCCCCCCCCCCCCCGATCTTCCATACCCTGAACAACACCATCCTTGAAAAAGTGCCCTCCTTCAGGTATCTAGGAGTTTGGCTCGATCGCCACCTCTCCTTTTCCACACAGGTAGATGCCATCATTTCAAAACTGCACCCAAAACTGGGCGCCATCTACAGAAACCGCACCTGTCTCCAGCTACCCGTCAGATGAAATTTAGTCCTGAAAATGATCCTACCCACCTTCGACTACTGTGATGTAGTCTACAGCTCCGTCTCAAAGACCACCCTAGCCAGACTTGACCCCCTCTTTAATGCGTTCTGCCGCTTTGCCCTCGATGCCCCCCCCCGCTCACGTCACTGTGAGCTCTACCATTCACTGGCCCTGCAATCCATGAGCAATCGGCGCCTAATTCATAGTGTTAAATTTGCTTCCAACTTCTGGCTCGGCTCCCTTCCACCCTACCTCACATCCTCCCTATCTTCCTCACCTACCCCCACCCACGCCCTCTGGTCCACTGACACTAGGCTATTAGTCATCCCCCACCGAAGGACCACCGACGGTCAATCGGCCTTGTCTTACCTCTTCCCTAAACTCTGGAAGTGACATAGCCAAAACTCCAAAATTCTTGGTTCCATGAAAGGAACTGCACAGAATGTTGTCCATACAAAGAAAATAACACAAAACACAACTGACAGCTTCAGCTTTTATTCAGACACAGTTAAATAGGGATCCTTTAGAGGTATGACTATAATTTATGAAAACAGCGACATTGCAAACAGCTGCACGTAAGTAATCAGTTCCTGTCCCCTTTAATCAGTGCCTGCTTTGTTTGCCAATTGGTATAATTTCCCAGCCCCTCCCTTAAGATAAAGTTAACCTCTCAAATTTCTTAGACATTGGAATAGCTAAGTTATTGTCAAGGGTATTACACAGCACATCCCTTATTTGTAAGAAAGAATGAAACCGAGTACATGGCAATCCATACATCTCTTTTAATACAGAAAAAAACCTGCAAACCCCACTGCCTGGATCAATAATATCACCTAACAAGTTTATTCCTTTCTTTTCCCAAATAGAGTTAACTATCATCCTACCATCACATTTAATGTTTGGGTTTCTCCATGTTGGAATGTATTGTAATGACAATAAATGAGAGGGTAATTGTATAACAAAATCTGTTACAGATTTAGCAGAATTGCTTAGAAAGGGATTGATGAGTTTTAGAAAAAAAGAAGAAATGTGGTAGCCGTGTTAGTCCAGTCAACAATGTAGAGTGGAAAAAAACAAATATGTTGCGAGTGATACCTATTATTGGACTAACAAAATTATTTGAGACTAGCTTTCGAGAGATAAAACCTCCTTCTTCAGGTCAAAGTGAAAAATAGCTGATTAGCATGACAGACACGGAGGTTGGATGTGGATTAAAGACATTGACAAGCAATTTACACATTAAAGCATTGCAGTCAATTCACATTCCTTACAAACAGGAAGTCTCTTAATTGTCATTGGAGCGTGTCTGTTGAAGAGCTCAACTTATAAGATCAAAGGGTAGCTATATAAATGTCTGGGTCATCAATTAACATTTGTAAAAAAGACAGGAAAAAATTACCATTGTCTTTAGAAGGTACCTGTTGAAAGAGCCAGAGGGTGCTGATGTGATGGTTCCAGGAGGAACTCTGAAGCACTGTTTTAAGCATAATCACTGGTAATGTGCTAAAAAAAAAAAAAAAAACATCTTTATTAAGTCCTTTTTCTTTAGTGTCAAAACATTTTATCATTTTTAGTTCAAATGTTTGTCGTTCCTGACTGCTTTTGAAGTTACCTTTTAACGCTCTGACAGTAAAATCACTGATGGAGTCGGCTGGTCTTGAGAAATGTTCCCCTACTGGTGTATTTTCATTTTTGTGGGTAACTGTGAATGTGTGGTGATTCATTCTTGTTTTGAGTTCCTTTCCAGTTTTACCAGTATAGCAGCCTTCTTCACATTTTCTACAGTGTATCATATATACTACATTGCTGGAATAAACCCCCCCCGATATGAGATCTTTAAGGCTTCTGGTCCGGAAGATGTTTGTAGTAGCTCCTGCTTGGGCAATATGGTACTCTATGCCGATGATGCAGTTCTCTTTGCCTCCCACCCTGACCCCGCATCTCTACAGGAATCCCTGCAGCACACATTCAACCAAGCCACCGGCTGGTCATTAACCTCAAAAAAAGCAAATCTATGTTTTTCTTTGAATCATCAGAAAAAGGCCAAAAATGCCCCCTCCCTGCATTCTCCCCAGTAATGCTCACCCTCTCGAGCAGGTGTCATCCTACAAGTACCTGGGCATCACCTTCGACTCGGCTGTTACATTCCACACCCACCTCAATACCCTGTCCATAGTCATAAACTCTTGGATTGGCCTTCTCTATCGCCGCAAAGATTGCCTCCCCCAAACTGCTCTCTGATTGGCCATCAACTCCTCCATCCTGTCCTAGTGGACTATGGCCTACCTATCTAGGCTGCGGCCGACAATACCGCCCTCACCAGAATTCAGACCTCGATAAACAAGGCCTGCAGGCTCTTCCGGTGCATCCCTCCACACCCATACTTGCCTGCTCTATTCCACCGCCAACCTGCTCACCTTGGAGGAGCGCCTGCACTACCAAACCTGCTTACTTGCCAAAAATTCCTGCTAGGACTCTTTCCCAGAGTCACCGCATCCTGTGGCTTGCATCCCCATCCGTTGCCACCCGTAGCTCGTTAAGGCCACCTTTCTGGTGCCAGCACAGACCTCTCTAACCCAAGGTCCTTCCTACCTTCCCTTGGTTCAACTCCCTCCGCTCTCTGTCACTAAGTGTACCAAAATTGGTCCCTTTAAAAGTCGCTCTTTGTAACCACCTCTTTGGCACCGAAGCTGTGTTGCCCTTAATCAACCTAATGTTGGGGTCCCTCCCGTTTCTTGCCCATAGCCTTAACAATGTCTGTTGGACTGCTTCCCCCTTTTTTCTTTTCCTCACCCTGTCTCCCCACCCTTCCACTTAGGTATTTTCCCAGTACGACCAGGGTTGTGACTTCTACTGTTGTTATACTTTATACGATTGCTGTTTACTGCATGTAACTTTATTCCGTAAACCACTGTTATATTGTGTTCTTTTTGTTATCTGTATTGCACCTGTATGTTACCACTGTTGTATTTCACACTGTAACCATGTCTACCCTCCCTGCAACGAGGTGCCTTTGTAAATGATTCCCTGACTCAAAGGTTGTAAATACGACTTTCAAAAATAAATAAATCTCCTGTGCCAGAAGCTCTGACGTATGGGCTGCCTTCTGGGTGGCTAGTTTGGAGGGATTTTGTGAAGTCCAGGGAGCATCTCTCCCAGATGATCCTGAGGACCCACTTATCTGTCATAATGGACTCCAATTGACAGTAAAAGTGGGTTAGCCCTTCCCCCCCCCACTGGGGAGGAGAGGTCTGCCTTGGGCAGCCAAGGCAGGACTGCTGCTTTAGAGGGTGGCGCAGGGTGGCTTCGGCATCTGTGCTTTTGGCTGCTCTTCTTGTGAGGCTAAGGAGGACGAGACTTGTTTTGGGCTCCCCTGCCTTTCCCGTGAAAGGACTGCCAATTCTGAAAGAAACTACGCCCTTCTCTCTCTCAGAGGGTTAGGAGGAACTGGCTTTGAAGTCTTAAGGGATGTTTTAGTTTTCTGAGATGCCTCAAGAGACTTCTCTACCTGCTGTCCAAACCAGCAAGTACCATCAAAGGGAACGTTCGTAACCTGTTGTAGGACATCCTCAGAAAAGCCAGCAGTAAGCAGCCTGGAATGCCTTCTGATACAGATGCCTGCAGCAGCAGAGTGGGAGGCAATATCAAAGGCACCCAGAGAAGCTTTGAGCTGATGACTGTTAGACTCAGTTCTGTGGGAGGGTGGCAGTCAGCAGAATATTTTGCTTAGTTTCAGAGTCTAGCAGGGACTTAATTTTATTTAAACTTTTGGTAACTAGGAAAGGCACACTGAGCCCAAGGCTCATCTCCAGGTGTGACCCAGGGAGAGGGAACATAGGATAAATATGCAGGATACAAAATAGGTGAAGCAAAATAGTACAAGATTACACTGAAACATAGGAATAGTATACAGGATGCAACATACATGACAAAACAGTACAAGATTACATTTGCACATTTTACAGATTTCACCAATGTTGTAAAATAAATAAGGCATGGGTACAAGTGGTACCAGCAGTGATTAGATACAAAGTAGACAGTGCATGTAGTGCACATAATTATTTGATGTTATGGGTGCAGATGGGGTGGCAGCTGGTGCAGCTGAGATTTGACAGAGGTGTGAGAAAGAGAGTTACATAGAGAGGCATCTGACAGAGAGAGAGAGGGGAGCTAATAGGTGTAGGCAGATTTGCCCGCATTGGAGGATGGTTTGGGGAGGGAAAAGGACAGTCTAGAGTGTAGGGAGTAAGTAGAGGAGGGAGCGGGGTGAGGTGGGCAGAGAGGCAGGAGGAGAGTAGGTTGAACCAGTATTTAGAGATAAAGGAGATAGAGTGGATGAGACACCGATGAGAAAGGAATGGGAGCTCCAGGTAAGAGAGAAGAGAGCAGTGGTGGGTCCTATATGGGGAGTCTGAGGCAAAATGACAGAAGGCGTGTAGAAGAGGGAGTCAAGTCTGTCAAGTGAGGAGGAGGGTGCATTGCAGTAAACTATGTCGGCATAGTCAAAGATAGGTGTTATCATTTTGGATAGAAGTTCACATCGTACAGGAAGGGGTAGAGAGTCTCTGTTGCAGTAGAGGATACCGAACTCTGGGCAAAGTTTTGAAGATATATTGTCTATATGAGTAGAGAAGTCGAGTAGAGAATCCAGCCAGACCCTTTGATATTTATAGGAGGAGCCTTCACTTAGTGGAGTACCATCCAAAGAAGTGATGGGCGGTGCAGGGAGAGTTTGCCTGTTTTCTGAGAGGTTCCAAAGGACATATAGATAGTTTGGGATGTGTTTGAGTTTTTTAGCCTGGAATCAGGACTGGACCGAGTGGAAATCTTGTTGTAGGGCTGATTGGATTGAGGTTGAGTCAGGGCCAGAGGTGACTAGGATAGTGTCATCCTTATACCTATGGATAAGGGATTTGGAGCAGACAGGGAGGTTGTTTATGAAGATGGAGAATAAAATAGGGCCCATTATAGAGCCTTGGGTGACACCTACTAAGACAGGAAGGGAGGGGAAGGGGAAATTAGCAATCTTGACCAATTGACATCTGTTTGAGAGGTATGAGTTTTTATTTATTGATTAGGATACAACCTTTGAGCTGGAGCTCTTCTACAAAGGTTCCGCATCAAGTAACACAATACAAAAAAAACAACTAGTACATACAACAAGAAACATCTTTAATCAAGGAAACCACTGTATGCAGGAGGGGCAAGCCCTGCATCCTCAAGTGTGTTGAGGACCAGTGGGTGGGATACAGAGTCAAAGGTCTTGGCCAGGTCAATGAAGACTGCAGCTGTGAGGTGCCCTTTGTCAGTAGTAGATTGGATGTGACCAGTTACACAGGGAAGGGAGGATATGGTGTTTGATGAAACCGGATTGGTAGGGGCAGAAGAAATTTGAGGAGGTGAGGAAATCAGTCAATCTGGACTGAACTAGGTGTTCCTGCAGAGGATAAGGTGGGGAGGAGAGAGATGGGATGATAGTTACCGAGTATGGAGGGGTCGCCACCCTTGTGACTGTGCCAGAAACTTAGTGAGCGCCAAAGGGTATGCTCATATTTGGAAAATGCCCTTGGTAGCTAACAATCCGCATACTAAGGGTAGCTGCTGTGAAAACCCACTTGCCCATTAGTGTCAGTCTTGCATGATTCCTAGATAATAGGGTGTGCAGTGACCTCTTGAGAAAGAATGGCTTTGTCACTCTTAGCAAGAACAACATTGGCATCAGCTATAGGCTGAGAAACATACACTGGTCTATCCTTAGGGGCAGTGTATTTCCTGACTGTTTGCAGACAGAAGGGATAGAGGCTGGCCTATTCCTGACCACATCTCACAAGGTCTCAGATGTAGATGGGGTTAGACTCGTCCCCCTCCACTTAGGTTATGCTGCACCTCCTTGGTAAAAAAGGTACTGAGGCAGTTGAGGGCTGATGCCGAGATAAGCCATGCAGCATGAGCCAGTCTCATGGTGCCACGCATGTGCACAGGTTGCCTTGGTGCCAGCCCTCCTGAAAACGTCTGGCTCTTATAGGGCCCTAGCACCGCCAGTTAAGACCGACTAGTGTGAATCAATGGAGAAGATTGATTCCTAGAAGATTGAAACAGGTGTGGGTATTTTATACAGCCCACTCAGGAATAAGAGGGGCGTGGGAATTTTATACAGCCTAATAGACAAACTGAACCGTACTAAAAATAAAAACGCTGGCACAAATGAATGCAGTGGCCCCCTTAGGAAGAACTGGGAGGTTCGAAGCACTGGGGTAGTTTTACCTTGGTTTCTTTGTGGTTTCCAATAACCCAACTGTTCACTTAAATGAATTTGGTGCCAGTTTTTTTTTTTTTACCGTGGTTCATTTTGTGTGTAAGTGTGCATGGTCCTGATCACAGCTCCATTTTGCCGGGCCCCCCATTGTTGTTGATTTTATGCTTCCCACTGAGGAATAAGACAGGTGCAGGGATTTTATACAGACCATTCAGGAATCAGATGGGTGTGGGAATTTTACACAGCCCACTCAGGAATTGGGCTGGTGCAGGGATTTTATACAGCCCACTCAGGAATAGGATGGGTGTGTGGATTTTAACAGCCCACTCAGGGATAAGAAAGGCATGGGTACTTTATACAGCCCACTCAGGAATAAGATGGGTGTGGAGATTTTATACAGCCTACTACACAAAATGAACCGTGCTAAAAATAAAAACGCTGGCACAAAATGAATGCAGTGGCCCCCTTAGGAAAAAATGGGAAGTTTGAAGCACTGGGGTAGTTTTACCTTGGTTCCTTCATGGTTTCCAATAAACCAACTGTTCACTTGAATGAATTTGGTGCCAGCTTTTTAATTTTTACCGTGGTTCATTCTGTGTATGAGTGTGCATGGTCCTGACCACAGCTCCATTTTGCGCCCCCCCCTTGTCGATTTTATGCTTCCCACTGAGGAATAAGACAGGTGTAGGGATTTTATACAGACCACTCTGGAATAAAACAGGAGTGGGATTTCATAAATATCACTTAGGACAAAGATGGATGCGAGGATTTTATACTGACCATTCAAGAGTAAGAGATGTGTAGGGATTTTATATAGGCCACTCAGTAATAACATGGGTATGGGGATTTTATACAGCCCACTCAGAAATTAGATAGGTTTGGAAATTTTATGCAGCCGACTCAGGAATTGGACAGGTTTGGGGATTTTATACAGATCACTAGGGAATAAGATGGATGAAGGAATTTTATACATCTAACTCAGGAGTAAGACAGGTGCAGAGATTTTGTACAGCCATAAAACAGGTGTGGGATTTTATACAGATCAGTAAAGAATATGATGGTGCAGGGATTTTATACAGTCCACTCTGGAATAAAACAGGTGTGGGAATTTTATACAGCCCACTTGGGAATAGGATGGGTGCCGGAACTTTATACAGACCACTGAGGAATAAGGGAGGTGTGGGAATTTTATTATAGACCACATAAGCATGTAACATGCAGGGATTTTATACAGCCCACTCTGGAATTAAACAGGTGTGGGAATTTTATACAGCCCACTTGGGAATAGGATGGGTGCCGGAACTTTATACAGACCACTGAGGAATAAGGGAGGTGTGGGGATTTTATTATAGACCACATAGGCATGTAACATGCAGGGATTTTATACAGTCCACTCTGGAATAAAACAAGTGTGGGAATTTTATACAGCCCACTTGGGAATAGGATGGGTGCCGGAACTTTATACAGACCACTGCGGAATAAGGGAGGTGTGGGGATTTTATTATAGACCACATAGGCATGTAACGTGCAGGGATTTTATACAGTCCACTCTGGAATAAAACAGGTGTGGGAATTTTATACACGCCCACTTGGGAATAGGATGGGTGCCGGAACTTTATACAGACCACTGAGGAATAAGGGAGGTGTGGGAATTTTATTATAGACCACATAGGCATGTAACATGCAGGGATTTTATACAGCCCACTCTGGAATAAAACAGGTGTGGGAATTTTATACAGCTCACTTGGGAATAGGATGGATGCCGGAACTTTATACAGACCACTGAGGAATAAGGGAGGTGTGGGGATTTTATTATAGACCACATAGGCATGTAACATGCAGGGATTTTATACAGCCCACTCTGGAATTAAACAGGTGTGGGAATTTTATACAGCCCACTTGGGAATAGGATGGGTGCCGGAACTTTATACAGACCACTGAGGAATAAGGGAGGTGTGGGGATTTTATTATAGACCACATAGGCATGTAACGTGCAGGGATTTTATACAGTCCACTCTGGAATAAAACAAGTGTGGGAATTTTATACAGCCCACTTGGGAATAGGATGGGTGCCGGAACTTTATACAGACCACTGCGGAATAAGGGAGGTGTGGGGATTTTATTATAGACCACATAGGCATGTAATGTGCAGGGATTTTATACAGTCCACTCTGGAATAAAACAGGTGTGGGAATTTTATACAGCCCACTTGGGAATAGGATGGGTGCCAGAACTTTATACAGACCACTGAGGAATAAGGGAGGTGTGGGG
Source organism: Neoceratodus forsteri (assembly GCA_016271365.2). NCBI lineage: Eukaryota > Metazoa > Chordata > Ceratodontiformes > Ceratodontidae > Neoceratodus > Neoceratodus forsteri. The sequence continues at coordinate 3,922,548 of JADMNL010000026.1, forward strand.
ATTTTATTATAGACCACATAGGCATGTAACATGCAGGGATTTTATACAGCCCACTCTGGAATAAAACAGGTGTGGGAATTTTATACAGCCCACTTGGGAATAGGATGGATGCCGGAACTTTATACAGACCACTGAGGAATAAGGAGGTGGGTTTTATTATAGACCACATAGGCATGTAACATGCAGGGATTTTATACAGCCCACTCTGGAATAAAACAGGTGTGGGAATTTTATACAGCCCACTTGGGAATAGGGTGGGTGCTGGAACTTTATACAGACCACTGAGGAATAAGGGAGGTGGGTTTTATTATAGACCACATAGGCATGTAACATGCAGGGATTTTATACAGCCCACTCTGGAATAAAACAGGTGTGGGAATTTTATACAGCCCACTTGGGAATAGGGTGGGTGCTGGAACTTTATACAGACCACTGAGGAATAAGGGAGGTGGGTTTTATTATAGACCACATAGGCATGTAACATGCAGGGATTTTATACAGCCCACTCTGGAATAAAACAGGTGTGGGAACTTTATACAGCCCACTTGGGAATAGGGTGGGTGCTGGAACTTTATACAGACCACTGAGGAATAAGGGAGGTGTGGGGATTTTATTATAGACCACATAGGCATGTAACATGCAGGGATTTTATACAGCCCACTCTGGAATAAAACAGGTGTGGGCATTTCACAAACATCACTCAGCAGTAAGATGTGCGTGGGGATTTTATACAGACCACTTGGGAATAGGATGGGTGTATGAATTTTATACAGACTACTCAGGAATAAGACAGGTGTAAGAATATTATACAGCCCACTCAGGAATAAGATGGGTGTGGGGATTTTATACAGACCATTAAGGAATAAGGCATGTGTATGGATTTCCTATAACTCATAGGTGTGAGGATTTTATACAGCCCACTCAGGAATAAAAAGGTGCAGAGATTTTATACAGACCACTCGAAGTAAGATGGATGCAGGGATTTTATACAGCCGACTCAGGAATAGGACAGATGCAACATTTTGTACAGGTCACTAGGGAGTAAGATGGGTAAATACATTTTATACACGAACTCTGGAATAAGACAGGTGCGGGGATTTCATACAAATTCAGATCACTAAATAATATTGGTGCAGGGATTTTATACAGCTCACTCTGGAATAAAGACAGGTGCAGGAATTTTATACAGCCCACTGGAATAAAACAGGTGTGGGCATTTCACAAACATCACTCAGCAGTAAGATGTGCGTGGGGATTTTATACAGACCACTTGGGAATAGGATGGGTGTATGAATTTTATACAGACTACTCAGGAATAAGACAGGTGTAAGAATATTATACAGCCCACTCAGGAATAAGATGGGTGTGGGGATTTTATACAGTTCACTCAGGAATAAAAAGGTGCAGAGATTTTATACTGACTACTCGGGGATAGAACAGGTGTGGGGATTTCATACAGCTGACTCGAGAATAGGACAGGCACCGCATTGTAAACAGATTGCTAGGGAATAAGATGGGAGAGGGGACTCGATATATCCAATTCAGGAATAAGACAGGTGCAGAGATTTTATACAGTCCACTTGGAATAAACAGCTGTGGAGATTTTATACAGACCACTCTGGAACAAGAGAGGTGCATAAATCCCACTCAGTAACAGGATGTGTGTGTGACGATTTTACACACCCCACTCAGAAATTGGACCGGTGTTGGGATTTTACACACCCCATTCAGGAACTGGACAGGTGTGGGATTTTATACAGCCCAGTGAGGAACAGGACAGGTACAGGGATTTTATACAGATCACTAGGGGATAAGACAGGAGTGCTGATTTCATACAGCCCACACGGGAATAAAACAGGTGTGGGAATATTATACAGCACATTAGGGAACAGGATAGGTGTTGGGAATTTATACAGATCACTCAGGAATAAGAGTTATGGGAATTTTATACAGCCCACACAGGAATAAGACGGGTGTAGAAACTTTATACAGCCCAGTTGGAATAAACGGTTGTGGTGATTTTATACAGACCAGTATAGAATAAGTTAGGTGCATATAGCCAACTCAAGAACAGGATGGGTGTGGGGATTTTATACAGCCCACTCAGGAATTGGACAGGCGCGGGATTTTATACACATCACTAGGGAATAAGATGGGAATGGTGAGTTTATAGCTCACTCAGGAATGAAACGGGTGGGAATTTTATACAGCACATTAAGGAATAGGATGGGTGTCACGATTTTATACAGATCACACAGGGATAAAAAGTTGTGGGGATTTTATACAGCCACATAGGAATAGGACTGGTGTGGAGATTTTTTTTTATACAGTACACAGGTGCGGGGATTTTATACAGCCCACTCACAAAATAGGTACAGGGATTTTATACAGTGCACTCAAAAGGAAAAAGGCATGCTCTCAGCACACAATCCAAACAAAAACATCTAGTAATGAAACTCTGGAACAGGAGGAATCTTACAAATACTTGGGGGTAATTTTGGATGAAAATTTAACATTTGATTCTCATATAAATGAGTTGGTCAATAAAACAAAAAACTGGGGGCCAGATTCTAGAAGAGTTATGCCTGGCATAACAGCAGTTGCGCCAATTAGAATGGCGTATGTAGCAACTTACGCCAGCAGTTGCAACATTCACAAATCTACAAAGTGGTCTGCGGCATGGTGCAGGCCACTTGCGCCAAACAGCAGTTATGCCTGCAGTTGTAGCCATAGACCCCCTGCACCATGGCACTAGGGGATTTACGGCAGAAGTTGCACCCCATTCTAGAAGGGCAGCCACAAAGTCCCCACCATCGGGATTCTACAAGAACCTCCGCCGGAAAACCGGCATCGTAAGTTACACCTGCATTTAGCTGGTGTAACCTACATACCACCTCCAAGGGTTCTGTAGAACCCAGTCCATGTGCCCCCCCATGCCCAGACTGCACCTGTTGTTGCCCCACTGGGCACTGCACAGCCAGTCCTGGACTCAGGACCACGATCCTGCCCCATCCTCCTACTGTACAACCCCCGTACAGTGTATGCCCTGCAGGGCTGCCCACACCAACTGCCCCCCCAATCCCTGCACATGTACTGCCTCGCAGGGCTTCCCACTCCCCCAGCCCCTCAGATCCCCCACTGTAATATACCCCGTAGGGTAGTGCTATCATCCCCAACCGCGTCTCCTATCCCAGAGTCACCGGCCGCATATGCGGCAAATGAAAATTATGTACCTATCGTAATTCTGATCTTTCTGTGTATCTTCACCATTCATCACCTTTGGGTACTTGGCCAGAGGTCATGACCCCATGGGAGCTTTTTTTTTTTTGAATAGGCAGAGTTGACCCACCATAGGCACCATCCTCAAGGCCAACGCACTGTGTGGTGCTCACGGGTTGGCCATTAAGTGTTGTCGATTCCACCCTCCCACCAGTTCTGAGTCACCGTAGAGGTGAGAAAAGGGGTTGGAGGGTGGGTCAAAGAAGTCCAAAAGACAAAGGAAAATATATAAAACCTAAAGGAGAAATAAATGAATGAGAGTGCAGAACATGCTTGAAGACTAATTGGGTAGGGTCCCCAATCTCTGGAAGTAGAAAAGGAGGAGGAAGGGTGGGTTAAGGATTTTTAGAAATAAGGATAAGAGTGGGAGGGAGGAAAACAGGAGAAACATACCCTGTAACCTTGACATGTCTCCAGTTTGTATAGGAACTGCAAAGGAGTAGCCAAGAGGCTAACTGCCAGAATTCAAGGCACAGAATCATTGGCAATAACTCCCACAAAGCAGAATCGGCTATTCTGGAAGAAAAGACAGGATACAGGGATATCTCCCCCCTCTCAAAAGGAGATTTTGGTGTAAGAAACCTAGTTTCTTAAATTAGTTGAGGTTATGTCCAAAGGACAAGGAAATCAAAGAATTGATGGGGAGAAGGAAAGAAAGGAGGGCAACTGCCAACCCCCACCCCACAGGGGTAGAGCCGAAGCACTGAAGGAGTGCCCTCCATCCTGACCACTCTGCCCCCAAAGAAAATTATCCCCCTATGTGCCCCAGTTTACCCCACTCCTGACTAACAGAAAGTAGGGGGGGGCGAGGATGGGCACAGAGAGGGAGGGGGACCCAGAAACTGAGGCCCCAGGAGGATGGAGGGCAGGATTATGATGAATGGTGAAGATACACAGAAAGATCAGAATTACGGAAGATACATAATTTCCATATCTTATCTGTGTCAATCTTCACCATTCATCACCTTTGGGTGAGTGCCGAGCCCTCCCAAAGGGTGTTTTAACCCTAAGGGATTGAGTCCCTTAGCTCTCAGTGGGCGACACACTAAGAGGGAGAACCTTCATGGGCCTGGAGAAGCCCAAGAGTGGGGAGAGTGAGACGGGGGTAGGAAGTTGCCTCGACAGACGCCGTCTCACCCTACCAGAGAAAAGATAGGTTCTCTGGTGAGTGGAGTTAATCACCCTACACCGAGCCAAGGGTGACAACCGGGAGAGACGCAGCCATGCCGTCCGCCTAGTGCAGATCGCTGTCCCTGTGACCCTGGTAGCTACCTCATTGGCATCGTACGATGCCCTTGCTTGGTGCCTTGCTAGCTCCAGGCCACGTGCAGAGACTGCAATGGCTTGTCTGGTTTTCTCCGTGTCAGGTATCGAGGCTAGGAGCTGACCTAGCCTGGACCACAGGAACCTGTCATAGGTGGCATAGTGGGTTTGATGTGCTGCAATAGAGAGCAGCAACTGTGCCAAGTAGAACATCCTCCTACCCCAGAAGTCAAAATCCATGGAATCTTCATCTGGTGGTCGGTCAGGGGTGCGAAGCCCATCAGGAGTGTCCAGCTGCATCAATCCTGACTGGGGATGAGGCATGGAACCTGGAGACTCCAAGGGGGGCACAATACTGCTGGCAGAGATCCCTAGGGACTGGGACTCCAGAAAAGGGTCTCTGCAGGAAGCGCAATGATGCCTCTCAAAAGGGAGCAGGCCGGGGGGCACCGCAAGGGTGTCCACACTGAAATCGCCTAGAAGGCGTGTGCCGAGTGTTCTGGATTGTGTTGAGTGAGTGGGGTGATGCACAGGTCCTCCAACATCCTCACAAGGAATCATTGATACTCTGCAAGATCAACAGCTGGAGAGATGTGGATAGACGGCTCCTCTCCCCCAGAAAAGGGGGATGAGGAGTTAGAGGACCTCAGAAGTTCAGTAGCTGACTGCTTAGGGGGAGGCTGAAAAACTTGTCTGTCCATAGCCCTAACGTAAGAGGGAAATTGAACAGCCACCGCTCTGAATTGCTCCCAGAATAGAGGGCCGCTAGGACCAAGAATACCTGGGAGCACAGAAGAATGTGGCAGAGGAGTGGGGGCAGAGCCGACAACAGGAATTGGCTGACCTCAGCCTGGGCTAGGGAGTGCACCAGGAGCCCTAGGGAATGAAGGAGCTCCAGAAAACTCCTCAGCTGGCAGCTAATCAACCAAACTGGAACTGCCTAGGCTGCACCCTGAAAAATCCCCCCCCTGTGAGGTGACCAGGGCCATGTAGGTCCAGAAGGACAGTCCCCTACCTCCATAGAATGGGGCCCTCTCAAGGAAACCAAAAGGGAAAGGCGGAGAATCCACGCTACGGCTTCTCCCAGAGCCTGGGTGGGTTCCTGAAAACGCCGCCGTATGGACCCATACCCCTTGACCCCTCAGAATCCGAGAGTGCCCTCTTCCTTGAGAAAACCAGCCTAGGCAGCTGGCAACCCTGGTCAGCCCCTGAAGGAGCTATACAGAGAGCACCATCCTCCCCTTCCATGGGTGGTCCGATCGGCCCCAAAGTTGGGCGATCCAGGCACTCCACATGAGGGGGTACCACCACTGAGGGGTCAGAGAACCCTCCAATACCAGGCTGCAGAACAATGGAGACCTGCACCACTGCCTGCTGGTCAGCACCCCGACCCTGGTCCCAGGAGTCACTGTCCACTCCTCAGAGGGCGGCTGGCTCTGGCCTGTCGAGGACACCAGCAAGATGCCCATGTGAGCAGCCAACTCCAAAGAGTCAGACTGCCTGTCTGTCTCAGAGTATGATCCCCTTCTCCAAAGAGGTGGAGATCGAAGTTCTGTGCCAAACAGTGCATCAACCCCCCCCACAGCGTTGTGTCATCACTTGGCGCTGCGAGCAGCTCCAGAGCTGGACACAGCACTGTGCTCAACCACGGCACTGCGGATGGCACCAGGGAGAGAGACAGGGAAGGCACTGTAGAGCCTCCCACGGTGCTGCTAGCGCCATCGGCACTGTGAACGGAGCCAACAGTAGCAATGGCGCTGAGCAACGGACAGGCACTGACGATAGCACCATCAGGGCCCACAGCACCACAAATGGCACCAAGGCCCAAGACAATGCTGACTGGTGTCGAGGATGGTGCTGATCCAGGCCTTCCAAGTTAAGGGTATGACATCGAGGGGGCCTACCCTCCAGATGGTGGGATTGCCACAGCGGTGCCTCCCACCTGTCCCTTGGGGGGACAGACTGGCCTCCTGTACCATGGAAGGGGCCTCTGCCATGGCTAGGCTACAAGAGGCAGACGCCCCCGCCTCCTCAGTCCGTATAGAACCAGGAGGGGACCCAGAGGAAAGGCCAAGAGAACGCGACTTGACCTGATGAGTGCGCACCCATCCCCCAAAAGTCGGTGGAGCTTGTCCAACTTTCCACATGCATTGTTCGATGACACGATGGTCCATGGAGAAGCAGGCATTGCATGAATCCATGTCGTGAAGTGGGCCAAGACACACGAGGCAACGGCCATGCTGGTCGGTGACGGAGTACTTTCGGCCACATGGGCACTGACGCATGGGAGGCTGTCCAGTCTTAGAAGTTTTCTTCCCCCCCGACAGAGACATGACCTGTAAGAAAAAGAACACCAAAACAAGATCCGACGTCGCAAAATAAAATAAGGAACAGTCTTACCAGGCGACGTCGAGTAGAGCGAACAGAACCGGCAGGATAACTCGGAGTCGATGGACTATGACACAGAGTCGAAAAACTGCACAATGGTCGAAGGCTTCAACAACAGAGGTAGGCCTCTAGAAATCTTCCTCTCCACTACCCACGAGGTGACCTCGATGGCAGGAGACGAAGAACTTGCTGGAGGGCGGAGTCGACAACACCTAATGGCCAACCCGCGAGCGCCATGTAGTGCATAGGCCTCGAGGGCAGCGCAGATGGTGCGTCAACTCTGCCCATCCCCCAAAAAAAGCTCCCACAGGGTCATGACCTCCAGCCAAGTACCCAAAGGTGATGAATGGTGAAGACTGACACAGATAAGATTTACCCTTCCTTGGTAGTCTAGTGGCCCCAATCATTATAAAATATATAAATGTCCGCAAGCCCCTGGTAGTCTAGTAGCCCCCCTGATCATTGCATATTAAATAAGTAACTCCATATCCCTGGTAGTCTAGTGGCCCCCCACCCAGCCATGCCAGCCCACCCAGCACCGTCCCCAGTGGGTGACTGGCACAGCCCACCTTCACCACCTCAGCCACCACCAACTGAGTTAAGTATCAGCGCATACTGAAAAGATGCACTCAGACTTAATATCTGAGCATGTCTTTACAGTACGCGCTGATACTGAACTCAGTCGGTGGCTGGCTTGGTGGTGAGAGGTGGGCTGTGCCAGTCATCAGCTGGGGACAGGTGAAGGGGTGCTGGGTGGACTGGCACAGCTGGATGGGGGGCCACTAGACTACCAGGGATATGGAGTTGCTTATTTAATATACAATGATTGGGGGGCCACTAGACTACCAGAGACTTGGAGATATTTTTATTTTATAATGATCGGGGGGGGCCACTAGACTACCAGGACTTGGGGATGTTTATATATTATATAATGACTGGGGCCAACTAGACTACCAGGGAAGGGTAATTGCCGCATATGCGGCTGGCAACTCAGTTGGGGCATGGGTAGGGGGATGACAACGTGGCCCTGTGGGGTATATTACAATGGGGGATCCGGGGGGCTGGGGGTGTGGGCAGCCCTGTGGGGAATATCTATGGAGGTGTCTGGGGTCACTTGGTGTGGCCAGCCCTGTGGAGCTCATATATGGGGTTTCGGGGGCCTGTTGTGGCCAGCCCTGCGGGGCACATACAGGTGGCTTGGGGGGCAGAGGGTGTGGGCCGCCCTGTGGGGTGGCTATTGTGGTTTGCTTGGCAGGGGGGTGCACTTGCATCCTGTGGCAGCGGGTAATGACATGCTGGCCAGGTATGCCCTCTGTGTGATGTACCTAGCTGCATGGCGCAAGTCACAGGACTTTGCCGTGGAGACCCTTCCCTTTCTAGAATAGGGCACAGGGTCAATGCCGCAGTTGCTGGTGGTGCAAGTTGCATTCGGTGGCAACTTCTGCCACCCTTCTAGAATTGGGCCCAGTGTGCTTTCCGGTGGTCTAGCCACTGTATTGATCAGAAAATTAGGCTGGATATAGTAAATCAATTAATTATACCTTGTTTAGACTACGGAAGCCATATTTATGGCATGGCCAGTAAAACTAGCCTAAAAAAGACTCGTACTATACAGTAATTTGGCTAGATTCATATTGAAGTGTGAATATCACACTCACCACTGTGATATTTTGAATGCTTTACAATGGGTGTCGCTGGAACAAAAAAGGGAAATGAGATGGATACATCAGATCCACGGGGTGGTACACCAGAATAAACCAAAGTATTTGTGTGATAAGTTGAAAGTAGATGAACACAGACAAAACATAATTTTAGGGACAAAATAAACATGTGAAACCAAGGGTGTGCAATAGATTTGGAGATATGAGACTCATGGCTAAAGTAACTCAGTTATGGGACCCAGCAGGTAATGAGCTGAAACAGATATGACAGACCAAGCAGTTAATTTTGTTTCCTATTTATTATACTTTTTGTCCCAGCCAGCATTGGGACATCTGCTCTGGTCACAGCCCCTGCTTCCCCCTGCTCCCAAATGAGCCCTGCTCCCCCCATGCCCCCTAGCTCACCCCTCTGGGTGGGGTCGCGGCACCGGCCAAGGTGTCGCGAACATCGGTTCGGGTCGGGGGAGCCGGCCTAGAAGCACATGGAGAGGCGCCGAGGAGGGCGTCATGGAGGCACTGACTGGGGATTTTTGAGTCCCTGAAAGGATGTTTTTTCCTCAGGGGCGGAGAAATTCAATCATGTCCCGTGTCCGCCCTACCCCTCTGGACGTCCAGACGCCGGTTTGCGGTGGACCCCCCCAACCTCTGCCAGGGGTCTGTAATGCACCAGACGTTTGTCCCCCTTCCCCCTGGAGAAGGAGAGCAGTCTGAAGAATGCTCCATCCATCTCCTCCGGCCAGCCCCCCGGCGACCCAGGTCCATTCCTGAACCTGGGTCACCGGCATCGCACACGGAAATCCAACCGCTGCACCGACGGGCCGATGACTGAACCGTTTATGATGTCTATCAGATATGATTTAAATATGAAATGCATGTGTAATGACTGAGGTGCTGTGGTCAGCCTTGTATGTTTACATTTGTATTCCTGGCTGTATGTAATGCTGTTTTGGGGGATATGTGTTGTATATAATTTACCTAACTGTAAACATTTTTAAATATATATAATCTGAAACTGGTCCATCTTGAAAATGGGTCTACGACTTAATGATGAGTTGTACATCTACCTATATAAAAATAAAGTTTTACTACTACTTTTACTACTACACTCAGGAGTAAGACAGATTTGGGAATTTTATGCAGCCTGTTTGGTAATAAGCAAGTGCAGGGCTTTTATACAGACCACTCAGAAATCTTCTACAGCCCACTCACGAATAAAATAGCTATGGGGATTTTATATGCTAGCAATAACACACGGCAGGGTGTGCATTGTGCTACAGTGCTGCATGCCCCAGGTGTGTTGTGAGTTATGAGGCTGCAGGCAGAGTCCCTTCAACCACCCGGGAAGTGCAGCGACCTAGCACAATGCACACCCTGAAGTGTGTACTTATGCTTATAACATGGGCTTTTACTGTGAAAAATGCATAATTTTTTACAAAATGTTTTATGACATGAAAAATTTACAATTACTGGCTTTGTTTTAATTTAAAATAGTCCTTCCACCTACTGGAACATTTTGCATTTACAGGTTTGATTTGGAGTTTTTGACCCAATTTGCAACCTGTACTTGTAGTTTTTGTCGTATGGTGGTGCCTCCTCTGCCATGGTGGTGCCTCCTCTGCCATTACGATCTAGCATGATGGCCATTTTGTAGTTTGGGCTGGGTGTTTACTACTGTTGGCAGTGTTTTCAGTGCTGGATAGGAGAGAGAGCAAGAAAGACAGAGTCGTGAGTGAGAGCCACGGCGAGTGAGTCAAGGTATTTCTGGAAGCGGTGATATAGAGCTGCATCATGGTGCAGTTGCGAGAATGGGACTGGGACTCTAACTCATACCACTACCATTCTCATCTCCATAACTTATTGTTGAGTAAGTGATAAACAACAGAGTACATTTTATTTTTACTTGTGTAGTGTTGGAGGGAGAAACGCGAGTGAACATTTTTATTTATTTATTTCGATTGGGATTATTACCTTTGAATCAAAGACTCATTTTCAAAGGTTCCAAGTCAGAGACAAAACAGAGCAATACAACACAAATACAATACAAATGCAATACAACACAAATACAATACAATACAATACAACAAGTACAAATTAAGATCACAGTGAAAAAAGAAAAATGTTAGGCACCATGAACATCATTAAAATGGCACATGACGGGTCGCTGGAAAGCGGGCCAGAGGAGAAGGCTTGAGCATCCTGTGACTGCTGCTTCTCCAGGGAAAGGAGGATGTGGCTCACTGTTCGCCGTTTCTTCGCGGGAGGCCGGAGAGCAACAACTTAAACAAACCCTACTGCACAAGGGGCATGGTGAACGTTGGCTTGGCCTAGACGTCCATGGCATGCCACGCCCCGGGGAGAAACGCGGAAACCCTAGCCTCCTGGTTGGCCGGATGATGACTGCCGGCTCTTGTCGACTCAGATGCTGGTAATACGAATTTTGGAGAAAAACTACAGTTGTTCTATAAGAACTATGTTTAGTTTTCTTTTTCTTGATGTGAGGGGGGGTGTGGGTGATATATTTGGGTACTGGGCACAAAACTGCAGAGACTGTTTAGCAAGGAAAAAAATGGCTGCCAATCTTTTTTGTTTACAGTCTGGCAGTGGTGTAGTGATTTGTGATAGGGCTAAGTACCAGGATGACCATGCAGTGAGCTAGATCGCCACACGGTCATTGATGTGTTTCAGCCAATCACAATTCATTATTTTAAGTGTCCTTTTATAAAGCCTACTTAAGAATAGGACAGGTGCAGGGATTTTAGTATAGATCACTAAGGAATAAGATGGGAGTGTGGATTTCATACATCCCACTCAGGAATAAAACAAGTGTGGAAATCTTATACAGCCCACTCAGGAATAGGATGGGTACCAGGATTTTATGCAGATCACGCAGGATAAGATAGATGCAGAGATTTTATAGAGTCCACTTTGGAATAGGGTGGATGCAGAGATGCTATACAGCCCATTGAGGAATATAAAGGGTGTGGGGATTTTATACAGCACGTGCAGGAAAATGAGATGTACAGGGATTTTGTACAGCTCACTCAGGAATAAAGCAAGTGTAGGGATTTTACACAGACCACCCAGGAACAGAACAGGTGCTTGAATTTTATACACCCACTCAAAAATAGAACAAGTGTGAGGATTTTATACAACCCACTCAGGAATAGGATAGGTGTTTGGATTTTATATAGTCCACTTAGAAGTAGAACAGGTGTGGGGATTTTATATAGCCCACTCTGGAATACAGCAAGTGCAGGGATTTTATGCAGCCCACTCAGGAATAGGATGGGTGTTTGGATTTTATACAACCCACTCAGGAACAGAACAGGTGTGGGGATGTTATACAGCCCACTCTGGAATAAAGCAAGTGCAGGGATTTTATACAGCCCACTCGGGAATATGAAGTGTGTGGGAATTTTATACAACCCATTCAGGAATATGAAGGGTGTGGGGATTTTATACAGCATATGCAGGAAAAGGACAGGTACAGGGGTATAGATCACTCAGGACTAAGACTGGTGCAGGGATTTTATACAGACCACTCAGGACTAAGACTGGTGCAGGGATTTTATACAGACCACTCAGGAATAAAGCAAGTGCAGGGATTTTATACAGCCCACTCAGGAATAAGATAGCTGTTTGGATTTTATACACCCACTCAGGAATATGATAGGTGTTTTGATTTTATACAACCCACTCAGGACCAGAGCAGGTGTGGGGATTTTATACAGCCCAATCTGGAATAAAGCAAGTGCAGGGATTTTATACAGCCCACTCAGGAATAAAGCAAGTGCAGGGATTTTATACAGCCCACTTAGGAATAAAGCAAGTGCAGGGATTTTATACAGCCCACTCAGGAATAAAGCAAGTGCAGGGATTTTATACAGCCCACTCAGGAATAGGATGGATGTTTGTATTTTACACAGCACACACAGAACAGATGTGGGGATTTTATACAGCCCACTCTGAAATAAAGCAAGTGCAGGGATTTTATACAGCCCACTCAGGAACAGAGCAGGTGTTGGAATTGTATACAGCCCTCTCTGGAATACAGCTAGTGCAGGGATTTTATACAGCCCACTCAGGAACAGAGCAGGTGTTGGAATTGTATACAGCCCTCTCTGGAATACAGCTAGTGCAGGGATTTTATACAGCCCACTCAGGAACAGAGCAGTCATTGGAATTGTATACAGCCCTCTCTGGAATACAGCTAGTGCAGGGATTTTATACAGCCCACTCAAGAACAGAGCAGGTGTGAGGATTTTATACAGCTCTCTCTGGAATAAAGCAACTGCAGGGATTTTATACTGCCCGCTCAGAAATAGAACAGGTGTGGGGATTTTATACACCCACTCAGGAATAGGATGGGTGTTAGGATTTTATACAGTCCTCTCTGGAATACAGCAAGTGCAGGGATTTTATATAGCCCACTCAGAAGTAGAACAGGTGTGGGGATTTTATACAGTGCATTCAGGAATATGAAGTGTGTGGGGATTTTATACAGCGCATTCAGGAATATGAAGTGTGTGGGGATTTTATACAGCCCATTCAGGAATATGAAGTGTGTGGGGATTTTATACAGCCCACTCAGAAATAGAACAGGTGTTTGGATTTTATAAACAATTCAAAAATATGTAGCGCCCTTTAGAAGCCGCATGAAATAACCACAGAACAACAGAATTTAAACAACTGCTTGTTGTATTATTACTCCACCTTGTAAGAGCCCCTAGCGCCTCGGCTTAATGCCTTCAAGGGGGTGTTTTATGTCCTGGTTATAGGTGCACATTTAAATACATGCAACGCTGTGACATCACATTTAAACAGAACCAATCACCTGTTAATAAAAAACTACCATTACAAATTTATCTAACTTTTCAATTCACTCATTTTACATCTCATAAGTATCACACCATTAGTAACGATAGTAAACACAAACTAATTTCTCTTTTACTGGAAAAAATAGTACAGTGAAGGTTATTATATCATTTCTCTTATTATCTTTTATCCTTGGCTACAATACTCAATGATTTCATTCTGTTATTATATAAACAAGTTCTCCATCATTGGGATACACTGAAATCAATATTCATTTATGGAATACACAAGGAGCCAAAACCACTAAAAGATGTACTTTCATTCACAAGTAAATTTAGAATTTTTGGAATTTTACTTACTACCTAGCTTCAAGAAATCACAGAGAAAACAAAAGAGAGAGGGTTAGATTGTTTGTACAGTCTGTCCAGGACCTTTACATTCAAAACATGATACAAGAGCTCATGCTGGCTATCTGTACCGGAAAAGGTTTTTAACACAAGTACCTGAAACAGAAAAAGGCATTTTTAGTACAAAGCAATACTTTAAAAAAAAAAAACACAAGCAAAAATTCTATACACTGCTGTCTAATAATTCTAAGCTATATCTGATTCAAGTAATTGCCTATGTTTTTAGGAAAGGTTTTAAATCCCATCTTTCATTCAGATTTATAGGATTTACTGTTTCAGCTCTAAATATCCACAAACTCTCTTTTGTAACAACAAATTAGATCCATCTGCTCCTCTTGGGCGGGGGGCATTTTATTTGTTCTATCCCTATAAATCTGAAACTTGCAAGGTCAGAGTTATACTCATGATAAAATGTCTCCCTACCGGTGTATCCAATTTCTTGTTTAGAATAGTTTGTACATGCTCCTGTGTTCATTCTTTTAGTAGTTTCACTATTTTACCTATGTAGTGTCTATTGCAACCACACCAAAGAATATATACAAGGAATGTTGTAGTACAGGTAATAAAATCATGTGTTTCAATGTTTGTGCCATTTGGTAGTATCGAATCCTTCCCAGTAAGCATATATTGGCATACATTGCCTCTCTTACATTTATGGTTCCCACTGGTTTACTTGGTAACCATGTGCTTATTGGTGTTTCTTTCGTAAAAAAATGACTTTTAACTAATTTCTCCTTTAAATTTGAAGCCCTTCTAAAAGTGACCCTAGGTGTTTCTGGTGGTCTCCCTTTTAGCTTAGGATTTCCTTTTAGGATATCCCAACATCTCCAAACAACATTTCCCACTTGTCCTGATACTTTGTTATTTTCTAATGAACATGTAATTTTCTCATTATTTATATCAGGCACAGCACATTTAGTTTTACAATTCAAAAAATCTTCCTGTTTCTTATGTTGTACCTTACTCAGAGCATCATTCAATACTTCAGTTGTATAACCCCTTTCTTTGAACCTTTTCAACAATCCATCAGCTTGTTTATTAAACTCTAGATCATCAGTACAATTTCTTTGGATTCTAACTAACTGTCCATAGGGAATGGATTCTTTAAGTTTGTGTGGATGACAGCTGTCATTTCTTAGAAGTGAGTTACAAGTTTGCTTTCTGAAGCCTTTTGTACTTATTCTACCTGTCACCTCATTACCCATTAATGAAATTACCAAAAAGTCTATTGATGTTTTATGCATTGTAGAGGTGAATTTAAGATTTAATGTGTTGGTATTCAGCCAATTTAAAAATCTCCAGCTTTTTCCATACTTCCTGTCCAAATACATAAACAATCATCTATATAGCGCCCCTATTTGGCGATATGTTGAAAGAAAGGATCTTCATTTTGGTTTAACAGGTGTTCTTGTTCCCACAGCCCCATAAAAAGGTTGGCATACGATGGGGCCATAGAAGCCCCCATAGCTGTACCACAAATCTGAGCATAAAACTCATTCTTAAATTCAAAATAGCTATGGTTAAGTACACATTCTAAGGCTTTTATTAAAAATGCCACAGGTGCAGCTGTCTCATTTTGGTCACATTCCAGAAAGTACTCAGATGCCTTAACTCCATCTATGTGATGAATCGAGGTATACAGTGCCTCTACATCAATACATATCCACAAATATGCTGGTTCCCATTCCACACATCCAAACTTCTGTATAGTGTCTCCTGTATCTCTTAAATATGATGGCAAGGTTTTCATGCTGTACTGGAGAAATAGGTCAATGAATTCACTTAAATGCTGAGTTACTGAGCCTATCCCTGAAATAATCGGTCTCCCAGGGGGTTCCAGCAAACCTTTATGTATCTTTGCTAAGCAGTATAGAGTGGGAATCACTGGGGAATTACAGTAAAGATACTTAAATTCATTATTATTTATACTCCCATTCTGTACTGCCTGATCCAACAAAGCACACAGCTCTCTCCTGTATTGTAAGGTGGGATTACTTTTTAACTTCTTGTAGCTATCGACATCGAATAATAAAAATTCTAAACTTACTTGTGAATGAAAGTACATCTTTTAGTGGTTTTGGTTCCTATGTATTCCATAAATGAATATTGACTTTGGTGTATCTCAACGAAGGAGAGTCTGTTTATATAATAATAGAATGAAATCAATGAGTATTGTAGCCAAGGATAAAAGCTAATAAGTGAAATGATATAACATCCTTCACTGTACTATTTTTCCAGTAAAAGAGAAATTAGTTTGTGTTCACTATCCTTACTAATGGTGTGATAGTTATGAGATGTAAAATGAGTGACTTGAAAAGTTAGATAAAATTGTAATGGTAGTTTTTTATTAACAGGTGACTGGTTCTGTTTAAATGTGATGTCACAGCGTTGCATGTATTTAAATGTGCACCTACAACCAGGACATAAAACGCCCTCTTAAAGGCATTAAGCCAAGGCGCTAGGGGCTCTCACAAGGTGGAGTAATAATACAACAAGCGGTTGTTTAAATTCCGTTGTTCTGTGGTTATTTTGTGTGGTTTCTAAAGAGTGCTACATATTTTTGAATTGTTTACTGAGTTTTCGGGTTGCCACCCATTTGTAGCGCACTCCTCGTACATTGAGCGCAGTTTGAACCACCTTTTTGTTTCTGTTTGGATTTTATACACCCACTCAAAGATAGAACAGGTGTGAGGATTTTATACAACCCATTCAGGAATAGGATAGGTGTTTTGATTTTATACAGCCCACTCTGGAATAAAGCAAGTGCAGAGATTTTATGCAGCCCACTCAGGAATATGAAGTATGTGGGGATTTTGTACAGCCCATTCAGGAATATGAAGTGTGTGGGGATTTTATACAGCCCATGCAGGAACAGGACAGGTACAGGGATTTTATACAGATCACTCAGGAATAAGACTGGTGCAGAGATTTTTATACAGTCCACTCAGGAATAGGATAGCTGTTTGGATTTTATACAGCCCACTGAGGAATAGGATAGGTGTTTTGATCTTATACAGCCCACTCAGGAACAGAGCAGGTGTGGGGATTTATTACAGCCCACTCTGGAATAAAGCAAGTGCAGGGATTTTATACAGCACACTCAGGAATAAAGCAAGTGCAGGGATTGTATACAGCCCACTTAGGAATAGAATGGATGTTTGGATTTTACACTGCCCATTCAGAAATAGAACAGGTGTGGGGATTTTACACAGCCCACTTTGGAATAAAGCAAGTGCAGGGATTGTATACAGTCCATTCAGGAATAGGATGGGTGTTAGGATTTTATACAACCCCCTCAGGAACAGAGCAGGTGTTGGGATTTTATACAACCCTCTCTGGAATGCAGCAAGTGCAGGGATTTTATATAGCCCACTCAGAAGTAGAACAGGTGTGGGGATTTTATACAGCCCTCTCTGGAATACAGCAAATGCAATGATTTTATATAGCCCACTCAGGAACAGAGCAAGTGAAAAGATTTTATACAGCTCTCTCTGGAATAAAGCAAGTGCAGGGATTTTATACAGTCCACTGCAGCCTGAACGCATCCTGACAGAAAATGCCAGGTCCTGGATTTCTAGAGCAGAAGAGTTTTGTGTTGAGTGGGGATGCAAAAAGGTCCAGGTCTGGAGTTCCCCTCTCTTTGAAGAGTAACTTGAGTGACAGTTGAGTCAAGAGACCACTCGTGAGGATCTGTCTCTGTTCTGCTGAGACGGTCTGCCAGTTCGTTCTGCATGTCTGGCAGGTAAACCACGTGGATTAGAGCCTTGTGCTCCAGGCACCATTCCCACACTCATAGCTTCCCTGCATAATGGGTAAGAGTGTGCACTGCCCTGCTTGTTGATGTTATACATCACTGCTTTGTTGTCCGTTTGAAGGAGAATGTTCTTGTGACAGAGTATGTCCTTTAAGGCCCAGACTGCATAGAGGACGGCTCTCATTTCCAGGACGTTTATGTGAAGCTGGGATTCGTCCTGAATCCACGTACCTTGGGTGTGAAGATTCTGGCAGTGAGCTCCCCACCCCATCAGAGACGCATCAGTGGTAATGGAGATCTGATGATCCAGAGGAGCAAAGGGATACCCTTCCAGAAGGTTGTCCTCCTGCATCCACCAGGTAAGTGACCTCTTTAGAGATTCTGTCACCTTGATGGGAAAGGACTGAGGGTGAGTGGTTGGGGACCACTGAGTACTGAGCATCCATTGAGAGGTTCTCATGTGGAGGCATTCTAGGGGTACAGTGAACACAGAGGATGCCATGAGACCCAGCATCCATTGCATCGAGACAGCTCAAACTGAGCTGTTTTCTCTGATGAATTGGGCCATCTGTAGGATATCGCTCCTTCTGTTCTGTGGGAGAAAAGCTTTCACACAGGAGGTAGCCAGAAGAGTTCCTATGAAAAGAAGTTTCTGGGAGGGCTGCAACTGCGATTTGTTGTGATTTAGCAAGACTGCCATGGACATGAGGAAGTCTGAAGCCTTGGCTACCATGTCCAGAGTTCCCTGTCTGGAGGGGCTTGCTAGAAGCCAGTCATCCAGATATGGGAAACTTGAATCCCAATTTTCCTGAGATGCGCTGCGAGAATTGCACACTTTGTAAAAACTCGCAGTGCCAAGGATAGCCCAAAGGGCAGGACTCTGAACTGATAATGACCCAACATCACAAACCTTAGGTATATGTGGTGCTTTGGGTGCATAAGAATGTGTTGGTAGGCATCTGCATGTCCAGGGAGGCTAGCCAATCATGTTGATGAATCAAAGGTAGAAGGGTACCTAGAGATATCATCTTGAACTTTTCCTTGTGAAGGAATTTGTTTAACTTTCTGAGATCCAGAATGGGGTGCATGATGCCAGCTTTCTTTGGAACTAGAAAGTAATGGGAGTAGAAACCTGTGTTTCGTTGGTCCAGTGGGACTACTTCTACTGCCTTGTAGTTCAGAAGGCCTTGTACCTCGGAAGCAAGAAGGTCTGACTATACTGCCGACAACCTGGGCTGTCGCTTGGGGGGATGATCCGGGGTGATTTCTGAAAGATTGAGCGAATACCCCTCGCGGATTATCCGGAGGACCCATTTGTCTGATGTTACAGACTTCCACAGGTCATAGAACTGAGTCAGACATCCTCCCACTGCTGAGGAAGAGTCCCCCTCAGGCAGCTGAGGTGGGACCTGGGCCAAGAATTCAGAAGGTGGCTTTGGGGCCTTGTGCCTTCTACTGCATTTTCTTTTGTGGCTGCAGGGTGTGGTTTTTGTTAAAACCTCCCCTGCCTTTGCCCCAAAATGACTGACAGTTGTGAAATTGACGCTTGTTGGCACCCCCCCAAGAGGGTGTGGGTGCAGGTCAAGCTGTCTTAATGGCTGACCAGGTCTTCTGTGTGGCCTCCAGAGTGTGTTCCACCTGGGGTCTGAACAGATACATACCATTGAAGGGTAAGGCCATGACCTGCTGCTGGGCATCATTTGTGAAGCCTGAAGTATGTAGCCAAGAGTGGTGATGGGTACAAATGCCTACCACCGCTTGAGAAGCAGTATTGAAAACATCCATTGCAGCTTTAACCTGTTGGTTACTGGACTCGATGCCCCTGGTTATGGTGTGAAGAAGCTCTGAGCTAGTTTCCGACTCAGGGAGAGCTTCCACCATTTGCTTGAGCAAATGCCAAAGGACACACTCATATTGAAAAAAATAGCCCTGGTAGCTGGCAATACGCATACCCAGCGTGGAGGCAGCAAAGACTCTCTTACCTAAGGTATCTATCTTACAAGATTATTATTTTTTTTTTTTATACTTACTATTTCTATGCCCCCTTCCTCGCTGCTCCAGAAACCTTTCTTCAGGGATCCCAAGGTCTTACGCGCATCAGTAATCCCGCCCTGGATACCTCCATTCCGGGTGCCAGTGGCCTGCCCCCATCCTGCTGCGGTTTACCCCCCCGGACGGGGAGGAGAGCGTCTCCCCTTACCCTCTCCACACCTCAAGTGTGCATCAGGAGGTCAGCTGGCCCCATCTCAAAAGCCTGGTTATGGGTTTTCTCGGGACAACTGGGTCCCATCTACAGGAACCTGGGACAGGGTATTTCCGCTTTTTCTGGTCCCAGCCCTCGAGGCACACGCACGCTAGGGAAGCCTAGGGGCTAAGCACGTCGTGACGCATTTGTTGCTCCGCTACCGCAGTGCCTCCCAACCCTTATTTGCAAGCTGCCTTCGCTGCACCTCCACCAGTGGTCACCCAGGTGGCAGTATAGCAGCGAGACTTGCATCCCACTCCATCCGGAGGAGGAGAGCAGCTTTTCAGTGCTCAAGCCTCCTCCCCCTGGCCGGCCCTCCAGCTGCCCGAGTCCATTCCCGAACCCAGGTCGCTGGCGCCGCGAGCAGTAACCCTACAGCTGCGCCGGCAATTACGAGATTCTTTATTGATAGGCCGGGCCGTAGATGCCTGAGGGAGGACGGCCTTGTCATTCTCTGCTAAGACTACAATGGGATCAGCAAAAGTTTGTGAGGCCAATATGGGTCAATCCTTGGCAGCAGCATACTTCCTATCTAGGGACTTAGCCACGGAGGGGATGAGAGCAGGATTATTCCATACCATCTGAGAAAGGGTTTCAAAAGATGGTTGTACTGGAGGGGTTAAATCCAATGGGATCTCCGCGACATGAAGGTATTGGAGTCTTAAAAGCTTCCCAGGATCAATTTCTGTAGTCTAGAGAGAAAGAGTGGAATTTAAATTTCTCAGCAGAGACTTAAAGGAAAGGTCTTCAGCCACAGGCTCTGCAGCAGAATTAATCCCTGCTCCTTCAACATCATCACCCAGACAAAGATCTGGGTCAGGCTCAAAATCATCTCCTGACAGTCCAGGAGGGGGACTGTATGGACAGGAAAGGAGTGAAAATTAGAATGGAAATTAGAAGAGGAAAGAATCAGAGTCAAAAAGCCTGGAGGCTGGACAGCGCCGCACCAGGCATCGGCGCCAAACCCAAGGAAGTTAGTGCCATCGGAAACAGCCCAGCAGATGGCGACGACAAAGCCCTTGGTGCGGTGGATGGCACCAATAGAGCCCCTGGTGCTGTGGACGACACCGACAGAGCCCCCGGTGCCACAGATGGCACAGAGCGAGCCCTCAGCACCACGGACAACGCCAACAGAGCCCTCAGCACCGCAGATGGCTCCAAGAGAGTCCCAAGGTTCCAAAAACTGTGATTTGAAGGAAAAGAAGGGAAATTAACAGGAGATAGAGGCATCAGTGTGGACCCGTGCCACAGCTGTGTGAGGGGGGGAAAACACCCGAGCACGGAATTGACGGCACTGAAGAAAGCGTCGCGTGACTGGGAAGGTTCAACCGCCCTACCCAGTCCCTCGGGCGGACCGAAGACCCCAGAGTGACCGGGCCAGGCAGCTGGGCCAACCTCAGAGCCCATTGCTCCATAAGAGCAGTCCACTGATGAAACTGCTCATTGGAAGCCCACGCAATAGGCGGGGACGGGCTCCAAAGTTGAAGAGGCCGGACAACAGAGCCAGAAACCGGTGACTCCGAGAGAGGAGACCACCAGTGCCCAGCTCCAATGATCGACCGTCAATGCGCAGATATACCAAAAAGGTGACCTTGAGTGATGCCTTCCCTTTCTCGACTTGTGTGCCAAAGAACTCTAGGCTGAACGGTGCTGTGAATGGGACCATTTCCTTTTAAGCTTTTGGGGGGACCGCCCATCTCCCTGAGCATTGGACCGTCTGTTGTCAGACCCACCCCCCGGCTGACAGAACAGCTTTCATACGAAGTTTCCCTACCATCACCTGACCTGCTCATGGTCGACTCCATCAATGGAGGGCTGAAGACTTCTTTTATTAATAAAATTAAATTTACTCAGTACTTTCTAAGATAAATTACAAAACAATAAACTGAAAATTATGTTGCTAGTTTGAAGTTTGACTCCCGGCGGGCGAGCGACGTTGTCACTGAAGCGCACTCGATGGCAAGAAAAAAAAAGGAACTGAGGCGGCAGGAGGGTCGACGCCAAAATACTCTAACGCATAAACTCCTCGCAGCTCCATCTCTGGTGCTGACCCTCTTGAAAAAACGTTTGCTCCCGCTGGGTCCTAGCACCTCCAGCATAGATCCCATTAGTGTGAATGAGTGGTGGAGACTTTATGTCCATGAAGATTGTCTTTAAAAAAAAAAAAAGCTCCAGGTGCTTTCTTGGTCCAAAGTCTTGTTTTTTAAAATTCTGACTTAAAAATCAGAATTTTTTGTTTAGCATGTAAATAGTCTAATTCCCACACACTCCGGTCTAGTTTTATAGATTTTTCCAGGCCTACACATATACTTGCTACTGTAAAAGTAAATGCCAGCTGGGCCAGCTAACCTGGCTCCAACCTAAACACTATTCAACTGCTCTAGATTTAAAGTGTGTGCATGATAATATACTTGAGGGCCATTTTAGGACACACCCACCTTATTTCTTCTCTGGGTGGGGTTAATAGTTTTAAGACAATACAGATATTACAGCACAACAGTTTGCCTTTTCCTCCAGATGTCACTGTGGTTCCACGTCAGGTTTTATCTCAACCTCAGTGACATCTGGTCCATGCATTTGGCTTAACCCCTGACCCGTAGGTCATTCCTTGACCTCTGCCTGTCATGGAAAGCAACAGTGGGATATTTTATGCCTTCCTGGACCATATACCTGTCTTCCTTATTTTGAGACATACCAGGTCCACACTAGCCTTTATAAAAACAACAGTTATTTTATAGTTACCTGTTAAAGGGACAGTACCATAATTCTAAAGTACATTACTGCATATACAATATGAACCCACATAAATGGATCGAGGCCTATCATGCGACACTCACCGTAATTCTTGATCTTTCAAAACATCTTCAATTATGGGAGGATATGGACATGTTTTTAAATTCATTTGAAAAGGTCTGTATCCAGGCAAATCTGCCCAATGAGACCTGAAGTTTTCACCTGTCTCCACTTATTGGAAAGGGAAGCACTGGGGCAGATGGACAATGTTAAAAGTAAAGATTTTGACAACTTAAAAACTGCTTTATTAGTACAATATGATCTGAACCCTGTTGCATAAAGAAAAAAGTTTCGGAAACTCTCAATGGGGCCGTAAATCAGCTTTGAGGAGGTAGCCACAAAACAGCATCAATATTTAAAACGTTGGTAGGACGGGGTTAAAAGTAGAGTCTGCTGAAGCTACTGAAGGGGTGATATTGCTTAAACAGTTTTACTGGATTTCCTCACCTGACAAAGCTTTGGGTAAAGGACAACAATCCAAAAACTGCCAAAGGGGCTGCAGAGCTGGCAGATCGCTATGCTCAAAGCAGGGCTGCTTCAAAGGGAAATGCAGTGGCGAAAGGGAAAAGTGGGCATTTTGGGCAACCAGAAACAACGGCGCCTCTGCAAAAAAAGAAAGGGATCTCCAGGTGCCCAAAAGGGAGGTTAGGGACAAAAAACATAAGTGTTGGTACTGTCACCAAATAGGCCATCTGTCTAGGCAGTATCCTAAGAAAATCCAAAAGGTAAAAGGGTCTGTGCTGCTGGAAACAATAGCCCACTGTACTGCTGATGCTCTCCCTGACAAATTGAGCGACACATTCGCCCAGTCATGGTGAATGGGGTACAAACTAGGGGGCTAAGGGATACAGGAGCATCTCCTACTCTGGGGAAAGGGGATATGGTGGGGGCTTAAAGTACAGTTATGTAAGAACTTACCATAACAGTAGATCTTCGAGAACAGCTCTTGCAGCAGGTTACACCATTAGAACTGAAGCCGGCAGGTGTCAGGACCCCACGGAAAAATTCTAGCTAGCTATCTTCAGCGGGGACCGCCCCCGACGTCGGTCCCGCCTCCGACGTCAGGCGTAGTACATAAGGGGGCGGTCCCGCCAGATTCCCCAGTTCTCCCACCGGAGACTTCCGGCCACAGGCTGACATAGAAATGGGAGACCGAGGATCCACTGTCAGAAGGCAAAAGGGTAAAAATCCCTGTTAAAAAAGGCTTAAGCCATGCCTCCTCCAAGGGGGAAGGTGGGCGGGAAGGTACCTGCTGCAAGAGCTGTTCTCAAAGATCTACTGTTACAGTAAGTTCTTACGTAACTGTACTATCTTACTTCGAGAGACAGCTCTTGCAGCAGGTTACACCATTAGGACTGATTCCCAAGCAGTAGCGCTTGCAAACACTCTGGGAGGAGGAAACTAGAAAGTTCATTCCAGGACCTGGTTCTAGGACAGGATACCCTGTAGCACAGCCAGGCCGAAGCTGGCTCTCCGCCGTGAAGCGATGTCCAGGCTATAATGCCCGATAAAGGTATGTACAGAGCTCCAAGTGGCTGCAGCACAAATGGCAGAAGTGGAGACGTTTCGAAGTGCTGCAAAGGAGGTGGCCACTCCCCTAGTGGAATGGCCCCGGACTGATCCTGTTAGGGCCTTTTGTTTGATATCATAACAGTATGATATGCACTGGACAAGCCAGTGAGACAGGGACTGTTTGGATATTGGTTGGCCCATCATCCTTTCAGTAAAGGAAACGAAAAGTTGCTCCGATTTACGAAGCTGCTTAGTTCTGCTCAGGTGGTACCTTAAGCTCCGGTGAACACCCAGGGTGTGGAGCAGCGCCTCTCCTCTATTAGAATAATTAGGGAATTAGACAGGCAGGTCAATGTCCTGATTGAGAGTGAGTGTGGAAACCACCTTAGGCAAGAATTTAGGATTCTTCCTCAAGGATACTCTGTCCCGGTGAAAAATTAAATAAGGCTCCTTAAACATGAGAGCATGAAGCTCAGAAACTCTTCTCGCTGACGTAACAGCAACCAAAAACAACGTTTTCCACGACAGAAAACGCAGCTCGCAATCCACGGCAGGTTCAAAGGGGGGGAGCGCGAGTTGCTCCAGGACAAAGAGCAAGTCCCATGGAGGCACTGGGTCCTTAATGGGCGGCCTAAGATGTAACACCCCTCTCAAGAATTCTCGACAGGCATCTAATTGTGCCACTATGCGCTGTCCCACCGGGAGGTGATAAGCTGAAATGGCACAGAGGTGCACCTTAATAGAGGAGTAGGCGAGACCCGAATGGAAAAGGGAGAGCAGGTACTCTAACACCGCTTTCACCGGACAACCTAAAGGGGAAAGGCCGCTTTTTCGTGACCATAGACAAAAACGGCGCCATTTCATGGCGTACGTCGCATGCGTTGCCGGCTTTCTGGCTGCAGAAAGAACTTCCGCAACCTCTTGCGAGACCCCGTGTCGCAAAATGGCTATGTCTCTAGGAGCCATGCATGCAGGTTCAGTGAGCGTAAGTCCGGGTGGACCAGTGAACCCTCCTCCTGAGACAAGAGATGGGAGCTGAATGGCAACGGGAGCGGAGGTTCCCGGGATAGCTGTATTAGCAAAGGGAACCAGATCTGTCTGGGCCAGAAAGAGGCAACCAGGATCATTGTTGCATGCTCCCTGCGCAGTTTGAGAAGAACTCTCTGGATCAACGGGAAGGAAGGGAAAGCATAGAGGAATCTGTCCACCCAGGAGAGGGATAACGCATCTCGCCAGAAAACACCAGGCCCTGGATCTAGCGAGCAAAAATTGGGCAGTTTTGCGTTGGATAGGGAAGCGAACAAGTCCAATTCTGGAGTTCCCCATCGAAGAAAACAGATCCTCTGCTACCTCCTGAAGAAGTTCCCACTCGTGGACTCTGGCCTGGGAGCGACTCAGGCCGTCTGCAATTGTGTTGTCCACCCCGGGAACATGTACTGTGATCAGGTTCGCGCCGTGTCGGATTGCCCAATCCCACACCCTCATGGCCTCCCTGCAAAGGGGGTAAGAGTGTGCACCTGCTTGTTGAGGTAATACATCACCGCCGTGTTGTCTGTCTGTAGCAGGAGAGTACTCGGCGGGATCTCTGACTGAAATGCCTGCAGGGCATAAAGGACCGCCCTCATCTCCAGAACGTTGATATGAAGGTGAGCCTCCTGAGAGGTCCACATTCCCTGGGACTTCACCCCGTCCAGGTGTGCTCCCCACCAGAGTCCTGAGGCGTCTGTGGTGAGGATTACCTCCGGGGACGGCGCTATAAACGGGACACCCATAGAGTGTGTCCCTGGGTCTAGCCACCATTGCCAGTCTCGAATCACGGCGTTCGTGATTCTGACCGGATGCTGCATATGATCTTGCCTTTGGTCCCACTGCACCTTGAGCATCCACTGAGTTACCCACATGTGGAGCCTTGCAAAAGGGACGGTCGGAATGGCCGTGCCATGTGTCCGAGCAAGCGAAGGACCGACCTGGCTGGGACAGTCTTGTTCGACGAAAGCTCCCTGATGAGGGATCTGATGCGATCCACTCTGTCTGGAAGAAATGCTCTTCCCTGAACGGTGTCCAGGACTGCGCCTATGAACTGCAGTTTCTGCGACGGTACCAGGAGAGTCTTCTCATAATTGATCAAGATGCCCAGAGACTGAAACAGATCCTGGGTACTCTGGGTAGCCAAAAACAACGCCTCTCTGGAGGCGGCCATGAGAAGCCAATTGTCCAAGTACCGGAACACATAATGGCCCTGTCTCCTTAGAGATGCGGCCACGACTGCCATGCATTTGGTAAAGACCCTGGGAGCCGATGACAGTCCGAATGGAAGTGCTCGGAACTGAAAGTGGTGACCGAGAAACCTCAAGCGCAGGAACCTCCCAGCGCCTTGAGCTACAGGATGTGCAGGTATGCATCTCAGATGTCTAGGGACGCTAAAAATGCGCCCTCTTTAGCATGGGAATAAGACCCGGAAGAGTCACCATGCGAAATCTTTTGTAGGCGACCGACATATTGAGGTCGCTGAGGTCCAGAATCAGACAGAGGTCCCCTGTTTTCTTTGGAACCAGGAAGAAGTGGGAGTACTACCCGTATCCTCTCTGGTTCTCTGGGACATACTCTGTCACCCCCTTTTGCAGGAGCGCGAGTATTTCTTGCCTGATCAGAGGCTTGTGCTGACCCGAGTAACGGGAGAGCAGAGGAGGCCACGAAGGTGGCTTTTCTGTGAATTCTATAAAGTGGCCTCTTTCGACCAACTGAAGAACCCACCGGTCGGTGGTTATGGACTGCCATCCTGGCAGGTACTTCGCAATGTGACCCCGACCTTGATGTCCCGTTGATCCTGAGGGGCGGGGGCCGGAAAGGCAGAGGGGCCTGCGGGCTGGGCCGGTTTAGCTGGGTGTTGACCTCGCCCGCAGGCTGTCTACCCTGGGCTCTACGGAACCGGAGCCCCTTATTGTGGACCGTGTGGGACTGTTGTCTCTGTGCCCGGCCCACCTAAAAATGGCTTTGGTTCCTACGAAGGAACTAAGCCTCGGTCGGTACATTGCCTGGACCGACCCTCACCCGCCTCTTCCCGCCTCTTAGCTTTGGCAGGATGACCCTCTCAGAGGGCTCACCAAAGAGAACTTCTCCCTCAAATGGGGCGTCCATGATGTTTTTGTGGACGTCCGGGGTAAAGCCGGAGACACAGAGCCAAGAGTGTCTCCGGAGGCATACACCTGAAGCTGCTGCTCGGGCCGAGGAGTCCACGGAGTCGTACACGGCTCGTAGCACTTGGGTCCCCACGTCCGAACCCGTCCGGAAGAGCTGCAACATCTCCTCCTTCTGCTCACCTTCTGGCAACTTCTCAGCCAGATCCAGACCCTGCTACCACAAAGCATTTTGGAACTGCACCATGTGGGTCAAGTAATTCAGGGATCTGATGGCGTAAGTACCGGAAGCATACATGCGCCTACCCATAGCGTCCAGCTGTTTGGACTCCGGGTCCGGTGGCAGAGTGCTCAAATGTTGCGGTCTCTGGGACTGGTCATGAGAGGCTGTTATGACCAGAGAGTCGGCCTGAGGGTGCTGAGCCAAGTACTGGTCTTCCCTTGGAGTCTTGTACAGGTGGTCAGCTTTCTTCGGCATCACCGGGAGTGAATGTGGACGCTTCCATGCTGCCTTGGTGACGTCCACGAAAGTGTCTACCAAGGGTGGCACCACCACAGGCTTGGGGTCCTTCTGCCGAAGATATTTCGCAAGGCGTAGCCTTTGGGTCTAACTCTTCCGCATCCCATCCCATGTTCTCTTGGATGTGTCTCATGATGTCTGAGAATGAAGGGTCATCCGGAGGAGACCTTGGAAGCTCACGTGGGTCCAGAGAAGGGATGTGGAAGGGAGATGGGGATCTAGATCCTGTTGAAAACTCTGATCCCATGTCCTCCGTCGAAGGCGAACGGCGGCGTCTTCTGGGTCTCTTAGGGCTGGGTGACCCAGAAGAGGATCTGGACGGAGGTCTCCTTTTATCTGGTCTCCCCCTTGGAGGGATCCTGGGCTCCCGGGGAGGAGGTAACCGGCCTGCAGACCCGGATGGAGAAGGTGGCGCAGAAACCGGAGGAGTAACCGGCCAAGGAGGAGGAGGTGGGGTGGGGACCACGTCCTTTTTGATGGTATCCCACCAGTAAGTGAAAAGCTCCTTAACCTCTGAGAAAGAAAGACCCGACGACGGACCGGGCGCCGGTGGTCGGTTGTCGAGTTCCAGCGTCGGCTCCACAGGGGCCTCAGGTTGCGGGGAGGGTTCCCTGGGAGGCTCGACAGGACCGGGGTCGCCCGTCTGGTCCTCGGGCTGTGTTAACTCCTCCTCTGTAATGGTCTCCAGACTGACGTCGGTCGGAGGCGTCAGGGCCCTCTTTCAATCTAGACAGGCACGGACGCTCTGTCCTCCTACCGTGTCCGGGGTGCATAGGCTTACCGGCACGGTCGTCCGCGGCGGCCGACGTGCTCTTGGGAACTGTGGCGAGAGGCCGACGTCGGGCGGGTCAACGTCGGGTCCGACGGTCTCTTAAGAGAGGTGAGCTCCTTGGTCTTCCGCTGGGGAGGAGGAGGAGGCAGACCTGACGGGTTCAGAATGGTGGGAACCCAACTTGTGGTGATGGTGGCGGTCCCCCGACTTGACCAGGGCCTTGGAAGACGAAGGAGGCCTGGAAGTCTTGGCCTGAGAACAGGAGCCCGAAGATTTCTTCACCGCAGCAGGGGGAGGCTGAGAACTGGCCCGGGAAGGTGAGCGGTCGGACCTGGAGCCGGAGCTACGAGAATCAGAGGCCCTAGACGGGGACCTGGAAGGGGCCTTCTCTCTATGCTTCTCCGAATGTCTACGGGCCTTCTCCAAAGAATCCCCCTTGGAGACCATGGTCTTGAGTTGTTCCTCGAGCAGGAACGCCTGTAGGGCCTTCTGGCAACTGATCTGGGTTCTGCTGTTGAAGCCTAGGCAAAAGGAGCAGAACTGGGTGTCGTGGTCTGGGCCTAAGCACCGGACGCAGGCCGAATGCGAATCCTTGAAGGGGATCTGCTTCCCACAGGTGCACTTCGAAGAATGACCAGAGGTTGGAGAGGACATCAGACAATAAACTGACTGAAGAAAAAATGAATTTCCCAAAGGAAAAACTTTACCACGCGTCGTGCGCTAGAACTGTGAACCGAAGGGTCAAGACTTGCAAGTCGACAGCGGGAAAGAACTAGAATCCAGGAGGGACCACCCCCGTATATTCTACTTTGTACAGCGTTGGAGGCGGGACCGATGTGGAAGTAGGTCCTTCTGAAAATAATTAGCTAGAATTTTTCCGTGGGGTCCTGGCGCTGCCGGCTTCAGTTCTAATGGTGTAACCTGCTGCAAGAGCTGTGTCTCGAAGTAAGATCTGTACTATCTTACTTCGAGAAACAGCTCTTGCAGCAGGTTACACCATTAGGACTGATTCCCAAGCAATACTGTAAATCCCTCGCAGGTGGGAGGAGGCTAGGTAGAGATCACGAGTTGGACCAAAGCCTAGGATAGAAGTCCCTGAAGGACTGCTAGACTACAACCAGCTCTTCGCCGTGATGCAACGTCCAGGCTATAATGCCTGATAAATGTGTGCACGGTGCTCCAAGTAGCCGCTGCACAGATGGCTCAAGTGGACACGTTCTTCATGGCCACAAAGGAGGTAGCCACCCCCCTTGTGGAATGACCTTTAACTGCGCCCGGTAAAGGTTTGTTACGTTTCTGGTAACAGAACGTGATACAATGGATGAGCCACCTGGACAGCAATTGTTTAGAAAAGTACAGTTACGTAAGAACTTACCATAACAGTAGATCTTCTAGAACAGCTCTTGCAGCAGGTTACACCATTAGGACTGTAGCCGGCAGGCATCAGGACCCCACGGAAATCTTCTAGCTAGCAGTCTTCAGCGGGGACTACCTCCGACGCCGGTCCCGCCCCCGACGTCAGACGTAGTACATAAGGAGGCGGTCCCGCCAGATTCCCCAGTTCTCCGCTTCGGAGACTCCCGGCCGCAGGGATGACATCAGAAGGGAGACCGAGGATCCGCCATCAGAAGAAAAGAGCGTAAGCTCCTGCAAGGCCTGGTAGGCCATACTTCCTCCAAGGGGAATGGTGGTGGATGAATTGCGTAAGAGCTGTTCTCGAAGATCTACTGTTACGGTAAGTTCTTACGTAACTGTACTATCTTACTCGAGATACAGCTCTTGCAGCAGGTTACACCATTAGGACCGATTCCCAAGCAATAGTGCCTGTAAGCATTCTGGGAGGAGGAGAATAGAAGAGATCTTGAACAAGCCCTGACTCTAGGACAGGAGACCCTGTAGAACGGCCAGGCTGAAACTGACTGTCCGCCGAGAGGTAATATCCAGGCTATAGTGCCTAATAAATGTGTGCACAGAGATCCAAGTAGCTGCAGCACAAATGGCCGAGGTGGAGACGTTGCGCAGTGCTGCAAAGGAGGTAGCCACCCCCCTTGTCGAGTGGCCCCGGACTGTACCCGGGAGGGGCTTCTGTTTGCTGCTGTAGCAAAATGAAATACACTGGACAAGCCAGCGAGAAAGGGTCTGCTTTGAGACTGGATGGCCCAGCATCCTCTCAGTGAAGGAAACGAATAGTTGCTCTGACTTACGAAGCTGTTTAGTTCTGTTCAGGTAGTACCTTAAGGAGCGGTGAACATCCAGGGTGTGAAGTAACGCCTCTCCTCTATTAGAGTACTTGGGAAAGTACACAGGCAGATCGATGTCCTGGTTGAGAGTGAGGGTAGAGACCACCTCAGGCAGGAATTTAGGATTCGTCCTCAGAGACACTCTGTCCTGGTGGAAAATTAAATAAGGCTCCCTACACATGAGAGCATGAAGCTCGGAAACTCTCCTTGCTGATGTGACAGCAACTAAAAGTAACGTTTTCCATGACAGAAAACGCAGATCGCAATCTGCGGCAGGTTCAAAGGAAGGAAGCGTGAGTTGTTCCAGGACAAAGAGTAAGTACCAAGGAGGAACGGGATCCTTGATGGGTGGCCTAAGGTGTAACACCCCTCTCAGGAAGTCTCGAGAGGCATCAAGCTGTGCCACTGTACGCTGTCCTACCGGGAAGTGGTAGGCAGAGATCGCGCAGAGGTGCACGTTAATGGAGGAGTAGGCGAGACCCGAATGGAATAGGGAAAGCAGGTATTCCAGCACCCTTTTCACTGGGCATTCTAAAGAGGAAAGGCCGCGTGCTTATGACCACAAGCAAAAACGGCGCCACTTCAAGGCGTACGTCGCATGCGTTGCCGGTTTTCTGGCCGCGGAAAGGACTTCCGCAACCTCTTGCGAGACCCGTGTCGCATAATGGCTATGTCTCTAGGAGCCAGGCATGCAGGTTCAGTGAGCCTAAGTCCGGGTGGACTAGTGAACCCTCCTCCTGAGACAACAGATGGGAGTTGAAAGGCAACGGAACTGGAGGTTCCCGGGACAATTGTGTCAGCATGGGGACCCAGATCTGCCTGGGCCAGAAAGGTGCCACCAGGATCATTGTTGCGTGCTCCCTGTGCAGTTTGAGAAGAACTCTCTGGATCAACGGGAAGGGAGGGAAAGCGTAGAGGAATCTGTCCGCCCAGGAGAGGGACAACGCGTCTCACCAGAAAACACCAGGCCCTGGATCTAGCGAGCAAAAATTGGGCAGTTTTGCGTTGGATGGGGAAGCGAATAAGTCCAACTCTGGAGTGCCCCATCGAAGAAACAGATCCTCTGCTACCTCCTGAAGAAGTTCCCACTCGTGGACTCTGGCCTGGGAACGACTCAGGCCATCTGCGATTGTGTTGTCCACTCCGGGAACGTGAACTGCAATCAGGCTCGCACGCGGTCGGATTACCCAATCCCACACTCTCATAGCTTACCTGCAAAGGGGTTAAGAGTGTGCGCCTCGTTTGATGAGGTAATACATCACCGCCGTGTTGTCTGTCTGAAGCAGAAGAGTACTCGACAGGATTTCTGACTGAAAGGCCTGCAGGGCATAAAGGACCACCCTCATCTCCAGCACGTTGATGTGAAGGTGGGCTTCCTGAGGGCTCCATGTTCCCTGGGACCTCACCCCATTCAGGTGCGCTCCCCACCCCAGCCCTGAAGTGTCTGTGGAGAGGATTGCCTCCGGGGACGGTGCTGTAAACGGGACACCTGCAGAAAGTGTCCCTGGGTCTAGCCACCATTGCCAGTCTCGAATCACGGCGTTCGTGATCCTGACCGGATGCTGCATGTGGTCTTGCCTTTGGTCCCACAGTTACCCGCATATGGAGCCTTGCCAAAGGGATGGTTGGAATGGCCGCAGCCATGTGTCCAAGCAAGCGAAGGACCAACCTGGCAGGGTCAGTCTTCTTCGCAGAGAGATCCCTGATGAGGGATCTGATGTGTTCCTCTCTTTCATCGGGAAGAAAGGCCTTCCCTTGGACGGTGTCCAGAACTGCACCTATGAACTGCAGCTTCTGGGATGGTACAAAGAGAGACTTCTCGTAGTTGATAAGAATGCCCAGAGATTGGAACAGGTCCTGGCTGCTCTGAATAGTCCGCAACAGTGCCTCTTTGGAGGCGGCCATGAGAAGCCAGTCGTCCAGGTCCGGGAACACGTAGTGGCCCTGTCTCCTTAGAGACGCTGCCACGACTGCCATGCACTTGGTAAAGACCCTTGGGGCCGAAGACAGTCCGAACGGAAGAGCCCGGAACTGAAAGTGGTGGCCGAGAAACTCGAAGCGCAGGAACCTCCTGTGTGCTTGAGCTACTGGGATGTGCAGGTAGGTGTCCTGCATGTCCAGGGACACTAAGAAGGCGTCCTTTTTCAGCATGGGAATGAGTACTTGGAGGGTCACCATGCGAAAACGTTTGTAGGCGACCGACATGTTGAGGTCGCTGAGGTCCAAGATTGGACGGAGGTCCCCTGTTTTCTTCGGAACCAGAAAGAAGTGGGAATAGTATCCGGATCCTATCTGGTTCTCTGGGACATACTCCACCACTCCCTTTTGCAGGAGCGCGAGTACCTCTTGCCTGATGAGTGATCTGTGCTGACCCGAGTAACGGGAGAGCAGAGGAGGCCTTGTGGGTGGCTTGTCCATGAATTCTATAAAGTGGCCTCTTTCGACCAACTGAAGAACCCACCTGTCGGGTGGTTATGGACTGCCACCCTGGCAGGTGGTTGCAATGCGCCCCGACCTGGTGTCCCATTGATCCTGAGGGGCGGGGCCAGAAGGAGTCATGTCTGAGGCGCTGAGGGTCCAGCGGGCTGGGCCGGCTTAGTTGGTCGCTGGCTTCGCCCGCGGACGACTTCCCCTGGCTCTGTGGAGAAGGAGCTCCTCTGTTATGGCCGGCGCTGACCGCTGTCTCTGCATCTGGCCTCAAAATGGCTTTGGTTCCTACGAAAGGAACTAAGCTTGGTCTGTACATAGCCTGGACAGACCACACCGCCTTTCCTAGTCTTCTGAAGTTTGGTGAGGACCTCTCTGAGGACTCACCAAAAAGAACTCTCCATGAAACGAGGCGCCCAGGATGTTCTTCTGGACGTCTGGAGTGAATTCGAGACACGGAGCCATGAGTGTCTCCCGAGGCATACGCCTGAAGCTGCCGCTTCTGGCCGAGGAGTCCGCGGAATCATACGCTGCCGCGTCACTCCGTTCCCACGTCTCGACTCGTGCAAGGGAGCTGTAGCAACTCCTCCTTCTGCTCACCTTCTGGCATCTTTTCTGCCAGATCCATTCCCTGCTCCCACAAGGCGTTCTGGAACTGTACCATGTGGGTTAACTAGTTGAGGGATCTGATGACGCAGGTAGCGGATGCATACGTGCGCCTGCCCATAGCGTCCAGTTGCTTGGACTCTGGGTCCGGTGGCAGGGTGCTCAAATGTTGCGGCCTCTGGGACTGGTCATGAGAGGCTGTAATGACCAGAGAATCGGCCAGAGGTGTGATGCCAAGTACTGGTCCTCCCTAGGGCCTTGTACAGGCAGTCAGCTTTCTTGGCATTGCCGGAAGTGAGTGTGGACGCTTCCACGCTGCCTTGGTGATGTCCACGAATGTGTCCACCAAGGGTGGCACCACCACAGGCTTTGGATCTTTTGGCCGAAGATATCTGGCAAGGCATAATCTCTCGGGGTCTAGTTCCTCTGCGTCCCAGCCCATGTTCTCCTGGATATGCCTCATAATCTCTGAGAACGATGGGTCATCCGGAGATCTTGGAAGCTCACGTGGGTCCGGAGAAGGGACGTTGATCGGAGAGGGGGATCTGGATCCGTCTGAGAAGTCCAATCCCGTGTCCTCCGTCAAAGGCGAATGACGGCGTCTTCTGGGTCTCTTTGGGCTGGGTGACCCTGAAGAGGATCTGGACGGAGGTCTCCTTTTTTCTAGTCTACCCCTAGGAGGATCCGTAGGCTCCTGGGGGGAAGGTACTCAGCCCGCGGGCCTGGGTGGAGTCGGGGCGGGGGCCGATGGAGTCGCAGGTGGAGGAGGAGGAGGTGTGGGAACCACATCCCTTTTTATGGTATCCCACCAGTAGGTGAACAACTCCTTGACCTCGGATATGCTGAGGCCCAACGACGGACCGGGCGCCGATGGTCGGTCGTCGGGTTCCGGCGTCGGCTCCCCAGGGGTCTCAGGTTCCGAAGAGGGTTCCCTGGGGGGGGTGCGACAGGACCGGGTTCGCCCGTCTGGTCCTCGGGCTGGGTCAGCTCCTCCTCCGTGATTGCCTCCTGACCGACGTTGGTGGGGAGCATAGGGGTTCTCCTCTCTGTAGGTGCAGACGTCGGTCCCCCAGCCGGCGTCCATGGCGGCGAAGGCCTAACCGGCAACGGGCGTTTGGCGGTTGTCGGTTCTCGGGACCAGTGGTGCTTGGCCGACGTCAGGAGGGCCGGCGTCGGATCCGACGATCTCTTCAGTGAAGTCAGCTCTTTGGTTTTCCACTGGGGAGGAGGAGGCAAAGAGACTGACCTGGCGTCGGGTTCCAAATGGCGGGAACCGGACTTGTGGTGGTGATGGCAGTCCCCCGACCTCGACGGGGCCTTGGAAGCTGAAGAAGCGGAGGGCCTGGAGGTCTTGGCCTGAGGAAGAGAGGAGGAACCCGAAGGAGTCTTCACCGCTGCAGGGGGAGGCTGAGAGCGGTCGGACCGTGAGCCGGAGCTACGGGAGTCAGAGGCCCTAGACGGGGACTTGGATCTCACCCTCTCCCTATGCTTCTCAAGGTGCCTCCGGGCCTTGTCAGAAGATTCCCCCTTGGAGGCTGCGTCCATGGCTTTAATCTTTTCCTCGAGCAGGAACGCCTGTAGGGCCTTCTGGCGATGGATCCGGGTCCGGCTATTGAACCCCTGGCAGAAGGAAAAGGCCCTGGTGTCGTGGTCTGGGCCTAGGCACCGGACGCAGGCCGAATGCGGGTCTTTAAACAGGATTTGCTTCCCGCAGGCGCACTTGGATGGATGGCCTTCCACGGAGGTAGGGGAGGACATCAGACAGCAACTATACAGAAGAAACAAACTTTTTCCTAACGGAAGAACTTAACCAGGCGTCGTGCGCTAGAAACGCACCAAAGGGTCGAGACATGCAAGTCGACGGCGGGAAAGAACTG
The DNA here is from genome assembly GCA_016271365.2 of Neoceratodus forsteri. Classification (NCBI taxonomy): domain Eukaryota; kingdom Metazoa; phylum Chordata; order Ceratodontiformes; family Ceratodontidae; genus Neoceratodus; species Neoceratodus forsteri. Next base: position 3,958,244 of record JADMNL010000026.1, read on the forward strand.
GGGAATCTGGCGGGACCGCCTCCTTATGTACTACGTCTGATGTCGGGGCGGGACCGACGTCGGAGGCGGTCCCCGCTGAAGACTGCTAGCTAGAAGATTTCTGTGGGGTCCTGACGCCCGCCGGCTACAGTCTTAATGGTGTAACCTGCTGCAAGAGCTGTATCTCGAAGTAAGATCTGGAGCTCCCATCATCCTATGGGCGAAGGAGATGAAAAGCTGATCAGATTTACAGTGGTGCCTGGTTCTGGTCAGGTAGTATCGAAGACACCTATGCACATCTAGAGTGTGCAACAGAGCCTCTCCTTTATTACAGTATTTAGGAAAATACACTTAAGTCGATGTCCTGATTGAGGGTGAGAGCCGAGACCACCTTAGGTAGAAACTCTGGATTTGCCTTTAGGGACACCCTGTCCTGGCGAAAAACCAAATAAGGTTCTTTGCACATCAGTGTGTAAAGTTCAGAAATCCCTCTGGCTAAAATAACAGCAACTAAAAATAACATCTTCCATGTTAGGAGATGTAGCTCGCAATCCGCGGTTGGTTCACCAAAGTTGCATCTTGGTTGCTGGCCGGAACGTGGCTGTTGCCTTTGTTGCCGGCCGCGAAAGTGATTCTGGCTTCTACGAAAGGAACTAGACTTGGGCCTGTACAAAGCTTGTACAGTCCTGACTGCCTTCCGGGCGTCCTGTAGCCTGGTGATCACTCTTTCCGATTCCTCACCGAACAGGACCGCTCCATTATAGGGGACATCCAAGATGTTCTTCTGGACGTCCAGAGTTAAACTGGAGACCCTCAACCAGGAGTGTCTCCAGAGACAAACGCCTGTGGCTGCGCCCCTGGCCGCCGAGTCCGCTGAGTCGTAAGCGGCACAGGGTACCGGGGTCCCCACGTCTGACCCAGTTTGAAGATTAAGGAGTTCATCCTTCCTTCGCCATTCGGGAAATCTTTCATAAGATCTTGGACCTGTTCCCATAGGACAGTCTGAAACTACACCATGTGCATTAAGTAGTTCAGAGACCTTATAGAGCATGTAGCAGCCACGTACATGCATCTTCCCAGCAAATCTAACTGCATAGATTCCTGGTCCGGTAGCTGGGTGCTCAGATATTGAGGGCCGATCATGAAAGGCTGTTATGAGCAGGGAATCGGCCAAGGGTTGCTGCGCCAAGTAAGGGTCCTCCAATGGAGCCCTGTAAAGGCGTCAGCCTTCTTTGGAACTGCCAGAGTGGAGTGTGGACATTTCCAAGCAGCCTTGGTGACGTCCGTAAAGGTGTTCATCAATGGTGAGACCACCACATGCTTTGGATCTTTCTGCCTGAGGTATCTGGCAGGGCATTGTCTCTCGGGGTCTAAGTCCTCTGTCTCCCACCCCATGTTTTCTTGGATGTGCCTCATAATTTCCAAAAATGAGGGATCATCTGGTGGTGACCTGGGGAGGTCTCATGGGTCAGGTGATGGGAGACTGATGGGTGAAGCAGACCTGGAAGTGTTGGATGAATCCGGCCTTGAGTTATCCCCCGGAGAGGATCGTCTGCCTCTGGGCTGTTTAGGGCTGGAGACCCTGAGGGAGACTTCGATCCGTTGACGTGACCTGCCCCGGGAGGGTGGTGTAGGCTCCTTGGGGGTTGGGGGTCTTTCACCCGCAGAGCATTGAGGAGGTGGCCTGGTGGGCACCACATTCTTCTTAATGGTATCCCACCAGAAAGTGAATAGATCCTTGAGCACCTGCAAATTTATACCGACGACGGGCCCGGGCCGAAGGGTGCTCTGTGAACCCCGCAAGGGACCCCATGAGTACCGCATACTTGCGGACCATGAGGGCAGATGGTGCTGGACATGAGGCCGGACGCTGCCATAGTTCAGGCCACAGGAAAAGCCTCTGTCAGAGTATCCCCTCTCTTGAAGATGTCCGTGAAAGGGTACTCCGCCTTTTTCTGGATGAGTTCCAGGGGCATCCCAGTAGAATCAGAGATGAGACAAAGAATCCTTTGGAAGAAGGAAGGACCTTCCTCCATCCCTGTGCCAACAGAGGGATCATCATCCCCAGGATTAGAGTGGAGCCCGGTGACATCAGAGTCCAAAGAGTCGGGGTACAGTGGCCTGCTGCCCAAATCACCCTCGACCCACTGCGTGCAGTCCAGGGTGACAGACAGATGTTGGGGAAGCCCAGTATCTGTTCAGTCCTCTTTGGAAGGAGCCCTTCCCACAGGATGCTTAGGTGGCAGTTCCACCACTATCGGTGGAGAGACCAGTATAGGCCGAACCGGAGGACGGGCTGGCCTGGTGGGTGGGGGAACCAAAGGTTTCAGTTCCGAGGGGGTCGGCTTTGGCCTAGGAGGTGAAAGCCAACTAATGGCCGGGGTAGGCGGCGGAGCCAGCTTAGGCCCGCACAAAATCAGCCTTTGCCACATAAGGTCCTCGTAGCGATGGAGTTTCCGTCGGAGCCTCTCTTTGTCCGAGGAGGACGAGGACAACCTGTGGCTTCGCCTCTTGTTACAGCGCTTGTGGCTTTTCCTCAGTTGTTCGGGTTCTAGACCTCGACCGAGATTGGGCAGGCTGACTCAGTCGCTCATGAGACACCGGAGGAATCAGTGTATCCCGTGGGTCTGGAACTGGGACCATGATGGGGACACCAACGGGCTGGGTCTCGTCATTGGGGAACACAAGGACTGGAGTCCTTTCCAAGGAGTCATCGGCCACGGCCGGCGACAGCAGGTCGATTGGATCGAGAATGATCTCGACCTCTTCAGCCACATCCTCGGTCGTCTGGCCAGATGGAAGATCCGTGAAGCCTGCAGCCAAGGAAGCGATCTTGACTGAGGTCGAGACCGCATGCTCCTGGGACTGATACCTCTCTCGGTCCCAAGAGCGCCTTCACCAAGACAAAGACGTGCTAGGTTCCTTATCTCTTTTACGAGAATGGGAGGACTGCGAGCCCGCGGGAGCCTCTCCTCAGGTGGGGAGAGACTGGCACAACTCCTTGAAGGAACTTGTGAAGCTGAAGCCCAGGTTGAGTGGAATGAAAAAGCTTCTACCGTCCGAAGTGCGGGCGGCTTCTTCAAACACCTTCATGCGTTCCAGCTGTTCGGCGGAACCCGCAGCCGCGGAAACCGCCCATCTAGCCTCCTTGGACTTCACCAGAGGACTCCTTTTCTCCGCTCTTCCCAACTTCAATCATGCCAGGTGGTCGTCCAGGACATTGGGATGGAAGGCCAAGCAATAACTGCAGGACGAGGTGTCATGGCTGACACCTAGGCAGTAGACGTAGTGAGATAGGGATCAGTGCTCAATATTTTCTGGCCACGAGGACACCAGCAAAATCCTGGAGAAGATTTCTCTTCCATGATCGAGGGCACAAAAGCGCAATTGCTAACTCAGACGAGTTTTAATTTCGGTAAAACCGAAGTTTTGAAAGACAGGGCCTATGAAATGCGTGAGCACGAGGGAGACAACCTATATCTTCCAGCGGAAAGGAAGATCTGGTGTCATGGGGCGGAGCCATGGTATATACCACCCGGGTGGGTGGGTGGGAGGAGCCAGCTTGAAGACTTCCGCAAGATTTAAAGGGGAAAGGGACATGCCAATAAGTGTGGATGAACAACATATCCACGATCCTAGAAGAGCTGCTTCTCGAAGTCAGATCTACAGAATCTACCCTCCCACTGAAAAAAAGAAGGGTAGTAAGTCTTCCGAAAACCCTTACTCCTGCTCATGAGTTCTTAAAAATGGGATCCTCTCTGCAAACAGGAGGTCCTGCCAGGCTGCCCAAGGTTTGGGGCCAGGGGCTCGTGACAGTGAGTATATCATTTTCATATCTCCCAAGAATCAGTCTTCAGTTATTCCCATTAGTAGGTCAGAGTACTAAGTTCATCACCCAGAAGGGCAGCGTTGGCTCACCCTGAACGATGCCATTCCCTCAGCACTCTGTGGCGGATAATCACAGAAAGGCAGGGACTCCTCATAGGTATGGCAGGACTGGAGGCTAATCACGGACAAGTGGAGGCTCCCATGGCCTGGGAGCAGGAATGTGCCCTGAAAGCTCATGCCTGACCCTACAGAAAAAGAAGCAAGTTCCTGTGGAAGTGCAAGCTGACCACCTTATGCTGGGCCAAGAGTGCTAGCTTGGATGAGTGAAGCCATGTCGTCCATCAAGTGCAGACTGCAGTTCCCATCATCCTGGAAACTACCTTGTTGGCATGATAAGATGCCCTAGCTTGGTGCCTTGCTAGCTCCAGGCCCCGGTTGCCTTGCAGTCTGGCAGCGATGTTAGCAGCTGACCTAACATTGTCCACAGGCACCTGCCATAGGTCACCTGGTGGGCCTGATGTGCTGAGATGCAGAGCATGGTGTGTGCCGCCGAAAAACCTTGTTTGATCCAGACATCAAACCCTGTGGAGAGTCGGGGGGGGGGGGGTCATGCACCGGGCACCTGTGCCCTGAAGGGGTGTCCAGGAGCAGAATCCCAGAAGAGGGATCTGGCATCGCACCTGGAGACACCATTTAAGTGTAATACCTGCACTGGACATCCCTCGGAGATGGAGAAGGGGCAGAGGGACTGAGCCAGACATCTCTGGATGCCTCCAAGAAGGAAAGAGGCCACAGAGAGAAGACTGGAGTCTCTGCTGTATTCCCCCAGGAATGACAGCACCAGGTTAGGATTGCAACCAGTGAAATGATGCAAGCTGATCTCCTGCATCATCCCAAGGAACTGCTGGTACCAGGTGTACTCATTGTCAGAGGAAAGATGAATAGAGCTGTTCTCTTCCGTGGAGGAGGGTGGGAAAAAGATGAGGTGCTGGAGTTGGGAAGGAGATGCAGGGATCTCAGGCCAGAAAATGGCCTGGTATTACCTGCTGTGGTATTCGGAAAAAACACCAGCCGTCACCCTGAACTGTTCCAAGATAAAAGCCTAAGAGGACCAAGAACTCCTGGGAGAAGAGGAGGAGGAGGAGGGGGGCAGAGAAGGACGGTCATGCAAGACCAGGCCGAGTCCACTGCTAGGGCTGCAAGAATGCTCATAGACGTCTCCCGGGAGATGGCCTGGCAAACTCACCTGTCAGTGAATGACCAACAGCTGCGGACACATCGGGACAATGCCCTTGGGGGGGAAGCCTCCAGGTGGGCAAAGTGGAGCCATACAGGTCCCAAGGGGCAGCCCCGATCCACTACAATGACAGGGCCAGACGATTCCAGAGAAAAGTGAGGGTTCAACCCGGTGCTGTGACTCCTACCAGAGCTTCCATCTACTCGGGTCAAGGAGAGAGCTGCTGAATTGGACCCCAAAATCCCTTCCTCACCAGAACTGGCACTGTCCCTTGGGCCAGGTCCAGATTCCAGGACAGGGTCCCCAAGGGTAGAGGTACTGGTAACAGTGCTGTGAATGACACTGGGGGGCCTTGCTCCTCTTCTTCTTAGATGGCTTCTTCCTTGGCTCCTCGGAACTAGACATGTCGCCATGCAGAAAATAAAAAAGGAGAAAAGAAAAGAAAAGGTTCACAAGAGAGAAAAAATAAAGTACCAAAAACAAACACAGTGCTGAGGTACAGCATCGAAAGGACGATGAACCTACGAAAAAGTGTGATGCAGTTAACATGACAACTTGAAGCACTCTCACAGTGTGCACTCTATGGCGGGAAACACAACTGAGGAAGGCGGGTGGCCGGCATTGACTACTGGCTAGTCCACAAGTACGTCACTTCGTCCGCCTCGTGGGTGGCATCGGCACCGATGTCATCCCCCCTAGGCTGTATGGTGAAGAAAGACTTTGCTCCTGCGGGGTCTAGGAATAAATGGTGAAGATCAATTCTTGGAAGATCTATCAGCAATATAATCTCTGTCTTTCATGGGATTGTTCAGTCCTTCAGGATACAGTCTGTATGAAACCAAATTCCCTTGCTCATTGGTAGGGAGATACAACAGAACCCACAATCTTGAGTTAGGCAGAAATAAACATGGTACAGAGGTTAAGGCCTTTATTCATCTGGTCCAAGATCTGATACAGAATTAACAGAAAAATTCTCTCAAAGCAACAAGCTAGGCCTACGATATAAAAATCTGTACAACATAATTTAGACTTTCAATTTACATGGTACATTCTGGCAGAACAACCAAGCTGTCCTCCTAATAAAAGTCCTGCCCCCTCTGTATTCCTGAGCCACCGTCTGTTCAGGCAGGTAGACAGTAACTCCACACAAGGAAGGAGAATCGCGCATTAGGGAGATCAAATAGAAAATGCGTGTCACAGATGGGTTTCAGTTTGAGCTTTAAATGCAGAGGGTGTGCTCATCGGCCATTCAGGTATGAGTGGAAAACCTTTCCACCTGCTGCCACAGGATACAGAAGGAAACTTGTGAATAATGAGACATTCCTGGGTGGGCAGCTGCTTTAGTCTGAGTCGCTCTCCCCTTCACTGTCTGCTTCCTTTACATCCACGGTGAACTTGTACTCCTGATCACACCCCATGTAGGCCGCGCTCATAAAATACAGGGTGTAGTTGTGGGCGCCAGGAGCCGGGGCTACAAAATCCAGCTTCACCTACAAAAAAGGGGGAGAAAAATGGAGAACAATTACAGCAAATCACCAAGGAGCAGGAACAAAAGGGCAAACTATTACAGAAAATCGCCAAGGAACGGGAAATACAGGTTACTCACCTGTAACAGGAGTTCTAGGAATGGTATATGTTGTTCATCCACACTCATTGGCAGTATCCTTGCCGCTTTAAATCTTGCCGGAAGGTCTTCAAGCTTGCTCCTCCCACCCACCCGGGTGGTATAACTCTCGGCTCCGCCCCATGACGCCAGATCTGGCCCGCTGGAAGCTCAGGTTGTGCGCCGGGCCGGAGAAGTCGAATGTAGGATGAACAACATATACCATTCCTAGAACTCCTGTTACAGGTGAGTAACCTGTATTTCTAGGGACATGGATATGTTGTTCATCCACACTCATTGGCAGACTCCTAGCAGTTCTCCGGGAGGAGGGAGGCAAGACGCACACCCATATACTTACTTGGGAAAGAGAGACTGGAGAACCGAGGCCCCAAAACCAGCATCCCGGCGTGACTCAAGGTCGATGTGGTAGTGGGTAATGAAGGTGTTTGCTGACTTCCAGGTAGCAGCCCTGCAGATTTCCTGGATAGGGACGTCCCTGGAAGCAGCCACCGTTGCAGCAGTATGGCGGGTAGAATGAGCTCTTATCCCTCTGGGAGGCTCCATGCCCGCTAACTTATAGCAGAGATCTATGCAGGAGGTTACCCACCTGCTTATCGTCCGCTTGGCTGCAGGTCTGCCAGATGCGGCTTCAGCGTAGGTGACAAACAGCTGGCGTAACCTCTCCCATTTCAGCCGCAAGGCCCTTATAATAAGCGAGCCTTCTAGGATCCAGAGTATGGAGCCTATATTCGCCTCCAGGTGTGATTGGGGTAGAACACCGGCAGAGTCAACACCTGGTTAAGGTGAAACTCCGACACCACCTTCGGAAGGAATTTCGGTGGGGGCGAGGACAACCTTGTCCCTGTGGAAGACCAGGTAAGGAGACTGATGGAAGCGCCTGGAGCTCTCCCATCCTTCTGGCTGACGGATAGCCACCAAGAAGGCGGTCTTCCACGACAGGTGAGAGAGAGCACACCTGTGCATAGGTTCGAATGGCTTGCCCATGAGCTTTGCCAGTACCAGCAGTAGATCCCACGGAGGTGGGGGTCGCACTGAGGGAAATGTGATCAAGGCCTTGAAAGCGCCAGACCACCTTCTCCTGCGCCATCAGCTGCCTGCCCGCGCCTCGTAAGAGAGATGGCTGCCAGGTGCACCCTTAGGGTCGCCGACCCAAGCCCTTGACTAGAAAGGGACCATAAATAGTCCAAGATGCTTGCCAAGGAACAGGAGGAAGGGTCCAAGCCCTTGCTCTGACACCAAATGGAAAACCTTTTCCATTTGAAGGCATAGCATTTTCTGGTCGACTTCTACGGGACGCCTCAACTACATTGAGGACCTCGTCGGAAAGACCCAAAGCCTGGAACTCTAGCCGCCAGGAACCAGGGTCGCCAGGTGCAGGGATTGAAGGTCCGATGGAACACCTTCCCTGATTGACTGAGAGCAGGTCCGGGCGAGCTGGAAGCTGCCGCTGAGTCCTGGAGCTGAGACTGAGGAGATCTGGTACCAGAACTGGCGAGGCCAGTCTGGGGCTATCAGAATCACCCGCGCCTTGTCCCTCCTCGCCTTGAGAAGCACCTTGTGGATCAAGGGAAATGGGGGAAAGGCGTAAAAGAGGCCCGGGGTCCATTGCCTCGAGAAGGCATCCCCCTGCAGCGAGCCCTGCTGAGGGGGCGGCATGGAACAGACTCAGCTTCGCTCCGTGGAGGCAAACAGGTCCACCTGAGGTGTGCCCCAAAGGGAGAACAGATGCTGTACTACCTCCGGCAGGAGAGACCACTCGTGGGATGCAGCCCCTATCCGGCTCAGGGCATCGGCCAGGGTGTTGGAGGCTCCTGCCACGTGAATGGCTAGGAGATCCGCCTCCAGGCTGCGCACGAGTGACCAAATGCGGAGAGCTTCCTTGCATAGAAGCATGGAGCGCGTCCCGCCCTGGCGGTTTAGATAGTACATGGTCGTGGTATTGTCCGTCTGGACTCGGACCACTTGACCCCGGAGGAACGGAGCAAAGGCGGTGAGAGCTAGGCGGACCGCTCCAGCAGGTTGATGTGGCATCGGGACTCCCGCGGGGACCAGAGGCCATGAGCCCGGTGTTCCCCAGATGGGCACCCCAACCCATCAGAGAGGCATCGGTCGACAGAGACCGTCGGCTCGGGCGGACGAACGGATGCCCTCCTGCAATTGATCTGGAACGGTCCACCACTGGAGAGCATTCCAATCCCTGTGTCACCGACTAAGCTGGTCCAAGGGATCGCAGCGTTGCTGACCACTGGCTGGCCAGTCCCCACTGAAGGGGACGCATGTTCCAGCGGGCCCAACGGACCACGCTGGTACAGGCCGCCATGAGACCCAGGAGGCGCGAGGGAAGTCCCGGCAGGGCGCAATTGCCCAACCAGAAATGATCGGGCAAAGGAGGAAAGAACCGCCCCTGTCCGCCGGGAGCCGCGCTCTGGCTCGAAGAGAGTCGAGCTGCGCCCCGATGAATAAAATCACCTGCTTGGCTCGAGTTCCGACTTGGCCTCGTTGACAAGGAGGCCCAGTTGAGAGCAGACCTGGAGGGCCAGATCTCTGGACCACTCCGCCTCCTTCCTGGAGGGAGCTGCTATCAGCCAGTCGTCCAGGTAAGGGTACACCGGACCCCGGCGCCAAGAGGAATGCTGTCACCACTGCCATGCATTTGGTGAAGACCCTGGGAGCTGGAGACAAGCCAAGGGCATGGCTTGGAACTCGAAGAGATCCTTCCGCCGGAAGCGAAGGAATCTCTGGTGAGACGGACGGATAGGGACGTGAAAAACGTGGCCCTGCAAGTCCAGAGAGCAGAACCACACGCCGCTCCAAGGATGGTATTATCTGAGCCAGAGTGACCATCCTAAGGTTCGAGACCTTAGGAACTTGTTTAGGTCGTGTAGGTCGAGAATGGGGCGCCAGCCCCCCGTCCGTTTCGGAACCAGGAAGTACCTGGACACAAACCCTGGGTCTGAAGGAGGGTCCACCACCTCTCTTACCACCTCCTTCTGGAGGAGGAGAGTGATGTCGGCTCGACGAGCCGCCAGTGAGGCTGGGGATCCCGAAGCCCCCCGAGGGGCGACGGCTCTGAAGGGTGGTGCCTGCTCGAATTCCAGAGGCAGGCCTCTTCCCACCACCTCCAAGACCCACCTGTCCGTGGTAACAGCGGACCAGGCGGAACGGAAGTGCCGGAGCCGTCCCCCAACGGGGGGACCCAGGGGTAAGGTGACGGGGATGGGGGCGACACCCCTCAGCCCGTCACTGGGCAGGCTTGGAGGAGGGACCGGCCGAGGGACCTCCTGGGCCCTTCCTCCCTGCCTCCTGTTAGAGGAAGCCGCGGCTTGGGTTTGGGATGCCAAGGCAGCCTGCTGGCCCTGACGTGCTGGGCAGGCGCGCCGGGGCACAGAAGGACGAAGGGCTTAGGCTGTGGTTTCGGCCTTTGTCCTTCTGGCGGAAGAGACCGAGTCCAAGGTGGCATTGGACTCTCGATCCTCTGCAGGTGACCTTCCACCCCAGGGCGAAGAGGTCAGTCCCAAAAGGGAACATCCGCCAACTTGTGCTGGGTATCCGAAGTAAAGGTGGATATCCTCAGCCAAGCCCGCCGACGAATAGCCACTGCGGCCGCCACCGATCTGGCACATGAGTCCCCTACATCCAAAGCAGTCTGGAGCTGCTGTTTGGCCACTGCCCTGCCCTGGTCCCGCACCTGCTTAACCGTAGTCTGCAGATCGGCGGGAAGATGAGGGATGACCTCATCCAGGGAGCCCAACAGGGCATGAGAAAAATGTGCCATGAGGACGGCCGAACTGGCCTGGCGAGGAGCGAGAGAGGACGTAGCGTAGACTTTCGCCCGACACAGTCAATTTCTTGGACTCCTTGTCAGGAGGTTTGTCCACATCCTTGGCGTTGCCGTGCCGAAAACGCTGTCAGTAACCAACCCTCAGCAGAGGGTGTTCAAACCGGACAAGGAACCGTAGGGACCGCATACTTCCTGGCCATCCTGGCCGGCGCAGGGGCAGGAAGCAGGGCGCTGCCAAAGTTCCAGTGCTGGACCCACTATGGCCTCGCCACCGGAAAGGCCTCCGGCCGGAGAATCCCCGTCCAGAATCTCCGTGAGGGATACCTGCCCGCTTTGGAACGGGTTCGAGCTCCATCCCGGTAGACTCCGAGATGAGTCAAGCAGTCCTAGGAAGGACGACGGGCTATCGCCCATTGGCTGACTTCCTGAAGACTCCAAGTCCAGTCGCTGGAGAAGAAGGAGGAATCATCTTCGACCGGAAGAGTCCTCAGAGCTGCCTCTGGCCTGAGCCACCCTTCACCTGCCGAGGTCGGTCGGGAGTGAGGGTAACTGACAGCCGATGGGGTAAACCCTTAGCCGACCGAGAATCCTTGGTCGGAGCCCCAATTGGTGGCTGTGGAGGCGGAGGTTCCACCGCAATCGGTGGAGCAGCTGGTTTTGGCCGAACAACCGGCCTGGGTATAGGCTCCTCGGGCAAGTCGAGGGGTTGTGTCGGCCGTTCCGGTGACAGCCACTTAATGGCCGGGGAAGGCGCCGGAGTCGGCTTATTCCCGGCCAGGAGGAGCTGTTGCAACATAAGGTCCTCGTACCGTCGACGTAATTTACGCCAAGCCCCTCATCCGAGGAGGAGGACGAGGACGAGCGGCGACGCCGCCATCGCGTGCGAGACCGAGACCGCCTATGACGGTGAACGGCTGGACCGCTGAAGAGGTCCGAGACCGAGACCGAGTCCCGAATTTCCGTCGGTGCAGGGAGGTGTCGGCCGAACCACACCCTTCGCTCGGAAGGTCCATCCGAGGGCTCCGGAACCGGAGGCACAGGCGAGCCCACGGGATCCTCAACTCCTCCCGGGACCGGGGAGGGAATCTCGGCTGCTAAAAGCGACAGCCCGTCAATGGGTGAAAAATCTCGACTTCATCAGTCAAGTCTCGGTCAACTGACCTGGCGGGGTTACCGTGAGGCCAGTGGCGAAGCGAAGGATCGACAAGCCGACGGTCGGCGGCCGGGAGAGGGACCTTTCCCGCCTCCCAAGAGCGTCAGACGGAGGGACTTACCTCGTCCCTCTTTTGGACCGAGAAAAGGTCCAGCAGACGAGGCCCTTCTCCTTTAGTGGAGAGGACAGACAAAAGCTCCTTAAAGGAAGCCGTAGGAAGAACCCAGAGAGGCGGGATAAATGCAGCGGCCGGAAGAATCGACCCGCGCGCCTCCTCTTGAGGCGACCATCATTCGAGCTGATCCATGACGAACCGCCCGCGACACCGCTAACCCGGGCCTCCTTGGACTTCACGGAGGGAACGTGCTCGGGACGGCCCAGTTGCTAATCGGGCAGCACGGTCTTCCGAGGGCGTGGGCGAGAAAGATGAGCACAGGTCGCAAGCCTGCGGGTGCTGCTCAAGGCCTAAACAGTAGACACACGTGAGTGTGGATCCGTCCGAGACATCTTCTGCCCATGGGCATCTCCAGAAAATCCGAGGTCGATTTATCCATCGCCGCGGCGCGAGGGGATCGAAACTAAGTCTTTTGCAAAATATTATTTTTAAATCCATAAACGGAGAAATAGGAACCAGTACAAACGCAGAGCGTTAAGGAGGGAACCTGAGCTTCCAAGCGGTAAGGAAGATCTGGCGTCATGGGGCGGAGCCGAGAGTTATACCACCCGGGTGGGTGGGAGGAGCAAGCTTGAAGACCTTCCGGCAAGATTTAAAGCGGCAAGGATACTGCCAATGAGTGTGGATGAACAACATATCCATGTCCCTAGAAATGAAAATTACGTAACTACCGTAATTCTTGATCTTCTTGGACAAGTCTCCACCACTCACTCACACTATTGGGATCTGTGCCGGAGGCACTAGGACCCATCGGGACCAAACTTTTTGCTGGAGGGTCGGCGCCAGAGATGGAGCTGTGAGGAACGGCACCGCGAGCCTCAGCTTGCACGGTAATGACTATCTCGGCGTCGACCCTCCAACCACCTCAGTACCTTTTTTACCAAGGAGGTGCAGTGTAATTAACCTAGAAGGGTAGCCTAACCTAAAAACTGGACATAAGATAGTCCGGGCGACCCATATAAGAAGGGTCAACAAAGAAGTCTTCACAGCCTAAAGATTTGAGGGAGTGAAGACCAACAACAGAGGTGAGCTCGGGGGATGGAGGGTGGGCGTGTGAATGAGTGGTGGAGACTCATCCAAGATGATCAAGAATTACGGTAGGTACGTAATTTTCATATCTTCCTGGACATAAGTCTCCACCACTCATTCACACTAATGGGAGAGTACCGAGCTAATAATCCCCCAAGAGGGCGGCAGGAGAGACAAAGAGCTCACGTTTCTAGGACAGAAGTCCATTAAGGATGGCTCTGCCAAAGGAAGAATGTCATCTGGCATGGACATCCAGTGCATAATGTTTAACTAAAGTATGCACTGAGCTCCAGGTGGCAGCGTTGCAAATGTCTGCAATGGGCACGTTGCGAATTTCCGCTAGGGATGCCGCGACCGCTCTAGTAGAGTGAGCGTAAACCCTACCCTCCAACTTAACCTGCGCCATGGAATAGCAGTGGCGAAGGCATGCCACTAACCATGCTGAGATACATCTGATGGCGACAGGTTGACCCAGCCGGGTCTCGCTGAAGGAGACAAACAGTTGCTGAGCTTGCGAAAATCCTTGGTTCTATCTAGACAGAAGCTAAAGCTCTCTTAACATCCAAAGAATGAAGAGATCGTTCTCCTTCATTTTGGAAGTCATAAAAGTAAGAGGGAAGGACCAAAGGTTGGTTTAGATGAAATTCTGGACACAACCTTAGGAAGAAATTAGGATGAGTCGAGAAGGACTACTTTGTCCTCATGGAACACAGTATACGGAGGATCTGTGACCAGGGCATGTATCTCAAAGACCCTGCGAGCTGAGGTAATGGCCACTAGGAAGGCAGTCTTCCAGGTGAGAAATTTTAGCTCACAGGTAGCCAGAGGTTCGAAAGGTTTCTGAGTGAGCATGTCTAGCACAAGATTAATGTCCCAGGCTGCAACTGGACGTCTTGTAGGAGGTCTGGTATGCAGAATTCCTTTAAGAAATCTCTTAACCACAGGTAACTGAGCCAGTGTTAAGGAAAAGAAACGGCTCATGATACGCTGAAATGGCACTAAGGTGAACTTTGACTGTAGAGTACTGCAGACCTGAATTTGAGAGGTCCAAGAGGTACTCCAGAACCTTATCTGGTGGGCAGGGAAAGGGATCCAAAGAGGACTTTGCACACCAGAGCGAAAAATGCTTCCACTTGGCTGTGTAAGTTTTCCGTGTGGCTGGCTTCCGTGCAGCCAGAAGAATATCTGAAACCCTTCGAGAGACATTGAACCGGTTTACTTCTACCTCTTCAGGAGCCACGCGTGAAGATGAAGCGATCTCAGGTTGGGATGGACCACCGGTCCCTGAATCAAAAGGTTCATCTGCAGGGGAAGTGGTCTCGGAGGAACTGCCAACATATTATTGAGTAGTGGAAACCACAGCTGCCGAGGCCAAAAGGGAGCAATAAGAATCATCTTGTCCCCCTGGGATTCGAACTTGAGGAGCACCCTCTGAATTAGAGGAAGAGGTGGAAAGGCGTAAAGAAAGCGTTTTGTCCACCGTAGCCTGAACGCATCCTGACAGAAAATGTCAGGCCCTGGATTTCTGGAGCAGGAGAGAGGCAGTTATGCGTTGAGTGGGGATGCAAAAAGGTCCAGGTCTGGAGTTCCCCACTCTTTGAATAGTGACTGAACTATGGTTGAGTCAAGAGACCACTCGTGAGGATCTGTCTCCGTTCTGCTGAGACGGTCTGCCAGTTCGTTCTGTATTCCTGGTAGGTAGGCCGCTTGAATTAGAGCCTTGTGCTTCAAGCACCATTCCCATACCCGCATCGCTTCCCTGCATAAGGGGTAAGAATGAGCACCGCTCTGCTTGTTGATGTAATACATCACTGCTTTGTTGTCCATTTGTAGGAGAATGTTCTTGTGACAGAGAATGTCCTTCAACGCTCGGACCGCATAAAGGACGGCTCTCATTTCTAGGACATTTATGTGATGCTGGGACTCGACTTGAGTCCACGCACCTTGAGTGTGGAGAGCCTGACAGTAAACTCCCCATCCCATTAGGGACACGTCCGTGGTAATGGAGATTTGATGGTCCAGAGGAGCAAAGGGATATCCTTCCAGGAGATTGCTCTCTTGAGACCACCACGTGAGTGACCTCTTTAAAGGTTCTGTCACCTTGATGAGATAGGACTGCGGGTGAGTGGTTGGGGACCACTCAGTATTGAGCATCCACTGAGTGGTTCTCATGTGCAGACGTGCTAGGGGTACAGTGAACACTAAGGATGCAATGAGGCCTAGCATCCGTTGCATCGAGAGAGCTGTAACTGAGCTGTTTTCCCTGACGTGACGGGCCATTTGAAGGATATCGTTCTGTCTGTCTTCTGGAAGAAAAGCCTTTGCACAGGAGGTGTCCAGAAGAGTCTATATAAAAAGGAGCCTCTGGGAAGGCTGCAGTTGCGATTTCTTGAGGTTCAGCAGAACTCCTATGGACGTAAGGAAGCGAGAGGCCATCTCTATGGCGTCCAGAGTCCCTTGCCTGGAAAGACATGCCAGAAGCCAATCGTCCAGATAAGGAACACCTGTATTCCGACCTTTCTGAGGTGTGCTACGAGAACTGCACAACACTGTAAAAACCATAGCGCCGAGGATAGCCAAAGGGCAGGACTCTGAACTGATAATGTTGTCCCAGAGCTACAAACCTCAGGAATTTGTGATGCCTCGGGTGAATAGAAATGTGCTGGTAAGCATCCTGCATGTCTAGGGAGGCTAGCCAGTCATGTTGATGAAACAAAGGTAACAAGGTTCCCAGAGAAATCATTTTGAATTTCTCCTTGGGGAGAAATTTGTTTAGTTTTCTGAGATCTAGAATGGGGTGCATGCCCCCGGACTTCTTTGGAACCAGAAAGTAATGGGAGTAGAACCCAGTGTTCCGTTGATGCAGTGGCACTACTTCTACTGCCCTGTTGTTCAGAAGGCCCTGAATCTCGTCGGCAAGAAGGTCTGACTGAAGGGTTGACAGCCTGGGCTGTTGTTTGGGAGGACGATCCGGAGGGGTCTCCACAAGGTTGTGTGAATACCCCTCTCGAATTATCCGAAGGACCCATTTGTCTGAGGTTATGGACTTCCATTGATTGTAGAAGTGCATCAGACAACCTCCCACCGGAGAGGAAAAGTCCACCTCAGGCAGCTGAGATGGGACTTGGGCCAGCAACTCATAAGGTGGCGCTGGGTGCTTTGGGCCGTTGCACCTTCTGTTGTGTCTTCTTTTGAGGTTGGGCAGGTTGTTTTTAATGGAAACCTCCTCTGCCTCTGCCTCGAAAGGACTGACGGTTATGAAACTGACGTTTATTGACACTCCCTCGAGAGGGGACAGGAGGGGGTCGAGCCAACATAATGGCTGACCTAGTCTTTTGCGTAGCTTCTAGAGCCTATTCTACCTGAGGACCGAAAAGATACACACCATCAAAGGGCAACGCCATCACCTGCTGCTGTGCATCATTTGTGAAGCCCAAAGTGCGCAGCCAGGAATGACGGCGGGTACAAATACCAGCAGCCGCCGAACGGGAAGCAGTGTCGAAAGCATCCATAGCTGCTTTAACCTGCTGGTTATAACATTCGATACCGCTGGTAATGGTCTGAAGAAGCTCTGGTTTTGTATCCGATTCCAGTAGAGCTTCAACCATCTGCTTGATAGAGTGCCACAGGATATACTCATACTGGAAGAAATAGCCCTGGTAGCTGGCAATATGCATACTTAGGGTAGAAGCAGCAAAGACTCTCTTACCTAAGGTGTCTATCTTACGAGATTCTTTGTTAATAGGTCGAGCTGTAGTAGTTTGGGGAAGAACGATCTTATCATTCTCTGCCAGGACTACAACAGGATCCGAAAAGGCTTGAGATGCCAAAATGGGATGATCCTTGGGGGCTGAATATTTCCTATCTATGGATTTAGCCACCAAAGGGGTGAGAGCAGGATTATTCCATACCATTTGAGACAGCGTCTCGAAGGAAGGCTGAACCGGAGGAGTCAAATCTGTAGGGATCTCCGGGGCATGAAGGTATTGGAGTCTTAATTTCCCAGGATTGATATCTGTAGTCTGGAGAAAGAGTGGAGATCAAATTTTTCAGCAGAGACTTAAAAGACAGGTCCTTGAGCACAGGCTCTGCAGCAGTAATAGATCCTGCTTCCTCCACTTCATCACCCAGTTGAAGGTCTGGGTCAGGCTCAATGTCATCTCCTGACAGTCCAGGAGGGACTGTATGGACAGGAAGGGAATGAAAGTCAGAGGAAAGCGAAGAAGGAAAAGAGTGAAAAGAGGAGTCCTGAAAAGAGGAGGGCGCCCTGACAGCCCTGGCGCGAAGCGCATGGCACTGAGAAGCGGCGCCGAGGACCCACGCGGTGCCAGCGGCACCGAGGACCCGCACGATGCCAAAAACGGCACTGAGAACCCGCACGGTGCCGAGGACGGCGCAGAGAAACCGCATGGTGCCAAAAACGGCACCGAGGATCCGCACAGCACCGAGGATGGTGCCGAGCATGCCATCGACGCCAAGGGTGCTGAAAACACTCCAAGACTCCGAAAAACAGGCTTTGAAGCAAGAAGAGCAGGAGATAAGGGCATCGGTATGGCCCCCTGCGCCGTAGCCATGTGAGGGGGGGGAAACACCTAAGCTCGGAGTCGACGGCACCGAAGAAGGTGCCAAGCAACCAGGGAAGTCCAACCGCCCTACCTGGTCTCCCAATAAGCCCGAAGGCCCACGAGTGACCGAGCCAGGTAGTTGAACCAACCTCCGAGCCCACTGCTCCATAAGAGCGGCCCACTGATGAAACTGCTCATCTGAAGACCTGCCTGCGGGCGGGATAGGGCTCCGATGTCGAAGCCGTTGACTACCAGAAGCAGAGGTTGGTGACTCCGAAAGAGGAGACCGACAACTAGCCCCGATAACCGAACATCTACGCAGACATATCGAAGGCGACCTCGATGATGCCTTCCTTTTTGACCTGTGGGCGAAGAAAGAGCTCGAGTCGAGCGAGTGCCGAGAATGCGACCGTTTATTTTTATGCTTCACGGGCATTGGACTGACTGTTGTCAGACCCCCTTCCGGAGAAGGCGGCGGACCGGACCCAGCCCGACTGACTGAACAGCTTTCATACGAAGTCTCCCTACCGTCACCTGACCTGCTCATGGTCGACTCCGTCAAAGTAGGCTGAGACTTCTTTTATTTTAAAATATAAGAATAAACTTAAGCGATACTTATCGAGATATTACTAGAAAATAAGAAAAACTGAAAACTATGCTGCTAGTTTGAAGTTTGACTCCTGGCAGCCGAGCGACTCGATGGCGGGAAAAAAGGAACCGAGGCGGTTGGAGGGTCGATGCCGGGATAGTCATTACCACGTGAGCTGAGGCTCGCGGTGCCGTTCCTCGTGGCTCCATCTCTGGCGCCGACCCTCCAGCAAAAAGTTTGCTCCCGATGGGTCCTAGTGCCTCCGGCGCAGAGCCCAATAGTGTGAATGAGTGGTGGAGACTTATGTCCAGGAAGATTTAGGACTTCCGAGGAGCGTGGGACCAGTATAGTAGGAGAAGCTTGAAATTCAGAGGCAACCCTGTACCTACCATATCTAGAACCCACTTGTCTGTAGTAATGACAGACCAATGTGGCCAGAAGTGGCAAAGCCAGCCCCCCACCAGGGAGTTGGGTCAGGGAGTGGACAGGCGGGAGGTTAACACCCCCCCAACCCATTTCTAGACAGTTTTGGAGGGGGCACGACTTTCCCTGCCCTGCCGTTTTTCAGCCACTGGTCAAAGAACTTGGCCTTGAGGCACCAGGCTTAGTATTACCTCTGCTAGGGCTGCTTGTGACAGGGCAGAATAAGACCCTGTCCCATCTGTTATGGAGAAAGTGTTTAAATGCAAGGATCTTTCCTTTTCTGTCTCTTCTCTGCCTGGTTGCACAACCCAATTTTCCTTTTGAGACCTCGGACTTGAGCAACCCGAACAATCTCGCAATTCTTTGCCTCTCACTGTACTAACATACTAAAATGCCAGCAGAATAGGCCTAACTGTCTTTCGTGTCTGCTCGTTTGGTCAGCCCCCACCCTGGGTGCTGACCTTGCTGCCCCCCTCACTTTCTCTGGTTTCTCCCTTCCCAGTTCCGGATATTCTTGCTGCATTGGATTTTGCTTCCAGAACCCTTCCCCTGTACCTGTCCCACCTCCTCTTGAACCCCTCCACTGTCTCTGCCTCCACCAGCCCCCTAGGCAGCACATTCCATGGCTCCACCACCCTCTCAGTGAAGTAGCACCTCCTCCTCCTTTCACCCCTGAATCTTCCCCCCTCTAGCTTCCACCCATGCCCTCTAGTGGCCCCCTCCTCCTTCCTTCGAAGCACCCAGACTGTTCCTCCCCTATTTACCCTCTTCATGTACCTGAAGACCTCTATTATGTCCCCCCAGTCCCTTCTCTCTTCCAATGTGTACATATTTAGCTCTTTGAGCCTCTCCTCATAGGTCCTGTCCCCCAAGCCCCAAATCATTTTGGTTGCCCTCCTCTGGACCCAAACTGTCTCAGTTTTCTCTTGCTGTCTGTTCTAGCTGCTCCTGAAACTTACAAGAACAGAATATTTACAAGGACAAGATGTTTGCTAAGAATGGGGGTTGAAAAGACTTAAGAGGTAAGCTGCAACTGCAAGAAAGATTTAGAAGAAAAAGGACACAGAGATAAAGAAAAAACGAATTCATGTCTCCTTTGTACATAGTTATTCTGAACAAGTTTATTTATTATGTTACTGATACTACTGATACTATAAATACATTTTTTTTGTGAATTCTACAACTGCTCCTGGTTTTCCTACGCTTCCTGACCTGCGCCTCGATGACGCTGCTGTGGCTGGAAGGACAGAAACTGAAAAAGATTATTTTTGGTTTTCTGGGCCTTAGGCTCCTTCTGAGACAAAGCCACGAATCCAGGGTGGCGGTGGACTTCTCAATCCTGGTGAGATGTTCTTCCACCCCAGGCCAAAGAGGTCTGCGTCCAGGAAACAGGCTTCAGCCTGCTTGTGCTAAGTGCCTACTGTGATGGAGGACACTAAGTCAGGCCCTGCAATGCAGTGCGATGGCTGCTGCCGTAGCACAGGTGCAGGAGTTGCCCATGTCCAAGGCATCTGGAGAGGATGTTTACCTAGTGCTTGACCCTGGCCTCTAACTAACTTCACCGGCAGCTGTTTGTCGGCAGGGAGGTGAGAAAGGACATCATCTAGCACTCCCAACAGGGAGTGACCAAAGCTGGCCATCATCACAGTGTAACTCACCTGACGAGACCAAGAAAGGATGCAGCATAGACTTTCTTGGCCGCATGGTCAAGCTCTTTGGACTCCTTGTCTGGGGCCTTGTCCACATCCCCTTGGTTTCCGGACTTCTGGAAAGCCAAGTCTGAGACTGGAACCTTGGCTGACGGATGGTCTGAGAACCTGAAGAGGGACCAAGTAGGTAGCACGTACCTGTAGACCATACGGGTAGAGGGTGTCAAGCAGGATGCTGGATACTGCCAATGCTCTAGGGCTGGCCGCAAAATGGCCCTGGCTACAGGCAAAGCAACTGCTGGGAATTCGCCCCTATCCAGAATGTCTGTAAAAGGGTACTTAGCCCTCTTTTGAACAGGCTCCAAAGGGACATTCATGGACTCTGATACGAGTCTGATGACAGCCCCAAATGACACCGGCCCATGGTCAGTAGTCAAGTCCTTGACCGATGCTCAGTCGAAGGTATGCGCCGCCCTCGGTTACTACAAAGACAAGCCATCTGAGTCACCAGACTCTTCAAAAAATGGTCCTCTACCATTCACCACTGTGGATCACCCAAGAACAGTCCGAGAGGGTGACTTCAACCGACAGTCACCCTGGCAAGCTGGCAACAGCACGAGTTCTTAGTCGGTGCACCCACCAAGGGCTGTGACTGAGGCAGCTCTACCTGCAAGGGTGGTGAGGCGGATGCCTGAGACATCTGCCAAGGTGTGGCCAGCGTGGGCATGACTGGCCCTACCAGCAGACCACAGGTGCTGGGGAGAGAGCCCTACCCCACCCTGCAATGGTCCACTGCTTCTAGAGGAGTTCACTGTAGTACTGCCACATCCTGAGGTGGTGCCGCTCCTTGCCCGAGGAATGGTGATGCCTCCAGGTCACGTAGGATCAAGAACGCGAACGGCACCTTAACCGTGAGCTCACCATCGACCAATGACCCGAGGGCCAACTCCGAGAAGCGATAACCAGACAGTTGGTATAAACCATGTGCTGAGGTGCATGAAGGAACACTGGTTTCGGCTGCACTACCAGTGGTGGAGGCTGGTCCTGAGTGGAGCCGGTTGGGGATGCTGACCAGTCCACACCCTCCTGGGAGAGGACCAGGAAGACCGGAGTCTTGGAGAGCGACTCCTTGTCGATCCCCCTGCAAGAACTGGTCAACGGGGTTGAGAAAGATCTTGACAGCCCGATCAGCCGGTGTCAAGGTCAACAAGGCCAATGGTGGCACAGTGGAATTGTTGACCTGGTCTTCGACCACAGAAAGCTCAACACACGTCAAGCGGTTGGGAGAGTCAATGGAGTGGCAGGACCTCAGTCTCTCCCAGTCCCACGATCAGCACTGGCAGCACTTGTTCTTATTACTGTGGCAAGTACGGCTCTCACAGAAGACCTGGAGGGCCTGGCACATTTCCAAAAACTCGCAGGTGAAGGATGCTAAAACACTGACCCCAGTCAGGAGTCACACAGAGGCTGATGAGGTGCCTGCTGCAGTAGCTGCTTCTTCCATGGCTGCAAGCTAGCAGCCAATTCCACCGCAGGAGAGGCCTTCTTGTGGCCTTTTAGCTGGAGTTTCAGATCCCTGTTAGCCAGCCAGCTGGAAGCTAGGCCACACGATCTTCCAAAGAAGGAAGCATTGTCTGACACAGGCCACAGCCAGAAACATTGTGTGATGCCCCGAAACAGTAGAGGTAAGACACATGTGGGTCCATCCACAACATCTGCTGTCAGCACGTGATGCAAAACTTGACGCCAGGAGCTGGCTTTGCTTCCTCGGATTCCATCTTCTATTGACGAGATTGGAGCAGGAACAAGGGAGAAGAGAAGCAATCCAGGACCCATGAGAAACTTAGAAAAACAAACAAAAAAAAAAATCAAAGAAAGAAGTAGAAATCACCAATGGCACACTTGGCAGTCAACATCTGGCAGAGCTGTGAAGGAAGAGACTGAACTCTTCCAGCAGAAAAGAAGAGCTGATGTCACAAGCGGAGCTAAGGAATATACAGCATGAGTGGTGGGAGCTTAGCTTAAAGACATTCCGACAAATCAGCATTATTCAGTGGAACTGCCATCGTGTGGACAGTGAACTATATCCACACCCCAAGAAATAAAATTAGGCACCCACAGCACAATCTGAAACAAACAGGGAATGACTGTGGTGCCCTGATCTGATAAGAGACGAGTACTGCACACCGCTTTATGGTGTATGCTGCTGATACACAGTGGTGACCTTCTTCACCTGGATGGTCACTGCGGTGTAATGAAGCACTGAGATAGTGTGCATAACAGGAAAAATATGTATCAGACCACAGATGTACTGGGGGGGGGGGGGATATTTTTGAAGTACACACCTTGGCCTTCTGTTGCAGTGTCAGCCTCTTGATGGAGATCAGGCTGTTTGATTTGGGGTCTCCAATCACAACCCACCAGCCTTCTTCTCGTTTCTGTAAAACAAAAAATAAACAAATTGTTAAAGAACATTCATGGCAGGCTGACATCACTTTGCTTGGGTTAGAGGTTTGGGCTTCTGCACAACTGGAACCAGATGAGTATAGTATCATTCAGTCTTCATTGTGTAAAGTTTTGTTAACCAGTAACAGATTCTTCAAACGAATTTCCAGAATTCCATCTTTGGAGCTGTAAGCAGTCAGCGTCAAGACCATGTGCAAACGCTTTCCTTGCTGGGGCCACCTATGTAGATTTTCGTTGGGTCATCTATATAAAGTGAGTGGCCTCATACTTCCTCAGTTTCTCACCAGATACGATCCTGGAGTTGTAACATACCAACCGGAATGGGAAACCAGAACCCTGACCAGGCCCAAAGAAGAGGTGACAGTTCAGGGGAAAAAAGTCCATGTACTTGCATGACTCAGCACTGTGCTAGGATGCAGGCTGCAGCTCCCCTTCCCAACTGTGTGCTTGCATGACTCAGCACTATGCTTGGATGTAAACTACAACTTCTCAACCCCACCCCGTACTTACACAACTTAGCGTTCTTCTAGGATGTGGACTGCTGCTTCCCTCCAACATGTACTTGCATGCCTCAGTGCTGTGCTAGGATGTGGATTCCAGCTCCCCCGTGTACCTGCATACCTCAGTGCTCTGCCTGGATGCAGACCGCAGCTCTCACCCCTAATTATTCTTGCACAGCTCAGCGCAGTGCTAGGGTGTGGATTCCTGCTTCCCACCCCCCACGTACCTGCATGACTCAGTGCTGTGCTAGGATGTGGATCCCAGCCCCCAACCCCGTCTACCTGCATGACTTAAAGCTCTGCTAAGATGCAGACCCAACCCCCTGTACTTGACAAATTCAGTGTTGTGCTAGGGTGTGGATTCCAGTTTTCTCCCATGTACATGCATTACTCAGTGCTGTGCTATGATGCTGACTGCACTCCCCCCGGTGTACTTGCATGATGACTCAGTGCTATGCTAGGATGCAGACTGCACTCCCCCCGGTGTACTTGCATGATGACTCAGTGCTGTGCTAGGATGCAGACTGCACTCCCCCCGGTGTACTTGCATGATGACTCAGTGCTATGCTAGGATGCAGACTGCACTCCCCCCGGTGTACTTGCATGATGACTCAGTGCTGTGCTAGGATGCAGACTGCAGCCCCTCACCCCTTCCCCATGTACTGGCATGATTCAGTGCTATGCTAGGATACAGACTGCAGTTCACCAGTTCACCCCCACCCCGGTACTTGCCATGAATCGGTGCTGTGCTAGGATGCAGGCTGCAACCCCCAATGTATTTGCATGACTCAGTGCTGTGCTAAGATGCAGACTGCAGCGCCCCAGTGTATTTGCATGATTCAGTGCCGTGCTAAGATGCAGACTGCAGCGCCCCCATGTATTTACATGACTCAGTGCTGTGCTAGGATGCAGACTGCAGCCTCCCGGTACCTGCATGACTCAATGCTGTGCTAGGATGTGGACTGCAGCCTGCAGCTCCCCCCAACTGTGTACTTGCATGACTCAGTGCTGTGCTAGGATGTGGCCTGCAGCCCCTTCCCCTGTGTACTTGCATGACTCAGTGCTGTCTCCTCCATGCACTTGCATGACTCAGTGCTGTTTCCCCATATACTTGCATGACTCAGTGCTGTCTTCCCCCCGTGTACTTGCATGACTCAGTGCTGTCTTCCCCCCATGTACTTGCATGACTCAGTGCCATCTCCCCATGTACTTGCATGACTCAGTGCCATCTCCCCATGTACTTGCATGACTCAGTGCCGTCTCCCCTGTGTACTTGCATGACTCAGTGCCGTCTCCCTTGTGTACTTGCATGACTCAGTGCTGTCTCCCTGTGTACTTGCATGACTCAGTGCTGTCTCCCTGTGTACTTGCATGACTCCGTGCTGTCTCCCCGTGTACTTGCAAGACTCCGTGCTGTGCCCCCATGTACTTGCATGACTCAGTGCTGTATCCCCATGTACTTGCATGACTCAGTGCTGTCTCCCTGTGTACCTGCATGACTCAGTGCTGTCTCTCTGTGTACCTGCATGACTCTGCGCTGTTTCCTCTGTGTACTTGCATGACTCAGCACTGTTCCCCCGTGTACTTGCATGACTCCGTGCTGTTTCCTCAGTGTACTTGCATGACTCAGCGCTGTTTCCCCCCGTGCACTTGCATGACTCCGTGCTGTGCCAATATTGCCATTTCTCACAAGTATTTGTTTTCTTTGTGAAAACCTGTAAATGTCAAAACCTTAGCTACTACACTGTATAGGAATTTTTTACCATGTGTTTTATTTTATACATAAATTGTGTCTTGTTATACGTCTGTACATATTGTTCTATATACTCTGACGTGGAACCTTTGTAAATGAGTCTCTGACTCAAAGGGTTGCAATTCCAATACCATTAAATAAAAAGCCTTTGATTTAGTTCCACACTGGGCTACTGTCAAACAATTACACAGGCTAGATCTTGCTCCTAGATACATCATATGGATAGCCAAATGGCTATCAAATCGAGTTCAGCAAGTACAAAGAGCTGGTCCCTATTCAGATTGGGGCCCTGTGTCGAATGCGTATTCCTCCGGGTGCAGTGCTTGCTCCCGTGATTTTGAATATCTTTACTGCTGATTTGGCAGATCAGATAGATGGGTGGGCTGCAAAGTCTGTAGATGACTGCAAAGCAGGTGGGCCTTGTAAAAACCAGGAGGATAGCTCACATATACAATCTGACCTCAATTATCTCACGGTATGGGCTAACAAATGGGGGATGAAGTTTAACCTGAACAAATGCAGTGTGATGCACCTTGGTCTGCACAACCCTTTAAATGAATATTACTTGTGCGGTATTCAGCTTAATCAATTAAAATCAGAAAAGGGACTTGGAAACAGTGATATCAGATGACTTTACTTTTAACAAGCATATATCAGAGATTATTAGTAGAATCAACAAAGTATGGTGGAAGGTGTGTTGTAACACAAAGTCTCAAGATAGATCTGTTCTACTGTCACTCTATAGATCCTAACTCACTTAGATTTCTCATCCCAGCTATGCAGCCCCCATTTGAAAGGTCAATGCACATCTTGAAAAAGTACAAAGAAAAGTAACTAAGCGTACTGACACTTTTACCAATCTTAGCTTAGGTTCAGGAACAAGCCAGGGTCGTGGGGGACGGGATGGAGGGATAAGGATGGAGCGTCCCAGGGGATGCTCTCCGACGGGGAAAGAAGGAAGCAGTCCTCTCTGCAATACTGCTACCTAGATGACCACAACTGGCAGTGCAGTTGAGGACGCCTAGTCGGAGGGGAGAATGCAGGCCAGGGACCACAGCATGTGCTTTGCTTCCCCGAGTGCACCTACATCCTGGGCCCAGCATCAGCTCCAGAGGGACGTCGGTACATCTGGGATGGTCCCGGCTGCCTCCTCTGTCGCCTGACATGGCGTGATCAAGGTGTATACCCCTCACCCCCCAGTGCCCTGCTCAGAGGTAAACCAGCTCTACATGGGGGTGGACGGAGAAAGGAAAGCTGGGGCCAGGCATGCAGTGGGGGTGGCCGCCGAAGACAGGACATAAATAAATCTTTGCCACTGGCTACTATACCTGAGGGAAGAGCGGTGCAATCACAGGTCCTGTTACTTCCTCCTCTCTCTCCAGCTGCACCATTACCACCACCGGCCCGCCGCTGGAAAAGTAAACATACAATGAGTTTACAACCAACTTCCAAACCCCATGGAATGTTCCAGCTGGTGCTGCATCTCAGCCCCAACACCACAAACCCCACACAACATATCAATGAATGTAGCTTGCTAATGTACCAGTCAGTGCCGCCCAGTGATACCATTCCAGCCGGTGCCACCCTCCGTCCCTACACAACACCAGATAACAGGCCAACAAACACTGCCCACTAATGTACCAATCAGCACCACCCAATAATACAATGCCAGCTGGCACCGCCCCTACGCAAACCCCACAATATACCAAGCAATACTACATGCTAATGTACCAGTCAGCACCACCCAGTAATATCATTCCGGCTGGCACCGCCCCTACACAAACCCCACAATATACCAAGCAATACTACATGCTAATGTACCAGTCAGCACCACCCAGTAATATCATTCCAGCTGGCACCGTCCCTACACAAACCCCACAATATACCAAGCAATACTACATGCTAATGTACCAGTCAGCACCACCCAGTAATATCATGTCAGCTGGCACCGCCCCTACACAAACCCCACAATATACCAAGCAATACTACATGCAAATGTACCAGTCAGCGCCACCCAGTAATACCATGTCAGCTGGCACCGCCCCTACACAAACCCCACAATATACCAAGCAATATTACATGCTAATGTACCAGCCAGCACCACCCAGTAATATCATGTCAGCTGGCACCGCCCCTAAACAAACCCCACAATATACCAAGCAATACTACATGCAAATGTACCAGTCAGTGCCACCCTAATATCATGTCAGCTGGCACCGCCCCTAAGCAAACCCCACAATATACCAAGCAATACTAAATGCAAATGTACCAGTCAGCGCCACCCAGTAATACCATGTCAGCTGGCACCGCCCCTACACAAACCCCACAATGTACCAAGCAATATTACATGCTAATGTACCAGTCAGTGCCACCCAGTAATACCATGTCAGCTGGCACCGCCCCTACACAAACTCCACAATATACCAAGCAATACTACATGCTAATGTACCAGTCAGTGCCACCCAGTAATACCATGTCAGCTGGCACCGCCCCTACACAAACCCCACAATATACCAAGCAATACTACATGCTAATGTACCAGTCAGTGCCACCCAGTAATACCATTCCAGCTGGTGCCACCCGTCCGACCCTACACAAACCCCACACAACATACCAACCAATACTGCTCGCTAATGTACCAGTCAGTACCACCAAGTAATATCATTTCAGCTGGTGCCACCAGTCCGACCCTTCACAAACCACACATGCCAGCCAATACTGCCTAAGATACCAGTCAGTGCCACCCAGTAATACCGTGCCAGCTGGCACCGCCCCTACACAAACCACACATGCCAGCCAATACTGCCTGCTAATGTACCAGTTAGTGCCACATATTAATACCATTTCAACTGGTGCTGCCCCATCGCCCCTAAACCACAAATACACCAACCAATACTACCCGCTAATGTACCAGTCAGTGCCACCCAGTGATACCATTCCAGCCAGTGCTGCCCTTCTGCCCCTACATTTACCTCACACATGCCAACCAATACTGCCTAATGTACCAGTCAGTGCCACCCCATAATACCTTTTCAACTGGTGCCACCCCCTGTCCGTACGCAAGTCCCACACAACATACCAACCATTACTGCCCACTAATGTACCAGTTACTGCCATACAGTAACACCATACCAGCTGGTGCTGCTCCTCCGCCCCAACACAAACCCCACACATGCCAACTAATACTGACCGCTAAAGTACCAGTCATTACTACCCAGTAATACCAACCCATCTGGTGCCACCCGTCCAACCCAACACAAACCCCATACATGCCAACCAATGCTGACCGCTGAAGTACCAGTCAGCACTACCCAGTAATACCAACCCATCTGGCAGCCCCAGTACCACCATCTGCAACCCCATGTAATACAAGGAATATTACCTCTTCACAGCGTCTTTTTCCACCACCTCATAAGAGAGCTCAATGTTGGGGTAGCGATTGCAGAATCGTGCCACATCTGCCATCAGCGCGTCAGCCAGCTGTAAGAGCGCATTTCGGTCCTCATCTTCCATCTCCATGATATCGAAGACACTCTCCACTCCCTGCAAAATTACACAGCGGTCAGTATCGCTCTAGTTTCAGAGGCACTCAAATACTGTGCTCCTTGGGAGCATGGCACCGAGGTAAACTCTTAACTGGGGTGTAACCTGCATTCAAATATACTCCTTCCTATGGGGAGGGGCTCACCCAAGTAAACCTCCCACACCAGGGTGGCTAGCACCTGCACAAACCCCATGTCTGTTGGGGGGGGTCAACCATACCACCCCCTTCTTGGAAGGTCAGCTTCCTACGCAATCTCCCATATCAAGGTATGGGTCAACAACATCAAAACAGGGGAGGGTGTTATTAGCGCACTTTAACACGCCACCTGGCTACATACAGACTAGGAAAAAAACAGCAGTACCTCCTCCTCACTGCCATTTTGGGACCCTGCTGGGATTCTCTTCAGAAGGTTTCCTTTATTAGGACTGCAGGACCCTGAGTGTCACACGGGAGGGTTTCGTTCTTTTCACCTGTAATCCCCTTCCCCCATACTGCCTACAGGACATTATCACAGAGTGTCCCAGCATTCAACCTATCAGGGCTGTTGGAGGGGCGGCTGAGTCTCACCACCTTTCAAACTCCCCTGCCGTCCCTCTATAAACATTGAATGCCTCTGTATCACGTGCTATGCGAACCGGTGCACACTGTTAGGCATTCTGTGAAGGGCCCCTACTTCCCTTCCTGAGAGGCCCTCTCCTCATGGCAGGGGACTTCCAAGATAAATGCCTTCCTCTGCCATGTTGGTCGGCAGAGGATGTTCCAGGCTTGGGACATGAATTTGTGTCATCTGCAACCTGTACTGCTACTACTGTAGGAGCCGGCTGCCAGTGCATTTTGTATACCTCGCCATGTCCCTTACCTCATCAGTGCAGTGTTATACATCCCATGTCCCTTACCTCATCAGTGCAGTGTTATACACCCCATGTCCCTTACCTAATCAGTGCAGTGCGTTATACACCCCATGTCCCTTACCTCATCAGTGCAGTGTTATACACCCCATGTCCTTTACCTCATCAGTGCAGTGTTATACACCCCATGTCCCTTACCTCATCAGTGCAGTGTTATACACCCCATGTCCCTTACCTCATCAGTGCAGTGTTATACACCCCATGTCCCTTACCTAATCAGTGCAGTGCGTTATACACCCCATGTCCCTTACCTCATCAATGCAGTGTTATACACCCCATGTCCCTTACCTCATCAGTGCAGTGTTATACACCCCATGTCCCTTACCTCATCAGTGCAGTGTTATACACCCCATGTCCCTTACCTAATCAGTGCAGTGTTATACACCCCATGTATGCTGGGATGCATAGGCAGGGGCATCACCGGCAGGAAAAGGGAGGTCATAATTCCACTATACAAGACACTAGTGAGGCCGCACCTGGAGTACACTGTGCAGTTCTGGAGACCTTACCTACGTAAGGACATAGGGTAGAGAAGGTTCAGAGGAGGGCAACAAAGATGGTGCATGGATTGCATCACAAGTCCTATGAGGATAGGTTGAAGGCACTGAACATGTACTCCTGGAGGAGAGGAGGAGAGAAGGGATATGATAGAGACATACAAGTATCTTACAGGGAGGAACAGGGTGCAGGAATGCACTATTTTAAGCGAAAAAAGATGTTCCAGGACTAGAGGGCATGGGATGAAGTTGGAGGAGGACGATTCAGAGGAAACGTGAGGAAGGATTTCTTCACAGAACGGTGGTGGACAAGTGGAACACCCTGCCAGAGGAAGTGGTGGGGGCTGAAACAATCACGGGATTTAAGAATGCATGGGATAGACATAAAGGAATTCTGGAGGTCAGGGGTAAGGGGCAACAGACTTCCTGGAAAACATAAACTGAACTTACAAACTTAAATGGGCAGACTGGGTGGGCCATAGGCCCTTATCTGCCGACACTGTCTATGTATCTATGTATGTCCCTTACCTTATCAGTGCAGTGTGTTATACACCCCATGTCCCTTACCTAATCAGTGCAGCATGTTATACATCCCATGTCCCTTACCTCATCAGTGCAGCATGTTATACACCCCGCCATGTCCCTTACCTAATCAGTGCAGCGTGTTATACATCCCATGTCCCTTACCTAATCAGTGCAGCGTGTTATACATCCCATGTCCCTTACCTCATCAGTGCAGCATTTTATACACCCTGTCATACCTCATACACCCCAAGTTCCTTACCTTGTCAGTGCATTTTACACACCCCGCCATGTCCGTTACCTCGTGAGTGCAGCATTTTATACACCCCACCACGTCACTTATCTTGTCAGTGCAGCGCTGTACACACCCCACCATGTCCCTTACCTTGTCAGTGCATTTAACACACCATGTACCCTACCTCGTTAATGCAGCGTTATACACCCCATGTCATTGCAACATTATACACCCCATGTCCCTTCCCGCGTTACTGCATTTTATACACCCCGCCATGTCCCTTACCTCATCAGTGCAGCATGTTATACACCCCATGTCCCTTACCTCATCAGTGCAGCATGTTATACACCCCATGTCCCTTACCTCATCAGTGCAGCGTGTTATACACCCCATGTCCCTTACCTCATCAGTGCAGCGTGTTATACACCCCATGTCCCTTACCTCATCAGTGCAGTGTTATACACCCCATGTCCCTCACCTCATCAGTGCAGTGTTATACACCCCATGTCCCTCACCTCATCAGTGCAGTGTGTTATACACCCCATGTCCCTTACCTCATCAGTGCAGTGTGTTATACACCCCATGTCCCTTACCTCATCAGTGCAGTGTGTTATACACCCTATGTCCCTTATCTAATCAGTGCAGTGTGTTATACACCCCATGTCCCTCACCTCATCAGTGCAGTGTTATACACCCCATGTCCCTCACCTCATCAGTGCAGTGTGTTATACACCCCATGTCCCTTACCTCATCAGTGCAGTGTGTTATACACCCCATGTCCCTTACCTCATCAGTGCAGTGTGTTATACACCCCATGTCCCTTACCTCATCAGTGCAGTGTGTTATACACCCCATGTCCCTTACCTCATCAGTGAAGCATGTTATACACCCCATGTCCCTTACCTCATCAGTGCAGCGTGTTATACACCCCATGTCCCTTACCTCATCAGTGCAGTGTTATACACCCTGCCATGTCCCTTGCCTCATTAGTGCATTTTATACACCCCGCCATGTCCCTTACCTCATCAGTGCAGCATTTTATACACCCCGCCATGTCCCCCACCTTGTCAGTGCAGCGTGTTATACATCTTACCATGTCCCTTACCTCATCAGTGCAGCGTATTATACACCCCGCCATGTCCCTTACCTCATCAGTGTAGCGTTTTATAGACCCCATCGTGTCCCCCTTACCTTGTCAATGCGTTTTATACACCTGCCATGTCCCTTGCCTCATCAGTGCAGCACTTTATACACTGCACCATGTCCCTTACCTTGTCGGTGCGTTTTATACACCCTGCCATGTCCCCTACCTTGTCAATGCAGCATTTTATACACCCTGCCATGTCCCCTACCTCTTAGGGCAGCGTGTTATACACCCCGCCATGTCCCCTACCTTGTCCATGCAGCGTTTTATACACCCCGCCATGTCCCCTACCTCTTAGGGCAGCGTGTTATACACCCCGCCATGTCCCCTACCTTGTTAATGTGTTTTATACACCTGCCATGTCCCTTACCTCATCAGTGCTGTACTTTATAAACCGCACCATGTCCCTTACCTTGTCAGTGCAGGTTTCATACACCCAGACATGTCCGTTACCTCATCGGTGCAGTATTTCATCACCCCTGGGCTTTGTCCATTAACTCATCAGTGCAACGTGTTATACACCTCATCATGTCCCTTACCTTGTCAGTGCAGCGTTTAATGTGCTCTGCAGTGAAATGTGGCAGCTGTTTCAGGTATGAATCCTTCGACCACATGGCCTGAGTGACCATCTGAGCCAGTTCCATAGCAGCCAGAGCTGGGCTCAGCCAGCCACTACTCGACAAGACATCTACGCAGGCCTGAATGAGGCGAATCGCCTGAAAGACAGAAATATCAGCGTGAAAGAAGTTCAGTAGTAACTATGTGTAATGTTACTAAGAAACATCCACATGAAATGAGCCCTGCAGTAACTCAGTCTTATGTAACTCAAACACACAGAATTTGTCGGCAGGTAAGCACCGCTTGGCCACCCAGTCTGTCCACTTTTCCCTACCTACAGCATCACTCCAGACCCTACTTGATCTCTGGCTTTTTCTCCCCACCTTCCTTTCCACCAAGATTCCCTTATGCCTATCCCATGCATTCTTGAATCCTACCATTGTTTTCGTCCCCACCACCTCTGCTTGAAGACTGTTCCAGGAATCCACTACTCTATCTTTGAAGAAGTACTTCCTCACATCTCTCCTGAATCTACCCCTCTTCGGCTTCATAGCATGTCCTCTTGTTGTTGAGCACCTTTTTTGGGAGGGGGGAGGGGACAGGTTACTCACCTGGAACAGTAGTTCTAGGACTGGTATATGATGTTCATCCACACTTCTGGCAGTGTCCTTTCCCCTTTAAGGCTTACCAGAAAGTCTTCAAGCTGGCTCCTCCCACCCACCCAGGTGGTAACTCCCCCAGCACTGCCTTCTGACGCCAGATCTTGCCTGCTTGAAGCAAAATTAGTGTGCCACTTGCCAAAGGAGACTGGGTGGGTCAGTGTGGATAAAAATGAAAATTACGGACCTACCATAATTCTTGATCTTCTTGGACGAGTCTCCACCACTCATTCACACTAATGGGATCTGCGCTGGAGGCACTAGGACCCAGCGGGAGCAAACTTTTTTTTTGCTAGAGGGTCGGCGCTGCAGATTGTGCTGTGAGAGCAGCACCGCAAGCCTCCGCTCGTGCGGTAATGACTATCCTGGCGCTGACCCTCCAACTGCCTCAGTACCTTTTTTTCCGAGGAGGTGCAGCGTAACTAACCTAGAAGGATAGCCTAACAAAAACCAGACATAAGATAGTCCGGACAACCCATATAAGAAGGGTCAAAAAAGAAGTCTTCACAGCCTAAAGGTTAAGGGAATGAAGACCAATAACAGAGGTGAGCTCGGGGGATGGTGGGTGGGCGTGTGAATGAGTGGTGGAGACTCGTCCAAGAAGATCAAGAATTACAGTAGGTACGTAATTTCCATATCTTCCTGGACACAAGTCTCCACCACTCATTCATACAATGGAGAGTACCGAGCTAATAATCCCCCGAGAGGGCGGCAGGAGAGACCAAGAGCTCACAATTTCAGGACAGAAGTCCATTAAGGACGGTCCTACCAAAGATGCCATCTGGCATGAACATCCAAGGGCACAGTGTTTGACAAAAGTATGCACTGAGCTCCAGGTGGCCGCACTGCAAATATTTGCAATGGGCACGTTGTGGATTTCCACTAGTGATGCCACGACCGCTATAGTAGAGTGAGCATACATTCTGCCCTCCAGCTTAACCAGCGCCATGAAATAACAGTGGCGAAGGCATGCAACCAGCCATGCAGAAATACATCTGATAGCGACAGGTTGACTCAGCCGGGTCTCGCTGAAGGAAACAAACAGTTGTTGAGCTTTACGAAAGTCTTTTGTTCTGTCTGGATAGAAACGTAAAGCTCTTTTGATATCCAAGGAATGAAGAGAACGCTCTCCTTCATTTTGGAAGTTCGCAAAGTAAGATGGAAGGACCAGAGGTTGGTTTAGATGGAATTCTGAAACAACCTTAGCGAGAAACTTAGGATGGGTCCTAAGAACTACTTTGTCTTTATGAAACACAGTATATGGAGGGTCTGTGACCAAGGCATGTATCTCAGAGACCCTGTGGCTGAGGTAATGGCCACTAGGAAGGCAGTCGTCCAAGTGAGAAATTTTAACCTCAGGTATTTGTGATGCTTTGGATGTATAGGAATGTGCCGGTAAGCATCCTGCATATCTAGGGAAGTTAACCAGTCAGGTTGATGAAGCAAAGGTAACAGGGTTCCTAGCGATATCATTTTGAATTTTTCTTTGGGAAGGAATTTGTTTAATTTTCTGAGGTCCAAAATGGGACGCATGCCTCCAGTTTTCTTTGGAACCAGAAAGTAATGGGAGTAGAACCCTGTGTTCCGCTGACCCCACGGAACTACTTCCACTGCCCTGTTGTTCAGAAGGCCTTGCATCTCGGAGGCGAGAAGTTCTGACTGAAGAACTGACAGCCTGGGCTGTCGACTTGGGGGACGATCCGGAGGGGTCTCCAAAAGACTGAGGAAATACCCCTCGCGGATTATCCAGAGGACCCATTTGTCCGATGTTATGGACTTCCATTGATCGTGGAAGTGAGTCAGAGTCCCCCTCGGGCAGCTGAGGTGGGACTTGGGCCAACAACTCAGAAGGCGGCACTAGGCGCTTTGGGTCCTTACGCCTTCTGCTGCATTTTCTTCTGAGGCTGGGGAAGCTTGTTTTTTTATTAAAACTTCCCCTGCCTTTGCCTCGAAAGGACTGACGGTTATGAAACTGGCGTTTGTTAACGCCCTGAGAGGGGACGGGAGGGGGTCGAGCCAATTTAATGGCTGACCTAGTCTTTTGTGTGGCCTCTAAAGTCTGTTCTACTTGAGGGCCGAAAAGATACACACCATCGAAAGGCAACGCCATTGCCTGTTGCTGGGGATCATTTGTGAAACCTGAAGTGCGCAGCCAGGAATGACGGCGGGTACAAATGCCCGCCGCCGCAGCTCGGGAGGCAGTATAGAAGGCGTCCATAGCTGCTTTAACCTGCTGGTTGTTGGACTCAATACCCCTGGTTATGGTCTGAAGAAGCTCTGAATTACTGTCAGACTCCAATATAGCTTCAACCATTTGTCTGAGTGAATGCCAAAGGATATACTCATATTGAGATAAATAGCCTTGGTAGCTGGCAATACACATACTTAGGGTAGAAGCAGCAAAGACTCTCTTACCTAAAGTGTCTATCTTATGTGATTCTTTGTTTATACTTGCATCATGGTTACACGTTAAAAGGACAAATGATAAAATCTGCAAATCAACAAAATGACAGTAATTATAATAAACTCGGATCTAACATTTCATGTACATTACAATAACATCATTAATAAAACAAACAGGCTAATAGGATGCATAAAAAGAAGCTTTATGTCCAGAAATAGAAAATGCATTATTCCACTCTATAGGGCCTATGTGAGGCCTTATTTGGATTCCTGCTCCCCCTTGTGGAATCCATACCTGGGAAGGGATGTAACTAGAATGGAGGGGGTGCAGGAGGTTACCAAAATGGTGGAAGACATATCGACCATGAGCTACGAACAAAGATTGGATGAATTAAAGATGTATTCCCTGGAGCAGAGAAGAATAAGAGGAGATGTACTTTTTATGCATAAATTATGTGGGAGGAAAAGTTACTAACACTATTAAATCTATCTTATAACAAACATAATAGTAATTTAAGAAGTCACAGATATCAATTATCTCTAACGAACCCAAAAAATAATAAAAGGAGATCTTTTTTTACCCAGAGAATAATAACCTTGTGGAACTCATTACCTATTTCCTTGTTTGATAACAGAGATCACAAAATCTTTAAGCATAAACTCGATTCAATTCTGTTAAAATAAACATGGAAATTACCAGCTTGGCTGGAGACATACCAAAATGGGCCTCGGCTTTCTGTATGTCTATACCTCCTAGTATAGGTCGAGCTGTAGTAGTCCGGGGAAGGACGACCTTATTCTCTGCAAAGACTACAATAGGATCCGCAAAGGCTTGGGATGCCAAAATGGGTCGATCCTTGGGGGCAGCATATTTCCTATCTATGGACTTAGCCACAGAAGGAATGAGAGCGGGATTACTCCATACCATTTGAGAAAGCATCTCAAAGAAGGGCTGTACCGGAGGAGTCAAATCCATAGGGATCTCCGGAACATGGAGGTATTGGAGTCTTAATAGCTTCCCAGGATCGATGTCTGTAGTTTGGAGAGAAAGAGTGGAATTCAAGTTATTCAACATAGACTTAAATGACAGGTCCTCGACCACAGGCTCTGCAGCAGGAATAGATCCTGTTCCTTCCACATCATCACCCAGCCTAAGGTCTGGTCAGGCTCAATGTCATCTCCTGACATCCCAGGAGGGACTGTATGAACATTAAAGGAGTGAAAATCAGAAGGAAATGAGGAAGGAAAAGGATTCAAAGAGGAGGAGCCCTAAAGACTGGATGACGCCTTAACAGGTCCCAGTGTAGAAGAGCACGGCACCAAAAACACGCATGGCGCCGAGGAGCCGCACGGCACCGAGGATGGCGCCGAGAGATGCGTCAGTGCCGAAGATGGTGCTGAGCGTGCCATCGATGCCGAGGGCATCGAAAACATCCCAAGACTCAGAAAAAACAGGATTTGAGGAAAAAGAAGGATGAATACCAGGAGATAGAGGCATTGGTGTGGCTCCCTGCGCTGTAGCCATGTGAGGGGGGAAACACCTAAGCGCAGAATCAATGGCACCGAAGATGGTGCCGCACAACTAAGGAGGCTCAACCGCCCTACCTGATCTCCCAGAAAACCAGAAGGCCCCTGAGAGACTGGACCAACCTCCAAGCCCATTGCTCCATAAGAGCAGCCCACTGATGAAACTGCTCATCTGAAGACCTACCAGAGGGCGGGGTAGGGGTCCGGTGTCGAAGATGTCGACTACCAGAAACAGAAACCGGCAACTCCGAAGGAGGAGACCGGTAACTAGTCCCAATAACTAACCGTCTACGAGCAGACATATTAGAGGGTGACCTTGAGTGATGCCTTCTCTTTTTAGACCTGTGGGCCGAAGAAGAGCTCGAGGCCGAACGGTACCAGGAGTGCAACCGTTTACTTATATGCTTTTGAGGGGACCGCCCACTCCCTTGGGCATTGGACTGTCCGTTGTCAGACTCCCCCTTCCGGAGAAGGCGGCGGACCGGACCCAGCCTGGCTGACTGAACAGCTTTCATACGAAGTCTCCGTATCGTCACCTGACCCGCTCATGGTCGACTCCGTCAATGTAGGCTGAGACTTTTTCTTTAAATATGAAAAAATAAACTGATACTTTATTTGAGATATTACTACAAAAACAATAAAACTGAAAAACTATGCTGCTAGTTTGAAGTTTGACTCCCGGAGGGCAAGTGACGTCGTCACTGAAGTGCACTCGACGGGGAAAAAAGGAACTGAGGCGGTTGGAGGGTCGACGCTGCGACAGTCATTACCGCACAAGCAGAGGCTCGCAGTGCCGCTCCTCCCGGCACCAACCCTCTAGCAAAAAAGTTTGCTCCCGCTGGGTCCAAGTGCCTCCTGTGCAAATCCCATTAGTGTGAATGAGTGGTGGAGACTATGCCCGGGAAGAACCTGTCATAGGCTGCATAGTGGGCCTGATGTGCAGCAATGGAAAGCAATAACCGTGCCGAGTGGAAAGTCCTCCTACCCCAGAAGTCAAAATCCGAGGAGTCTTGATCTGGGGGCCGGTAATGGTGAAGGGCGCGAAGCCCATCAGGAGTATCCAACTGCATCAATCTGGACTGCGGATGAGGCATGGAACCTGGAGACTCCAGGAGTGCGCAATACCTCTGGCTGAGATCCCTTGGAACATGAACCCCGGAGAAGGGCCTCTGCCAAGAATGCAACGACGCCTCCCGAAAAGGAGCAAGCCACGGCGGCATCACAAGAAAGGCGTGCGCCGAGTGCTCAGGGTTGCTAACAGTGGCAGGTCTGAAGTGCAAGTCCTCCAACATCCTCACGAGGAAGTGCTGATACTCAGCGAGATCAGCAGCTGGAGAGAAATGTGGACAGAAGGTTCCTCTCCCCCAGAAGAGGGAAATGAGGAGCTGGAGGGCACCAGCTGTTCAGGGGGTGGCTGCTCGGTGGGGGGGGTGTTGAAAAACCTGACTGTCCATCGCCCTAACGTAAGATGGGAACCGAGCAGCCACCGCTCTGAACTGCTCCCAGGAGAGAGGCCCACTAGGACCCAGGATGCCTGGGAGCGGAGGAGAATGTGGCAGAGGAATGGGGACAGAGCCGAGAAGAGATGTCAGCTGACCTCCGCCTGGGCTAAGCAGCGGACCGGCAGCACCGCGGAAGAAGGTGCCCCAGAAGACCCCAAAGCCGTCAGCTGAACAAACATTTTGGTACCGCCTTGGCTGCGCCCGGAAGAATCCCCCCCTGTGAGGCGACCAGGGTCGTATAGGTCCAGAAAGACGGTCCCCTACCTCAAAAGAATGGGGCTCTCTCAAAGAGACCGAGGAGGAAGAGTGGAGATCTGCACTGCGGCTTCTCCCAGAGCCCGGTGGACACGCAGATAAGGCCGCCGTGCCCCATGCCCCCCGACCCCTCGGAGTCCAAAAGAGCCCTCCTCCTCGAGAGGGCCAGCCCAGGTAGCTGACAGCTCTGGGCAGCACCCGAAGGAGCTATCCAGGGCGCAGCACCCTCCCCTCCCGTAGGTGCTCTGATCGGCCCCAAAGTTGGGCGATCTAGGCACACCACAGGTGGGGGTACCACTGCTGAGGGGTCAGTGAACCCCCCACAACCTGGTTAGCACCCCTGATCCCAGTCTCGGTAGCCACCGACCCCACCTCAGAAGGGGGCCGACTCCGGCTTGTCGAAGAGTCTACCAGGCTGCCAACCCCAAAGGGTCACACTGTCCGTCTAACTCACAGCTCGACTCCGCCTCCAAGGAGGTGGAGGCCAAGGTCCTGTGCCAAACCGCAGGAGGGCACCCACTGCCATCTTTGCCAAAGGGGCCAGAAACCAAAGCAGTCCCGAGCCGGTACCAGTGCCCCGTACAGCACCGCGAGTGGAATCCACAGGGGGCATGGCTCCAGCCCGAACAGGAGCTCCAGAGTCGGGACCAGCCACAGTGCCATCCGGCTCCACGGCACTGCAAGCGGCGCCGAGGATGAAGACAGTGCTGATGACGGCACCATCGGCGCCGGCCTGGCTCCAAGGGGAATCTGACGGCCCCGAACCCCAAGGACATGGCACCGTGCTCAGCCTTAGCACCGAGGCAAGACATGGACAAAGACGCCACTGTAGCAGCTCCCACGGCGCTGCTAGCAGTGTTGGTGCCGCGAACGGCTCCAACAGAAGCCACGGCGACATGTGACAAGTCGGTGCTGATGACAGCTCCGTGAGGGCCCATGGCACAGCGAACGCCGCAGAGGCCCGCAATGGCGCCGACTGATGGTGTCGAGGACAGCGCCGACCTGGGCCCTGCGAACCACGGGTCTGATACCGGGGGAGCCTTCACCCCCGAAGAGGCGCTTGCTATGATGGCGCCTCCCTCCCCTTGAAAGGAGCGGGACGGGCCTCCTGCGCTGCAGAAGGAGCCTCCCTCCTCCTCGGTCCATGTAGAACCGGGAAGGGACCCGGAGGAAAGGCTGAGAGAGCGTGGCTTGGTCCGACGAATGCGCTCCAGACCCCCGAAAGTCAGCGGAGCTCGCCCCACTTTCCATGTGCGTTGCTCAATGACCCGACGGTCCATGGAGAAACAGGTGTCGCATGAATCCATGTCGTTAAGCGGGCCAAGACACAAAAGACAATGGCAGTGCTGGTCGGTGACTGAATATTTTCGGCCGCATGGGCACCGTCGCATGGGGGGCCGACCCGTTCTGGAAGTCTTCTTGCCCTCCGACCGAGACATGACCTACGGAGAAAAAAACACCAAAAACAGACTCTACGTTGCAGAAAATAAAATAATGGAAAGATCTTACCGGGCGACGTAGAGTATGGCAAAACAGAACCGGCAGGAAATGAAAATTACATACCTACTGTAATTCTTGATCTTCACCATTCATTACTGCTTGGGTAGTGCCAGAGATGCGCACCGCCACGGGAGATTATTTTTTTTTTTTTTTGAGTCGGCCCAGCGCCACCTATGAGCGACAGTATTGCCATGTGCGAGGGGCGGCTGTTAGGTGCTGCAGACCCTCCTCCCACATCTCAGTTCTGGTAGCCAGAGGCAAGAAAGGGTAAAGTGGAAAAGGGAAGAGCGAGGCAAGACAGCCGAGGGAATAAAAGGAAAGGATATAAACTGAATAAGGAATAAGCCGGTAGAGGACAGATGGAAAGGAGAATATCTACCCTAAGGACCTGAGGCCTCCCATCTGGGGCGGCTCTAAGGGAGGAACAGAGAAACAGAAAAGGAAGAAGAAGAAGAAAGAGAAGAAAGAAGGGATGTTGAGAGGGGAGAACACTGCCCATAGATATATTGGTTGAGAGGGTTATAAGCTCGGAACCAAAAACAAGGGAGCAAGAATCCCTTCTAACAGGAGTGAGAAAAGGTTCAACTGAACTGCTTGAATAGATTGGACACAAAGGGCAGGTTCTCTATAATCTCATCATCCCAACCACCTACACTCTAGCTGAGAGCTTACAGACTGCCCAGACAGAAAACTGTTCCGGAAAGAAAGCGCCCAACTATGGCGGGGGGAAGGGGGTAAGCCCCTTAGCATCTTGCTAAGTGCTAACACCGGAGTATGTGGGTAGAGGTTAGGCCCTACAAAGGGCAGCTTTATATGAAGGATAGAGTGGGAACTCAATTGAACTCCCTGAAGGCAAGGCAAGGCAAGGGCAGCAGTTCAAGGTTAAGAAGTGCAGAAGCACCAACCAGAAGAAGCTGACAATTAAATAATGCCCGCCAGGGAGAACCTTAATTTTGAGGCCAAGCCAAGAGGAACAGTCTCTTCAGCTGTGAACTGAACATCATGGCTAAGGAGCCCAGAGGTCACCCCTTGGGGCAGTCAGAAAGAGTTCCCCCTCAGGATAGGAGAAAAGTCCTACTCGTTCCCCTTTACCTTGAGGAAAAAAGATCTGGCCAAGAAGGACGGAAACCAGGATAGTTTTTTTTTTTTTGGCATAAAAGTCAAAGGAAAGGAGAGGA
Organism: Neoceratodus forsteri; assembly: GCA_016271365.2. Lineage (NCBI taxonomy): Eukaryota > Metazoa > Chordata > Ceratodontiformes > Ceratodontidae > Neoceratodus > Neoceratodus forsteri. The sequence continues at coordinate 3,999,427 of JADMNL010000026.1, forward strand.
ACGAAAAGGGAAAGGGAGACGCCACAGTAGGAGGCCACTGAGGGGAAGGTGGCTGGGTATCAGTAATGAATGGTGAAGATACAAGAGAAGATCAAGAATTACGGTAGGTACGTAGTTTTCATATCTTCCCTTGTCAGTCTTCACCATTCATTACTGCTTGGGTGAGTACCAAGCTCCCCCCACAAGGGGGGGGATAAAGAAACCCTGAGGGAGCAAGACCCCCAGCCTCCTGTTGGTGGGAAACAGAAGGTGAAAACCCTGGGCTAATCAAGAGAGAAACCTGGGGGGGAGAAGAGCTAGGAGTTGTCCCTAGAGGACGGGGAGATGGAGGAAGCCCCTGCAGAAGTCTCCTAGCTCTGGAGGAAAAAAGACTGGTCCCCTAGAAAGCGACGCGAATCACTCTACGCCGGACCAGAGGTGACAACCTTGATAGACGAAGCCATGCCATCCATCTAATACAGATCGCTGTCCCTGCAAGCCTGGAAGCCACCTCACTGGAGTCATAAGATGCCCTTGCTTGGTGCCTTGCCAGCTCCAGGCCTATAGCAGAGAGGACAATAGCTTGTCTGGTTTGCTCCGTATCAGGCATTGATGCTAAGATCTGGGAAAGCATCGACCACAAATGCCTACTGTAGGCAGCATGGTGAGCCTGATGTGATGCAGTGCATAACATCGCATGAGAGGAAGAGAACAGTCTCCGCCCCCACTGGTCAAATTGTAGGGAATCTGAGTCCGGTGGACAGTCATGCGCCACGCGGCGCCCAGAGTGAGTTTCTATGTATGCCAATCCCAAAGGTGGGCTGGGGAGAGTACCTAGAGATTCCGATGGGGCACAACACCTTCTTTTGCAGTCTGCTAGGGCTGGAGAAAGGGCGGCTGGCGACTGCCAGGAACAGACAGACGCCTCCTGGAAGGGAATAGGCCAGGATAGTACCACCACATGCCGGGCACTGAATTCATTGAGGAATTCACACGTCTCCCGTTCGGTATTGTCTCGCCTAACAAAGGAGATATGAAGATCCCTCACCATCCTCGAAAGGAATCGCTGATATTCAGTGAAATCAGCATCGTCAGAGAGATGAGCAGAGGGTTCCTCTCCCTCCGAGGAGGGAGACGAGGATGATGGAGAGCTTGAATGTCCAGAGGACTCCTGCGGCGGTGGGGACAGGCGAAACACTCACTCATGCATGTAACTAACATATGAGGGGAAGGCCACCTCAGAGCCTCTGAATGTCTCCCAGGATAACGGGCCCGTAGGACCGACATGGCCTGGGAGAGAGGGGGGTGGCTGCAGAGGAATGGGACAGGGGCATCTACGACGAGGCAACTGTCCTCTGCTAAGGCTCTGAAATCCAGGGAATGGAACCCGAGCTGGTGGGATCCAAGACAACAAACCAGGTCACAGAACAGAACCCTGGGGATACGAAGCCTGGAAGGGGATCCTCCCCTGTGACGAACCTGGGGCTGCATGGGTCCAGAAGGGCAGCCCACAGCAACGCCACCAGAGGGGTCCCTGGGGCTCGAGAGGGAAAGACTGGGCCCGGCACTACGGCTCCTACCCGCCCCCCGAGGGGTGGCAGGTGAAGACTGAGGTGCCCGAACCCTGTCTCTCGACCCCCCGGACTCCGAGAACTCCCTCCTCCTTGACCCAGCGACCCCCAGCCTGAGGTGCAGCAGCATCGAATTGGCAGCTGCCTGACCCCCCAGGAGGCAGCCCTCCCTCCACCTCCGCTCCATCCCTCCAGGGACCCCAGACCACCCCCAGCCTGGCAGGCCTCAGGGGAGGATAGCAGTGGAGACAGAGGAATAGGCGCGCTGGGCCACCTAGCACCTCGTCCCACCGGAGACCCTGACTCCGAACAGTCAGGGTGCCATGACTGGTCCACATCTGAATCATCCGAGGAGGAGGAGGAAGAGACCAGCTGGACTACAATACTGGCCACCCTGGGGTTCTCCAGTGAAACGGCACTGCGAATGGCGCCAGTGCCAACAGCGGCGCCGGACGACCCTGGACACCCCCCCGTAATGCTGAGACCCGTCCCTGACTTCCCAATGGCGCCGGTCAGACCCACGGCACCGCCCTCGGCGCCAGGACCCAACTCGGCACCACTAGAAGAATCGACCGCGGCCACGGCGCCGAGATCTAACATGACGCCGTCTCGATCACCAGTGCCAGGATCCAAAATGGCGACCGAAGGCGACGTTGAGGGTCCACCGATGCCGGGCCCAGCAGACCTGGGCCTTGACACTGGGGGGGGCCTGCACCTCCGAGGAGGTGACTGCCGAGGCGGTGTCCCCGCCACGGCCCCAGGAGGGCCCTCGGTGTTCCTCCAACACCGTGAAAGAGGCCTCCTCTTTGGCAAGAGATGATGAGGAGGACTCCTCCTCTACGGACCGTATAGGCCTGAGAGGGGACCCGGAGGAAGGGTCTAGAGACCCTACCTAGGAATCCCTGGAGTGGCGCCGTCCCCTGAAAGTCAGCAGAGCCTTGCCGATCTTGAATGCGTGGACTTCCAGGACGCGATGGTCCATCGAGAAGAAAAAATTACTCACCTTAGTAATGTTGTTTCTTCTAATGGAGTCTTGCTATATTATGACAATTGCAGTTTGTCCCACCATTAGAACTGCTCCGGAGGTGAAAGGGTTAACTGCCATTTTGAGAATGGAGTTTAGAGCTCGAGCTCGGTTAGAGAAGCTCTGTCTGGATAATTTCAAACTGAAACTGTCAGATCTTCTGACGAGCAAAACTCACTAAGGTTCTGTGTGGAAGCTGTAACCTACACTAGCCAACTGGCTACCTAAATATTAACACATATTCCTGGTCCCAACACAAAGACTTAAGTCAGGGAACCAGAAAATAATAAAATAAGGTAGAATAAAACACCACACCCCAAAACCCCAAAAGGGGTGAAAAACATATAATGGGCATAACCGGTGCCCACACTGGACTGCCTACCCCATATCCAAGTAGAAGTTCTGAGAAGGGCAGGCTGGGGGGGAAGGTCATAATATAGCAAGACTCCATTAGAAGAAACAATATTACTAAGGTGAGTAATTTTTTCTTCAAACAACATGAAGTCTTGCTATATTATGACAATTGCAGAATACACAGTACCTCCATGGAGGAGGGACAGAACCCACTTAGGAATAGGCTCTGAAGCACGGCTGTGTCAAATCTAGCATCCCTCCTGGCCTGGATATCCAAGGAGTAATGCTTGGTGAAAGTGTGTACCGCTTTCCAGGTAGCTGTTGGACATATCTCCAAGATAGGATGTCTCTGGCAGCAGCTATAGACGCAGCTGTACCTCTGGTAGAGTGAGCCCTCAGGCCTGAAGGGGAACTTTCCAGTTTGATAGCAAAATGGATACAAGAGACAATCCACCTAGCAATGGATCTCTTAGTGGCAGGTTTACCTTTTCCAACCTCACCAAAAGTGAGAAAAAGTTGGAGGATTGAACCTATGACCCTTGTGCACTCTATATAGTAACTAAGGGCCCTCTTAACATCTAAACTGTGCAACCTCCTCTCACCAGAGGAGGAATGGTCAGTAAAGAACACTAGAAGGGAGATAGATTGGTTAAGATGGAAGTCTGAAACCACCTTAGGCAAAAACGTCCTGTTAGTCCTGAGGACTACTTTATCCCTGTGAAAGGAAATGAAGTCAGTCTCCACTGACAAGGCTTGTAACTCACTTATGCGCCTGGCAGAAGTGATGGCTACTAGAAAAACAGTTTTCCAAGTCAAATACTTGAGCTCTGCAGAAGACAGAGGCTTAAAGGGAGGTTGCATCAACTGGGCAATGCAAACATTAAGATCCCAGGTAGGGGCCGGGTCCCTGAAAGGTGGATTAGTATGAAGTAATCCCTTGAAAAACTTAGAAAAAACAGGGTGAGTGGAAAGAAAAGAGGGCTTTCCTGCTGAAATAAAAGCAGAGACAGCTGCCAAATGAACTTTCAGGGTAGCTGGTCTCAGGCCCAAAGAATTAAGATGGACCATATAGTCCAGAACAATGGGCAAATCAGCAGATTCCGGGGAAATATGCTTCCCCGAGCACCAGATGGAAAACCTTTTCCATTTAGAATTATAAGTGGCCCTAGTGGAAGGCTTCCTGGAAGCCTTCAGGATGTCGAGAACACCTTGAGAAAGGTGCAGGTCAGCAAACTCTAACTCCTCAAGAGCCAGGCCTTGAGGTTGAGGGATTTGAGATTCGGATACCAAACCCTCCCCTGGGCACAAGATAACAGATTGTGTCTCCTGGGGAGGCACAGGGGAAGATGGACTGTTAAGGACAGAAGGAGTGGGTACCAGGACTGCCTAGCCCAATCTGGAGCAATCAGAATCATCCTGCAAGGCTGGGATCTGATTTTGACTAGCACCTTGAATAGGAGAGGGAAGGGAGGAAAAGCATATAGAAACTTCCCTTCCCAATCTAGGAGAAAGGCATCCAGAGGACTGAGCCCATCACTGGGGCCTGCAACAAAACAGTGGAAGTTGGTGATTGTCTGGGGCTGCGAAAGATCTATCTGAGGGGTGCCCCATCTGGCAAAAACTATCCCAGTACTTGGGATCCAGTGACCATTACGTGATGGCCCTGGGAAATCCTGCTGACAGCATCTGCCAGGACATTGTCCTTTCCTGGGAGGTGAACTGCTATGAGGGAAGTGTTCAGGGAATAAGCCAGAGACTATAACTTCATTGCTTCGGTGCACAAGGGTCAAGACCGAGTGCCCTTGTTTGTTGATGTACCACATTGTGGTGGTGCTGTCTGTTCTGACCTGTACCACTTTGTTCTGAACAGATGCAGAACTTGAAGTGCTAGAAAGACAGCTCTGAGTTCCAGCAAATTGATGTGGAGCAGAGATTCCTGAGGGGACCACACTCCCTGAGTGGAGAGGTTGCCCATGTGAGCTCCCATCCCAGAAGGGATGCATCCGTAGTGAGGTCAAGGAATGCGACAGAGGGATGAAGGGACCCTCAGTCTTAAATTGCTCTGATCCTGCCACCACTGAAGGGCCTGGATCAGGGTTAGTCACTGGGACCAACTTGGAAAGGGGATCTTTCTCTGAGACCAAAAGGCTCTCAAGTGAAACTGAATGTCCCTCATCTGAAATCTTGCTCCTTGCACTACGCTGTGGAAGCAGCCATGTGCCCTAGGAGCTGTAAGAAGTGCCTTGCTGGTCAGAGACCTGCAGAGTGAAGGAGGAGGCCAGGGTCACCAGGTTCCTTACCCTCTCTAAGGGTAGGAAGGCTCTGGCCTGCTTTGTGTCCAATTCTGCACCTATGAAGGTGAGTACCTGAACAGGTTCCAGAACTGACTTTGGAAGATTGAGCAAGAAGCCCAGAGAGGTGAGCAGCTGCTGGGTAACTTGTAGGTGTGATCTGACCTGTTCTGGAGACTGGCCTACAATGAGCCAGTCGTCTAGCTAGGGAAAAACAGCAATTCTTTGCCTTCTTAAATGAGCAACTGCTACTGCCAGACATTTTGTGAATACCCTTGGGGCAGAGGTGAGGCCGAAGGGCATTGCTCTGAACTGGTAGTGACCTGAGGGCAGTTCGAATCTGAGGTACTTTCGGTGGGAGCTTCTGATTAGAACATGGAAATAGGCATCCTTGAGGTCCAGGGAAGCTAGCCAGTCCCCTGGCCTTAGAGAAGGTAAAATCATTGCCAGAGTCACCATTTTGAACTTTGGTTTCAAAAGGTGCTTGTTCAGATATCTTAGGTCTAAAATGGGCCACCATTCTCCTGTCTTTTTTGGGGTAAGGAAATATCTGGAGTACAGACCCTTGCCCTGGTGTAGGGGGGAAACCCTTTCTACAGCTCTGAGAGCTAGGAGGGTTGAGACTTCTGTTTCTAAGGTAGAAGTCTCTAGAGGGTTTGCAGGTGGAAAAAATCTGGCTCTCATCTTTGGAAATGTTTTGAAGCTGAGAACCAGACCCTGGCTTACTACTTCCAGGACCCATCTGTCTGATGTTAGAGACTCCCAGTCCTGGGCGAAGTAAGCCAGCTTGCTCCAGGTAGTGGAAGACCGGCCCTGGGCACCCCATCAGGGTGCCTGTTTGCAGAGGGCTTTAGTCTGAGGGGTGGGAGCAGACCTACTTGCACCCGTCTGCCTCTGCCTCTGAAGAACCCCTCTAGGCATAACCAAAAGAAGCCTGGGTTTGGTAAAAGGCCTGTGAAAGGGCCTACCTCTACCCTGGGGTCTGCTTCTGAGGAGTGGCTTGCCGCTCCTTGGCTTATGCACTCCTATAAGTTGTTCTGTATTCATCCATTTTCTTCATGTAATTCTCTGTTTGCTCCCCAAACAGAGATTTCCCCTACAGGAAAATCCATAGCCTTAGACTGGGTATCCTGTGACAAGTTAGTACACCTGAGCCAAGCTAAGCTAAAGGCCACAGATGTAGCCATGACTCTAGAGGATACATCATTAGAATCCACAGCAGCATGGAATTGCACCTGGAAGCCTCAATACCATCAGAAGCCACCTGCTCCAGCTCCTTGGCAAAGCTGGCCAGGGGCCTGTTAATAAAAGCCATGACAGTGTCCCATCTAGATTTTTGGTATCTTGCCACATAAGCCATGTAATTTGCTTGTCTGAGTCCCAAGGGCGCTGCCATGTATTGTTTTTAGCCATGGCATCAATCTTCCTGAGTCCTTGTCAGGAGGATGTGAAGCCAGGGGAATGTTAGCTTTATCACAGGCTGCAGCCTGAACTACCCCAACATGACTGCATTGCTGTGAAAGAAAGTCTATATCAGGACCTGACAAAGTGTACCTCCTCTCCATCTTTCTGTCAACAGGAGGCACAAATTAGGGGCTTTTAGAATTTTTTATTGTTTGCTTCCTAAAAGACTTATGTAAGGGGATAGATAATCTCCTAGACTCTGGAATATCCATCATTTCCACAAAATCAGGTTCCTCTTGCTCATTCACAGCTTCCTCTAATGGGAGCTGGAGGGTTTCAGCAACCTTTTTATAAAACAAAAAATGAGAAGAGGACTCAGAAAGCATAGGGGGAGATTCTAAGGTCTGTCTGGGGAGATGTCCGGTTCAATGCATACATGTGATATGTCCAACTTGCTTAAGAGGGAGATTTGGGTCAAATTAGGAGGGAGACTCGCCTGCCAACTGCTTAAGAGGGAGATTTGGGTCAAATTAGGAGGGAAATTGGCCTGCTAGTAGGGAGATGCCATAACATCATGAGTTTGTCCTTAAATGGCATCAAAAAATAAGAAAAAAGTCATTACAAAAAGGTAATGTATTTAATTTTGTCAAGAATAAGCACTAAAACTAATAAACAACTAGTTATATAAAGTTATCAGATACATTGTTCATCACTGATTTAATTTTTATGTGTCTTTATCTGCCAAAAACCATGGATGTTTTGGACAGAATTTTACTTAAGCAGGAGATTTTGTTTCCCAGGAGGGAGGGAGGGAGTTCAGTGAAAAGAAACAGGAGTCTCCTGCGTAAAGAGGGAGACATCACATGTATGTCAATGGGCACATCCAGACTCTCAAAGTCACATTCACACTGTTCATAATCCTCCTCCCCCTCCTCTGGTTCATAAAAATCTCCAATATCATATTCTTGAACCGGTGGAACCGACCGAACCGACCTCCTACCAGACAGTGGCGGTTCGGATGGAACCGGAGAAAGTGACTGTACAATTTGTATAGCTTTTGCTATTTCTGCAGCAGTTGGAGAAAGGAATTTTGGACTCCATACCTGCTGATTTTTTAGTTTTCTTTGCTGGAACTGGCTCCTCAGAGCCAGCTTTACATTAGCCCGAGGAAGTCTTGCCCTGGTCAGACGGCACTCCCTCCGGTTCGGATGGCACAGAACCGGGCTGGCCATCCGGGTCAGCGGACTTTTTGGCCTCTCGTTCCCTGAGCCTGCCCACTCTCTTATCCAGGTTGGCTGCAGGGAAATTCTTACAAATCTGGCAGTCTGAATTGAGGTGGTCAAACCCCAGACAATAAACACATGTAGTGTGTGGGTCAGCCTTGGCAAAGGCTTCCCCACAGACACTACAGTGTTGAAACCCAGTGGGCCCGGTTTTTCTTTTGGGTTTCTCAGACATGATGCCAGCCTAACCAACAAACTTGCCCTTTTAATGGCAGTGCCAGGCAAGACACCCTTATCGGTTCCCAACCGTGTCACGGGTCATGGAAAAAACCGTAATGAAATCCGTTTTTTTTAGAACCGATAAGAACCGGGAACCGCACTCTAAAAGCTTTAAAATGCTTAAACTTTAAAGTTTTAACCAAGAACCGATAAACATTTACAAGTTCCACACAGAGATAAAAACCTGTCTATTACTTACAATACCACAGACAGAGCTTGAACCGATCAGTTTGCAGTTAAAATAATAATACTCGTGGTTGAATTTAACCGAGAAAATACTGTTTAAACCGAGAAATGAACCGAGCAGTAGGAGAAATCTCCGGAGCGACTGTTCAGTGAGGCGGAGTAAAGAATCTGACAGTTTCAGTTTGAAATTATCCAGACAGAGCTTCTCTAACCGAGCTCGCGCTCTAAACTCCATTCTCAGAATGGTAGTTAACCCTTTCACCTCCAGAGCAGTTCTAATGGTGGGACAAACTGCAACTGTCATAATATAGCAAGACTTCATGTTGTTTGAAACAGGCGTTGCACGCATCCATATGTAGTTGGGTCCCAGGCAACAGAGACAAACATCATGCCGGTGCATCAGCGGAAAAATGCTGGCCACAGGAGCACCGGCGAAAGGCGCAGCCGCCGACTGCGTTTGGCCCCCTAACTTGAAATGATGCGAAAAAATTAAGACAAAAACAAGCACAGCTCTCGGCGACGTCAAATAAAGAGAAGAAAAAGAACAGTCTTACTGGTGACGATGTCAAGAAAAGCAGGAAGAAGGAGTCTGGAACGGTCGATAACAAAAACTAGGCCTAGTACCGAATTCTAACCGCGCAGCAGGTGCAGCCTCGACGGCGGGAGAAACAGAACTGAGATGGAGGAGGAGTCTGCGGCACCTAACGGCAGCCCCTCACGCATGACGAGTGTCGCTCTTGTGGGCGCTACCGTTGAAGCCGACTCAAAAGAATAAAAAATCTCCCGTGGTGCCGCGCCTCGGCACTACCCAAGCAGTAATGAATGGTGAAGATTAACAAGGGAAGATCAACGGACTTGACGGCACGAAGGTAAACTAATTAGGCAGGAATACAGAGATGGCGTCAAGGTTTTCGGCATCGAAGGATCTTGAGTTGAACTAGGCCTCTAAGCGCAGCAACTCCACCGCAGTCGACCTCTGACGGGAGACAAAGAACTGGCAAGCAAGCGGAGTGGACACAGCCTAACGGCCAACCAGCGAGCGCCACGCAAGTGTTCAGCCTGACGGCGGCACACAAAAGGCCGCTCCACCTAAAAAAAAAAAAAAAGGGAGCCTGCGAGGGTCCCGACCCGGCCAAGTACCCAACAGTGATGAATGGTGAAGACTGACACAGATAAGATCAGCTCTTGCAGGAGGTTACACCATTAGGACTGAAGCCGGCAGGCGCCAGGCCCCCATGGAAAAATTCTACCTAGCAGTATCCAGCGGGGGACCGCCCCCGACGTCAGGCATCGTACAAAAGGGGGCGGTCCCCCAGCATCCCCCAGTTCTCCCAACAGAGACTCCTGGACCACAGGTGACTTCTGAAGGCAAGACCGAGGATCCACTTCCAAAGGAAGGCTATATAACGTAGTTACTGAATAGCGTCAAAGACGCTGTAGCCTAAAGACTAGGTCGGAAGACTCAACCTCCTGAGGGGAAGGTGGGAGGAAACTACCTGCTGCAAGAGCTGTTTCCGAAGTAAGATCAAGGTTGTACGCTGGACCATCAATGCAGCTGCAGGCACCCGCCTCCCAGTGCAAGAGATCCAGATTCTGAAAGGAACCTTGGATGTTGGAGGGCCAGTGGCAGGGGTGGATGGGGGATGGAGGACTGAAAGTCACAAAAGTTGCTGTATTTCTCCATTGAGGATGGTCCACTGTCACATGGAGTATCACAGGTGGGGGTGCAAAGTGGTGCAGCTCCATGGAAGATGGTCCACTGCCACGTAGGTTATCACAGGTGGTGCATAACAGTGCACCTCCATGAAGAATGGTCCACTGCCACGTGGGGCACCACAGGTGAGGGTGCAAAATGGTGCAGTTCCATGGAGGATGGTCTATTGCCATGCGGGGCACCACAGGTGGGGATGCAAAATGGTGCAGCTTCATGAAGGATGGTCCACTGCCACGTGGGGTGCCAGAGGTGGGGGTGCACAATGGTGCAGCTCCATGGAGGATGTCCACTGCCACATGGGGAATCACAGGTGCAGTTCCATGGAGGATGGTCCACTGCCACGTGGAGTACCACAGGTGAGGGTGCACAACAGTGCAGTTCCATGAAAGATGGTCCACTGCTACATGGGGTACCACAGGTGCGGGTGCACAATGGTGCAGCTCCATGAAAGATGGTCCCCTGCCACGTGGGGCATCACAGGTGCAGCTCCATGGAGGATGGTCTACTGCCATGTGGGGGCGCCACAGGTGGTGCACAACGGTGCAGCTCCATGAAGGATGGTCCTTTGCCATGTGGGGCATCACAGGTGGGGGAGCATGTGCAGTTGTTTAGGGAGGAAAGGATGTCAATGGGCACAGTGACTAGAGCTGAGGAGGGCAGATGAACCCCCCCCCATGCCACAGCACTGTTACTTGGTTGCAGCACTCAAACTGTATAGCACAGACATTAGCCCCCACCCCAGTACACTGATCTGCCCTAGTCTATAATCAACCTCACCCATCTCAAGCTACAACCCCCTTCACTCCATTGCAACCTTTTTGAGTTCTTCAGTCTCAGACTGTGACTCACCCCTCCAACCACTGACCCATAACCCTCCACCCTACCTTGCTGAGTATGTCTTCAGTGTCAGACTGCAGTTCAGCGCTCAGCTGCATGCGGGAAAGATGCGCCTGCAGCAGGAGGTTTGTCTTCACGTGGGGATCGTTGAATCTGGGGTTATTCAGCTTATGTGGGACTTTCTGCGCCAGCTGTAATGGCAAACACGGTGTAAATAATGCAGCACTACAGGACAGGTTTACCAAACCCAAACTTTACACAGGCAAACATCCGCTGCCACACTCACCTGTCGCAATAGGTTGTCCTCATGGTGCCGGATGGGAATGTTCTCATACTCGGCTGCGCTGGAGATGATTTCGATCAGCCCACGGATCTTGGTCTTGGCATTAAGGGACATGCTGAAGAGTTCTGTAACAGCAGACAAACCTTGCTGATTATCCAATACAATGGCAGGGGTCTGTAGGGGCTCAGCATAATCAGTCAAACCACCACAAAGTTCGGCAAGAACAGTCCTTAAAGGGAAACAGCTGAAGGAGGGCTGTCGCAGTGGGAGATTCGATAGCCTGCACTGCATGTTAGCTTTTATAAGCATCAATCAGATGTTTGCCACTCCCGCTGTTCTCCAGGGGCTATGTATAGTCCTCTGGGACTGTATTCGGTCCAGCGAGGACAGTGGGAACAGCAAACAAAAGATCAGAGCTTATAAAAACTTTAACATGCACTGCAGACTACTGAATCTCCCACTGCTGCATCCTTTCTCTGATGTCAGCTGCAGGGGATTCTGGGATTTGTAGTTACAGAAAATGTCAGCTTACAAGTCAGCAAAATCAGTCTGATACAATCCACTACAGTAAACAAATTTTTTTTTTTATTTGCACAGAAAGTGCAAATTGGGACCAGCCCCACTTTTGATACTGGCTGTTTAATTAACAATACTCCCTGGGCAACGCCCCGTGCTCCAAGTACAACATGCCCACAATGTGGTAGGTGTCATGGCAGTAAACATTTCAGGAGTTCATACGGACACTGGCATTGCAAGACACTGTCTCCCTCACACAAGAGAAACAGCGCACATGCCATTGCAAGCTATGGGAATGAGGGGGGGCCTAGTTGCCCTCAACTTTTTAGGTCCTGCAATATGGACAATGCTGCACGAAAGGCTCAGTACATCCACACCCCACACCCCCCAAAAAAAAATTTTTTAGCTGTGGTTGCACACACAACTTCAGGCAAGGCACAGTCCCTTGCAGATGGGCATGGCCCAGGAAAAGTTGCACACTGCTGTCCGTCACAGATCAGGGAACAGGACATGTACAGTCGCAGGATGTTGTTCCTCAGAGGTAGGGTGCAGCCCATGTACCGCCATCGGGTGTTGCCCCTCAAATAGGGTGCAGCCTGCGTTCTGCCACAAAAGGTTGTCACAAACAGTGGTGTGAGGATCTAAACTTACTGAATGGGGCGCAGAACGTTACTGAATAGGGCACAGTACGTTACTGAATGGGGCCCAGTACGTTACCGAATGGGACCAATATATTATCGAATGGGGCTCAGTACATTACTGAATGGGGCCCAGTACATTACTGAATGGGGCCAGTACATTACTGAATGGGGCTCAGTACATTACTGAATGGGGCTCACTACATTACTGAATGGGGCTCAGTACATTACTGAATGGGGCTCAGTATATTACTGAATGGGGCCAGTACATTACCGAATGGGGCTCAGTACATTATCGAATGGGGCTCAGTACATTACTGAATGGGGCTCAGTACATTACTGAATGGGGCTCAGTACATTACCAAATGGGGCGCACTACACTGCTGAATGGGGCACAATAGGCTACTGAATGGGATGCAGTACATTACTGAATGGGGTCCAATACAATACTTAGAAACGTAGAAATCTGTCAGTTAAATAAGGGCTTGTGGTCTATCGTGTTGATGCACAGCCCATATACCTTAGGGCTGTATCTCACTTGGCACCCCCCCTACCAACTCTTTTACCATATCCCACCCTCTCTTGAAGCTGTCCTCTGATTCACTCTAACAAACTCCTCTGGTAACGTGTTCCACCCACTCCACTACCTTCTCCATGAAGTAGTAATCCTGGCATAGTTTCTGAATCTTCCCTCTCCTACCAGTTTGCAGCTCTTTGACTCTTCCCTCTTGTATTTTTATCACTGGGCAGGAATAATTCCCAGGGCTGCCCTGCTGATACTTCAGGTATTTAAAGGTCTCTATCATGCCCCCATGCTACTCCTATCCTCCGCTCAGTAAATACTGTAACTCTCCAGCCTCCGTTACAAGTACCCCTGCTGCCCTTGACAAGCCCTTACCGATTGTGGTGTAGTTAATGTAGTAATAAGCAGCGATCATTCCCAGGTTCAGGGGTGCGACATCCATCTCATCCTCAATACTAATGCACTTAGACTGTTCCAGATCGCTCAGGGTCTGTTCCACCAGCTCTGAGAGGTGATCCGAGAGATGCCTGTGAGACACACCTGTAATACAAACGGTACACATTGCACGCTTACAAAGTGCATTTCCCAGTAAAAGCAGATCTTTGACAAAATATGGAAATTACGTACCTACTGTAATTCTTGATCTTCTTGGACGGAGTCTCCACCACTCATTCACACTGATGGGACTATGCCGGAGAAGCTAGGACCCAGCAGGAGCAAACTTTTTTGCAGAAGGGTCGGCGTCAAGAGATGGAGCCACGAGGGCGGCGCCCATGAGCCTGGGTTCTTGCGGCAATGACTATTTCGGCATCGACCCTCCAACCGCCTCAGTACTTTTTTTCCGAGGAGGTGCAGCGTAACTAACCTAGAAGGATAGCCTAACAAAAACCGGACATAAGATAGTCCGGACGACCCATATAAGAAGGGTCAACAAAGAAGTCTTCACAGTCTAAAGACTGAGGGAGTGAAGACCAATAACAGAGGTGAGCTTGGGGGATGGTGGGTGGGCATGTGAATGAGTGGTGGAGACTCGTCCAAGAAGATCAAGAATTATGGTAGGTATGTAATTTCCATATCTTCCTGGACATAAGCCTCCACCACTCATTCATACAAAGGGGGAAAAAGAGACAGGAGGTAGACCAAGACCGACTTTTCTGGACAGTCTAGAGGTGAAACCCCGCGCGCTTGAGCCCATAGGTAAAAACGGCGCCATTTCATGGTGTAAGTAGCATGAGTGGCCGGTTTTCTTGCGGCCACTAGGACGTCAGCTACCTCTTGCAAGACCCCGTATTGCATAATGGCTATGTCTCTCGGAGCCAAGCGTGCAGGCTCAGCTAACGAAGGTCCGGATGGACCAAGGAGCCCGCCTCCTGAGACAACAAGTGACAGCTGATTGGCAGAGGCACCTGAGGTTCCCGGGACAGCTGATGCAGTAGAGAACCAAATCTGCCTGGGCCAGAACGGCGCGATAAGTATCAACGTCGCTTGCTCTCTGCGAAGTTTCAGAAGGACCCTCTGGATCCATGGGAGGGGGGGGGAGGCATAGAGGAATCTGCCCGCCCAGCAGAGGGACAACGCGTCTGGCCAGAAAACACCAGGCCCTGGATCTAGCGAGCAAAAATTGGGCAGTTTTGCATTGGATGGGGACACAAAAAGGTCTAACTCTGGTGTACCCCATCTGTGAAACAGACCCTCTACTACCTCCTGGAGTAGTACCTACTCATGGACTTTGGCCTGAGAGCAACTCAGGCCATCTGCAATGACGTTGTCCACTCCTGGGACATGAACAGCAATGAGGTTTGTGCCGTGTTGCAAAACCCAATCCCACACCCTCATGGCCTCCCTGCAAAGCAGGTAGGAATGGGTGCCTCCAGGTTTGTTGAGGTAATACATCACCGCGGAATTGTCTGTAACAGAAGAGTACACGGTGGAATCTCTGACTGGAAAGCCTTTAGGGTGTAAAGAACTGCTCTCATTTCCAGGATGTTTATGTGGAGATGAGTCTCTTGGGCTGTTCACAGGCCCTGAGACCGGACACCGCTGAGGTGTGCACCCCATCCGAGCCCTGAGGCGTCTGTGGAGAGTGTCACAATCGGAGACAGCGCAATGAAGGGGACTCCCGGCGATAGATTCTTCGGATCTAGCCACCATTGCCAATCCTGGATTATGGCCTTCGTGATCCGAATTGGAAGCTGCAGATGGTCTTGCCTTTGATCCCACTGGACCCATAACATCCACTGGGTCACCCGCATGTGGAGACGAACAAGTGGGACTGTTGCAATGGCCGCAATCATGTGTCTGAGCAGGCAAAGGACCAATCTGGCAGGAACGGTCTTCTTCGCCAAAATGTCCCAGATGAGGGATCTGTTGTGTTCCACTCAGTCCTGGGGTAGAAAAGCTTTCCCGTGGACGGTGTCCAGAACTGCGCCTATGAACTGCAGAGTCTGTGACGGGACCAGGCGTGACTTCTCTTGATTGATAATGATGCCCAACGTCTCGAACAGAGACTAAGTATAATGAGTGGCGGACATCAGGGCCTCCCGAGAGGGCGCCATGAGAAGCCAGTCATCCAGGTAGGGGAACACATAGTGGTCTTGACTCCTCAGAGTTGCCACTACGACCGCCATACACTTCATGAATACCCAAGGTGCCGATGACAGTCCGAAGGGGAGGGCTTGGAACTGATAATGGTGGCCCTGGAACTCGAAGCGCAGAAACTTCCTGTGCGCTTGAACAATGGGTATATGCAGGTAAACATCCTGCACGTCCAAGGACGCTAGAAAGACGCCCTGCTTGAGCATGGGAATCAGACCTGGGAGGATCACCATGCGGAAGCGTTTGTACAGGACCGACTCGTTGAGGCCGCTGAGGTCCAGTATTGGACGGAGGTCCAGTTTTCTTGGGAACAGGAAAGAAGTGAGAATAATACTCTGCACTCCTCTGATTCCATGGCATGTGCTCTATCGCTTCTTTTCTCAGAAGCGCGAGCACCTCTTGCTGTATGAGCAGGGCGTGCTGACCAGAGTAACGGGAAAGCAGAGGAGGTCTTGCTGGTGGGTGGTCGAGAAATTCTATGAAGTGACCTTTCTTGACCAACTGGAGAACCCACCGGTCAGTGGTAATCGACTGCCACCCTAAACAGTGGCGAGCGATGCGACCCCCGACCTTTTGTCCTGTTGATCCAGAGGAGGGGCCGGGGGCCGGGAAGAAGTCATGCTGTGGCAGCACTGGTCCCTGCAGGCTCGGCCGGTTTGGTGTAGCATTGTGCTCTGCCTGGGGACGACTTAGCCTGGGCTTCCCGCTGAAAAGTGCCCCTTTGTTGCTGGCCAGAACATGGCTGCTGCCTTTGTTGCCGGCTGCGAAAACGGCTCTGGTTCCTACCAAAGGAACCAGGCCTGGGTCTGTACATAGCCTGTACAGACCTGACTGCCTTCCCAGCGTCCTGGAGTTTTGTGATGACCTTCTCCGAGGGTTCACCGGAGAGTACTTTGCCGTTATAGGGGACGTCAGGAATGTTCTTCTGTACATCCGGGGTGAAGCCAGAGACAAGGAGCCAAGAGTGTCGCCGGAGACAGACGCCTGAAGCTGCAGCTCAGGCGGATGAGTCCGCAGAATCGTATGTGGGTCATAGTACCTGGGTACCCACATCAGACCCTGTGCGGAGAAGGTTTAGGAGCTCCGCCTTCTGATCTCCATCTAGAAGTTTATCGACCAGGTCCTGGCCCTGTTCCCATAGGGCGTTCTGAAACTGTACCATGTGGGTTAGGTAGTTCAGGGACCTGATTGAGCATGTAGCAACCACATACATGCGTCTCCCAAGGGCGTCCAGTTGTTTGGATTCCTGGTCCG
This sequence comes from Neoceratodus forsteri, assembly GCA_016271365.2. Taxonomy (NCBI): domain Eukaryota; kingdom Metazoa; phylum Chordata; order Ceratodontiformes; family Ceratodontidae; genus Neoceratodus; species Neoceratodus forsteri. The sequence goes on from JADMNL010000026.1 coordinate 4,016,098, forward strand.
GTGGCTGTGTGCTCATGTGTTGCGGTCTTTGGGACCGGTCATGTGAGGCCGTAATGACCAGGGAGTCTGCCAGAGGTTGTTAAGCCAAGTACTGGTCCTCTCTCGGGGCATTGTACAGGCGGTCAGCTTTCTTCAGCACCACAGGAGTGGAATGCGGACGCTTCCACGCAGCCTTGGTGACGTCCGCAAAGGTGTCCACCAAGGGTGGCACTACCACAGGCTTTGGGTCTTTCTGCCGAAGATAACGGGCAAGGCGCTGCCTTTCGGGATCAAGGTCTTCAGCATCCCATCTTGTCCTGGATGTGCCTCAAGATCTCAGAGAAAGAGGGATCATCCGGAGGAGACCTGGGCAGGTCATGTGGGTCAGGTGATGAAATGTTGAGTGGAGAAGGAGATCTGGAGTAATCAAAGGTATCCGATCTGGAGTCTTCCCCTGATGGAGTACACCGACGACGTCTGGGTCGCTTGGGGCTGGGAGACCCTGATGGAGATCTTGAGGGAGGCCTTCTCCGATCCTTGGATCTACCCCTGGGAGGTGGAGTCTGCTCCTTAGGGGTTGGTGGTTGTACTGCTGGCCCCTGTGGTGAAGGAGGGGGCACAGGAGGTGAAGGGGTAGGAGGAGGAGGTTTTACAGGGACCACATCCTTTCGGATGGTGTCCCACCAGAAAGTAAAGAGGTCCTTTACTTCTTGCAGGTTCATGCCCAACGACGGGCCTGGCGCCGGTGGTCTGTCACCGGGGTCGGGCGTCAGGTCCGCGAGTGTCTCCGGGGTGGGTGAAGATTCCCTCGGGAGCCCGGCATCTTCAGTGTCGCCCACCTGGTCTTCAGGCAGCGTCGTGTCCTCCTCTGTTGAATCCCTGTGACTGGTGACTGGGGGACGGTCTTCGGCTCTGGTGAATGCGAGGCTGACGTTGGTCGCTTGGCCGACGTCTTCGGGTCCGGCGAACACCCGGCTGGCGTCTGGTGCCTGCCAGGTGTCCGCGGCTCCAGCGAACACCTGGCCGACTTTGTATGCTTGGCCGACGTCGGGTCAGACGTCCGCTTTAGGAACGTCAGGTCTTCAGTCTTCCTGGGTGGATCCGGACCTCTGGGAGGCTGGGAGACCAACCTGGAGTCGGGGTCCCGATGTCGGGTTGATGAGGAAGACTTATGGCGTTCAGAAGACTTGGAAGAGGCCAGAGAGGGAGTGGAGGAAGCCGAGGGCCTTGAAGTCCTGATGGGCTGAAGAGTCGAAAAGCCGCCTGAGGCTCGGACTTTGACCGGAGGGGGCTGAGAACGAGCCCTGGAGGGAGAGCGGTCCGACCTGGTGGAGCCTGAGCTACAGGAGTCCGAGGCCCGGTTCGGGGATCTGGACCTTGCTTCCTCCTGGTGTTTGTCCTGGTGTTTATGGGCCTTGGAAGATGAATCGCCCCTGGAGGAAGGTTCTTGGTCCATCCTATTAAGTCTTTCTTCCAGCAGGTAAGCCTGAAGTGCCTTCTGACGGCGGATCCTGGTGCGACTGTAGAACCCTTGGCAGAAAGTGCAGGCCTTGGTGTCATGGTCCGGGCCTAAGCACCGCACACTGGAGGAATGAGGATCCTTAAAAGGGATCTGTTTTCCGCAGACACACTTGGAAAGGTGTCCCTCAAGTGAAGGAGTTGGAGAAGACATTAGTTTGGAGAAACTCAAAGTTCTAAGTCGTCATGTGCTAGGTAGAGGCCGAGAGGCCGATGATGGCGAGTCGGTGGCGAGAAAAGAACTGGGAGTCTGGGGGACCGCCTCATTATATACTATGCCTGACGTCGGGGGCGGGACCAACGTCGGAGGCGGTTCCCGCTGAATACTGCCAGCTAGAAAATTTCCGTGGGGTCCTGCCGGCTTCAGTCCTAATGGTGTAACCTGCTGCAAGAGCTGTTTCTCGAAGTAAGATCTGGTAGTGGCATCCCAGGAACTCAAAGCGCAAGAATTTACGGTGTGCTCGAGTGATCGGGAGTTCGAGGCAGGTGTCCCAGCATATCCAGCGACGCGAGCCATGTGCCCTCTTTGAGCATGGGAATAAGACCCGGAAGGGTAACCATGCAAAAGTGTTTGTACAACACGAAGGTGTTGAGATCGCTGAGGTCTAAGATCCGGTGCAAGTCCCCTGTCTTCTTTGGAACCAGGAAGAAGTGAGAATAGTACCTTCTTCTTCTCTGATTCCGTGGCACTGACTCTATGGCATCCTTGTCCAGGAGTGCCAAGATCTCCTGCCGAATGAGTAGGGCATGCTGACCTGAATACTGGGAAAGCAGGGGAGGCCTTGATGGTCAGTAGTTGAGGAACTCGACAGTGTCCTTGACGTACTAGATGAAGCACCCACCGGTCGCAGGTTATCCTCTGCCATCCCGGAAGGTGGTGAAAGATGTGACTCCTGACCTTAGAACCAGAAGAGGGGCGGGGGCCAGGAAGGAGTCATGCTGTGGTGGTGTTTGTCCCAGCGGGCTGGACGGACTTTTGTTGCTTCTGGCCCTGGCCCGTTGGGAACCTAGCTTGACCTTTTCTACCAAAGTTGCATCTTGGTTGCTGGCCGGAACGTGGCTGCTGCCTTTGTTGCCAGCCCCAAAAGCGATTCTGGTTCCTATGAAAGGAACTAGATTTGGGCCTGTACAAAGCTTGTACAGTCCTGCCTGCCTTCCCGGCATCCTGTAGCCTGGTGATCACTCTCTCCGATTCCTCACCGAACAGGACCGCTCCATTATAGGGGACGTCCAAGATGTTCTTCTGGACGTCCGGAGTAAAGCCGGAGACCCTCAACCAGGAGTGTCTCCAGACACAAAACGCCTGTGGCTGCAACCCTGGCCGCCGAGTCCGCTGAGTCGTTAGTGGCTCGGAGTACCTGGGTCCCCATGTCTGACCCAGTTTGAAGGAGGTTAAGAAGTTCGTCCTTCCTTTCGCCATCTGGGAAATCTTTCATAAGGTCTTGGCCCTGTTCCCATAGGGCGTTCTGAAACTGCACCACGTGCATTAAGTATACTGTTCAGAGACCTTATAGAGCACGTAGCAGCCGTGTACATGCGTCTCCCCAGCAAATCTAATTGCTTACATTCCTGGTCCGGTGGCTGAGTACTCAGATGTTGAGGCTGTTGAGACCGATCATGAGAGGCTGTTATGACCAGGGAATCAGCCAGGGGCTGCTGCGCCAAGTACGGGTCCTCCAAGTGGAGACCTGTAAAGGTGGTCTGCCTTCTTTGGAACTGCCAGAGTGGAGTATGGACGTTTCCAAGCAGCCTTGGTGACATCCATAAAGGTGTCCACCAACGCCACAGGCTTCGGATCTTTCTGCCTGAGATATCTGGCAGGGCACTGTCTTTCGGGGTCTAAGTCCTGTCTTCCACCCCATGTTTTCTTGGATGTGCCTCATAATCTCCGAGAAGGAGGGATCATCCAGTGGTGACCTGGTGAGGTCTTGTGGGTCGGGTGATAGGAGACTGATGGGAGGAGGAGACCTGGAAGTGTCGGATGAATCCGGCCTTGTGTCATCCCTGGAATAGTCTACCTCTGGGCCATTTAGGGCTGGGAGACCCTAAGGGAGACTTTGATGGGGGTCTTCTCCGTTCTCATGATCTGCCCCTGGGAGGTGGTGTAGGCTCCTTAGGGGTCGGGGGTCTTTCATCTGCAGAGCCTTGAGGAGGTGGTGGTGGTGGAGGTGGCTTGGTGGGCACCACATCCTTCTTAATGGTATCCCACCAGAAAGTGAATAAATCCTTGACCTCCTGCAAATTCATACCAGACAACGGGCCCGGCGTTGGCCTGTTGGCGGGGTCGTGCGTTGGGCTTTGGGGAACTATTGGATCTGGTGACGGTTCCCTAGGCAATCCAGTGTCCTCCGTGTCGCCTATCTGGTCAGCAGGCAAAACCGTGACCTCCTCTTCTGAAGACCCCCGGGACTGGTGTCAGCTGACGTCGATGGGGCAGGTGTCGGCTCTTTGGCCCGTTTGGCAAGCGTCGGGTCAGTCACCCGTTTGGACTCCGAGGTCTGTTTAAGGGACGCCAGCTCAGTCGTCTTCCCTGTGAGGACGTCCGGTCCTTTCGGAGGTTGGGAGACCGATCGGTGATCGGGGTCTTGGCGTCAGTTCGACGCCTCGGAGCTCTGCTTGGAAGAAGACTTCGAATTATGCAGGTCCGAAGTCCCAGGACTGGTAGCGGAGTCGGGCGTCCGAAGATCCTTCATCTTCAACGGGTGTAGGGAGGCTGAGGAGCCTCCTGAAGACCTTACCTTCACTGGAGGGGGGTGAGGTTGGGCCCGGGAAGGTGACCTATCAGATCACATGGAGCTGGAACTGGCTCTAGATTGAGAGGCCCGGCTTGGTGATCTAGACCTACCCTTGTTCCGGTGTTTCCCCAATTTATGGGAGGATTCCCCCTGGAGGTAGGGCCTTTCCCCATCTGTTTAACTTTCTCTTCAAGAAGGAATCCCTGGATGGCCTTTTGGTGGTGGATCCTGGTCCTACTGTTAAACTGTTGGCAAACAGGACAGGCGTGTATACCGTGCTCTGGGCCGAGGCACCGCACACAGGCTGTATGGCAGTCCATAAACGGAATCTGCTTGCCGCAGGCGCACTTGGAGGAGTGTCCTTTAGTAGAAGGAATAGGAGAAGTAGACATGGATTTTGGAAAAAAGGAAGATTTTTAGATTTCACGCGTCATTCGTCTGTTCAGGGCGTCTGTGAGGCTGATGCTGGTAAGTCGACAGCAGGAGAAAAACTGGGGATGCTGGGGGTCCACCCCCTTTTATATGATGCCGAATGTCGGGGGCAGGGCAGACATCGGTGGGCAGTCCCCCGCTGGAAACTGCTAGCTAGAATTTTTCCGTGGGGTCCTGGCGCCAGTCCTAATGGTGTAACCTGCTGCAAGAGCTTTTTCTAAGTAAGATCAGTAAATCTCTCCCCGGATCAGAGAACCACTTACCCTGCAGGGTTGTAATAGTTGGGGTTCTGGGTCATTCTGCGATACAGGAAGGTCCACGTTAGATAGTCAACTGCGTCCTGCTTGTTCTCAATAGTTTTGGTGACGATCTCCGCGTTGAAGTGGTCATGGAGGCAGTGATCGAGGTGAGACTCTACGGGGAGCGGCTCGTACAAGAACTTCTTAAAGAAATCCTGAACGTAAAAAAATATTTAGTATTAATCAAAATACTGAGTAGCAGGGAAGCTTTTCACTTGATTGGAAATTCACATCATACAGATGAGAAGGTGCCATGAAAGGCAATATAACATCAGTCTGTATGTGACTGTCACATTGTGTAAGGAATAAAACCCACAGAGGTTCCAGGGTGTACTCTGATATATGGACACCTTGGGTACTTTGTGAAACATGTGGCATATGCAGACTTCCTTCAACTACTCGAGAAGTTTGTATAGCAGCACACACAGACACTCTGAATGATGTTATTGCAGGTAGTTACCTGGTGTGCCATGTTGCTGGGCCCATGGGACCCTGGAGGCAGTTACCTAGTGTGCTATGTTGCTGGGTCCATGGGACCCTGGAGGCACGTACCTAGTGTGCTATGCTGCCGGGCTCTGGGACCCTGGAGGCAGTTACCTAGTGTGCTATGTTGTTGGGCGCATGGGACCCTGAAGGCGATTATCTAGTGTGCTATGTTGCTGGGCTCTGGGACCCTGGATGCAATTACCTAGTGTGTTATGCTGCTGGGCCCATGGGACCCTGGATGCAGTTACCTAGAGTGCTATGTTGCTAGGCCCATGAGACCCTGGAGGCAATTACCTAGTGTGCTGTGCTGCTGGGCTCTGGGACCCTGGAGGCAACTACCTACTGTGCTATGCTATTGAGCCCATGGGACCCTGAAGGCGATTATCTACTGTGCTATGTTGCTGGGCTCTGGGACCCTGGATGCAATTACCTAGTGTGTTATGCTGCTGAGCCCATGGGACCCTGGATGCAGTTACCTAGAGTGCTATGTTGCTAGGCCCATGAGACCCTGGAGGCAATTACCTAGTGTGCTGTGCTGCTGGGCTCTGGGACCCTGGAGGCAACGACCTACTGTGCTATGCTGTTGAGCCCATGGGACCCTGTAGGCAATTACCTAGTGTGCAATGCTGCCGAGCCCATGGGACCCTGGAGGCAGTTATCTAGTGTCCTATGTTGCTGGGCCCATGGGACCCTGAAGGCAGTTACCCAATGTGCTATGTTGCTGGGCCCATGGGATCCTGGAGGCAATTACCTAGTGTGCTATGTTGCTGGGCCCATGGGACCCTGGAGGCAGTTACCTAGTGTGCTACGTTGCTGGGCCCATGGGACCCTGAAGGCAGTTACCTAGTGTGCTACGTTGCTGGGCCCATGGGACCCTGAAGGCAGTTACCTAGTGTGCTACGTTGCTGGGCCCATGGGACCCTGAAGGCAGTTACCTAGTGTGCTACGTTGCTGGGCCCATGGGACCCTGAAGGCAGTTACCTAGTGTGCTACGTTGCTGGGCCCATGGGACCCTCAAGGCAGTTACCTAGTGTGCTACGTTGCTGGGCCCATGGGACCCTGAAGGCAGTTACCTAGTGTGCTACGTTGCTGGGCCCATGGGACCCTGGAGGCAGTTACCTAGTGTGCTATGTTGCTGGGCCCATGGGACCCTGAAGGCAGTTACCTAGTGTGCTACGTTGCTGGGCCCATGGGACCCTGGAGGCAGTTACCTCGTAAGCTATGTTACTGGGCTCTGGGACCCTGGAGGCAGTTACCTAGTGTGCTATGTTGCTGGGCCCATGGGACCCTGAAGGCAGTTACCAAGTGTGCTACGCTGCTGGGCCCATGGGACCCTGGAGGCAGTTACCAAGTGTGCTACGTTGCTGGGCCCATGGGACCCTGAAGGCAGTTACCAAGTGTGCTACGTTGCTGGGCCCATGGGACCCTGGAGGCAGTTACCTAGTGTGCTACGTTGCTGGGCCCATGGGACCCTGGAGGCAGTTACCTAGTGTGCTACGTTGCTGGGCCCATGGGACCCTGGAGGCAGTTACCTAGTGTGCTACGTTGCTGGGCCCATGGGACCCTGAAGGCAGTTACCTAGTGTGCTACGTTGCTGGGCCCATGGGACCCTGGAGGCAGTTACCTAGTGTGCTACGTTGCTGGGTCCATGGGACCCTGGAGGCAGTTACCTCGTAAACTATGTTACTGGGCTCTGGGACCCTGGAGGCCATTACCTAGTGTGCTATGTTGAGCTCCACTCCCTCTCCTTAGAGAACTCTGCGTTTTAATGCAGAAAAGGATCCCGTTACTACAAGGCCTTTTAGCTTTCTGCCACAGACTTCTGAGGAACTATGATTAAATGGCCCTTCCCTCCTTACTCTCTCACCTTTTTTGATCCCTGACACATAATGACGCAGCGTCCTTCGTCATCCAGCAGTGGGCGGTTTGCTCGGCCTACCATCTGCAACACATCATAAATCGGGTAATCCACATACCTGAAGGAAAACACGGTAAGTTTACAAACCTCACACTGCAACTTAAACGGGTTCTTGTTCTAAAAAGTATAATTCAACATCTGAGACCTACTGAGAGGTTCATGCCTCTCGACCTTCCCTGTGGCTAACAGAGGGGTTCATGCCTCTCGATCTTCTCTGTGGCTAACAGAGAGGTTCATGCCTCTTGATCTTCCCAGTGACCTACAGAGGGCTTATGCCTCTCGACCTTCCCTGTGACGAACAGGGGGGTGTTTACACCTTTCGACCATACCTGCAACTTACAGAGAGGTTTATGATGCGCGACCTTCCCTGCCACCTACAGAGAGGTTTATGATGCGCGACCTTCCCTGCCACCTACAGAGAAGTTTACGATGCTCGACCTTCCCTGCCATCTACAGAGAAGTTTACGATGCTCGACCTTCCCTGCAACCCACAAAGAGGTTTATGATGCGCGACCTTCCCTGCCACCTACAGAGAAGTTTACAATGCTCGACCTTTCCTGCAACCCACAGAGAGGTTTATGATGCGCGACCTTCCCTGCCACCTACAGAGAAGTTTACGATGCTCGACCTTTCCTGCAACCCACAGAGAGGTTTATGCCTCTTGATCTTCCCTGTGACCCACTGACAGGTTCCTGCAGCTCAACCTTCTCTGCGAGCTACAGAGGGGCTTATGTCTTTCAAACTTTCCTGCGACCCACAGAGGGGTTTCTGCCTCTTGACCTTCCCTGCAACCTGCTGTGAGATTTATGCTGCTCAACCTTCCTTGCAACCCAAAGTGAGCTTTATGTTGCTTGATATCCTGTGACCCACAGAGAGTTTTATGCTGCTCAACCATCCCTGTGACCTACAGAAAGGTTTAAGCCACTCGACCTTGTGACCTACAGAAAGGTTCATGCTGCTCAATCTTCCCTGTGACCCACAAAGTGGGTTTATGCAATTTGACCTCCCCTGCGACCCACAGAGGTTTATGCCACCCAACCTTCCCTGCAACCCACAGAAAGTTTTATGCCACTTGACCTGCTATGCAGCCTACAGAGAGGTTTTTGTCGCTCGACCTTCCCTGCAACCTACAGAGGTGATTATGTTGCTCAACCTTCCCTGCAACCCACAGAGGGGTTTATGCTGCTCAACCTTCCCTGCAACCCACAGAAAGGTTTTTTATGCCACGCGACCTTCCCTGCAATCCACATAAAGTTTTTTTTATGCCACTTGACCTTCCCTGTGACCCACAGAGGGGTTTATGCCTTGGCCTTCCCTAGGACCCACTGAGAGGTTTATGCCACTTGACCTTCCCTGTGACCCACAGAAAGATTTACGACGTTCGGCCTTTCCTGTGATCCACAGAGAGGCTTATGCCACTAGACCTTTCCTGCAACCAACAAGAGTGGTTTATGCCACTAAACCTTCCCTGCGACCCACAGCCAGGTTTGTGTGTCCTGACCTTCCCTGCGACCTACAGAGAGGTTTACGCATCTCGACCTGCCGTGTGACCCAAAGGGGTTACGGCCCCCCAACTGCCCATGTGACCCACTGAGAAGTTTATGCCTTCTGACCTCCCTTACGACCCACAGAGGGGATCATGCCCCTTGACCTTCCTTGTGATCCAGAGGAATTCATGACCCTTGACCTCCCTTGTGATCCAGAGAGATTCATGACCCTTGACCTCCCTTGTGATCCAGAGATTCATGACCCTTGACCTCCCTTGTGATCCAGAGAGATTCATGACCCTTGACCTCCCTTGTGATCCAGAGGCACTCATGCCTGTGGATGACTCAGCTAGGGTGAAGTGACCTGGTGCCTGGTAAGGCACAATCAAAGGCACTAATTTTCAGTATTTACCAACAAAAAAAAAAACAAAAACATAATTTGGAAAAATACTGATAATGGAAAATGCAAGAAAACACTAGGAAACACTGATAAAAATCCCCCAAATATGAGGATTACTCACCTGTAACTGTAGTTCTAGAAGTGGTATATGGTATCTTTCTTTCCCTTTAAATCCAGCCAGAATGTCTAAGTTAAGCTCCTCCCACCCACCCAGGTGGTATCCTTCTCAGCACTGCCCCGTGACATCAGATCTTGCACGCTGCAAGCAGGGATCCATGTGCCACTTACCGGAGGAGGTTGGGTGGGTTGTGTTGATGTGCATTATATACCACTCCTAGAAATGAAGATCTTCTCTTGTATCGTCACCATTCATTACTGATGGGTGTAAGCTGGAGGCATGCACCTGCATAGACTTCTTTTTTTTGGGCGCCACCCATGAGGCCGATGCACTGCATGGCGCACCCGGAGAGGATGAAACAAAGGGGGATAGAGAAATCCAAAGAAGAGGCAAGAGAGCCGAGAGATAGAAAAAGGAAAGGATATAAACTCAAAAAGGAATAAACTGACCAGAGGACAGAGGGATAGAGCTTCTCTACTGGCTGGCGGCATAGGAAACAGAGTGAAACAAAAAGAAAGATATGACAAGACATATAAATACATATATTTATACAATAGGGGTGTATTGTATTCGTTGACAATAAAAATGAAAATTACGTACCTACTGTGATTCCTGATCTTTCTGTGCATCTTCACCATTCATCACCTTTGGGTTCTGGCCGGAGGTAACAACCCACGGAGCTTTTGGATGGGCGGTGCACGCCTCAAGGCCGATGCACTGTGTGCGCCGCAGGTTGGCGTTAGGTGTTGTCGACTCCACCCTCCTACCACTTCTGAGTCGTCATAGAGGTTAGAAAAGGGTTGGGAGGGTGGGACAAGGAAGTCCAAGGGACAGACAAAGAAAAGATATAAAACCAAAAGGAGAAATAAACGACTGAGAGGACAGAGGAAGTTCGAAGACTAAGGGAGATTGGTGGGGCCCCAATCTCTGGAAGCAGAAAAGAGGGAGGGAGGGAGGGAGGGTTGAGGTTTTAGAAGTAAGGAAAAATTGAGAGGAGGGGGAGACAGGAGAAACATACCCTGCACACCCTGACCTGTCTCCGGTTATACAGGAACTGCGAAGGAGTAGCCAAGAGGCTGCCAGAATTACAAGCACAGAATTACTGGCAAAACTCCTTATAAGCAGAAACGGCTATTCTGGAAGAAAAACCGGGAGACAGGGATATCTCCCCCCCTCAAAGGAGATTTTGGTGCAAGAAACTCAAGTCTCTACTAGCATCAGGGCGGCCATGGACCAGGGCGAACTCTCTGGGGCCATGTTTAAAGACTTATCTAAGGCCTTTGACCTTGTGGACAATGCATTACTCTGCTCACAGATGCAGTCCCTTGGCATGTCCCCTCCTGCCTTGAATTGGCTTAGAAACTACCTCCAAGGCAGAATACAGCAGACTAAATTCAACAAGGTCCTCTCTGACCCCACTCCGGTGACCTCTGACGTCCCACAGGGGTCAGTTTTGGGGTCTCTTTTTTCTGCATTTGTTAACAACCTCCCTGCTGCTGTTTCCAACTGTAGCGCCACCCTTTATGCCGATGATCTTGTCATCCTTGCACACTCCCGGGACACTGGGGTTCTCAACCTTCAGCTGAGTGACGCCTCCTCGGTAACGACTTACAAGCTGGTCCTCAACCTAAAGAAAATGCAGGCCACGCTTTTTGGGTCGGTTGCCAAGATCAAGGCCTCCCCTGTCTCTCTCTGTGTCAGTGGTGTTGATGGCTCTCCCCTCTTAACCACGGTTTCAATAAAATACCTTGGAGTGACACTTGACCCCCAACTTGACATGGGGTGCCACATCCTAAATGTTTACAGAACCGTAAACTGCAAACTGGGTCTTGCCTACAGGGCAAAGATAAATCTGACGTCTGCAGCTCGCTTGGCGTTGGCCAGAGGTGTGCTGCTCCCTTCACTTAGCTATGGCCTTCTGTTCGTTAGCACCTCCAAGGTCCACCTTGCTCGATGGAACATGACCTACAACATCTGTCGCTTTGCCCTGGCAGCCCCACGTCTCACCCATCATTGTAAATTATACGACAAACTGGGCAGGCTTTCCCCGGCCAATCACTTGAAATATGGGTTGGGCTGCTTCGTAGGAAAGGTGTTCAGAACCGGAACCCCTCTAGGGCTGGCGCAGCTCCTCAAGCCTGCTGAATCCTCCTCCTACTCCCTCAAGTCTCAATGTCCTGGGGTGCTCAAAGTTCCTTATACTCAAACCGTAATGGGGGAAAGGGACTTTGCTACATGCACTCTGAGGCTACGGAACTCCCTTCCAGACCGCGTTCGTACCTCCCCTTCCCACCTGAGCCTCCAGAATTCCCCGTGGAGGCACTTGAAACTGTCCTGTGTGTATGGGTGTCCTAAATCACCTTAATCAGGACTCGAAATCGGTCTCATCCAATCCATTGTCCACTGTCCTTTAACTCTGGGAAGCACACGATTGCTCGCTATCTGCTTATGTATTATGTGGCCCTGGTAAAAGGGTCACTCATACAACGTAAATGCCATTGAATGTCAGTCTATTTATTCTGTATGTATATGTATATTTTACCTATTTACTGCTCACTGTAGACTATCTGTTCATCTTGCTCTCCTGTAACTCTGTACATTGCCCTCTTGTCGTTGCGTACCTTGTTTGAACCTGTATTTTTCACTGTACTCTCCCGGGTCGTACCTGAAAATAGACATACAGCTTGTCTAGTATACCTCCCTGGTCAACAAAAGCTACATAAACAAATAAATAAAATAATTAAGGTTATTCCCACAGGGCAAAGAAATCAAGGAAATCAAGGATTGACGGGGAGAAAGGGAGAAGGAAAGAAAAAGGGGCAACTGCCAACCCCCACCCCACAGGGGTGGAGCCGAAGCACTGAAGGAGTGCCCCCAATCCTGACCATTCTACCCCTGAAGAAAACAATTCCCCACGAGCTCCAGTTTACCCTGCTCCTGACTAGAAGAAAGGAGGGAGGCAAGAGGGGGGGCACAGACAGGGAGGGGGACCCACAGACTGAGGCCCCAGGGGGATGGAGGGTGGAATTGTGATGAATGGTGAAGATGCACAGAGAGATCAGAATTACAGTAGGTACATAATTCCCATATCTTATGTGTGTCACTCTTCACCACTCATCACCTTTGGGTGGCTGACCCCGGAAGGTTTTTTTAACCCTAACAGACAGAGTCCCTTAGCTCTGAGTGAGTGACACACTAAGAGGAAGAAACTTCAGGGCCTGGAGAGGCCCAAGTGTGGGGAGAGTGAGGCAGGGACCCCTGGAGGGGGTAGGAAGTTGCCCCGACAGACGCCGCCTCACTCTACGGGAGAAGAGATGGGTTCTCTGGTGGGCTGAGTTAATCACCCTACGCCGGGCCAAAGGTGACAACTGGAAAAGACGCAGCCATGCCGTCCGCCTAATGCAGATCGCTGTCCCTACGACCCTGGTAGTTACCTCACTGGCATCATAGGATGCCCTTGCTTGGTGCCCTGCTAGCTCCAGGCCACATGCAGAGATGCAATGGCTTGCCTGGTTTGCTCCGTGTCAGGCATTGAGGCTAGGAGCTGACCCAGCCCGAATCACAAGAACCTGTCAGAGGTTGCATAGTGGGCCTGATGTGCTGCAATAGAGAGCAGCAACCGTGCTGAGTAGAAGATCCTCCTCTCCCAGAAATCAAAATCCGAGGAGTCTTGATCTGGGGGCTGGTCACGGTGAGGGGCGCGAAGCCCATCAGGAGTATCCAGTTGTGTCAATCCTGGCTGAGGATGAGGCATGGAACCTGGAGACTCCGGGGGGGCACAATACCGCTGGCAGAGATCCTAGGGGCAGGAACTCCGGAAAAGAGTCACTGCCAGGAACGCAACGATGCCTCCCGAAAGGCAGCAGGCTAGGGGGGCACCACAAGGTTGTCCTCACTGAAATCGCCTAGAAATGCATGCACAGAGTGCTCTGGATTATGTTGAGTGGGAGGGGTGATATGCAGGTCCTCTAACATCCTCACGAGGAATCGCTGATACTCAGCAAGATCAGCAGCTGGAGAGATGTGGACAGACGGCGCCTCTCCCCCAGAAGAGGGAGGGGGAAGAAGAGTTAGAGAACTTCGAAGGTTCAGAAGCTGTCTGCTCAGGGGGAGGTTGGAAAACCTGTCTGTCCATAGCCCTAACGTAAGAGGGAAACTGAGCAGCCTGAGCTCTGAACTGCTCCCAGGAGAGAGGCCCGCTAGGACCACGAATGCCTGGGAGCGCAGGAGAAGGTGGCAGAGGAATAGGGGCAGAACCGACAACAGGAACTGGCTGACCTCCGCCTGGGCTAGGGAGCACACCAGGAGCCCTAGGGGAAGAAGGAGCTCCAGAAGACTCCACAGCTGACAGCTGAACAACCAAACTGGTACTGCCTAGGCTGCGCCCTGAAGAATCCCCCCTGTGAGGTGACTGGGGCCGTGTAGGTCCAGAAGGACGGTCCCCCTACCTCCAAAGAATGGGGCCCCCCTCAAAGAAACTGAGGGGGAAGAGCAGAGATCCGTACTACGGCTTCTCCCAGAGCCCGAGTGGGTTCCAGAAAAAGGCCTCCGCGTACACCCCATGCCCCTCGACCCCTCGGAATCCGAGAGCACTCTCCTCCTCCTCCTCCTCGAGAGAGAGAGAGCCAGCCAAGGCAGCTGGCAGCCCTGGTCGGCCCCTGAAGGTGGCTATCCAGGGAGCAGCACCCTCCCCTCCCGTGGGTGCTCTAATAGGCCCCAAAGTTGGGCGATCCAGGCACACCACATGAGGGGGTACCACCACTGCCCATCTGACTCAGAGTCCAACTCCTCCTCCGAAGAGGCGGAGATTGAAGTCCTGTGCCAAACAGTGCATGGACACCCGCTGCCACCCCTACTGAACAGGGCACCAGGAAGAGAGACTGCACCAGAGTCGATGCCGGTGCCCCCCTCCAAACATCGAACGGTGCCAGAAGAGGACACGGCCCCAACAAGAATGGCAGCCTCGGAGCCGGAGCCTGTCACGGTGCCGTCCTGACCCACTGTGCCGCAAACTGCGCTGAGACCAGCAACAGCAACGACGATGGTTCCAACCGCACTCTCGGTGCCAAGAGGGGCCTCTGCCATGGCTAGGCTAGAAGAGGCAGAGGCCCCCTCCTCCTCGGTCCGTATAGAACCGGGAGGGGACCCGGAGGAAAGCGTAACGAACGCGAGCTGGCGCGACGACGGTTGCAGCCCACCCACTTTCCACACGCGCTGCTCGCTGACCCGGCAGTCCATGGAGAAACAGGCCGCATCTAATCCATGTCGTGAAGCGGGCCAAGACACGCGAGGCAACAGTCGTGCTGGTTGGTGACTGAGTACTTACGGCTACAAGGGCACCGTTGCATGGGGGGGCCGTCCCGTCTTGGAAGTCTTCTTGCCCTCCAACCTAGGCATGACCTACGAGAAAGCAACACCAAACTAGACTCTGTCACAAAAGCAAAAGAAAATAATGGAACAATCTTACCAGGGGATGTCGAGTAGGTGAACAGAACCGGCAGAAGATAGGGAGCCGACTGACTGCGGCACAGAATCGATAAGGAGTTGACACGGAGGAGAGAACTTCAACTGCGTAGAAGGTAGGCCTCAAACTCTTCGCTGCAAGCATCCCATGAAGTGACCTCGATGGTGGGAGACAAAGAACTGGCGAGAGGGCGGAGTCGACAACACCTAACGGCCAACCTGCAAGCACCACGCAGTGCGTCGGCCTCAGGGGTTGGTGTCGATTGATAGTAGACTCCACCCATTCAAAAAAAAAGCCCCAGCGGTCATGACCCTCTGGGCCAAGTACCCAAAGATGATGAATGGTGAAGACTGACACAGATAAGATCAAAAGTTTCTTAAATTAATTTAAGGGATGAGTCCCTAAGGACTGGAATGGAGGAGAAAAGGGAAGAGAGAGAGAAAAGAAGAGGGCAACCACCAACTCCCACCCCAAAGGGGTGGAGCCAAAACATTGAGGAGAAAGTGCCTCTCCCCATTCCTCTCCCCACTGTCAGAAGGGTTAAATTCCCGTGTGCCCAAGGTCACCCGCTCCTGACCAGTGGAAAGGAAGGGAGAAAAATGGGACGCAGAGGACCGAGACCGAGGCCCCAGGGGGATGGAGGGTGGGACTGTGATGAATGGTGAAGATACACAGAAAGATCAGGAATTACGGTAGGTATGTAATATTCATATCTCATCTGTGTCAATCTTCACCATTCATCACCTTTGAGTGAGTACCGAATGCCCCCGAAGGGGGCCCTAGACCTTAAAGGACTAAGTTCCTTAGCTCTCAGTGGGTGACACACTGGGAGGGAGAACCATTGTGGGTCTGATGAGGCCTGAGACTGGGCAGAGTGAGACAGGGACCCCCCCGGAGGGGGCAGAAGGTTGCCCCAACAGAAGCAGCCTCACCCTACTGGAGAAAAGATGGGTTCTCCGCTACACGGAGGAAATCACCCAAGGGTGACAACTGGGAAAGACACAGCCATGCCATCCGCCTAGTGCAGATGGCTGTCCCTATGACCTTGGAAACTACCTCGTTGGCGTTGTAAGATGCCCTCGCTTGGTGCCTTGCCAGCTCCAGGCCACGTGCAGAGAGTGCAATGGCCTGTCTGGTTACCTCCGAATCAGGCATATAGGCTAGGAGTTGACCTAGCCTGGACCACAGGAGCCTATCATAGGTAGCATAGTGGGCCTGATGTGCAGAAATTGAAAGAAGCAACCGTGCAGAGTAGAAGGTTCTCCTCCCCCAGAAGTCAAAATCCGAGGAGTCTTGATCTGGGGGCCGGTCACAGTGGAGGGCATGAAGCCCATCGGAAGTGTCCAGCTGTGTCAGTCCTGACTGAGGATGAGGCATGGAACCTGGAGACTCCGGGGGTGCACAACACCTCTGGCTCAGATCCCTAGGGGCTGGGACTCCAGAAAAGGGTCTGCCAGAATCGTAACAACGCTTCCTGGAAAGCAGCAGGCACCAAAAGGGTGTCCACACTGAAATCTAGGAAGGCATGCGTCGAATGCTCCAGATTGTGCTGAGTGGGTGGGGCGACATGCAGATCCTCCATCATCTTCACGAGGAAATGCTGATACTCTGTGAGATCAGCAGCAGGAGAGATGTGGACAGAGGGCTCCTCTCCCTCTGAAGAGGGGGATGAGGAAGCAGAGGACCTCGGAGATCTGAGGCCACAAAGGAGGGATGAGGATCATCTCTGCTCCTTCTGCCTAAAGTTTCAGCAGGACCCTCTGAAGAACGGGAAAGGGAGGGAAGGCATACAGAAACCTCCCTGTCCAACAGAGGGAAAAAGCGTCTCGCCAGAAAACACCAGGCATGGGCTCTAGCAAGCAGAAAATGAAAATTACGTACCTACCGTAATTCTGATCTTTCTGTATATCTTCACCATTCATCACATATGGGTACTGGCCAGAGATCAGGACTCCAAGGGAGCTTTTTTTTAAAGGATAGGCGGAGCCGACAGCACGGGCACCACTTCCTCAAGGTCAACGCATTGTGAGCCGAGGGTTGGCCGTTAGGCTGTGTCGACTCCACCTGCCTACCAGTTCTGAGTCGCCAGAGAGGTAAGAGGAAGGGATGGAGGGTGGGACAAGAGAGTCCAAGGGACAGAAAAAGGAAAGGAAAAACTGAACTAAAAGGAGAAATAACGACTGAGAGGACAGCAAAGAAGAGAAGAGAAGAGACTAAGGGGATTGGGTAGGGGCCCCAATCTCTGGAAGTGGAAGAAGGGAGGGAAGGGAGGGAGAAAATTTAGAGAGAGGAGAGGTAACAAGGTATCCGAGACCCTTGTCCGTCACCAGATTACATAGGAACTGCAAGGAGTAGCAAAACTCTCTTGCCAGAATTCAAGGCACAGAATAACTGGCAAATATCCCAGAAGCAGAGTAGGCTATTCTGGAGAAGGACAGAGACAGGGACTTAATACTCTGGAAAGATGTTGGTGAAAAGTTCTTTTTTTGACAGTTGGATGACGGAAGAGCCCGTCCACCCATGGGTGAACATGTGAGGTGACTGACTATCTAAAGGAGAATACCCCTGTGGCCCTACTTTACCCTCCAAAGGAGCCACAGATGGAGGGGCCAGAGACTGAGGACCAGAGGGATGGCGGGCAGGGGTTGTGATGAATGGTGAAGATACACAGAAGGTCAAGTTACGGTATGATCACATTAATTTTCACATCTTATCTGTCAGTCTTCACCATTCATCACAGATAGATAATGCAAGCCCCTGAAGGAGTTGTTTCTTTACACCCTAAGGGACAGAGTCCCTTAGCCCTCAGTGGGTGACACACTAAGGGGGAACCTTCGGGCCGAGGTGGGAGAGGCGAGATGGGGTCCCCGGGAGGAAGAGGAAGTTGCCCGACAAATGCCGTCTAAGCCCTCTGGAGAAAGAGGTAGGTTCCCTGGTGGGGAGCCAGAGCAAATCACCCTACCAGACCAAGGTGACAACGGGAAAAGTAGCCATGCGATCTCTAATTGCAGATCGCTGTCCCTGACCCTGGTAGCTACCTCGATAAGCGTCATAAGATGCCCTAAAGCAGTGCCTTGCTAGCTCAGGCCAGGTGCAGAAGCCGCGATGGATTGTCTGGTTTGCTCCGAGGTCAGGCAAAGCAGCTGGGATCTGACCTAGTGGGACCACAGAACCTGTTGTGAAGCCCATAGTAGGCCTGGTGAGCGAAATGGAGGAGCAACACCGTGCCGAGTGAGAGGTCCTTCTCCCCAGAAATCAAAATCCGAGGGAGTCTTGATCTGGGGCGTCGCAGGTGGAGGCGCGAAGCCCATCAAGGGGTGTCAGGTGCATCAAGCCAGACCGCGGGTGGGCATGGGACCTGGAGACTCCGGGGGCCTAATACCTCTGGCTGAGGGTCCCCTAGGGCAGGAACTCGGAGAGAGCCTCTGCCAGAAACACAAGGACACCTCCAGCGAGCAGGGCCAGGGTGGCACCACAAGGGTGGCCCCACCAAAATCGGCCTAGAAAGGCGTGCGCATGCATGCTCAGGATTGCTAACAGACAGGTGAAAAGTGAAGGCCTCCATCATCCTCAAGAGGCGCTGGTACTCAGAGATCAGCGGCCGGGAAGATATGGACAGAGGGTTCCTCTCCTCCAGAAGAGGGGATGAGGGCTGGAGGTCACCATACATTCGAGGGTGGCTGCAGGGGGAGGTTGAAAAACCTGGCTGTCCATAGCCTAACGTGAGCAGGGAACCGAGCAACCACCGCTCTGAACTGCTCCCAGGTGAGAGGGCTGCTGGGACCAAGAATGCCGGGGCTGGAGAATGCGGTAGAGGATAGGGCAGAGCCGAGCAAAGAAAGTCGGCTGACCTCTCACCAGAGACTAGGGGAGCGGAACCCAGGCACCGAGGAGTTGCCCGAACACTCCACAGCCGACAGCTGTACAACCACGTTGGTACTGCCTAGGCTGCGCCCAGAAGAATCCACACCAGTGAGGCAGGCCATAGGGGCTCAGAAGGGCGGTCCCCTGCCTCGAAGAATGGGACCCCCTCAGGAACCCGGAAGGAAGGGTGAAATCTGCACTTGACAGCAGGGCCCAGGTGGACCCCGGAGAGAGGCCGGCAGCATGAGCCCAACACCCTCGACCCCTCAGAGATCCGAGGGTCCTCCTCCTCGAGAGGGCCAGCCTAGGTAGCTGGCAGCTCTGGGCTGCCCCAAAGGGAGACCACAGGAACAGCACCCTCCCCTCCTGTAGGCTGCTCAGTGGGCCCCAAGGTTGTGATCAAGACACACTACTGAGGGGGGTACCACCACCAAGGGTGGGAGAAACCCCAGGAGGCCAGGTTGCAGGCAATGGTGGCATGCACCACTGCCTGCTGGTCAGCACCACTGACCCTAACACCGGGGACTACGCCTGGCTCCTCAGAAGGGCTGGCTACGACGTAATCGAGACCACTGGATGGCTCTCACTTGAACCCAACCCCGAGGTGTGACTGCCATGTCTGACTCTGAGCCCGACTCCGACTCCGAAAGAGGTAGAGTCTGAGGGGCTCTGGAGCAAAACAGTGGAGGGCGGGGAAAACAACTTTGCCAGAGGGCCCGAGCCAGAGCAGTGCCCGGCGGCACCCGTCGCCCTCCGCACCCGCGGGCAGGGCTCTAGAAGCATGGGGCAGCTCGGGCCAAGGTCCAGAGCCAGGGCCAGCGACGATGGCGCCATCAAGTCCACTAGCACGGTACCAGAGAGACAGCATGGCCAGTCCAGCAACAACCTCGGCACCGGCCTTGGCCGCGCCGACAACCTGACAGCGACATTAGCAGGCCTCCAGTGCCTTGGCGGCACCGAGCACCAACCGGCGCCCGAGAAGGGCGGCACCGACTACCGGCAGCTGAAAGGCCTGACGTCCGAACCATGAGCCGCGGCGCCATGCTCAACAGCCAGTAGGCGAGACATAGCAAAAGGTAGCGCGGATCAGGCCCACAGCGCATGACGCTGCGCCAACAGGGCCCGGCGCCCGAGCAGGTGCGCCGAAGGCTCCGGCGGCACCGGCCAGTTGACGTCAACCGCCTTCCGAGGAGCCACGGGAAGGCGACACGAGAGCCTTCACCCCGAAGGGGCGGTGCCATGGTGGCACCTCCAGCCCACTCCCAGGAGGGAAGCGGGGCCGGGCCTCCTGCGCCGGCGGGAGGAGCACAGCCAATGGCCAGGCTACAAGTAGCGAGGCTCCCTCCTCCTCGGTCACGTATAGAACGGGAGGGAACCGGAGAAAAGGCTGAGACAGCGGCTTGGCCTGGCCAGTCAGCGAACCCCTACCCTCAAAGTCGCGGGCTCGCCCCACTTTCAACGCAGCAAACGGACACGGCGGTCCACGGAGAAGCAGGCGTCGCATGGAATCCATGTCGTATGCTGGGCCCAAGACACTGCGAGACACACGGTCATGCTGATGCGGTAACGGAATATTGCCGCCGCGGGCACCAACATAGAGACGACCCGTAGAAAACTTCTTGCCTCCGACTGAGACATGACCTACGGAAAAAACACCAAACAGACTCGACGCCTAGTACTTCAAATAAAAGGAAAGATCTTACCAGCGACGTCGGAGTGAGGCAGAACCCAGAACTAGTAAGTTACCGATGGACAAACGTCGAAACGAAAGGCTGAAAGGCCTAAAATTCTTCTCCTGACAGCTTCCCACGCAGGCGACCTCGGAGGGAGACAAAAGAACTGCAGTGATTGACACAGCCCCTAACGGCCAACCCTCGGCGCCCACGCAATCACGTCGGCCTCGAGGCGCTGATGCTGTGCTGCCCTCATCCTTTAAAAAAAGCCCTCGCGGGTCCTGATCTCCGGCCAGTACCATGTGATGAATGGTGAAGATTGACACAGATAAGATCTGGGCAGTTTGGCACTGAGTGGAGATGCAAAGAGGCCCAACTCTGGACAACCCCACCTGTTGAACAGCTGATCTGCTGCCGACTGGGAGCTCCACTCATGAGTCTTGGTCCGAGACCAGCTTAGGCTGTCACAAGACATTTTGATGCTCTGAGCGTGAACAGCCGCGAGGTCTAGGCGGTGTTCCAGAGCCCAATACCAGACCCTCACCACTTCCCCAGCAAAGGTGGTAAGAGTGTGTGCCCCCTTGCTTGTTGATGTAAAACACCACCAATGTGTTGTACATCTGGATAAGAAGAGGGCCTGGTGACAGATCCATCTGAAATGCCCTCAAGGCGTTCAGAACCGCTCGCATCTCTAGAATACCGATATGGAGTAGTTGCTCCTCTGGAGACCATGTTCCCTGGGTCTGTTTCTCTCCCAGATGAGCACCCCAACCGAGACTGGAGGCATCCGGAGTGAATCTGTCATGGTGGCTCCTGCCAGAAAGGGACCTTACATGGATTTACAGCAGGAAGGTCATGTCAGACGAATCCAATAGATTTCTTTGACTGGGTGACCAAAGTAATAGACCAGGGAGGGGCTGTGGATATGACCTACCTAGAGACTTTAGCAAGGAATCTGACACAGTCCTGCACAAAAGACTGATAATCCAGTCTGGGAGTGGGTCCCAGGGTGGTAGCCTGGGTAGCAAACTGGTTGTACAACAGGACACAGAAGGTAATAGTGAATGGAACACATTCCGAAGAAAGGGGGGTCACTAGTGAAGTACCTCAGGGCTCAGTACTAGGTCCAGTCCTCTCTAACATCTTTATAGGTGACATTGCAGAGGCCTGGAGGGAAAGGTATGCCTCTTTGCAGATGATACAAAGATATGTAACAGAGTTGATACACAAGGGGGAGTAGAAAGCATGAGAAGGGACTTGGCAAGGTTGGAGGAATGGTCAGACATATGGCATCTTAGATTCAATGCAAAGAAGTGCAAAGTAATGCACCTGGGAAACAAAAACCCAGGAGAAGAGTACACAATAGCAGGGTAGGTACTAACAACAACAAAAATGGAAAGAGACCTGGGGGTAGTCATATCAGATGATCTAAAGGTGGGTAAGCAATGTGAAAAGTCAGTAAGGAGAGCCAGGGGGATACTGGGATGCATAGGAAGGGGCATCACAAGTAGAAAAAGGGAAGTGGTTATCCCTCTGTACAGACAGTTGGTGAGACCCCATCTGGAGTACTGGGTGCAGTTTGGAGACCTCATCTACGCAAGGACATAGACAGGATGAAAGCAGTCCAGAGGAGGGCAACTAAAATGGTGCAGGGTCTGCATTAGAAACCATATGTAGAGAGACAGAGAGCTTAATATGTATACCCTTGATAAAAGGAGGGACGGGGGACATGATAGAAACGTTCAAGTACCTCAAGGGAATCAGCAAAGTCCAGGAGAGTAGCATCTTTCAGAAAAAAAGATGTATAAGAACAAGGGGGCACAATTTAAAGTTAGAGGAGCGGCTCAGGGGTAATGTAAGGAATTTTTTCTTCACGGAGAGAGTGGTGGATGCATGAAACCGCCTTCCTGGGGAGGTTGTTGGGTCTAAAACAGTGGGGGAATTCAAATATGCATTGGACAGACATAAGGTAATTGTAGTGGGGGGTGGCAGGTAGTAGGCTGTTGGTTAACTAGAATCTGCAGCTTATCCAGTAGGTAGGGAAATGGGCAGACTGGGTGGGCCAAGTGGTCCTTATCTGCCGTCAAAGTCTATGTTTCTATGTGAACTCTCGTACCAAGTTGGAGGTGTCTAGCCACCAGGAAAGGGTCCTTCTGACTGGGTCGGAAACCCTGATCGGCTGGTCTAGGTGAGCAGACGACCAACTGAGGTGGTCTGCCAACGTGTTCTCGACCCCTGGGACGTGAACTGCCGTGAGGTGAAGGTTGTGCTGCACTGCCCAATCCCAAACTCGCATCATTTCCCTGCAGAGGGTAGGGACGAGTTCCTCCCCGTTTGTTGATGTACCAGACTACACACATGCTGTCCATCTGGGCAGCCAGATGCCCAGGAAGCAGATACAGATGCAGAGCCTAAAGAGCATACAGCATGGCCCGAAGTGCGAGAGTATTGATGTGAAGAGTCTGTTTGAGCTGAGACCAGGAGCCCTGGGTCCTGTGAGACCCCAGATGGTCTCCCCAACCCTCGCTCGAGGCGTCTGTTGTCAGCGTCTGGGAGGGGGGGAGAAAGGCAGAAGGGAACCCCCAAGCAAAGTTTCTCCTGAACCATCCACCACTGCAAGTCACGAACCACAGGATTGGAGACCAGAACCTGTTGATCTAGGTCGTCCACTAACTGATCCCACTGAGAGATTCTCACGTGGAGCTGAGCACGAGGGACTGTCGGAAAAGCAGCTGCCATGAGCCAGAGGAGGCGGAGGACTGACCTGGCGCTGACCTGGACAACAGGCTCACCTGAGCCTGGAGGGTGGCCACCCTGTCCAGTGGCAGGAATGCCATGCCGGAGGTAGTGTCCAGGATCGCCCCGATAAATAGGGGCCTCTGGGACGGGATCAGATGGGACTTGGCCTGGTTGATGGTAATACCCAGGCTGGTGAAAACCTGCAGGGTAAAGGAAAGGAAGCGCAGGAGCTCCTCCTTGGATGAGGCTGCCAGGAGCCAGGAGCCAGTCGTTCAAGTAAGGGAAAACCTGAACCCCCGGGGTACACAGGTAGGCTGCTACCACCGAAAGGCATTTGGTGAACACTCGGGGCGCCGATGAAACACCAAATGGGAGGGCCTTGAACTGGTAGTGGTCCCCCTGGAATGAAAAACGCAGGTATTTGCGGTGGGAAGGGCGAATAGGGATATGCAGGTAAGCATCCTGCATGTCCAGAGCGCACAGCCACTGTCCCGGCTAAAGGAGGGACGGAAGACTCTGCAGAGAGAGCATTCTGAACCTTTTGTACTCCACGAACAAGTTCAGGGAGCGGAGGTCGAGAATCAGCCTCACGTCTCCTGACTTCTTCGGGACCAGGAAGAAATGGGAGTAGTAACTTGTCCCCCGAAGATGGGATGGGACGGGCTCTATCGCCTCCTTTGGAAGAAGAGAGGATATTTCTTCCTGGAGCAGAAGAAGGTGTTCTGGGGAGTAAGACGACCTTGGGGGCGGTTTTGAGGTGGTTTCTGAAGAAACTCTACTGCGTGTCCTTCTGCAATCAGCTGGAGCACCCAAGTGTCTGAAGTGATCCTTTCCCATCCCGGCAGATGGAAGAAGAATCTCCCTCCTACTGGTTCCTCTGGGAGGCCCAGAGGCTGTGGGAGGAGAGAAGTCAGGAGGTGTAAGGCAGTGTCGCGACTGGAAGCTCCTGCCGCTTTTGGGTGGGGGGTTGGCAGCTGGAGGGGCCCTGAAGTTTGTTGGCCCGCTTTCCCTGAGGTCTTGCCTTGGGTCGAGAACGTCTGCGAAAGGGACGATGCTGAGCTTGAGGGGGCCTGTACAAGGAGTCAGCAGACTTAAGTGAGGTACCCTTCTCCTGCAGATCGGTGATGATGTCCTTGACATCGCCACTGAACAGCACTGAACCCCTGAAGGGCGCCATCCTGGATAGCAGACTGCACCTCCGGAACCAAACCTGACACCCGGAGCCAGGCATGATGCCGCAACCCCACGGCAAATGCCGAGCTCCGACCAGCAGCATCCACTGCGTTGTACGTAGCACGAAGCATGTGCCGACTGACCGAACGCGCAAACCGGACTAGGTCAGCCACTTCCTGCTTCGTCTGAGACTCAGGAAGAGAGTCCAGTTTAGCTTCCACCTCGCTAAGGATCACCTTCTGGTAATCCCCCATATGAGCGACGTAACTCAGGGCCCGGATACCCAGAGTGGAAGCAGCATAGACCTTCCTCCCGTACTGGTCCAGAAGGCTGGATTCCTTGTCGGGTGGTGACAAGCTCAAGTGCTTGGGGGTTAGCCAAACAGCCGTGAGCAACACGAACCACGACCGGATCAGCTCTGGGGTGTGAATTCAAGGAGTCAACACCCTCCGGAGCCTGATATAGCCTCACCGATTTCCTCGGAAGAGGGGGATAATGCCGACTGTTGCTTCCAAATGGTGGACACAAGGTCGGCATGAGGCTCAATCCAGGGTGGAACCAGAGTAGAAGCAGTCTCGGACAGATCCAGGTGCGTGACTTTTTTACGCTGTGGATCCGGCTCCAAGGATTGCCACTGATCAACAGCCTGGATTTTATGCAGCAACTCTAGGAAAGAAGGATCCTCCAGAGGGGATTTTGGAGGAATCCTTGGCCTGGGCTTGTCTGGAGTTCATGGCTCGTCGTTCAGATCAGAGTGGCTGTCTGAGTCATGCGAGGTCTCCGAGGAGGATGAAGAAGAGGAGGACTCCTCCTCCCAGCACGGGGAGGAATGGACCCCTTGGGAAACCCTCGAGGAAGCGTATGCTCCCCTGACCTGGAACCAGAGGGTTCACCTCTGGTGTCAGGAGGGGGAGGGAGTCTCTCGCCTCCAACATCTGGGGTCCGGAACCAGGTCCAGTGTCGGAAGGCAGCTCTCTACTTCCCTGGTGAGCTGAGCCTTGGCCTCAGCCCACCATGAAGCCAGAGTCTCCTTCAGATCCACCAGCAGCTGAGGGGGTGGTGGAGGAGGAAGAGGAGGAGAGGGGTACGGATACTGGGGGTATCTGTACAGCGCGTATCCGTAACCCAATGGCGGGAAGCCCGGCATCGGGTACTGGGGCACCGTGTACTGCGGACCTGGGTAGGACAGCGTCGGATACCCAGGTACGAGGGGCTCTGAAAGAGCAGAGGGCCCTGGAAACGGCCCAGCGGGTGGGTCTGGCATAAGGGCGGCGTCCGGCAAGGGGATGTCGCCAGGCACTGGCGGCCGAGGATTTGACGTCGAGTCATCCGGCCCAGCGGGAAGGAGACTCGACGGCAGTGTGCCAACATCCTCCGTGTCGCCCGAGGAAGAGGGGTTACCATCCCTGGGGTCCAGCAAGGGATACGCTGGGGCCTCAGAATGCAACAAACGTTGCGGTGAGCTCGGGACGATGGATAGGCCTGAAGGGTCTGGTGTTGGCTCCAACGCAGAGCAGCCGTCAGAGGAGCCAACGTCTGGCTTACCAGCGGGATCCTGGAGGATGCTGGAGGATCAGCGTCCGACTTATCGGACTCAGCTGACAGGAAGGCCGCGTGGGCGGCCTTGGCGGGCGCCTAGGCCGTGCTGCCTCGAAGGGTCAGGTGTGTCTTATCAGCCTTACCCGGGCGGGTGTCGGAGGAGCAGACATCCAGCTTACCGGGGCCGCTCGGACCAGAAGAAGCCGTCGGTGGCGGTCTTACTGGGAGCGACTGCCTCCTTTGACCCGAGGCTCCCGAGGGGCTCGCGCCACAGCCTGACGGGAGGGTCGACGGCCGCTTTGAAGCCTCCAAGACGGCGGGCAGAACTGTCCCCACAGGGGACTTTACCTGCAGCATCATGACTCCCAGCCGAGGTCTCGGCGACTGTAGAAGAGGAGTCCCGGTCCCGGTGTTTCTTCTTGCGATGGCCCTCCGGAGAAATAGAGGCCTGCCTGAGTTTTTTTCAGCTCCTTTTTCATGGAGGTCATCTTTAAGTTTGAGAATGTGGGCCTCCAGGGACTGCTGCCTCCACTTTCGGTGGCCGCGTTAAACTGGTGGCAGAGCTGGCACTTCTCGATAGGGTGGTCGAGGCCTAGGCAAAAAAGGCACTAGGAGTGTCCGTTCTTGTGCAGGAGCTGGGTGCCGCAGGAATCACACTTGTTTTTGTGCTCGGAAGGAGCCGGGGACTACATACACAGCAGCTGAAGTAAAAGCTGAAAAAAAAAAAAAAAAAATCGAGAATAGACGGTAAAACTACCGACGATAGACTGTGAAGCAGTGAACTTAACCGTGAGGCGCTACATGAGTTAACAGTGGGAAAGAACTGGAAGGCGGTCGTGGGGGGCCGCACCTTTATACAGACGCCGCCTGACATCGGTCACTTGAAGTGGGGGTGGTCCTCCGCCAGAGAATGCTGGCTAGAAATTTTACGTGGGGTCCTGATGCCTGCCTGCTTTAGTCCTATCTGTAATTGCCTACTGCAAGAGCCCTTTCGAAATAAGATTGTAAGTTCCAGTGCACATACTAACAATCAAGGCTGGAAGTTTCAATTATACAGGTTACTCACCTATAACAGGAGTTCTAGGAGTGGTATTTGTTGTTCATCCACACTGACTGGCAGGTTCCTTGCTGCTTTAAATCTTGCTGGAAGGTCTTCAGTCTGGCTCCTCCCACCCACCTGGGTGGTAAAACCCTCGACTCCGTCCCATGACGCCAGATCTAGCCCGCTGGAAGCCAGGCTGCGCGAAGCCGGGGAGGTCGGGTGGGTCGTGTGGATGAACAACATATACCACTCCTGTTACAGGTGAGTAACCTGTATTTCTACGGACGTGGATATATTATTCAATCCACATTGTCTGGCAGACTCCTAGAAGTTCTCCGGGAGGAGGGAGGCAAGGCGCACACCCCCTACTTAGGGAATAAGGACCGGAGAGCCAAGATCCCAAAACCAGCATCCTGGCGTAACTCAAGGTCGATGTGGTAGTGGGTGATGAAGGTGTGTGCTGACTTCCAGGTAGCAGCCCTGCAGATTTCCTGGATAGGGACGTCCCTGGAAGCAGCCACCGATGCAGCGGTATGGCGGGTAGAATGAGCTCTTATCCCTCTGGGAGGCTCCATGCCCGCCAACCTATAGCAGAGATCTATGCAGGAGGTGACCCACCTGCTTATCGTCCGGCATTGGCTGCAGGTCTGACAGGTGCGGCTTCAGCGTAGGTGACAAACAGCTGCTGAACCTCTCCTGTACTTCAGACGTCCGTTCCTTATAGTAAGCGAGCGCTCTTCTAGGGTCCAGAGTATGGAGCCTATATTCGGCTTCCGAGGTGTGATTGGGGTAGAACACCGGCAGAGTCAACACCTGGTTAAGGTGAAACTCCAACACCACCTTCAGAAGGATTTTCGGGTAGGGGGCGCAGGACAACCTTGTCCCTGTGGAAGACCAGATAAGGAGACTCGATGGAAAGCGCCTAGAGCCCTCCCATCCTTCTGGCTGACGCACTAGCCACCAAGAAGGCGGTCTCCCACGACAGGTGGGAGATATCGCACCTGTGCATCGGTTCGAAAGGCTTGCCCATGAGCTTAGCCAATACCAGCAGTAGATCCCATGGAGGTGGAGGTTCTCGCACCGGAGGGGATATGTGATCAAGGCCTTGGAAAAAGCGCCTGACCACCTTCTCCTGCACCACTGAATGCTTGCCGGCCCGCGCCCGGTAAGCAGAGATGGCTGCCAGGTGCGCCTTAAGGGTCGTCGATCGAAGCCCTAGCTGAGAAAGGGACCACAGGTAGTCCAGGATGCTAGCCAAGGAACAGGAAGAAGGATCTAACCCCTTGTTCTGACTCCAAATGGAGAATCTCTTCCATATGAAGGTGTAGCATTTTCTGGTCGACTCCTTACGGGACGCCTCAATGATGCTGAGGACCTTGTCGGAAAGACCCAAGGCCTGGAATTCTAGCCGCTCAGGAACCAGGCCATCAGGTGCAGGGATTGAAGATCCGGATGGAGAACCTTCCCCTTGTTGACTGAGATCAGGTCCGGGCGGGCTGGAATCCGCCTAAGGAGCCTGGAGCTGAGGCTGAGGAGATCTGGGTACCAGAACTGGCGGGGCCAGTCTGGGGCTATCAGAATCACCTGCACCTTGTCCCTCCTCGCCTTGAGAAGCACCTTGTGGATCAAGGGAAATGGAGGGAAGGCGCAGAAAAGGCCCGGGGTCCACGGCCTCGAGAAAGCATCCCCCTGCAGCGAGCCCTGCTGAGGGGGATGGGCATGAAACAGCCTCAGCTTCGCATTCTCCCTGGAGGCGAACAGGTCCACCTGAGGGGTGCCCCAATGGGGGAACAGATCTTGTACTACCTCCGGCAGGAGAGACCACTCGTGAGATGCATCGGCTAGACTGCTGTAGGCTCCTGCCACATGGATAGCTAGGAGATCCGCCTCCAGGCTGATCACTAGGGATCAAGTGCGGAAAGCCTCCTTGCACAGAGACAAGGAGTGCATCCCGCCCTGTCTGTTGAGGTAGTACATGGTCGTGGTGTTGTCCGTCTGGACCTGAACCACTTGACCCCATACAAACGGAGCGAAGGCGGTGAGGGCTAGACGCACTGCTCGGAGCTCCAGCAGGTTGATGTGGCATCGAGACTCCTGAAGGGACCAGAGGCCGTGGGTGCCGAGCTCCCCCAGATGGGCACCCATCAGAGAGGCGTTGGTCGTCAGTGTGACCGTCGGCTCAGGGTGGACAAACGGGATCCCCTCCTGCAGATGAGCTGGAACGAGCCACCACTGTAGGCCGTCCCACATCTCCTGGGTCACCGTCACTGGCTGGGTCAGAGGACCGGAGCGCTGTGACCATTGGCAGGCCAGCCCCCATTGCAGGGGACGCATATGCCAGCGGGTCCAATGGACCACGCTGGTGCAGGCTGCCATGAGGCCCAGAAGGCGCAGAAGTACCTGGCAGGACGCAACTGCCCAACCAGAAATGATTGGGCAAAGGAGGAAAGGACCTCGGCCCTGTCTGCCGGGAGCCGGGCTCTGGCTCGAAGAGAGTCGAGCTCTGCTCCAATGAACTGAATCACCTGCGATGGCACGAGTTCCGACTTGGCCTCACTGATGAGAAGGCCAATCTGAGAGCAAACCTGGAGGGCCAGATCCCTGGACTGCTCCACCTCCGACTTGGAGGGGGCTGCAATCAGCCAGTCGTCCAGGTAAGTGTACACCTGGACCCCTCGGCACCGCAGGAATGCTGTCACTACTGCCATGCATTTGGTGAAGACCCTGGGAGCTGGAGAGAGGCTGAAGGGCATGGCCCAGAACTTGTAAAAAGATCCCTCTGCTCAGAAGTGGAGGAATCGTTGATGAGATGGACGGATTGGGACGTGAAAGAATGCGTCCTGAAGATCCAGAGAACAAAACCACATGCCTAGTTCCGAGGATGGAATGATCTGAGCCAGAGTGACCATCCTGAAGGTGCGCTGCCTTAGGAACTTGTTCAGGTCGAGAATGGGGCGCCAGCCCCCCATCCGTTTTGGGACCTGGAAGTACCTGGACACACACCCTAGGTCTGGAGGAGGATCCACCACCTCGCTGATCACCTCCTTCTGGAGGAGCAGAGCAATGTCGGCTCGATGAGCCGACAGAGAGGCTGCGGAACCTGTTGCCCCCGTAGGGCGACGGCTCGATATGGAGGGAACTGCTCGAATTCCAGAGGCAGACCCCTGCCTACCACTTCTAGCACCCAGCGGTGCGTGGTGATAGCAGACCAGGCAGAAAAGAAGTGGCGGAGCCGCTCCTCCCCACGGGGGGGGGGAACCCGGGGGAGGAGTGACGAGGTTGGGGCCAACACCCCTCAACCCGTCACTGGGCAGGCTTGGAGGAAGGGCCCACTGAGGGACCTCCTGGACCCTTGCCTCCACGCTTCCTACTGGAGGAAGCGGCAGATTTGGCCTTAGGGCGCCAAGTACGTGCCTGCTGGCCCTGGTGCTGCTGGGCAGGACGTCCCGCAGGGCCGGAAGGGCTTACGCTGCTGCCGGCAGCCTTTGTCCTTCTGGGCAGATGTGACCGAGTCCAAGGTGGCATTGGACTTCTTGATCCTCTGGAGATGGCCTTCCACCCCCGGCCCGAACAAGTCGGTGCCCAGGAAGGGAACATCTGCCAGCTTGTGCTGGGTGTCTGCCGTGAAGGTGGAGATCCGCAGCCAAGCTCTGCGGCGCATGGCCACTGCGGCTGCTACTGATCAGGCACAAGAATCACCTATGTCCAGCGAAGTTTGGAGCTGCTGTTTTGCCACCGCCTTTCCCTGATCCCGGACCTGTCTGACCATCGTCTGAAGGTCAGCCGGGAGATGAGGAATCACCTCATCCAGGGAACCCATAAGGGCTTGTGAGAAATGTGCCATCAGAACAGGACCCCCTGACTGGGAGCGACCACAATACTGTCTGGTTTCAAATAAGCATTGGGGGTGAGATCTAGGACACTGGCAGTGGACTTCAGGGGGGCAGACTTTATGGGCATGGGAAATATTCTCAAGGATCACTTGAAGGGAATTACATCAATGACAAGTGTGGAAAGGAGATGGGAGGTCATAAAAAGGGGACTTCATGGGGCAGTCAGGATCTGCGCTAAGTTGAAACGTAAGGGAGCAAGGTCACATAAACCATGCTGGTGGTCTAGTGAGGTACAGGTAGCAGTCAGAGAAAAGAAGGCGGCCTACAAAAAATATAAAACAACAAGAGGGGATAGGGATAAGGAAATGTACCATCTTGCATCTAGAAAAGTCACCCGTATGGTGAGGGGAGCAAAGTCCAGTAAAGAGCAGCTGGCTGGCACAGGAGATACATGAAGGGAAAAGGGTTCTTCCGGTACATTGGGGAGCGGAGAAAACTGAAGGCCATCTCAGCAGATTGAGATCAGAAGGAGGGTGGGTAGAAGAGGCGAGGGACCAGGTAGAGGTATTTACCGAGTACTTTGCCTCTGTGTTCACTAGGGAGGGGGATAGGATATCTACAAAGCAAGGCACGAAGGGGATAGAAGCGGCAGTAAGTGGGATCAGGGGAGCAACAGAAATGGAGCAAGAGGGAGGGAGAGGTACCCCAGGGGTGTCACATCTGGGTAAGGATAAAAAGGCCAGTAAGGTGGAGGGGACGGATGATGCTATCTCCGCCAAAAGGGTGTGGTTAGCCCTCAAGGCCCTAAAGAAAGACATCTCCTGGGCTGGATGGCATTCATCGAGAGTACTATGGGAATTGGCGGACATACTGGCTGCACCCCTGGTGGAGCTCTTCAACAGGTCGCTTGAGACAGGGAGGGTACCTAGGGATTGGCGAGAGGCACATGCGGTGCCAATCCATAAAGGGGGGTCGAGGGAAGTACCAGGTAACTATAGACCCATCAGTTTGACCTCGGTGGTGGGAAAATTAATGGAGAGTATACTAAAGGAACGATTGGGGGTGTACTTGGAGGAGGTGGGAGGTCTGAATAGTCGGCAACATGGGTTTGTGCCAGGTAGATCATGTCAAACCAACCTTGTGGAGTTCTACGAATGGGGAACATCAGAACTGGACAGAGGAAAGCCTGTGGATGTATTACTCTTGGACTTCAGCAAGGCGTCTGACTCTGTCCCCCACAATGGTCTGGTGGAGAAACTGATGGGGTTAGGAGTAGGCCCTTTGATGGTCAGATGGATTGAAAACTGGCTAGCTGGACACACCCAGAGAGTAGTGGTCTGTGGGGAGCTCTCGAACCCTAGAGAGGTTGGTAGTGGGCTACCGCAGGGCTCGGTCCTGGGTCCGATCCTGTTTAATGCATACATATCTGACATCAGGGAGGGTATAAGGTATGAAATGAGTCTCTTCGCGGATGACTCCAAGATGGGAGCAGTAGTTAAGGGAGAAGAGGGGAGGTTGGCCCTGCAAGGGGACCTGGATACCCTGGAAAGCTGGGCTCACACATGGAAATTAAATTTCAATATCACCAAGTGCAAGGTGTTGCATCTCGGTCGGGGAAACCCTAAACACAGGTACACCCTGGGAGGGAAGGCGCTGGAGGCCTCAATAGGGGAAAAAGACCTAGGGGTCATGGTGGATGCAAGTATGAATAACTCTGAGCAGTGCAGGAGAGCGGCTAGCAAGGCAAACAGGATGTTGGGATGCATCGTAAGGGGGATCACCTCTAGGAGCAAGGAAGTGATTCTACCGCTGTATAATGGACTGGTTAGACCACACCTTGAGTACTGTGTACAGTACTGGAGACCACACTTGAAGAAGGACATACAGCTCCTGGAGAGGGTACAGAGGAGGGCAACAAAGATGATACGAGGGCTAGGGGATTTGACGTATGAGGACAGACTTGAGGAGCTCTGCCTGTTTTCACTGGAGGAGAGGCGAGACAGGGGGGACATGATTGAGGTCTTCAAGTACCTCAAGGGAATAAATAGAGTAAATAGGGAGGGGATCTTTAGACTAAAGCAGGGAGGTATCACCAGAGGGCATGGTTTGAAGGTGGAAGGGTGAGGGGGGGGAAGAGGAGGAGGTTTTTCATTGAGAGGGTGGTGGACCCTTGGAATGCACTGCCTGGCGAGCTGGTTCAGAGATCCACAGTGGAAGGCTTCAAGAGAGGGTGGGACAGACACAGAAAGAGGAGGTATCAGATGATGGCCTGTCCCAAGGGGGTGGGGATGGATGATAGGGGTTTCTGGAGCACAAGGGATGGGAGGGCCTCGGCACCCAACTAAGGATCTAAGGTTCGAGCAGACTCGATAGACTGTAAGGCCTAATCTGCTGGCAAATAGTATGTTAGTATGTTAGAATGGCCGAGCTAGCCTGACGAAGGCCTAGGGAGGAAGCAGCATAAACCTTCTGCCCTGCATAATCCAGCTTTTCGGATTCCTTATTGGGCGGTTTGTCCACGTCCCGAGCGTTCCCGGAGCGTCAGAAAACGTTATCGGTCACTAACCCCTCCGCAGAGGGCTGCTCCGAGAAACTGGAGAGTGAGCCGGTGGGGACTGCATACATTCGAGCCAGCCTGGCCGAAGGCGCGGGACAAGATGCTGGCCGCTGCCACAACTCCAGGGCCAGGCAGCAATGGCTTTGGCCACAGGAAAGGCCTCCATAGGGGATTCCCCTTGGTCCAGTATCTCTGTGAGGGGATACTTGGCCCGTCTTGAAACGGGTTCAAGCTGCATCCCAGTGGACTCAGAGATGAGCTGAAGCAAACCTAAAAACAAGGATGGGCTCTCGTCCACCGACTGGCCCCCTGCAGACTCCAGGTCAAGCAGTCTGAAGAACAGGGAGGAGTCGTCGTCAGACTCCGAGGAGTTTGTAAACAGCTGCCGGGCACCTGAGCCACCCTCCACCTGCCAAGGTCGATCGGGAGTGAGGGTGACCGGTAACCTGTGGGCAAGCCCTGACCCGACCGAGAATCCTTGGTCGGGGCCCCAGTCTTCGGTTGTGGAGGCGGAGGTTCCACCACAATGGGCGGAGCAGCCGGCTTCAGCTGAACAACCGGTGCCGGGTTCGACTCCTCGACCACTATGAGAGGTTGTTTTGGCCGCTCCAGTGACAGCCACTTAATGGCCGGAGAAGGCGACGGAGTCTGTTTATTCCCGGACAATAAGAGCTGCTGCCACAATAACTCCTCGTAGCACCGACACAACTTGCACTGGAGCCTATCCTCCGAAGAGGACGAGGAGGAGGAACGGCGACGCCGCTTTCCATGGTGCCAAGACTGAGACCGCCAACGTCAGCGGGACCGGCTAGACCTGGAAGAGGACCGAGACCTTTGGGGGTTCCGAGGGTGGGTCAGAGAGGGGACGGGGGAAACCTGCTCCTCCCTCGGTACAGGGACCTTAACCGGGGACTCCAGCACAGGCAAGTCCTCGGTTTCCACCGGGGGAACCAGTGAAGTAGGGTTGTCGGCTTCTCCAGTCGACAAACCATCCGAAGGGTCAAGAAAAATCTCGACCGCGTCGACAGATGTCTTGGTGGCTGACCTAACGGGGGCACCGTGAAGCCAGCGGCCACAGCCGCAACAGACTGAAGTCGAGAGTCGACGGTCCGGTGAAGAGGATCTCTCCTGCTCCCATGAACGTCGACGGTGGGACTTACCCTTAGAGTCTTTCTTCTTGGACCGACTGGAATATCCCGATGGCCCTTCTCCCTTGGTGGAGAGGGACTGGCAAAGCTCCTTAAACAAAGCCATGTAGGAGGAGCCCAACGAGAGCGGGATAAATACCACAGCCGAGGAGGAAGAAGCGGCAGCCTGGGCCGCCTCCTCCTCGAGGGCAATCATCTGCTCCAAACAGCTCTGCAGAGCCTGCCGCCGGACACTGCCCAGCGGGCCTCCTTAGACTTGACCGGCGGATACCGTTTTTCGGGTTGCCCAAGAAGAAGTCTGGCAGCGCGGTCCTCCAAGACCAAAGCCGAAAAGGACTTGCACAATTTGCAAGCCTGTGAGTCGTGACCAAGCCCCAGGCAGGAGACACACGTGGAGTGTGGATTGGTCCGGGACATCTTCTGCCCACATGGGCACCGACAGAACCAGGAGTCAATTTGTCCATCGCAGCTGGGTGGGAAGACGAAGACCAAAGTTTTGTAAATTTTAAAATAAGTTTCGGAAATTCTGAAGAGTGTGGATCCAGGCCTAAAACGCAGAGCGCTAAGGAGGGAACCTGAGCTTCCAAGCGGTAAGGAAAATCTGGCGTCATGGGACAGAGCCGAGGGTTTTACTACTTGGGTGGGTGGGAGGAGCCAACTTGAAAACTTTCCGGCAAGATTTAAAGTGGCAAGGAACCTACCAGACAGTGTGGATTGAACAACATATACACGTCCCTAGAAAAAATTTTTTTTTTAACACCTGCAAAAAGGGTTCGGCAAGCTTTTCTGACCCTTCAGGGTTCTGTACACACAATACACCTCATGCAATGGCAACGGATGGAAGTGTGTGTACTTTCCCCAGTGTTGCAGGTTAGAGATTCCTTACAAGTAAAACAACACACATCACACCACCAATGCTCCTGCTCTCAGACTACCTTCCCCGCATTTTGGGAGCCACTGTCCATTATCCGAAGGGAAGGGAGTGATGACAAATCTTGACAGAAAGTATCTTTGGGCATCTGTCTAGTACCAGAGGACAGCATATCATCACTGCAGGGTGTAGTAACTGAACTGTCATCAAGTCACTGGGCTGAAGAGAAGGCACTCAAAAGGGCGAATCAGGCGATTCACTCAAGTGCCTTTACACAAGGAGCTTACTGAACACGTTTACAGTAAATGGCTGAAAGGGAGAACTGCACACTCCACATTGGAGGTCAACTATCATGCCCACTGTATTAACGTATGTGTCACAAACTTGAATGAAGCCTGGATACTCACGCATGGATTTTGCCGTTGTAGTACTGGGTGTCCATTATAATCACCAGGTGAGCGTAGATGTTCATTCCCCAGCAAAGGCTGCGTGAGGCAACCACCACCTGCACAGCACCTGAGGAAATGCACAAGCATGTCATGTCAGCACCTCTCCAACCACTGTGACACAAATACCTTCAAAGCTTTAAACAAATGCAAGCACCCCAACCTCAGCCCCCAGGCCAGTTTCAGGGCCCAGTCTAGCACTATGTCTCCACCCTGAGCCCAGTTATGCCCACTCCCCCACGAACCCCTCCCAGGGACCAAGCACACCCCCACCAAACTTTCCCAGGGCCCTACCCATTAAGTCACCAAACCAGCTCTAGTAGGGCCCCATCCATTAATCCTCAAATTTCCTAGGGCCACATTCATTAATCCCCAACCCAGCTCTCCCAGGGCCCCATCCATTAATCCCACAACCTACCTCTCTCACAGCTCCATACATTAAACTCCTCAATCCAATTCTCTCAGGGCCCTATCCATGAATCTCCCCAACCCAACTCTCCCAGGACCCATCCATTAATCACCCAAATCCAATCTTCCCAGGGCCCCATCTGTGAATTTCCACAATCCACCCCATCCCAGGCCCACATCCATTAATTCCCAACTCTTCCAGGGCCCCATCCATTAATTCCCAACCCAACTCTCCCAGGGCCCCATCCATTAATCCCCAATCCAACTCTCCCAGGGCCCCATCCATTACTCCCCAACCCAACTCTCCCAGGGCCCCATCCATTAATCCCACCTCACTCAGAGCTCCATCCATTAATCTCCCCAATCCATTCCTCCCAGGGCCCCATCCATTAATTCCCAACCCAACTCTCCCAGGGCCCCATCCATTAATTCTCAACCCAACTCTCCCAGGGCCTCATCCATTACTTCCAACCCAACCATTCCTGACCCCATCCATTAATCCCACAACGCAATCCTTCCAGGGCCCCATTAATCCCACAACCCAATCCTTCCAGGGTCCCATCCATTAATCTCCCCAATCCATCTCTCCCAGGCCCCATCCATGAATCCCCAAGTCATCACCTGTACTCATACTAGCACATAAACTAATCATGTTGGTGCCATTCAGGTTGAACACAGCTCTTGGCTCTCTTGTTCACACACACCTTTTTCTTCTGTGCCCTCTTCACCATATATATTAACACTGGCCATACACAGTGCTATCTGAAATCTTTGGAACATGTTGTATATATTTGCATGCTAATTGGTACATAGCGTGTAAAATATACATATGTATATTTTCATGGCAAAAAAGTACAGTTACGTAGAAATTTACCGTAACAGTAGATCTTTGAGAGAGGTTCCTTCAGTAGGTCATCACATACAGGACTGATGCCACCTGGTGTTGGGCCACATGGCAGTGGGTTGTTCCACAGCGACAAAAGCGAGGAAATTCGATGTTAGGATTCCCACCCACCTTGCACTCCGCCCCCACCAACAGGCATCGGGGTGTGCGTTGGGGTCAGTCGTAGCTCTCACCCCATCCCATGTGCAAACAAGCTGAGGTGGTGCAGTACAGGAGAAAGGGGTGAGAGTTAGGACCGACAATCCCAACACACACCCTGATGCCTGCTGGTGGGGTTGGGGTGGGAACCCTAACATCGAATTTCCTTGCTTTTGTCGCTGTGGAACAACTCTGACGCATTAAATGGATTTTTTTGCCATGAATTTCCCTTCTTTTTGAGAATGTGCACTATAAATAGTGATGTAATGGCAAGCATAAGCGCAGCGCAAATGCTAGCACACTGGTGGCGCAAAGCGTAGCGATAAGCATCGTAATACAAACTCAAGGGCAAATGTTATTGAAAACAGAAATGCAAGCGCGCATTTAAAATGTAAAGTGTAATGCACATGGGTACGGTAACGTAATTGGAAACGCAGATACTTACGGCAACAGCAACGATGACACCAAAGGAAACACAAAAAGAAATGCAAATGGAAGCGCATACGCAAATGCAACTGGTAATGCACACGGTGATGCAAAACGAAACGCAAAAAAAAAAACAGTAATGGAAACGCAGATGTTAACAGTAACGCAAACGCAAGCGCAAACAGAAAAGCAATGGGTAACGTACACGGTGGCGTACACGGGAACAGTAACGCAAATGGAAACCCAAATGCAAATGAAAGCAAGTATGGAAATGCAAATGGTAACACTCAAGGTCACAGTACTGCAATAGGAAACGCAAATGCTAACGGTAACAGCAACGATGACGCCAAAGGAAACGGAAACGCAAACGGAAGCACGTACGCAAACGGTAATGCACATGGTGATGCAAAACGAAACGCAAACGAAAATGCAAAGGGTAACACACGGTGTCGTAGACGGGAACGTTAACACAAACGGTTATGGAAACACAAGTGGGAACGCTAACTGTGACAGTAACGAAAGCGCATACCCTTTTTTCGCCAACAGTTGCATAGATAAACACAGTGAATACAAAGAATGTATGCATAACAATAGGCCTCAGAGTGGAAAATGAGCACTTGGAATACTAAATTGCTTATATCTCCGGAATCGTACGATGTAGATGAAAAAATTTAAATTTCATATAAATTATGACTTTCCTGGCTAGTTTTGTACTTAGCCCCCTAATGGGGGGGGAGGGGGGGAGGCTAAGCATTTTTTCAACGAAAAGTCTGCATCTCGAAATGTTTCCAAGATACGGGCCCTGAAAGGCGTGGGGGACACCGTAATGTTAGTCTATAGGAAAAAGTGTCAACTTCGGAGTATCGTAACTTTGCATCCCTGTAATATTTTGTCACCAAACTACCAAAAGGCACATCTGTGGGATGTTGGCTTTCTTCCCTCTAAATTTCAGCCCAAAAGACCAAACCGTACTTTTGCAGCAGGGTGGCAAAGAATTCCTGTTATTTTGGCCATAGTGTCGCAAATCACGACACTTTCACAAAAAAAAAAAAAAAATTCACAAAAGTGTCGCAAGTGCGACACTGCAGTTTACAAAAATTTCAAAAACATATTTCTGGGGTGTTTAACCCCCCAAAAAAGACATGGCTAGCATCCTCAGGGTCCGACTAGGCGAACACAAAGGAAAAATTACTCACCTTAGTAATTGTTTCTCCTAATGGAGTCTTGCTGTATTCTGACTTATTGCAGTTAGCCCCAGCACTTGAACTGCCCCGAAGATGAGAGTTAACTCTATGCTGGAAGCATAGAACGTTGAGCTCAATTCAAACCACTGTCTGCTGCATTTGAAGTGTAACTGTCAGATTCTTACGAGCTACTACTAACTAGCTACACTCTAAAAGAGGAAATTGTAAAAACATTAGCCAGAAAGTAAGTTTTTTTGGGTCCCCAAAAGACTCCAGTCGAGAAACCCAAAAACAAAAACCAGGTAGTAAACTTAAATAATTTAAGCAGAAGTTAAACCAACTCAGCAGAACTAGTGCAGCACTGTATCAACTAACCCACTTCTCAAAAAACAGGTTCTGAGAGGGGAGGCAGGGAGGGAGGTCAGAATACAGCAAGACTCCATTAGAAGAAACACAATTACTACGGTGAGTAATTTTCCTTTAAACAACATGAAGTCTTGCTGTATTTTGACTATTGCAGACTACCAAGCAGTACCTCCAAGGAGGAGGGTACAGAACCTATTTAGGGAACAAGCTCTGCAGCACTGCTGTACCAAACCTAGCATCACTCTTAGCCTGAATGTCCTGAGAGTAATGCTTGGTAAAAGTGTGAACTGTTTTCCAGGTGGCTGCTTTACAGATCGCTAAAATGGGGATATCCCTGGCAACAGCCAGAGAAGCTGCTGTACCTCTGGTATAATGTGCCCTCAAGCCTGAAGGGGGTGTTTTGCCTAGCTTTTCATAGCAGAATTGTATACAGGAGACAATCCACCTGGCAACAGTACGTTTGGTAGCAGACCTGCCCTTTCCCACTTCTCCACAGGTGAGGAAAAGCTGGGAAGAGTCAGATCTAAAGGCCTTAGTGACTTCCAAATAGTAACTAAGTGCCCTTTTAACATCCAAACTGTGTTATCTTCTTTCACCTGAAGAAGAGTGATCAGTGAAAAATACTGGAAGGGACATGGATTGGTTCAAATGAAAATCCGATACCACCTTTGGTAAAAACTTCCTGTTGGTTCTAAGGACCACCTTATCTCTGTGGAATGAAATAAAGTCAGGCTCCACCGATAGAGCTTGAAATTCACTGATACGTCTGGCAGAAGTAATGGCTACCAGAAAAACAGTCTTCCAAGTCAAGTACTTGAGATCTGCAGAAACCAAAGGCTCAAAAGGTGGTTGCATAAGTTGAGTAATGCAAATGTTAAGATCCCAGACTGGGGTAGGATCTTTAAAAGTGGGGTTAGTATGAAGCAGACCCTTAAAGAACTTATAAAAAACAGGGTGGGAAGCCAGAGAGGAAGGCTTCCCCACTGACAAAAAAGCAAAGAGAGCTGACAGATAAACTTTCAGGGTTGCTGGTCGAAGGCCTAAATTGTTTAGATAGACCAAATAATCCAAGACTACTGAGAAGTCAGCAGAGTCTGGAGCCACCTGTTTACTAGAACACCAAATACCAAATCTCTTCCATTTGGAATTGTAAGTTTTATTAGTGTCAGGTTTCCGAGTAGCCTTGAGGATATGCAGAACCCCTTGAGACAGGTTCATATTAGCATGTTCTAGTTCTTCAACAGCCAGGCTTTGAGACTGAGAGACTGAAGGTTGGGGTACCAAACCCTCCCCTGAGAACATGTTAACAGATTGTGACGTCTGGGGAGGACTAGAGTAAGGTGAACTGACAGAGACAGTAACAGAGGGTACCAAGGCTGCCTGGCCCAATCAGGATCACTTTGCAGGATTGTGACCTTATCTTGACCAGGACCTTGAACAGTAGAGGAAAAGGAGGGAAGGCATACAGAAATTTCCCTTCCCAATCCAGAATCGGAGCATCCAGAGGGACTGAGCCCATGACTGGGGGTCTGCAGCAAAAGAGAGGAAGTTGGTGATTGTTTGGGGCTGTAAAAAAGATCTATCTGAGGAGTGCCCCATCTTGAGAAAATCACTTTCAATATCAGGGGATCCAGGGACCATCCACGGTGACCCTGAGAAATCCTGCTCAATGCATCTGCCAACAAATTTGTCCTTCCCTGGAAGATGGACTGCTCCAGGGATGTCTGTAGAGAGTAGGCCAGAGACCAGATTTTCATGGTTTCTGTGCACAAGGCCATGGATCGAGTGCCACCCTGTTTGTCGATGTACCACATGGTGGTGGTGTTGTCTGTCCTGACCTGAACCACCTTGTTCTGAATTGACTTTGAGAATGCTAGCATGGCTAGGTAGACTGCCCTGAGTTCCAGAAGGTTGATGTGGAGTAGGAACTCCTGAGGGGACCACACACCTTGAGCTGTGAGGGTCCCTAAATGAGCTTCCCACCCCAGGAGCGATGCATCAGTGGTCAGGACCCGTGAATGAGGCTGAGCAATAAAAGGAACTCCTGTCCTGAGGTTGTTGTGATCCAACCACCACTGAAGGGCTTGGACCAGAGAGAGTGTCACTGGAACCAGCTTGGCCAAGAGATCCCTCTTCTGAGACCAAAAGGATCTCAGATGAAACTGAATGTCCCTCATGTGAAACCTGACTCCTTGAACCACTACAGTGGAAGCTACCATGTCCCCCAAAAGCTGCAGGAAATGCCTTGCTGGTCGTGAGACCCGAGGGCGAAAGGAGGAAGCCAGGTCTGTAAGGGATTTTACCCTTACTAGGGGGAGAAAAGTTCTTGCCTGGATAGTGTTGAGCTCTGCTCCTCTGAAAGTCAGTATCCGCACAGGCTTGAGGACTGACTTCGGAAGATTGAGGACAAATCCCAGGGATGTGAGCAAAAGCTGTACTGTTTGCAGATGTAACTTGACTTGGTCTGGAGACTGTCCCACAATGAGCCA
This sequence comes from Neoceratodus forsteri, assembly GCA_016271365.2. Lineage (NCBI taxonomy): Eukaryota > Metazoa > Chordata > Ceratodontiformes > Ceratodontidae > Neoceratodus > Neoceratodus forsteri. The sequence continues at coordinate 4,057,734 of JADMNL010000026.1, forward strand.
GGCGTCCAGGTAGGGAAAAATGGAGATGCTTTTCCTTCTTAGGAATGCAACCACTACTGCTAGGCATTTGGCGAACACCGTTGGAGCTGATGATAGGCCGAAGGGCATGGCTCTGACTTGGTAATGACCTGAGGGCAACTGAAATCTGAGGTATTTTCTGTGGGAGCACCTGATGGGAATGTGAAAATAGGCATCTCTGAGGTCCAGGGAGGCTAACCAGCCGCCTGGCCTTAGTGAGGGAAGGATTACTCCCAGAGTCACCATTTTGAATTTTAACAGGTGCTTGTTTAAGTATCTGAGGTCTAGGATGGGCCACCACTCCCTTGTCTTTTTTGGGGTAAGAAAGTATCTGGAGTACAGGCCTTTTCCACAAAGTGTTGGAGGAACCCTCTGTATCGCTCCGAGGGCCAAAGAGAGAGGAAACTTCTGCCTCTAGGGCAACAGTTTCCAAGGTGTTTGCTGGTGGAAAGAACCTGGCCCTCAGCTTGGGAAATGTTCTGAAACTGAGTGCCAGGCCTTGGCTTACTACTTCCAGAACCCATTTGCTGGAAGTGACAGATTTCCAAGCCTGGAAGTAGTAAGCCAATCTGCATCCTACAGAGATGGGGGAAATCGACCCGGGCTGACACATCAGGGTGTCTGCTTGGTAGGGGCCCTGGGCTGAGAGAAGGATGCAGCTCTGCTCATCCCCCTTCTCCTTCTACCTTTCCCTCTGAAGAACCCCTTCTGGGAAAAAGGAGAGCAGGCCTGAGCTTGAAAGAAAGGCCTTTGAAAGGGCCTGCCCCTAGACTGCTGCCTCTGAGGAGTGGTTTGCCTTTCTTTAGCTTGAGCACTCCTATAGGTGGTCCTGTATTTATCCATCTTTTTCATGTAATTCTCTGTCTGCTCCCCAAACAGAGAATTACCTACAATAGGGAAATTCATGGCCTTAGCCTGGATATCTTGTGACAGGCTAGTACATCTGAGCCGAGCCGTTCTCGGCAGAGCCACAGATGTAGCCAAAACTCTAGATGACACATCACTGGAGTAGACAGCAGTATGAAATTGGATTTTTGATGCCTCTATCCCATCAGCAGCCACCTCCTCCAGCTCCCTGGCCAGCGGGGGGGAAGCCTGCTTAGCCAGCTCCAAAACAGATTCCCACCTGGACTTTTGGAACCTGGCTGCATAGGCCATATAGTTAGCCTGTCTGATTGCCAAGGAGGATGTCAAATACTGCTTCTTGGCCATGGCATCTATCTTCTTGGAGTCCTTATCCAGGGGGTGTGAAGCCAAGGGAATGCCAGCCTTATCATAGGCTGCAGCCTGCACTACCCCAACATGGCTGCAATGCTGATACAGGAACTCCGAACTTGAGCCTGAGAGCATATACCTCCAGTCCATACGTTTGTCCACTGGAGGCAGAGAATGTGGGTTTTTTAAAAGTTTATGGGTCTGTTTCCCAAAAGATTTATGCAAGGGAATAGACAGCCTCTTGGACTCAGGGATGTCCATCATCTCAACGAAATCAGGCTTTTCTTCCTCTTCGACAGCTTCATCCACAGGGAGCTGGAGGGTCTCAGCCACTTTCTTGTAAAACATAAAGTGGGAAGGGGACTCAGAAAGCCTAGGAGGGGAAACTCCAGAAGGTCTGTCTGGGGAGATGTCCGGTTCGATAGGCTCATCCAGACCTTCCCCACCATTATACTCATCATCTTCATCCTCTTCAACTTCCCCCCTCCCATTCCAGATCATAGTATTCCTCCAGAGAATAATCTGTAACTGGAGGAGCCAACCGAACGCTACCGGTACAGGCTGGTTCGGTCTGAACCGGACAAAGCTATTCTACAATGCTAATCGCCCGGGAAATTTCATCGGCCGTTGGATGAAGGGATTCAGGATCTGAACCGGTCGATTTCTCCTTTTTTGAAGGAACCGACCCTTCCGAATCCGTTTTCCTCTTGCCCGAGGAAGTATGGCCCTGGCCAGAGGGCACTCCCTCAGGTTCGGTCGGAACCGAACCAGGCTGGCCATCCGGGTCAGCGGACTTCTCTGCCTTTTTAAACCCAAGACTGCCCAACTGTTTTTCAAGGGTTGTCTTAGGGAAGTTTTTACAAATTTGGCAGTCTGAATCGAGGTGGTCAAACCCCAGACAATATACACAGGTGGTGTGGGGATCAGCCTTCGCAAAGGTCTCCCCACACACACTACAGTGCTGAAACCCAGTGGGCCCGGTTTTTCCCTGAGTTTTTCAGACATGGCCACAAATAAATAAACTTACCCTTTACACGGCTTCAGGCCAGGTAAGACAAACCTATCGGTTCCTCACTGTATCACGGGTGTTGGAAAAAATTTACAGGTTACTCACCTAAAACAGGAGTTCCAGGAGTGGTATATGCTGTTCATCCACACTTATTGACAGGTTCCTTGGTGCTTTAAATGTTGCCGGAAGGTCTTCACGCTGGCTCCTCCCACCCACCCGGGTGGTAAAACCCTCGACTCCGCCCCATGATGCCAGATCTAGCCCACTGGAAACCAGGTTGCGCGTCAAAGCCGGGGAGGTCGGGTGGGTTATGTGGATGAACAACATATACCACTCCTAGAACTCCTGTTACAGGTGAGTAACCTGTATTTCTAGGGACATGGATATGTTGTTCAATCCACACTTATTGTCAGACTCCTAGCAGTTCTCCAGGAGGAGGGAGGCAAGGCACGCACCCCCTACTTAGGGAATAAGGACTGGAGAACCAATGTCCCAAAACCAGCGTCCCGGCGTGACTCTAGGTCAATGTGGTAATGGGAAATGAAGGTGTGTGTGCTGACTTCCAGGTAGCAGCCCTGCAGATTTCCTGGATAGGGACGTCCCTAGAAGCAGCTACCAAAGCAGCAGTATGGTGGGTAGAATGAGCTCTTATCCCTTTGGGAGGCTCCATGCCCGCCAACCTATAGCAGAGATCTATGCAGGAAGAGACCCACCTGTCTATCGTCCGCTTGGCTGCAGGTCTGCCAGGTGCGGCTTCAGCGTAGGTGACAAACAGCTGGCAAACCGCTCCCTGAACTTCAGCCGTCCACTCCTTATAGTAAGACAGCGCTCTTCCAGGGTCCAAGGTTTGGAGCCTATGTTCAGCCTCTGAGGTGTGATTGGGGTAGAACACCGGCAGAGTCAACACCTGGTTAAGGTGGAACTCCGACACCACCTTCTGAAGGTATTTCGGGTGGGGGAGCAGGACAACCTTGTCCCTGTGGAAAACCAGATAGGGGGACTCAATGAAAAGCACCTGGAGCTCTCCCATCCTTCTGGCTGACGCAATAGCCACCAAGAAGGCGGTCTTCCATGACAGGTGAGAGATGTCACACCTGTGCATCGGTTCACATGGCTTGCCCATGAGCTTAGCCAATACCAGCAGTAGATCCCACGGAGGTGGAGGTTCTCACACCGGAGGGGATATGTGATCAAGGCCTTTGAAAAAGTGCCTGACCACCTTCTCCTGTGCCACCGACTGCTTCCCGGCCCACACCTGGTAAGCAGAGATGGCTGCCAGGTGTACCTTAAGGGTCGTCGACCGAAGCCCTAGCTGAGAAAGGGACCAAAGGTAGTCCAGAATGCTAGCCAAGGAACAGGAAGAAGGGTCCAACCCTTTGCTCTGTCACCAAATGGAGAATCTCTTCCATTTGAAGGCATAGCATTTTCTGGTCGACTTCTTATGGGACACCTCAACTACGTTGAGGACCTCATCGGAAAGACCCAAGGCCTGGAACTCTAGCCGCTCAGGAACCAGGCCATCAGGTGCAGGGATTGAAGGTCCGGGTGGAGAACCATCCCCTTGTCGACTGACAGCAGGTCCGGATGGGATGGAAGCCCCCTCAGGAGCCTGGACCTGAGGCTAAGGAGATCTGGGTACCAGTACTGGCAGCGCCAGTCTGGGGCTACCATACCCACTTGTGCCTTGTCCCTCTTCGCCTTGAGAAGCACCTTGTGGATCAAGGGAAATGGAGGGAAGGTGTAGAAGAGGCCCGGGGTCCACGGCCTCGAGATGGCATCCCCCTGCAGCGAGCCCTGCTGAGGGGGGCGGGCATGAAACAGCCTCAGCTTCGCATTCTCCTTGGAGGCAAACAGGTCCACCTGAGGGGTGCCCCAATGGGAGAACAGATCTAGTACTACCTCCTGCAGCACAGACCACTCGTGAGATGCAGCGCCTATCTGGCTGAGTGCATCGGCCAGACTGTTGGAGGCTCCTGCCACATGGATGGCTAGGAGATCTGCCTCCAGCCTGATCACGAGAGACCAAGTGTGTAGAGCCTCCTAGCACAGGGGCAAGGAGTGCGTCTCGCCCTGTCAGTCGAGGCAATACATGGTCATGGTGTTGTTCATCTGTACCTGGACCACTTGACCCCGTACAAACGGAGCAAAGGCAGTGAGGGCTAGTCGGACCACTCTAAGCTACAGCACGTTGATGTGGCATCGAGACTCCTGAGGGGACCAGAGGCCATGGGCTCTGAGCTCCCCCAGATGGGTACCCCAACCCATCAGAGAGGCGTCGGTCATCAGAGTGACCGTCGGCTCGGGGAGGACAAACGGGATACCCTCCTGCAGATGAGCTGGAATGAGCCACCACTGTAGGCCATTCCACATCTCCTGGGTCACTGCCACTGGCTGATCCAGAGGACCGGAGGGCTGTGACCATTGGCGGGCCAGCCCCCACTGCAGGGGACGCATATGCCAACGGGCCCAATGGACCACGCTGGTGCAGGCTGCCTTGAGGCCCAGAAGGCACAGGAAGTCCCGGGCAGGGCGCAATTGCCCAACCAGAAATGACTGGGCAAAGGAGGAAAGGACCTCGGCCCTGTCCGCCGGGAGCCGGGCTCTGGCTCGAAGAGAGTCGAGCATTGCCCCGATGAACTGAATCACCTGCGATGGCATGAGTTCCAACTTGGCCTCATTGATGAGGAGGCCAATCTGAGAGCAGACCTGGAGGGCCAGATCCCTGGACCGCTCCACCTCCAACCTGGAGGGGGCTGCAATCAGCCAGTCGTCCAGTGAAGGGTACACCCAGACCCCTCGTCGCCGCAGGAATGCTGTCACCACTTCCATGCATTTGGTGAAGACCCTGGGAGTTGGAGAGAGGCTGAAGGGCATGGCCCAGAACTCGTAAAGAGATCCCTCTGCTCGGAACTGGAGGAATCGCTGATGAGACGGATGGATTGGGACATGAAAAAAACATGTCCTGAAGGTCCAGGGAACAGAACCACATGCCTGGCTCCAAGGATGGAATGATCTGAGCCAGAGTGACCATCCTGAAGGTTCGAGACCGTAGGAACTTTTTCAGGTCGTGTAGGTCGAGAATGGGGCACCAGCCCCCCATCCATTTTGGGACCAGGAAGTACATGGACTCAAACCCTGGGTCTGGAGAGGGGTTCGCAACCTCGCTGATCACCTCCTGCTGGAGGAGCAAGGCAATGCCAGCTTGACGAGCCAACAGAGAGGCTACGGAACCCATAGCCCCCCCATGGCGCGACAGCTCGATAGGGGGGAAACTGCTCGAATTCCAGAGGCAGACCCCTGCCTATCACTTCCAACACCAAGCGGTCCATAGTGATAGTGGACCAGGCTGAAAGGAAGTGGCGGAGCAATCTCACCGGGTGAGATTGGTTGAAGCACCCCTCAACCAGTCACTGGGCAGGCTTTGGAGGAAGGGCTGGCCGAGGAGCTGCTCTGGGCCTTTTCCTCCAGGCTTCCTGCTGGAGGAAGCAGCAGGCTTGGCTTTGGGGCACCAAGCATGAAGCTGATGTTGGTGTTGCTGGGCTGGACGTGCTGCACGGACTGAAGGACGAAAGGGCTTATGCTGCTGATTGCGGCCTTTGTCCTTCCGGGCAGACGTGACCAAGTCCAAGGTGCCTGATGAAGGTGTGCACAGTGCTCCAAGTAGCTGCTGCATAGATGGCTGAAGTGGACACATTCTTCATGGCCTCAAAGGAGGTAGCCACCCCCCTTGTGGAATGACACTTAACCGAGCCCGGTAAGGGTTTGTTATGCTTCTGGTAACAGAACGTGATACAGTGTATAAGCCACCTGGACAGCGACTGTTTGGAAACAGGAGCTCCAACCATCCTGTGGGCGGAAGGAGATGAAAAGCTGGTCAGATTTTCGGTGGTGTTTGGTTCTGGTCAGGTAGTATCGAAGACACCTATGCACATCTAAAGTGTGCAACAGGGCCTCTCCTCTATTAGAATATTTAGGAAAGTACACTGGTAGATCTATGTCCTGATTAAGGGTGAGAGCTGAGACCACCTTAGGCAGAAACTTCAGATTTGTCCGTAGGGACACCCTGTCCTGTTGAAAAACCAAATAAGGTTCTTTGCACATCAGTGCGTGAAGTTCAGAAATTCTTCTGGCCAAAGTAACGGCAACTAAAAATAACGTCTTCCATGTAAGGAGACGTAGCTCGCAATCCACGGCTGGTTCAAAAGGGTGGCAGCGTAAGCTGCTCCAGGACAAAGGGTAAATCCCATGGAGGACTAGGATCCTTAATCGGAGGTCTAAGGTGGAGGACACCTCTCAGGAAGGCGCGTGCCATGTCCAACTGAGTTATGGGACGTTGGCCTATAGAAGTGTGATAGGCTGAGATGGCGCAGAGGTGAACTTTTATCGAGGAGTAGGCCAAGCCTGTCTGAAAGAGAGACAGGACGTAGTCCAGGACCGACCTTTCCGGACAATCCATCAGTGAAAACCCCGGTGCCTGAGCCCAGAGGCAAAATCTGCGCCATTTCATGGCGTATGTAGCGTGAGTGGTTGGTTTTCAGCAGCCAGAACATCTGCTACTCTGCGAGACCCCATATCACATAATGGCTATGTCTCTAGGAGCCAGGTGTGCAGGTTCAGAGACCGAAGGTCCGGATGGACCAAAGAGCCTGCCTCCTGAGACAATAAGTGAGAGCTGATTGGCAGAGGCACCGGAGGTTCCCAGGACAGCTGGTGTAGCAGAGGGAACCAAATCTGTCTGGGCCAAAACGGCGCGATAAGTATCGGCGTCGCTTGCTCTCTGCAGAGTTTCAAAAGTACCCTCTGGATCAACGGGAAAGGAGGAAAGGTGTAGAGGAATCCGCCCGTCCAGGAGAGGGTCAATGCGTCTCGCCAGAAAACACCAGGTCCTGGATCAAGCAAGCAGAAATTGGGCAGTTTTGCGTTGTATGGGGACACAAAGAGGTCCAACTCTGGTGTTCCCCATCTATGAAACAGATCCTCTACTACCTCCTAGAGTAGTTCCCACTCATGGACTCTGGCCTGAGAGCGACTCAGGCTGTCTTCGATGACGTCCACTCCTGGGACATGAATAGCAATGAGGTTTGCGCCGTGTTGTAGTACCCAATCCCACACCCTCATGGCCTCCCTGCAAAGCGGGTAGGAATGGGTGCCTCCATGTTCGTTGAGGTAATACATCACTGTGGTATTGTCTGTTTGTAACAGAAGAGTACCCGGTGGGACCTCCGACTGGAAGGCCTGCAGGGCATAATGAACTGCTCTCATTTCCAGGATATTTATGTGGAGATGAGTTTCCTGGGGTGTCCATGAGCCCTGAGGCCTGACACTGTCGAGGTGTGCTCCTCAACCAAACCCTGAGGTGTCCGTGGAGAGCATCACAATCGGAGACGGCACAATGAAGGGGACCCCCGCTAATAGGTTCTTTGAATCTAGCCACCATTGCTAATCCCAGATTACGGCATTTGTGATCCAGATTGGAAACTGCAAATGGTCTTGCTTCTGATCCCACTGGACCCGTAACATCCACTGGGTCACCCGCATGTGGAGACGGGCTAGCAGGACTGTTGCAATGGCCGCAGCCATGTGTCCGAGCAGGCAAAGGACCAGTCTGGCTGGGACAGTCTTCTTTGCCAAGATGTCCCTGATGAGGGGTCTGATGTGTTCCGCTCAGTCGTGGGGCAGAAAAGCTCTCCCCTGGAAGGTGTCCAGAACTGCGCCTATGAACTGCAGACTCTGTGACGGAACCAGGCATGACTTCTCCTGACTGATAATGATGCCCAACGTCTCGAACAGAGACTGAGTACAATGAATGGCGGAGATCAGGGCCTCCCGAGAGGGCACCATGAGAAGCCAGTCATCCAGGTAGGGGAACACGTAGTGGCCTTGTCATCTCAGAGTCGCTGCTATGACTGCCATGCACTTGGTAAACACTCAAGAAGCCGATAACCTTCCGAAAGGGAGGTCTCGGAACTGATAATGGCGACCTAGAAATTCGAAGCGCAAGAACTTCCTGTGCGCTCGAGCAATGGGTATGTGCAGGTAAGCATCCTGCATGTCCAAGGATGCTAGGAAGGCGTCCTGCTTGAGCATGGGTATCAAACCTGGAAGGGTCACCATGTGGAAGCATTTGTAGAAGACCAAAGTGCCGAGGTCGCTGAGATCCAGTATCGGACAGAGGTCCGCTGTCTTTCTGGGAACCAGAAGAAGTGGGAATAGGAACCAGCACCTCCCTGGTTCCGAAGTATGAGCTCTATAGCTTCCTTTCCTAGAAGCGTGAGCACCTCCTGCTGTATGAGCAGAGCTTGCTGACCTGAACAACGGGAAAGCAGGGGAGGTCTTGACGGTGGGTGGTCGAGGAATTCAATAACGTGACCTCTCTTGACCATCTAAAGTACCCACCAGTCGGCGGTAATTGACTGCCACCCTGAAAAGTGGCGAGCGATGCAACCCCCGACCTTTTCTGCCCGTTGATCCAGAGGAGGGCCGGGGACCGGGAAGGAGTCATGCTGTGGCAGCTTTGGTTCCCGCAGGCTAGGTCGGTTTGGTATACCGCTGGCCTCCGCCTGGGGAAGATTTAGCCTGGGCTTTACGATGAAAAGTGCCCCTATGTTGCTGGCCAGAACATGGCTGCTGCCGTTGTTGCCGGCCGCGAAAACGGTTCTGGTTCCTACGAAAGGAACCAGGTTCAGATCTGTACATGGCTTGTATGGATCTTACTGCCTTCCGGGCATCCTGAAGCTTGGTGATGACCTTTTCCGAGTGTTCACCAAACAGAACTTCGCCTTTGTATGGGACGTCAAGAATGTTTTTCAGTACGTCTGGGGTAAAACTGGAGACACGGAGCCAGGAGTGCCTCCGGAGACAGACGCCTGAAGCTGCAGCTCTGGTGCACGAGTCCGCAGAATCGTATGCTGCTCTTAACACTTGGGTCCTCACATCAGACCCTGTGCGGAGGAGGTTTAAGAGCTCCACCTTCTGATCGCCATCCAGTAACTTATCAACTAGGTCCTGACCCTGTTCCCACAGGGCATTCTGAAACTGAACCATATGAGACAGATAGTTCAGGTACCTGATGGAGCATGTAGCAGCTGCATACATGCGCCTCCCCAGGGTATCCAACTGTTTTTATTCCTGGTCCGGTGGCTGTGTGCTCATATGCTGTGGTTGTTGGGACAGGTCATGAGAGGCCATAGTGACCAGGGAGTCAGTCAGAGGTTGTTGCGCCAAGTACTGGTCCTCTTTTGGAGCCTTGTACAGGTGGTCAGCTTTCTTCGGCACAGCGGGGATGGAGTGCGGACGCTTCCACGCAGCCTTGGTGACATCCGCGAAAGTGTCCACCAAGGGTGGCACTACCACAGGCTTAGGATCCTTCTGCCGAAGGTAACGAGCAAGGCGCTGTCTCTCGGGGTTGAGATCTTCCAAATCCCATCCCATGTTCTCCTGGATGTGCCTCATAATCTCAGAGAAAGAGGGATCATCCGGAGGTGATCGGGGCAGGTCTTGTGGGTCAGGTGATGGGATGCTGAGTGGAGAAGGAGACCTGGAGGTGTCAGAAGTATCCAGTCTAGAATCCTCCCCTGGCGGAGTGTACCGTCAACGTCTGGGTCACTTGGGGCTGGGAGATCTTGAGGGAGGCCTTCTCCATTCCTTGGATCTTCCCCAGGAGGTGCAGTGCATTCCTTGGGGGTTGATGGTCGTCCTGCTGGCCCCTGCGGTGGAGGAGGGGGAGTAGGAGGTGAAGGAATAGGAGGAGGAGGTTTCACTGGGATCACATCTTTCCTTAGTGTGTCCCACCAGAAAAGTGAAGAGATCTTTGACCTCTTCAATGTTCATACCCGACGACGGACCTGGCGCCGGTGGTCTGTCGCCGGGGTCGGGTCCGAAGGAGTCTCCGGGATTGGCGAAGGCTCCCGTAGAAGCCGGCCGCCCCGCTGTCACCTGCCTGGTCCTCAGGCAACGCCAGGTCTCCTCCGTGGAGTCCCGCGACCGTTGTCCACCGGTGATGGGGGCAGTCTTCGACTCCGGCGAACATGTCAATGACGTCAGGCACTTGGCCGACGTCTTCGGCTCTGGCGAATGCCTGGCCGACTTCGGGTGTCTGGCCAACGTCGGGTCCTTGACCAACATCGAGTCAGTCGTCCGCTTCAGGGATGTCACGTCTTTAGTCTTCCTAGGTGGGGAATCCAGACCCCTGGGAGACCGATCTGGAGTCGGGGTCCCGGTGTCGGTCTGATGAGGAAGATTTGGTCTGGTGACGGTCGGAGGACTTCGATGAGGCCCGGAAGGGAGTGGAGGAAGCCGAAGGCCTGGAAGGCTTTAGAGGGTGCAGAGAAGCCGAAGAGCCGCCTGAAGCCTTAACCTTGACCGGAGGGGGCTAAGAGTGAGCCCTGGAAGGAGAGCGGTCTGAGCGCATGGAGCCTGAGCTGGTGCGCGAGTCCGAGGCCTGGTTAGGGGATCTGGACCGGACCTTCTCCTTGTGCCTGTCCCGGTGTTTGTGGGCTCTGAGTTAGATTCACCTCTGGAGGAAAGTTCCTTATCCATTCTGTGAAGTTTCTCTTCCAAGAGGAACCCCTGAAGTGCCTTCTGGTGGCGGATCCTGGTGAGACACTTAAACCCCTGACAGAAGAAGCAGGCCTTGGTGTCCTGGTCTGGGCTTAAGCACTGCAGGCAGGATGAATGAGGATCCTTAAAGGGGATCTGTTTGCCGCAGGCACACTTGGAAGGATGTCCTTCTGAAGAAGGAGTTGGAGATGCCGACATTTAGTTTGGTAAAACTGTTTTACAAAAGTTCTTAGTAGTCGTGTGTTAGAGTGGGACCGTGAGGCCGATGCTGGCGAGTCGATGGTGGGAAAAGAAATGAAAATTACATACTTACCATAATTATGATCTTTCTGTGTATCTTCACCATTCATCACAGATGGGTATTGGCCGGAGATCAGGAACCCACGGAGCCTTTTTTTTTTGAAGGCTAGGCGAGCCGACGAAGATCGGCGCCTGGCCCTCGAGGCCGACGTACCACGTGGGCCGAGGATTAGCAGTTAGGAGCATCAACTCGCCTGCTTACCAGTTCTGAGTCGCGGAGAGGTAAGAGGAGGGATGGAGGGTGGGACAAGAGAGTCCAAGGGACAGAAAAGGAAGAGAAAACTGAACTAAAAGGAGAAATAACGACTGAGAGGACAGCATAGAATAAGTAAACTAATGGGATTGGGTAGGGGCCCCAATCTCTGAAACGGAAGAAGGGAGGGAAGGGGGAGAGAATTTTAGGAGAGAGTGAGAGGTAACAGGAGTTAGGACCCTTGTCCGTCACCAGACTATATAGGTACTGCAAGGAGTTAGCAAGCTGACTGCCAGAATTCAAGGCACAGAATAACTGGCAGATACCCCAAAGCAGAGTCGGCTATTCTGGAGAAGGACAGGGTACAGGGACTCAGTACTCTCTTTAAAGAGATATTTGGTGAAAAAAAGGGAAGATTTTTTTTTTTTTTATATATAGATGGATAACAGAAGGAGGGCAACCACCAGCTCACACCCCGTAGGGGTGAAGATTTGTAGAAGAGAAGGAGTGCCACTCAAACTGCACCCCTTAGGGAAGACTGTCCCCCGTGTGTCCCCACTAATCTCACTCAAGCAAGGGTGCCGGAAGATGGCAAAAGTTGAAGGGGCTAAGAATGAAAGACACTTTCCCCATACCAGTTCCACCATACAGGAATAACAAGTGGAGGGGAACTGCCCCGGTTGCCCCAGAGGTTCCGCACCTATGCAGCGAAGAGAGGGAAGGCACAGAGGGAGGAGGATTCCAGAGACTGGAGCCCCAAGGGGATGGTGGAGGGATTGGATGAATGGAGAAGATACACAGAAAGACTGGCACTACGGTAAGCACGTAATTTCATATCTTATCTGTGTCAATCTTCACCATTCATCACAGATGGGTGAGTACCAAGCCCCCGAAGGGGGTTGAGGATTGCACCCTAAGGGACAGTGTCCCTAGCCTCAGTGGGTGACACACTATGGGAAACTTGGGCCTGAGGAGGCCCAAGAGTGGGGAGAGCGAGACGGGTTCTCCGGAGGGGAAGGAATTTGCCCTGACAAACGCCGCCTCGCCCCTACGGGAAAAGAGGTAGGTTCCCTGGTGAGCAGAGCAAATCACCCCACGCCGGGCCAAGGGTGACAACCGGGAAAGGTGAAGCCATGCTGATCTTCTGGTGCAGATCGCTATCCCTACGACCCTGGTAGCTACCTCATTGGCGTCGTAAGATGCCCTTGCTTGGTGCCTTGCTAGCTCCAGGCCACGTGCAGAGAGAGCAATGGCTTGCTCCGAGTCAGGCAGAGCAGCTAGGAACTGACCTAGCGCTGACCACAAGTACCTGTTATAGGCAGCGAAGTGGGCCTGATGCGCAGAAATGGAGAGAAGCAGCCGTGCCGAGTAGAAAGTCCTCCTCCCCCAGAAATCAAAATCCGAGGAGTCCTGATCTGGGGGCCGGTCACGGCGGAGGGCGAAAAGCCCATCAGGAGTGTCCAGGTGCGCAACCGATCATGGATGAGGCAAGGAGCCTGGAGACTCCGGGGGAGTGCAATACCTCTAGCAGAGGTCCCTAGGGGCAGGAACTCCGGAGAAGGGCCTCTGCCAGAAACGCATGGACGCCTCCCGAAAGGGAGCGGGCCAAGGCGGCACCACGAGGGTGGCTGTCCCAAAATCGCCTAGAAAGGCGTGCGCCGCATGCTCCGGATTGCTTACAGAAGAAGGAGAAAGGTGAAGGTCCTCCATCATCCTCACGAGGAAACGCTGATACTCAGAGAGATCAGCAGCAGGAGAGATGTGGACAGAAGGTTCCTCTCCCCCAGAAGAGGGGGATGAGGAGCTGGAGGTCACCAGAGGCTCGGAGGGTGGCTGCTCGGGGGGAGGTTGAAAAACCTGGCTGTCCAAAGCCCTAACGTAAGCAGGGAACCGAGCAGCCACCGCTCTGAACTGTTCCCAGGTGAGAGGCCCGCTAGGACCAAGAATACCTGGGAACGCAGGAGAAGGCGGCAGAGGGGAGTGGACAGAGCCGAGACAAGAAGTCGGCTGACCTCTGCCAGGGCTAAGGAGCGGACCACGGACCCCCACGGGGGGAGTCCTGGAAGACTCCGCAGTCGACAGCTGCACAACCGCTTCGGTACTGCCTAGACTGCGCCCAAAAGAATCCCCCAAGTGAGGTGACCGGGGCCGTGAAGGTCCAGAAGGACGGTCCCCTGCCTCGAAAGAATGGGACCCTCTCAAGGAACCCAAAGGGGAAGGGCGGAAGTCCGCACTCCGGCTCCATCCAGGACCCGGTAGGTCCCAGAGAAGGGCCGCACCAACCTATACCCCCGACCTTCGGAGTCCGGAAAGAGTCCTAGCCCTCAAGTGGCTAGTCTAGGCAGTCTGCACCCAGGGCTGCTCCTCAAGGCAATCCCGAAGGAGCACCTTCCTCCCCGTGGCCCTCTCGAGCAGGCCCCAAAGTTGGGCGACCGAGAGATGTTACAGTAGGGGTACCACCGAGAGGGGTCAAGGAACCCCCTAAGGCTAGGCTGCAAGGCAATGGTGGCACGCACCACAGCCCGCTGGTCAGTACCACCGACCCCAGCCCCAGAGGAAACCCGACTCCACCGGAGGGGACTGGCCGAGACCAAGAGGAAACCACCAGCTTGTCCTCCCTTGCAGACAACCCCGAAGGGTGTGACTGCCCATTCGACTCTGAGCTGGACTCAGACCCCGAAGAGGAAGAGTCCGAGGCCCTAAGCCAAATAGTAGGGGGTCGAGGAAGGGATACCTTTCCGAGAGGCCCAGGAGCCAAAGCAACCCCTGCCTGCTCCACAGCACCGCAAGCGGTGCCAGCAGAAGGTGGCAGGGGAGCTTGGGCCAGAAGTCCTAGGCCGGGGCTAGCTGCGGCACCATCAGGTCCACCGATGCCAGGGAAGGCACCCGGGACAGAGACAGCGCCGGCAGAAACCCCAGCCTCGGAGCCGACCACGCGCCAGGCTGCTCGACGCCGCGTGCGGTGCTGAGGACCAAGGCAGCGTCGACGACTCCGAAGGACTCTGCTCTGACCACGGCGCCGACATCGGCGCCGTGAGACCATTCGGCGCCACGAGCGGCACCGAGAGTCCCAACGGCGCCAGGCACGGCACCGACAGACGGCACCGAAGGTCTCACGGCGCCATGCTCAACCTCGGCGCCGAGGACAGCGCTGAGGTGAGACATGGCGAAGGACGACGCCGAAGGCGGTTTTACGGCGCCGCGAGCAGTGTCGGCACTGCGAACAGCGCCGACAAGCCCCACGGCGCCAACAATCGGGTCGGCGCCGACAGGACCCGCGGCACCGCAAACGGCGCTGAAGGCCCCGACAGCACCGAATGACGGCGTCGAGGACGGCGTCGACCCAGGCCTAGCGGACCGCGGGAGCGACACTGGGGAGCTCTTCACCTCAAGGTGATTGCCAGAGAGCGCCTCCCGCCCGCCTCCCGGAGGAAGCAGGACGGGCCTCCCTGCGCCGTGAAGGAGTCTCGCCACGGCTAGGCTAGAAGAGGCCGAGGCTCTCCTCCGCTGTCCGTGAGAGAACCGGGAGGGACCCGAAGGGCTGAGAGAACGCTTGGCCCGGACGAGTGCGGCCCACCGAAGTCGGCGGAGCTCGCTCACTTTTAACGCTGTTCTAAAACGCTGGCGATCCATCGAGAAGCAGGCGCCGCGATGTAATCCATGTCGTAGCGGGCCAAGGCACAAAAGGCACCGGTCATGTTGGTCGGTGACTGAGTACTTGCGGCCGCACGGGCACCGACGCATAGGGGGCCGCCTCGTCTTCTGAGATTTCTTGCCTTCCGACCGCGACATGACCTACGGAGAAAAAAACACCAAAAACAGACTCGACGCCGCTTAAACAGTAAAATAAGAAAAGATCTTACCAGCGACGTCGAGTGGAGGCAACACAGAACTAGTAGACCGAACTAGATACGCAGGCTTCAAGGCCTTAAATTTGGAAAAACGCTTCTAGGCTTCCCACGAGGCGACCTCGACGGCGGGAGACGAAGAACTGGTAAGCAGGCAGAGTCGACGCTCCCTAACGGCTAATCCTCGAGCGCCACGTAGTACGTCGGCCTCGAGGACCGGCGCCGATGCGGCTGCCCCGCTAGCCTTTTAAAAAAAAAAAAAGGCTCCCGCTGGGTCCTAATCCCGCCAGTACCCATCTGTGATGAATGGTGAAGACTGACACAGATAAGATCTGGGGATTCTGGGGGACCGCCCCCTATTATACAATGCCTGACGTTGGGAGCGGGACCGACGTCGGGGGCGGTCCCCGCTTAATACTATTAGCTAGAAAATTTCCGTGGGGTCCTGGCACCTGCCAGCTTCAGCCCTAATGGTGTAACCTGCTGCAAGAGCTGTTTCTCGAAGTAAAATCAATTCCTTCACCTCCTGAATGTTTATGCCAGACGACGGGCCCAGCGTCAGTGTGGGTGTGTCGCCGGGGTCAGGCGTCGGGTCCTGGGGAACCACCGGATCTGTCCACTGCTCCCCGGGCGATCCAGCTCTTTGCCGCCTCTTCTGGTCGTCCGCAGCCTCCTCTCCTGAGGACCCTGACGTTTGGTGTCGCCCCGCGTCTGTACAACTGCTGTAGAGTAGAGTCTCCGTTTTTCGGGCGTCGGGTCAGACACCTTTTTATTCTGTGACATCCGCTTAAAAGGTGTCAGATCCTTGGTCTTCCTTTCCGGGGCCTTGGGAGGCTGGGAGACGGACCCGAGGTCGGCCTGATGCCCTGCTAAATTTTGAGGAAGACTTCCTATGTTTTTCTGAAGAGACAGGCCTGAAAGAAGAGTCGGGCGCCGTGGGTCTTAAGCGGGTGCAAGGAGGCTGAAGAACCCCCTGAAGACCTTACCTTAACTGGGGGAGGTTGGGAGTGGGCCCGGGAAGAACGGTCGGACCGCGCAGAGCTGGAGCTGGCCCTGGATTCAAAGGCCCTGCCGGGGGATCCCGACCTACCAGAGTCCCGGTGCTTCCTGGTCTTATGGGAAGAATCCCCTTTAGAGGAAGGTTTTTTTCCATTTAGTGAAGATCTCTTCAAGAAGGAACCCCTGAAGGGCCTTTTGGTGGTGGATCCTGGTCCTGCTATTAAATTGTTGGTACATGGAGCAGGCCCGGGTGTCGTGTTCCGGGCCCAGGCACCTCACACAAGCCGAATGATGGTCGGCGAAGGGGATGTGCTTGCCGAAGGTGCACTTTGAGGGGTGTCCTTCAAGAGAAGGAGTTGGAGAAATAGACATGGGTTTTGTAAAGATTTTGCACGTCGAATCGTTGATGCAGGTGTCCATGAGGTCGATGCTGGCGAGTCGATGGCGGGAAAAGAACTGGGGATGCTGGGGGACCACCCCCTTTTATGTGATGCCTGAGTCGGGCGAGGGCCGGAATGCCGGGCCGGGTCCCCACTTGATACTGCTAGCTAGAAATTTTCTGTGGGCCTGGCGCCTACTGGCTTCAGTCCTAATGGTGTAACCTGCTGCAAGAGCCGTTTCAAGTAAGATCCAGATTCGGGTCTGTACATGATGACAGTCTCATTGCCTTCCCGCGTCCTGAAGCTTGGTGATGACCTTTTCAGAGGGTTCACCAAACAGGACCTCTCCGTTATAAGGGACATCCAGGATACTCTTCTGTACATCCGGGGTAAATCCGGAGACACGGAGTCAGGAGTGTCTCCGGAGACAGATGCCTGAAGCTGCGCCCCTGGCAGACGAATCCGCAGAGTCATATGCGGCTCTTAACTCTTGGGTCCCCACGTCTGACCCTGTGCGGAGGAGGTTCAAGAGCTTCGCCTTCTGCTCGCCATCCAGTAGTTTGTCAACCAGGTCCTGACCCTGTTCCCACAGGGCATTCTGAAACTGAATCATATGAGACAGATAGTTCAGTGATCTGATGGAGGATGTAGCAGCCGCATACATGCGCCTCCCCAGGGCATCCAACTGCTTGGATTCCTGGTCCGGTGGCTGTTTACTCAGATGTTGTGGTCGTTGAGACCCATCATGGGAGGCCGTAATGACCAGGGAATCAGCCAGGGGTTGTTGTGCCAAGTACTGGCCCTCTACAGGGGACCTGTACAGGTGGTCAGCTTTCTTTGGCAACGCGGGGCTGGAGTGCGGATGCTTCCACGCAGCCTTGGTGACGTCCGTGAAGGTGTCCACCAAGGGTGGCACCACCACAGGCTTAGGGTCCTTCTGCTGAAGGTAACGAGCTATGCGCTGTCTCTCGGGGTAGAGATCTTCCGAATCCCATCCCATGTTCTCCTGGATGTGCCTCATGATTTCGGAAAAAGAGGGATCATCCGGAGGCGACCCGGGCAGGTCTCATGAGACAGGTGATGGGATGCTGATTGGAGGAGACCTGGAAGTATCTGAGGTGTCTGGTCTAGAATCATCCCCCTGCGGAGTGGACCGTCGATGTCTGGGTCGCTTAGGACTGGGAGACCCTGAGGGAGATCTTGAAGGGAGCCTTCTCCATTCTTTGGATTTTCCCCTAGGAGGTGGAGTAGGTTCCTTGGGGGTCAGTGGTCTTCCTGTTGGCCCCTGCGGTGGAGGAGGGGGAGAAGGAGGAGGAGGAGGTTTTACTGGGATCACGTCCTTCTTTATTGTGTCCCACCAAAAGGTGAAGAAATCTTTGACCTCCTGCATATTCACACTGGACAGCGGACCTGGCACCGGTGGTCTGTCAACGGTATCGGGCGTCGGGTCCGAGGGCATCACCGGGTTTGGCGAAAGCTCCTGTGGAAGCCCAAGGTCCTCACTGTCGCCTGCCTGGTCATCAGGCAACATCAGGTTCTCCTCTGTAGAGTCCCGGCGACCGGTGTCCACCAGTGATGGGGAGGCAGTCTTCAGCTCCAGCGAACATCTCATTGACGCCGGGTGCTTAGCCGATGTCTGGTCAGACGGGTGTTTAACCGATGAAGGGTCAGAAGCCCGCTTCGGGTCCATCACCCATTTTAGGGACGTCAAGTCCTCAGTCTTCCTGGTAGGGGGATCCGGACCCCTGGAAGGCTGGGAGGCCGATCTGGCGTTGAAGTCCCGGCATCTCTCTGAGGAAGCTTGTTTTGAGGAGGACTTGGACTGGTGATGGTCTGAAGACTTCGAGGAGGCCCGGGAGGGCGTTGAGGAAGCTGAAGGCCTGGAAGTCTTGATGGGATGCAGAGAAGCCGAAGTGCTGCCTGAAGACTTAACCTTTACCGGAGGGGGCTGACAGCGGGCCCTGGAGGGAGAGCAGTCTGAGCACGTGGAGCCTGAGTTGGTGCGCGAGTCCGAGGCCCGGTTAGGGGTTATGGACCTGGCCTTCTCCTGATGCTTGTCTCGGTGCTTATGGGACTTAGAGGTAGACTCACCTCTAGAGGCAGGGTCTTTGTCCATGCTTTTTAACTTTTCTTCCAAGAGAAACCCCTGAAGTGCCTTCTGGTGACGGATTTGGGTGTGACTGTTGAACCCCTGGCAAAAGGAGCAGGCCTTGGTGTCGTATTCCAGGCCTAAGCACCGCAGGCAGGACGAATGGAGATCCTTGAAAGGGATCTGTTTCCCGCAGGCACACTTGGAGGGATGTCCTTCGGAGGAAGGAGCTGGAGATGCCGACATTTAGTAGGTAAAACTTTGAAAGTTCTAGTCGTTGTACGCCAGAGTGGGACCGTGAGGCCAATGCTGGCGAGTCGACGGCTGGAAAAGAAATGAAAATTACGTACCTACCGTAATTATGATCTGTGTATCTTCACCATTCATCACTGTTGGGTACTCAGCCGGAGGTCAGGACCCCACGGGAGCTTTTTTTTTTTATATTATATATAGGTAGGTGGAGCTGCTGCACCATCGGCGCCGCCCTCGAGGACGACGCACTGCGTGACGCTCGTGGGTTGGCTGTTAGGCTGCACTGACTCCACCTGCCTGCCAGTTCTGAGTCGCAGAAGAGGTAAGAGGAAGTGAGTGGAGGGTGGGACAAGGAAGTCCATGGGACAGAAAAAGGAAAAGGTATATAAACCAAAAGGAGAAATAACGGCTGAGAGGACAGAAAGGGAGAAAAAGTCGGAAACTAAAGGGATTGGGAGAGGCCCCAATCTCTGGAAATGGAAGAGGGGAGGTAGGGTGGATAAAGAATTTAGGAGGGGGGGAGGGGGGAGTTAAACATCCCAGACTCTGGCCCGTCTCCAGATTACATAGGAACTGCAAGGAATAGCCAAAGTCTTTCTGCCAGAATTCAAGGCACAGAATGGCTGGTAAACACTCCAGATAAGCAGAGTCGGTTATTCTGGAAGAAGGACAGGGTACAGAGAATTAACACCCTCTCAAGGAAAGATTACTGGTAAAAAAAAAAAAGGGAAAACATTTTTTTTTTTTTTTGTAATAAACAAGGAGAAATAAGTTGGACAGAAACAGGGAGGAGGAGAGAATGGAGGGCAACTGTCAACTCCTACCCCACAGGAGTAGAGCCAAAGCACTGCTTTCCACTCTCCACAGAACATTATCCCCTTGTGTGCCCGTTTTACCCCACTCCTGAAAAGAAAGGGGGGATGGGCACAGAGAGGGAGGGGGACCCAGAGACTGAGGCCCCAGGGGGATGGAGGGTGGGATCATGATGAATGGTGAAGATACACAGAAAGATCACAATTACGGTAGGTACGTAATTTATATATCTTATCTGTGTCAATCTTCACCATTCATCACTGTTGGGTGAGTGCCGAGCCCCCTGAATGGGGTTTTCTTTTACACCCTAAGGGACAAAGTCCCTTAGCTCTCAGTGGGTGACACACAAAGAGGGAGAACCTTAAGGGCCTGGAGAGGCCCGAGAGTGGGGAGAGTGAGACGGGGTCCCCCCGAGGGGGAAGGAAGTTGCCCCGACAAGCGCCGTCTTGCTCTACGGGAGAAGAGACAGGTTCTCTGGTGAGCAGAGTTATTCACCCTACGCCGGGCCAAGGGTGACAACCGGGAAAGACTAAGCCATGCCGTCCGCCTAGTGCAGATCACTGTCCATACGATCCTGGTAGCTACTTCGTTGGCATCACAGGATGCCCTCGCTTTGGTGCCTTGCTAGCTCCAGGCCACGTGCAGAGAGTGCAATGGCTTGTCTGGTTTGCTCCGTATCAGGCAATGAGGCTAGGAGCTGACCTAACCCGGACCACAAGATCCTGTCATAGGCTGCATAGTGAGCCTGATGTGCAGAAATGGAAAGCAATAACCGTGCCGAGTAGAAAGTCCTCCTACCCCAGAAGTCAAAATCCGAGGAGTCTTGATCTGGGGGCCGGTCAAGGTGAAGGGCGCGAAGACCATCAGGAGTATCCAACTGTGTCAATCCGGACTGCAGATGAGGTATGGAACCTGGAGACTCCAGGGGTGCGCAATACCTCTGGCTGAGATCCCTAGGGGCAGGAACTCCAGAGAAGGGCCTCTGCCAGGAATGCAATGACAGCCCCCAAAAGAGAGCAGGCCAGGGTGGCACCGCAAGGGTGGCCTCACCAAAATCACCTAGAAAGGTGTGCGCCGAGTGCTCAAGATTGCTAACAGTGGCAGGTTTGAGGTGCAAGTCCTCCAACATCCTCGGGAGGAAGCGCTGATATTCAGCGAGATCAGCAGCTGGAGAGATGTGGACAGAAGGTTCTTCTCCCCGAGAAGATGGGGATGAGGAACTGGAGGGCACTGGCTGTTCAGAGGGCGGCTGCTCCGGGGGGGGGGTTGAAAACCCTGACTGTCCATCGTCCTAACATAAGCTGGGAACCAAGCAGCCACCGCTCTGAACTGCTCCTAGGAGAGAGGCCCACTAGGACCAAGGATGCCTGGGAGTGCAGGAGAATGTGGCAGAGGAATGGGGACACAGCCTAGAAGAGATGTCGGCTGACCTCCGCCTGGGCTAAGGAGCGGACCAGGAGCACCCTCGGAGGAAGGTGCCCCGGAAGACCCCACAGCCGACAGCTGAACAACCATTTTGGTACTGCCTTGGCTGCACCCGGAAGAATCCCCCCATGTGAGGTGACCGGGGCCGTATAGGTCCAGAAGGATGGTCCTCTACCTCAAAAGAATGGGTCTCTCTCAAAGAGACAGAGGAGGAAGAGCGGAGATCCGCACTACGGCTTCTCCCAGAGCCCAGGTGGACGCCTGAAAAAGGCCGCTGTGCTGACCCCACACCCCTCAACGTCTGAAAGAGCCCTCCTCCTCGAGAGGGCAGCCTAGGCAGCTGACAGCTCTGGGCAGCACCCGAAGGAGCTATCCAGGGCACAGTACCCTCCCCTCCCGTAGGTGCTCTGATCGGACCCAAAGTTGGGCGATCTAGGCATACCACAGGTGGGGTACCACTGTTCAGGGGTCAGTGAACCCACCAAGACCAGGCTGCAGAGCAATGGTGGCCTGCACTACTGCCCGCTGGTCAGCATCCCTGACCCCAGTCTCGGTAACCACCGACCCCACCTCAGAAGGGGGCTGACTCCGGCTTGTAGAGGAAACTACTGGGCTGCCCACTCCAACAGCCAACCCCAAAGAGTCAGACTGTCCGTCTGACTCAGAGCCCGACTCTGCCTCCAAGGAGGTAGAGGCCGAGGCCCTATGCCAGACTGTAGGAGGGTGCCCACTGCCATCTTTGCCAAAGGGAGTGCCAGAGACCAAAGCCATGCCCATGCCGGTGCCAGTGCCCCCTACAGCACCGCGAGCGGAATCCACAGGGGGCACGGCTCCAGCTCGAACAGGAGCTCCAGAGTCAGGACCAGCCACAGCGCCATCTGGCCCCATGGCGACGCTGGACGAAGACAGCGCCAACAGCCCCATCGGCGCCAAGGATGGCGCCACCCGGCTCCACGGCGCTGAGGGCAGAGGCAGCGCCGACGACGGCCCCATCGGCGCCGCCCGGCTCCACGGCGCCACAAACAGCGCCGAGGGCAGAGGCAGCACCGAGGGCAGAGGCAGCGCCAACAATGGCGCCGATGGCAGAATCCGACGGCCCCATGTCCCGAGGACACGGCACCATGCTCAACCTCGGCGCTGTGGACGGAGCAGAGAAGAGTCATAGACAAAGACTGTGCTGTAGCAGCTCCCATGGCGCCGCTAGCAGTACTGGCGCCACGAATGGCTCTGACAGAAGCCCCGGTGCTGCACGACTAGTAGGCACCGGCTCCGTCAGGGCTCACGGTGCCGCCCGCAACGACGCCGACCGGTGTCGAGGACAGCGCCGACCCGGGCCTTGCGAACCACGGTTCCGACTCCGGGGGAGCCTTCACCTTCAAGGGGCGACTGCCGTGGCGTCACCTCCTCCTGCCCCAAAGGAGCGACAGGCTCTCTCAGACAGGAAGGAGCCTCGGCAACAGCTAGGCTACTGGAGCGAGGCTCCTCCTCCTCTTCCTCCTCTGTCCGTGTAGAACTGGGAGGGGACCCGAAGAAGCGTCGAGATAGCACGGGTTTGGCCCGACGAAAAGCACCCGACCCCTGAAAGCTTGGCGGAGCTCACCCCACTTTCCACGCTCGTTGCTCGATGACCCGGCAGTCCACGGAGAAACAGGCATCGCATGAATCCATGTCGTGAAGCGGGCCAAGACACAAAAGACAACGGTCGTGCTGGTCGGTGACGGAATATTTTCGGCCGCATGGGCACTGTTGCATGGGGGGCCGACCCATCCTGGAAGTTTTCTTGCCCTCCGACCGAGACATGACCTACGAAGGAAAAACCCACCAAAAACAGACTCGACGTCGCAGAAATATAGAAAAATAGAAAGATCTTACCGGGCAGTGTCGAGTATGGCAAAAACAGAACTGGAAGGAGGATCCGACGGACTTCAGCACCAAAGGATTGAATTACAGTTGAGAAACTGCAGAACAAGCCTCAGGATTTTTCTTCTCTGCATCCCATGAGGTGACCTCTACGGCGGGAGATGAACTGGCAGGCAGGCGGAGTTGACACAGCCTAACTGCCAACCCCACAGAGCACCACGCAGTGCATTGCTATGAGGGACGATGATGCGCCAGCTCCACCTACCTAGAAAAAAAAGGGTCCCGTGGGTCCTGACCTCCGACCAAGTACCCAACAGTGATGAATGGTAAAGATTGACACAGATGAGATCTGGGGATTCTAGGGGACCGCCCCCTTTATATGATGCCTGACGTCAGGGGCGGTCCCCGCTGAATACTGCTAGCTAGAAAATTTCCGTGGGGTCCTGGCGCCTGCCGGCTTCAGTCCTAATGATGTAATCTGCTGCAAGAGCTGTTTCTTGAAGCAAGATCCGAAAATGCCTTTTTTTTTTTTCTCAGAACCAATAAGTACCGGAATCACCACAACTATAAACACACAAGAAAAGTGGTCGGTTCAACCGAACCGACAGCAGGAAAATAAGTTTACAATTTTCTCAGAGAAGACTCACAAAAAACTCTACAGTCCACTACCTATAACACGTACTGTACCACAGACAGGGAACTGAACTGAATATGTGAGAAATCTTACGGTTTAAACCGACGATTTACTGTACCGAACCGACAAGCGAGGAACAAACTCCGGATGACTGTTCAGTTAGGCGGAGTAAACAATCTGACGGTTACACTTCAAGTGCAGCAGACAGTGGTTTGAACTGAGCTTGAGCTCAACGTTCTATGCTTCTAGCATAGAGTTAACTCCTTAATCGCCGAGGCAATTCAAGTGCTGGGGCTAACTGCAATAAGTCAGAATACAGCAAGACTTCATGTTGTTTGAAAAGAATTGTGTCCCTAGAGGGTCCCAAATTTAAATGCCAAGCATTTCTGTGACCACTAACCGGAAAAAAAAAATGGCTGACTCACAACACTACAGGGGTCATTTGCGACACTAAAAACTGCATTTGCGACACTGTTGAACTTTTTGCTAACTTTTCCCATTGACTATAATGGGAAACTTGTTTTTTGAACCGTTTATTTTTTCATAAAATCTTTGAAAGGCACATCAGGGACCCCGCCTGCATGTTCCCTGAAGCTTTCGGACCGGTCACGCAAACCATGCGACCTGTAGGCGTGAGCAAAGAATGGGTGGAAAAAGTGTAAATGCACTACGGAATGTCGCTTTATAACTCTGCAACCGTATATCCGACCGTTAAAACTTGGTAGATCCAGAGATCTATGGTACCGCTCCGTGCCTGCCAAATTTCAGGCAAATCCGTCGTACAGTGGCAAAGTTATTAAGATGCAAAATTTCACACTTCAACCTTATATGGGGTACTCAACCCTAACTATAGTGGCATTAACATGTCACTAATATATATATACAGTGGCGTGAAAAAGTATTTGCCCCCTTCCTGATTTTCTCTATTATTGCATATTTGTCACACTGGATGTTTTCAGGTCTTTAGACAGAATGTAATATTAGATAAAGGGAACCTGAGTGAACAAATAACACTTATTTTTTTTTTTTATTTCACTTATTTAATGAAAAAAAGTTAACCAACACCAATTGGCACTGTGTGAAAAAGTAATTGCCCCCTTACACTTAATAACTGGTTACACCACATTTAGCTGCAATGACTGCAACCAAACACTTCCTATAATTCAATATCAGTCTTTCACATCGCTGTGGAGGAATTTTAACCCACTCTTCCTCACAGAACTGCTTTAATTCAGTAACATTTGGTAGGTTTTCGGCATGAACTGCTCGTTTCAGGTCCTGCCACAGCATCTCTATTGGGTTTAAGTCTGGACTTTGACTAGGCCACTCTAAAACTTTAATTTTACTTCTTTTTAGCCATTCTGATGTGGACTTGCTTTTGTGTTTTGGATCATTGTCTTGCTGCATGACCCAACTACGCCTCAGCTTCAGCTGACGGAAGGATGACTGGACATTCTCTTCAAGAATTTTCTGGTACAGAGCAGAATTCATGGTTCCTTTAATTATGGCAAGTCATCCAGGTCCTTAGGCAGCAAAGCATCCCACACCATCACACTACCACCACCATGTTTGACTGTTGGTATGGTGTTCTTACTGTGGAATGCTGTGTTTGCTTTACGCGAGACATTATGGGATCCATGTTGTCCAAAAGTTCCACTTTGGACTCATCTGTCCATAGAACATTTTCCCAAAAGGCTTGTGGATCATCCAGGTGCTTCTGGCAAATGAGAGATGAGCATTTATGTTCTTCTTGGTTAGCAGTGGTTCCACTTGCTACTCTCACATGAAGCCCATTTTGCCCAGTCTCTTTCTGATTGTGGAGTCATGAACACTGACCTTAGCTGAGGCAAGAGAAGCCTGCAGTTCTTTGGATGTTGTTTTAGGATCCTTTGAGACTTCTTGGATGATTTTACACTGCGCCCTTGGAGTAATTTTGGCAGGCGCCCACTCCTGGGAAGGGTCACTACTGTTCCAAGTGCTCTCCATTTGAGATTATGGCTCTCACTGTGGTTCGATGGAGTCCCAGAGCCTTAGAAATAGCTTGTAACCCTTTCCAGACTGATAGAGGGCAACAAAATGTTTTTCTGATCTTTTCAGGAACTTCCTTTGATCATGGCATAATGTGCTTGTTGAATCTTTGTGCTGGCAATGTGACTCTGATGGTAAGGGCCAAAATAAGTGAGGTTTATATTGAGCAGGGCTGGCTGTAATCAAGCCTGGCTGTGTTCAATCAGCTGACTCTAATTATCCCTTTAATTGGGCTGATTTAACTAGGGGCAATTACTTTTTCACACAGTGCCAGTTGGTGTTGGTTAACTTTTTTCATTAAATAAATGAAATAAGTGAAAAAAAAAGTGTTATTTGTCCACTCAGGTTCCCTTTATCTAATATTATATTTTGTCTAAAGACCTGAAAACATCCAGTGTGACAAATATGCAATAATAGAGAAAATCAGGAAGGGGGCAAATACTTTTTCACGCCACTGTATATATACACATATATATAGGCAGTTTTCTTAGCACATATTGTATATGTTTTGTAAACATTGTCTATATTGTTAATACAGCTCTTGCTGATGTTGTGCCTTGTTTGAATCTGTATTCTCCTTGTACCCCTCCCCCAGAGTTGTACCTGGAAACGAGCCCTGGTTCAGTGTGCCTTTCCCGGTCATCAAATGTTTAAATAAAATAAAAATTAAAAAACCCTCCCTGGGCCCCATCCCTTAATTACAAACCCAACCCTTCTAGGCCCCATCCATTAATCTCTGTAATCCAACCCTCACAGGACCCCATTCATTAATCCCCCTACCCAATTATCCCAGGGCCCCATCCATTAATCTCCCCAACCGAACTCTCCCAGGGCCTACTCCATTAATCTTCCCAATCCAATCCTCCCAGGACCCCATCCATTTATCACCCCAACTATACCAAGGCTCCATCCATTAATACCCCCAACCCAACACTTCCAGGACCCTATCCATAAAATCCCCCCAACCTGTCTCCCAGGGCCCCATACATTAATCCCCCTACCCAATTATCCCAGGGCCCCAATCATGAATTCCCCAACCCTTTCAGGGCCCTAACCATCAACCCTCAATCCTTCCAGGGCCCGCATCTATTAACTCCAACCCTCTTAGAGGCCAACAACCCCCCCCCCGGCCCCATCCATTAACCTCCAATACATGCTCCAAAGCTTTCTGTTTTGAATCACGGTGGTAACTAAAAATAAATTTGCAGCACAAACAGCATTAAATAAGCACCTTATGGAATCACATCATTTCCTTTGAGTGCAGAGAAATATTTTTTGGAACCCCCCAACCCTTCCAGGGCTCTATCCATTCACTCCAATCACTCCCAGGGCCACATGCATTCAGCCCCTATCCCTCTACCCTCCCAGGGACCCACCCATTAATCCCCAAACCACCTCTCCCAGGGCCCCATCTAGTCACCTCCCAACCCCCCTCTCCCAGGGCCCCACCCATTCACCCTCCTCCCTACCATTAATCCCCTTGACCCAACTCTCCCATAGCTGTATTAACACCCTAACCCTTCTAGGGCCCAATCCATTAATACCCTCAATCCTCCCAGGGCCCCATCTAGTCACCTCCCAACCCCCCTTTCACAGGGCCCCACCCATTCACCCTCCTCCCTACCATTAATCCCCTTGACCCAACTCTCCCATAGCTGTATTAACACCCTAACCCTTCTAGGGCCCAATCCATTAATACCCTCAATCCTCCCAGGGCCCCATCTAGTCACCTCCCAACCCCCCTCTCCCAGGGCCCCACCCATTCACCCTCCTCCCTACCATTAATCCCCTTGACCCAACTCTCCCATAGCTGTATTAACACCCTAACCCTTCTAGGGCCCAATCCATTAATACCCTCAATCCTCCCAGGGCCCCATCCATTCACTCCTCAACCCAACCCTTCCAGGGCCCCATCCATTAGTTTCTTAAGTCAACTCTCGACAAATCTCACAACATACTGCCCCATCTTTCCTCACACTGGAAGAGTCACCCTACATTCCCCTTCCCTAAAGTTAAACCCTCCTGCCTTTCATATACCTGAGCTGAAGAGCTGTTCCACAATGTTGCGCTCTATGGGGTTTAGCCCCTCGTGTAGGTAGCCCACTCCATTAGACAGCGTCTCCTTCAGGGTATTGTCGGTCAGCTTTTCCAGGTATGGAGCGATGTCCTTCTCCGTGCAGTGTAGGAACCTTCAGACAAACAGACAGCGCTCGTTAGCAGAATGCGAGACCACAGTCATCTTTAATGAAGAGCCACTAACCATTTCAAATGCAAAGCAGACAGAAAACGGGGAAAGGGCCTCTAACATGAGGGAGAAATAAGGCAATCTACATGAACAAACAGGTGCACGTTCCACGTGGAAAAGCTGGCCTGTGCTACTAGTGGCGGTGTGCCAATCAGGCTGGCCTGTTCTATGTGTGTGTTGTGGAGGGGGGCTGATTAGGCTGGTCTGTGGTGCCAGTGGTGGGTACTGGTCAGTAGGCTGGCCTGGGCTGTTGGTGGCAGTGTGCTGATCAGCAGAATGGCCTGTGCTGCTAGGGGCAGGGTGTCAATCAGGAGACCGGCCTGTGCTGCTAGTGACGGGGTGTCAATCAGCAGGCCGGCCTGTGCTGTTAAAGACATTTAATCAGTAGACTGGCCTGAGCCGCTAGTAGTGGGTGTCAATCAGTAGATTGGCCTGTATTGCTACTGGGTGGGTGTCAAATAGCAGGATGGCCTGTGCCGCTAGTGGCGGGGTGTCTTTCAGCAGGCTGTCCTGTGCTGCTAGTGGCAGGGTGTTGTTCACCAGGCTGGCTTGTGCTACTAATGGTGGGGGTGTCAATCAGCAGGCTGGCCTGTGCTGCTAGTGACGGGGTGTCTTTCGGCAGGCTGTCGTTCACCAGGCTGGCTTGTGCTACTAGTGGTGGGGTGTCAATCAGCAGGCTGGCCTGTGTTACTAGTGACGGGGTATCACTCAACAGGCTGTCCTGTGCTACTAGTGGTGGGGTGTCAATCAGTAGGCTGGCCTGTGCTGCTACTGGCAGGGTGTCAATCAGTAGAATGGCCAGTGCTACTAGTGGTTGGGTGTCAATCAGTAGGCTGGCCTGTGCTACTAGTGGTTGGGTGTCAATCAGCAGGATGGCCAGCACTACTAGTTGTGGGGTGTCGACTGGCGGGCTAGCTTGTGTTGCTAGAAGTGTGGTATCAATCAGCAGGCTGGCCTGTGCTACTAGTGGGAAGGTGTTAATCAGCAGGCTTGCCTGTGCTGTAGGTAGTGGGGTGTCGATCACCAGGCTGGTTTGTGCTGCTAGTGGCAGGAAGTCTGAGTGAGCTGGCCTGTGCCACTTGTGACAGGGAGTCGACTGGTGGGTTGGCCTGTGTTGTGAATGGTGGGGAGTTGATCAGCGGGCAGGCCTGTGTCACTAGTGGCAGGGAGCTGATTGACAGGCTGGTCTGTGCTGCTAGTGACTGAGTGCTGATCATCTCCTATAAGAGGGAGGGAGGCAACACCTCTGATGGTTAGCGTGCTTAGGTGTGCTGCTATAAGGGAGCGGAGGTGCTACGGAGCCCTACATCTCTGCTGTGACACGGTAGCTTCATCCATCTCCGTGCTTCCTGGGCAGGAACAATCAGGAAATGAGGCAGTGCTCCTTGAGTACATGAAGGTGCTTCCCTGTCCCCATGTCCACACAGGGCTAGTGGTCATCTGACCTGCGCCCCCCTCCCCGCAAAGTCTTCAACCCAAAGCTGGATATGATCTCCTCTTAGGCTTGATCCCCCTGTCACACCCCAAGAATACTGTCAATAAAGACAAAGTTAACCAACATTAAAATCTAAACACTGCCAGGTCGGCCTAGTGGCATTGGACACTTTACCTCTCGCCATGCTGAGAACGAGCATGGGATGCCGAATGTTGAACGGGTGGCGGAGGACTGGGCGAGGACTGAGCAGCTGCTGGCAGCTCTCCTGTCCTGGCCTTTGACCGTCACCACATGGAGGCGTGATGGTGGTGCAGGCAGGGCTGGGAGACAGGTGCTAGGCCAGGGGTGGGCAGAACAGAGTCGGTCCGGGCCAAGGAGTGCATGTGTGCCTCCATACGCATGCTGTCCTTGACTGGAGGCTCTGGGAAACAGGAGAAAAAGTGGATAATTGGCAGCTGCGGCTGGATGAAGCCCCCTGCAACGGCTCCGGTGGTTTCATTGGGCAGTGGAGGAGGTGCCCGAATGACTTCCGGAGTCGGATGGCTGCCACAAGCTGCCACCCGCTGGAAGATAAATATCTGATGGGGGGGAAAAAAAATCTAAATACTGGCCACAGCTATCTTGA
The DNA here is from genome assembly GCA_016271365.2 of Neoceratodus forsteri. Taxonomy (NCBI): domain Eukaryota; kingdom Metazoa; phylum Chordata; order Ceratodontiformes; family Ceratodontidae; genus Neoceratodus; species Neoceratodus forsteri. Next base: position 4,087,661 of record JADMNL010000026.1, read on the forward strand.
GAATGTCTCTGAAAACAAGTCAGTCAAGTGCAGTTTTAAAAGAAAATGTTTCTGGCTAACCTAATGTCCTCTGGAATGGAGTTTCAGAGAGCCGGGGCACCTCAAGAGGATCACATGACTGTAGGAAAGGAAAACAGCATCGAGTAGACTGCCAGGGCATATGACTGGTAGCAGAAAGAATGAACATCTCAGAAACATTACTTGAGTGGGCCTGCCTTTCAGACAAGGGACATCAGCAAACTGTTTCCCAAATACCTCCCGTAAGCTGGAGGAGTGCCTTACCTCTGCCTCTGGACATCTGCAGCGCAGGTGGTGAGAATATCAATGGCGGTCAAGCGAGTCTGTTTGCGTGATGGAACAAAGACGATGACAGGTTTCTTCGCAGAGTGCTTTATGATGGCGTGGTAGACAGGCTTTGCCATTGAAAGCAGGCGAGTCTGAGTGTGACTGACATTAAAGCCCTGTAGTGCCAGACAAAAGAAACAAAACTCAGAACAGCTCTGCACATCTCAGCAAGGATTTCGATCTGTAAAGGGCTCGAGGCTCCCATCTACTGATCCCTGCAGCAGGAAAGGCAACGCCTCTCATGGCCCAGAAATGCATCGTGATACGGAACATCATGCAGTGATATAGCCCTGCCACCCTCACCCCATTTAGCTCAAGTGGTACAGCCCTGACTCCCCCCTTTGCTTAAATGTTCAGCTCCAATGGTACAGCCTTGAGCCCCCCTCATCTAAATGTACAGCTCTAATGGTGCAACCCAGGCCCCCCCACACACTTTACCTATATGTGCAGCTCCAGTGGTACAGCACTGACCTTCCCCTCACCTGCATGTGAAGTTCCAGGGGTACAGACCTATCCCCCCCACATCTGCATGTACAGTTCTAAGGGTATAACCCTTAGCCCCTTTAACTGAATGTGTAGCTCTAAAAGGTACAGGCCTGACATCCTCCCGACACCCCCCCTTCACCTGAATGTACAGGCACAGTGGTACAGCACTGACCCTCCCACCTGTATGTGCAGTTCTAGTGGTACAGGCTTGACACCCCACACACAGACAAAAACTTGCTCATGCAGAGACACACACACACACACACACACACACACACACACACACACACACTTCTCACCTGAATGTGTAGCTCCAGTGGTACAGGCCTGACATTCGGGTGGAAGTTGAAGGTTGCTGTGGCACTGCAGCCCAACCAATGGGCCACATCCTTGGCATTGGAGAGGGAGGAGCTAAGAGCAACGATTCTGATTGGTCGTTCAATCTGGGAGGAGATGTACCTCATTCGGGAGCAGATCACCTCCAGGACAGGCTGTGGAAGGAAAGTCAGACTATAATTAAAGAGCTTTTTTCCCCCCAAACTCCCTCTCAGACATGTGAGAAATAAAACAGAACAGTTAAATAAGAAATATCAGTTCCGTAAGAAGTTACCGTAACAGTAGATCTTCAAGAGAGGCTCTTGCAGTTGGTATTCACAGATAAGACTAAGCCGCCAGGCATCAGGACCCCACTGAAAACTTCTAGCTAGCAATCTCTGGCGGGGGACCACTCCCACGTTAGGCGACCGGCAACAGATGACGTCGGTATAATGGGGCGGTCCCCCACGCTCGCCTTCCAGTTCTTTCCCACCAAAGGCCAAAAGAGGCAAGACGAGAGAGAAGAAGATATGCCCCCATGGAAAGGAAGAAAAGAGACTTAGGGGGATGGAGGGCGGGAAGGTAATACCTACTGCAAGACCCTCTCTCGAAGATCTACTGTTACGGTAAGTTCTTACGTAACTGTACAATCTTACTTCCGAGAGGGCTCTTGCAGTAGGTATTCACAGACAGAATCGAGTCCCAAGCAGTCTGGAATAAAGAGAAAACTGGAAGGAGGATTGTCATCCACAACATAATCCTCAGGGCTGAGCAGGTCTCATGAAAGGAGACCCTGTAGAAAAGCCAACCCGAAGCCTGCTCTACGACGAGAGGCAATGTCCAAACTGTAGTGTTTTGTAAAGGTATGGACCGAAGTCCAGGTTGCAGCTGCTCAGATGTCTGCCACGGACACATTCCTGAAACAAGCAGCAGAGGCAGCTACTCCCCTAGTGGAGTGACCTCTGACCTGCAGGGTCGGACTGGCCCACCTGGATACCTGGAAATTTCCAGGTGGGCCCCTCTCAGTTGGGTAAGTGGTTACCTTCTGAACTCTGACAACTTTTGCATTTATCATCTTTTTTCTAATTAAATGAGGTATCTGGGACACTGTTGATAAATGTAAGATGCAAACACAGAACAAGTATATTAGATTGAAGTGGAATATTGATTTGAGTGTGTCAACCTGGGCCCTCCCCTATTTATTTTCCAGGTGGGCCCTCTGTACCCCAGTCCGACCCTGCAGACCTGACCCGGGAGGGTCTTCTTGTACTTGTAACAGAAAGTGATACAATTGTCCAACCATTTGGAAAGGCATTGCTTGGAAACAGCATTGCCTTCTCGTTTGTGAGCGAAAGAAACAAACAGCTGAACAGTCTTCCTGAGATCCTTAGTCCCGTTGGTGTAGTATCTTAGAATTCTGTGAACATCCAGAGTATGTAAGAGGTACTCCCCTTGATTGGAGTGCTGCGTAAAGAAAGCCGGCAACTCAACAGATTGATTCAGCATAGATTCAGCCACCACCTTAGAAGAAACTTAGGGTTGGTGCATAGAGCCAAACGTTCCTTGTGGAAGATCAAATGTGAGATTTTACACATCAAGGCTTGAAGCTCGGAAATGCGCCGAGGAGAAGTGATGGCCACTGGGAAAGTGTCTTCCAAGAAAGGAACCAAGTCTGCTTCCACTGCCAGCTCGAAAGGAGGCACTGTGAGCTTCTCTAGGATAACATTCAAGTCCCATGGAAGGGCAAGATTGCAGATGGGGGGTCTCAGGTGGAGAACCTTTTTAAGAAAAGTCTTAAGAGACTTCCAACTGAGCAAAAGTCCTGTCTCCAAAGGGAATGTGGTAGGCTGAAATAGCTGACATACAGACTTTTAAAAAGGAATGGCTGAGACCAAGGTCAAAGAGGTGACGCATGTAATCCAGGACTTTGTTGGCTAGACACAAGAAAGGCTCTAAGTCTTTAGAATATGCCCAGATGGAAAACCGTTTCCGCTTCATAGCGTAGGTGGACCTGGTGGAAGGCTTCCTGGCCTCCACCAAAATGTTTGCTACTAAGGGAGAGACTCCGAAGTGGGCTTTGGCTACATCTGCAAGAGCCACGCATGAATATGAAGGGATTTGAGGCCTGAGTGAACAAGGTTCCCCTGACCCTGGGTCAACAAGTACTGCGACAGAGGAACAGGAGGTTCCTCTGAAAATTGTGCAGAACAGAGAACCAAAATTGCCTGGGCCAGAAGGGGGCGATGAGAATCATTCGAGCCCCTTCTGATCAGAGTTTGTTCAAGACCCTCGGAATCAAAGGAATGGGAGGGAAGGCATAAACAAATCTGTTTCTCCAACAGAGAGATAGAGCGTCCTGCTAGAAAATGTCTCACCCTGGCGCGAATGAGCAGAAGGCGGGAAGTTTTGCATTTTGGGGGAGGCGAAGAGGTCTACCTGAGGTGTACCCTGCTGCCAAAACATGTCGTTTACGACCTGTTGGTCTAACTCCCATTCGTGAGCCCTGGCTGAGGATCGACTGAGTTAGTCTGCCAGGATGTTTTCCACTCCCAGAACGTGAACTGGGCTGCCCAATACCAGACTCTCATCGCCTCCTGGCACAGGGGATAGGAACGTGTTCCTCCCTGTCTGTTGAGGTACCAGACTACATACATGTTGTCTGACTGGATGGGATGATGACCAGGAAGAATGAAGGGAAGAGGAGCCTGTAGTGCATATAGGACTGCCCACAGTTCAAGCACATTTATGTGCAGTTTCTGCTCAAACAGGGACCAGCTGCTGAGTCCTGTGAGACCCTAGGTGGGCACCCCAGCCCTCCCCTGATGCATCCATTGTCAACGTCTGGGAAGGAGGAGCGATGCAGAACGGAACACCCAGACACAGGTCCTCCTGAACCATCCATCGGTGCAAGTCCCTGCTCATGGGATCAGACACTAGCACCTCTTGGTCTAGAACATCCGTGGTTTGGTCCCACTGCAACCGAAATGTCCATTGAGAGATCCTCATATGGAGCCGAGCGAAAAGAACTGTCGGAATGGCAGTCGCCATGAGCCCGAGAAGGCAGAGGACTGACCTGGCTCCGACCCTTCTGCAACTGGACAGAAGACGAGCCCGATTCTGAAGGGTCTAGACCCTGTCCGGAGGCAAAAAGGCTTTGCCTGTGGTCGTGTCCAGTATCACCCCTATAAACTGGAGGCGTTGGCACGAGACCAAGTGGACTTGGCCTGGTTGATGGTAATAACCAGGCTTGTAAAACCTGCAGGGTAAGGGAAAGGCAGTGCAGGAGTTCTTCCCTGGATGGGGCAGAGGAGCCAATCATCCAGGTATGGGAAGACCTGCACGCTCTGGGTATGCAGGTAGGCCGCTACCACCAACAGGCATTTGGTAAATACTCAGGGAGCCAAGGAGAGACCAAATGGGAGGGCCTTGAACTGGTAGTGGTCCTCCTGAAAGCAAAAACAGAGGTATTTGCAATGGAAAGGGCATATGGGATATGCAGGTACGCATCCTGCATATCCAGAGCATGTAGCCACTGTCCCAGCCGGAGTAACGGTAGAAGGCTCTGCAAGGAGAGCATTCTGAAGAGTTTGTACTCCACGAACATGCTCAGGGAGCTGAGGTCTAAGACTGGCCTCAAGTCTCCCGTCTTCTCTGGAACTAAAAAGAAATGGGGATAGTAACCCGTCCCCCAAAGATGAATGGGGACTGGCTCCATCGCCGCCTTCGACAGAAGAGATAGGATTTCTTCTACAAGAGGAAGATGTTGCAGGGAGTAAGACGACTGAGGGGGTGGTTTTCAAGGAGGTTTCTGTAGAAACTCTATGGAGTGTCCGGCAGATATTATCTGGAGCACCCAAGCGTTCGATGTTATCCTCTCCCAACCTGGCAGATGGGAGGAGAATCTCCCCCCTACCGGTTCCTCTGGAATGGCCAGAGGGAGAGGGAGAGGCAGGGGCAGGGAGTCAGAAGATGTGGGGTAGTGCAGCAGCCGAGGCTCCCGCAGACTTTTTGCTGGGGGGATTCTTGGTTGCTTGAGAAGCCTGACGTTTGTTGGCACACTTTCCTTGATTGGGCTTTTGTTTTTTGTCGGGTTTTGATGACGAAAAGGACGTCGCAGCACCTGAAGAGGCCTGTACAAAGTCTGGACCGACTTTAGTGCAGTGCCCTTCTCCTGCAGTTCGGTTAGGATGTCCTTGACATCACCCCCGAACACCATCGAACCCCTGAAGGGAGCATCCTGTATAGCGGACTGTACTTCAGGGACCGATCCTGACACATGGAGCCAGGCATGACGCCGTAGGCCAACGGCGAAAGCCGAGCTCCTGCCAGCTGTATCCACCACTTCATAGGTGGCACGAAGCACGTGCTACAGGCCAAACAAGCGGAACAGACCAGGTCTCCCAGTTCCTGCATAGTCTGTGAATCAGGCAGCGAGTCCAGCTTGGATTCCACCTGGCTAAAGATGGACTTCTGGAAGTCCCCCATGTGGCCAACGTAGTTGAGTAGCCTCATGCCTAGGGTAGAGGAGTAAATCTTCTTCCCATATTGATCCAGAAGTCGGGATTCCTTGTCAGGCGGGGACAAGCTCAGATGTTTGGGGCTGGCAGAGCGTCCGTGGGCAGCGCTGATCACAACCAAATCTGCCTTGGGGTGAAGACTAAGGAAGTCTTTACCCTCTGGAGCCTGGTATAGCCTATCCGCCTTCCTCGGAAGGGGGGCTGGCATGGATGGTTGTTTCCAGATAGTGGAAACAAGATCGGCGTGAGGCTCTATCCAGGGTGGGATCAGTGTGGGAGCGTCTCGGGCAGATCCAGATGAGCAGCGAGTTTCTTACGCTGTGGGTCCGGCACCACTGATTGCCACTGACCTGTTTCCTGGATCTTCCTCAAGAGCTCCACAAAAGAAGGATCCTCCGGAGGGGACTTTGGAGGGTCCCTCGGCCTTGGGCATTCTGGAGTATGGGGCTCATCTCCATGATCAGAGTGATCGGACTCAGAATCTGAGTTAGTTAGCTCTGATGCAGAAGAAGAAGACTGCTCCCTGGGAGGGGGAGGAACTGCCCCTCTGGGGAGCCCCGGAGGTACGTATCCTCCCCACCCCGAGTGCCAGAAGGTTCTCCTCTGGCATCGGGTAAAGGGGAGGGAGTCTCCCGTCTCAGACATAGGAGGTCTGGCATAGGGACAGACGTCAGAAAACGAGACTCAACCTCCCTGGTGAGCTGAGCCTTGGCCTCAGCCCACCAGGAGGCCAAGGTCTCCTTCAGATCGGCCGGCAGCTACGGAGTGGGTGGCGGTGGAGCAGGGGGGCTCGGATACGGGTAGGGTGGGTACCCGTAATAAGAGTATCCGTAGCCCGATGGTGGGAAGCCCGGTGCCGATTACTAAAGCATCAGGTACTGCAGCACTGGGTAATGCAGCGTTGAGTACTGCAGCGTCAGATACTGAGGAGCTGGGTACTGCAGTGTTGGGTACCCTGATGCCAGGGGCTCTGACGGAGCAGAGGGTCCTGGCAAAGGCTGTGGAAGATGAATCCCGCTCCCGGTGCTTCTTCTCATGCTTCTTTTTGTGGCCTTCGGAGGAGGCTGACGCCTGCCTAAGTTTCTTCAACTCCTTCTCCATGGATGCCATTTTTGTTTGGAGGAGATGGGCTTCCAGGGACTGCTGCCTTCGCTTGCAGGTAGTAGAGCTGAATTTCTGGCAGTGCTGGCACTTCTCCATGGGGTGGTCGGTGTCGGGGACGACATACACAGCACGATATGAGAAAAAAAAAAAAATTCAAGAAAAAAGGTTGAAGAAGTTGAAAACTTTACAACCGAAGGCACTGACAAGCGCTGTTCTACCACAAGGAAGTTTCACAAGCTGACGGTAGGAAAGAACTGGAAGGCGGGCATGGGGGACCGCCTCTTTATGCCAATGTCGTCTGACACCGGTCACCTGACGTGGGGGCGGTCCCCGCCACAGACTGCTAGTTAGAAGTTTTCCATGGGGTCCTGATGCCTGGTGGCTTAGTCCTATCTCGAAGTAAGATCTTACCATAACAGTAGATCTTTGCGAGAGGTTCCCATAGTAGGTCTTCACAAGTAGGACTGCACCCCCTGGCGTCAGCACCACACGGCAAAATTGTAGCTAGCAATCCTCAGCGGGGACTGCCCCCGGCGTCCGGTGATGGACGTCAGCGTGACTATAACTAGTGGCGGTCCCCCACCCACCCTCCAGTTCTTCCACCGGAGACCTCTAAAGAGGAAGCAAAAAAAAAAAAGGATTGGATAAAGCTAAGTCCCGGGAACAGAAGAGAGAGGAAAAAACACAGGAGCTGGGGGAAGGTGGGTGGGAAATCTACAACCGCTGAAGGAACCTCTCTCTCTAAGATCTACTGTTATGGTAAGTTCTTACGTAACTGCTAAATATCTTACTTTGAGAAGGTTCCTGCAGTAGGTCTTCACAAGTAGGACTGAATACCAAGCAGTCAGCTAAAAAAGGAGGAGTCAGAGACGAGGTTCCAGAAGGAGGAAATGTCTGCCAATGTCAGCCAACTATAGGTCACTCAGGACAGAAGTCCTTGTAGGACTGCTAGATCGAAGCCAGCCCTGCACACAGAAGCAATGTCCAGACTAATGTTTCGTGAAAGTGTGTACAGAGGACCAAGTGGTCACTGCACATATGTCTGCAGTGGACACATTCCTGAAAAAGGCAGTGGAAGTGGCCCCTCCTCTAGTTGAGTGGACCTTCACCGTGCCCGGAAACGGCTTCTCGTATTTCTGGTAACTGTAAATGAATACAATTTGCCAGCCACCCAAACAGTCTGTTTTGAAATAGCCTTGCCCTGGCAGTTGGTAGCAAAGGCTACAAAAAGTTGGTCTGACTTGCAAACCTCCTTAGTCCTCGAGACATAATATCTCAAAATCCTGTGCACGTCAAGGGTGTACAAGAGATACAGAAAATCAAGAAAGGCTCTCTACAAACTAGAGCCGGAAGCTCTGAAACTCTACGAGCTGAAGTGACAGTAACTAAGAAGAGCGTTTTCCACACCAAAAAAAACACACATCACTACTTGCTGCCGGGGCAAAGTAAGTTTTTCTAAAACAAAATTAAGATCCCAGGGGGAACAGGATTCCGGACCGGAGGTTTGAGGTGAAGGATCCCCTTCAGAAAGGTTCTGGAAACCTCTAGCTGAGCTAGGGTTTTGCCCTCCACTGGAAGGTGGCAGGCCCAAACCGCAGAGAGATGGACCTTCAGAGAGGAATAACTGAGGCCCAACTCTGATAGGTGCAAGACGTACTCTAGGACCTGGGAATCCGAGCAGGAAAATGAGTCTAGGCCTTTGGCTGTGGCCCAGATAGAAAATCTTTTCCACTTCATAGCATACGTGGATCTAGTGGAGGGTTTCCTGGCCTCCACTATGACCTGAGCGACTCTAGAGGAGACGCCATAGCGGGAAAAAACAGGTTACTCACCTGTAACAGTAGTTCTAGGAGTGGTATATGTTGTTCATCCACACTCTTTGGAATGTCCCTTTCCCCTTTAAATCTGGCCAGAAGTTTTCAAGCTGGCTCCTCCCACCGGGTGGTAAATACCTCGGCTCCACCCCATAATGCCAGATCTTAGCCTGCTGGAAGCAAGGTGATGCGCCTGAAGCCTGGTGGGTGCGTGTGGATGAACAACATTTACCACTCCCAGAACTACTGTTGCAGGTGAGTAACCTGTTTTTCTAGGAGCGTGAATATGTTGTTCGTCCACACTCTTTGGCAGACTCCTAGCAGTTCTCCGGGTGGAAAGAGGCAAGGTGCACACCCCCTACTTAGGGAACAGAGATTGGAGAACCGAGGCACCAAAACCAGCATCCCGACGTGGCTCAAGGTCGATGTGGTAATGGGTAATGAAGGTGTTTGCTGACTTCCAGGTAGCAGCCCGACAAATTTCCTGGATAGGGATGTCCCGGGAAGCAGCCACCGATGCAGAAGTATGGCGGTTAGAATGAGCTCTTATCCCTCTGGGAGGCTCCTTGCCCGCCAACTCACAGCAGAGACCTATGCATGATGTAATCCATCTTGCAATGGTCCATTTGGCTGCAGGTCTGCCAGAAGCGGCTTCAGCGTAGGTGACAAACAGCTGGTGAACCTCTCCCTGAATTTCCGCCATCCTCTCCGTGTAGTAGGAGAGAGCATGTCTAAGGTCCAGGGTATGGAGCCTGTACTCAGCTTCCGAGGTGCAGTTAGGGTAATATACCAGTAGAGTCAACACCTGGTTAAGGTGAAACTCTGACATCACCTTCGGAAGGAATTTCAGGTGGGGGCACAGAACAACTTTGTGCTTGCGAAAGACCAGATAAGGGGAGTCCACCAAAAGTGCCTGGAGCTCCCTTGTCCTTCTGCATGACGTGATAGCCACCAGGAAGGCAGTCTTCCACGACAAGTGTGAGAGCACTTGTGCATGGGTTCGAATGGCTTGCCCGTGACCTTTTCCAAAACCAACAAAAGATCCCACAGAGGTGAAGGTTCACGCACCGGAGGGAATATGTGATCCGGGCCTTTGAAAATGCGCCCGACCACGGTCTCCTGTGCCAATGTCGACTGACCGGCCTGTGCCCGGAAAGCAGAAATGGCTGCCAGGTGCACCCTAAGGGTCAATGACCGTAGACCCCCTCTGGAGAGAGACCAAAGGTAGTCTAAAATGTTAGCCACAGAGCAGGATAAGGGGTCCAGACTCTTACCCTGACACCAAATGGAAAACCTTTTCCATTTGAAGGCATAACATTTCCTGGTCGATTCCTTACGAGATGCCTGCACAACTGTGCAGACATCCTCGGAAAGACCCAGAGCCTGGAACTCTAGCCGCTGAGGTACAAGGCTGTGAGGTGCAGGGATTGAAGGTCTAGATGGAATACCTTCCCATGGTTCAATGATATCAGGTCCGGGCATGTACAAAGCCGCTCGAGTGCCCTGCAGCTGAGGCTGAGGAGAACTGACGGGGCCAATCTGGGGCTACCAGGATCCCCTTTGCCGTGTCCCTCCTCACCTTGAGTAACACCTTGTGGATCAAAGGGAAATGGAGGGAAGGCGTAGAGGAGGCCTGGGTTCCACAGCCTCGAGAAGGCATCCCCCTGCAGCAAGCCCTGCTGAGGGGGGAGGGCATGGTACAGCCTCAGCTTGGTGTTCTCCTTGGAGGCAAACAGGTCCACCAACGGTTTGCCCCAATGGGATAACAGATTGTAAGCTACCTCTGGATGGAGAGACCACTCGTGGGATGTCTGGCCTATGCGGCTGAGAGCATCCGCCAGTTGGTTCGAGACTCCTGCCACATGGATGGCAAGGAGATCCGCCTCCAACCGGCTGACGAGGGAGCACCTCCTTGCATAGCAGACGGGAGTGCTTGCCGCCCTGTTTGTTGAGGTAGTACATGGTCGCGGTATTGTCCGTCTGGACATGAACCACTTGACCCCAGAGCTGAGGAGCGAAAGCTGACAGTGCCAGTCTGACTGCTCTGAGCTCCAGCAGATTGATGTGGCATCAGGACTCCTCGGGGGTCCAGAACCCATGGGCTCTGTTGTCCCCCATGTGCGCTCCGCAGCCCATGAGAGGGGTATCGGTCATGAGAACGACCGCCGGCTCGGGGCAGACAAACGGGATCCCTTTCTGCAGACGACCTGGGACGGTGCACCACTGGAGAGCGTCCCACATCTTCTGGGTGACAGTAACCAGCTGGTCGAAATGATCCTGACGCTGAGACCACTGAGCGGCCAGCTCCCACTGAAGGGGGCGCATGTGCAATCCAGCCCAACGGACCACTGAGGTGCACGCCACCATGTAACCCAGAAGGTGCAGGAAGTCCCGGGCAGGGTGCAACTGCCCAACCAGAAATGATGGGCAAAGGAGGAAAGAACCTCCACTCTGTCGGCTGGGAGCTGAGCTTTGGCTTGACGAGAGTCGAACTCTGCCCCGATAAAGCCCATCACCTGAGAGGGCACGAGTTCCGACTTGGCCTCGTTGATCAGGAGGCCTAATTGGGAACAGGTTCGGAGGGCCAGGTCCCTGTACCTCTCCACTTCCTGCAGGGAGGAACCCGCCAGGAGCCAATCGTTGAGGTAGGGGTATATCCGAACCTCTCAATGCCGTAGATGGGCCGCCACCACTATGATGCACTTGGTGAAGACCCTTACCGACCTCTCCATATGTAAGGAACAACTGGAGGGACTCAAACCTGTGACCCTTAGTGCGCTCTATGTAGTAGCTGAGGGCCCTTTTAACATCCAAGCTGTGCAGCTTCCTCTCTCCAGAGGAGGAATGGTCAGTGAAGAAAACGGGCAGAGACATAGACTGATTAAGGTGGAAATCTGAAACCACCTTAGGCAAAAACTTCCTGTTAGTTCTTAGAACCACTTTATCTCTATGGAAAGAGATAAAATCAGGTTCCACTGACAGGGCTTGCAATTCACTGATACGCCTGGCAGAGGTAATGGCTACCAAAAACACAGTTTTCCAAGTCAAGTACTTAAGCTCTGCAGAAACATAGAAACATAGAAACATAGAAGTTGACGGCAGATAAGGACCGCAAGGCCCATCCAGTCTGCCCATTTCTTTTTCTACCTCATAAATGTGCCATCGGCCTTTGCTCTGTCAGTGACCTATCTATTCATAGTCATTTGTATTGCTCCTTATGCCTATCCCATGCCTGTTTGAAGCCCTGCACTGTATTCATAGCCACCACTTCTTGTGGTAAGCCATTCCATGCATCCACCACCCTTTCTGTGAAAAAGAATTTCCTCATATTCCCCTTAATCGGCCTCCTCTAATCTCATGCTGTGTCCTCTTGTCCTGCTATTTTTCTTATATTTAAACATGTTAGACTCTTTTCACCTTGTTTATGCCCTTAAGGTGTTTAAATGTCTCGATCATATCACCTCTCTCCTCCTTTGCTCAAGGGTATACATTGAGCTCCGCTAATCTGTCCTCATATGTCTTCTGATGCAGTCCCTGCACCATTTTGGTTGCCCTTCTGGACTGCCTCAATTTGGTTAATGTCCTTGTGAAGGTGTGGCTCCAATACTGCACGCAGTACTCCAGATGGGGCCTAACCAATGTCTTGTACAGAGGGATTATTACCTCCCTCTTACGACTTGTGATACCCCTACTAATACACCCTAACACCCCCCTAGCCTTACCTACTGCTTTAGAGGTCTGCTTGGATGATTTTAGGTCATCAGTGATGATGATGCCCAAGTCTCTTTTCATCAGTGATGATGATGCCCAAGTCCCAAGAGGACAAAGGCTCTAAGGGTGGTTGCACAAGCTGAGCAATGCAAACATTAAGGTCCCAAGCAGGAGCAGGGTCCCTAAAGGGGGGGGGATTGGTGTGCAGCAATCCCTTGAAGAACTTACAAAACATAGGATGGGCTGACAGAGGAGAGGGATTGCCTACTGACAAGAAGGCAGAAACAGCTGCCAGATGCACTTTAAGTGTAGCTGGCCTAAGTCCCAAGCCATTAAGATGAACCATATAGTCCAGGACTGTAGGCAACCCAGCAGTTTCTGGAGAAATATGCTTATTAGAGCACCAAATAGTGAACCTTTTCCATTTGGAGTTGTAAGTCTTTCTGGTGGAAGCCTTTCGAGAAGCCTTAAGGATATCAGAACCCCTTGAGAAAGGTGTAGATCAGCAAACTCTAACTCTTCAAGAGCCATGCCTTGAGATTGAGAGATTTGAGGTTCGGATACCAAATCCTCCTCTGAGAGGATGTCAACAGGTTGTAATTCCTGGGAAGAGACAAGGGAAGGTGGACTGTTAAGGACAGCAACAGTGGGTACCATGGCTGTCTGGTCCAGTCTGGAGCAATCAGGATCACTTTGCATGGTTGTGACCTTATCTTGACTAACACTTTGAACAGGAGAGGCAAGGGGGGGAAAGCATACAGGAACTTCCCTTCCCAATTCATAATCAGAGCATCCAGGGGGACTGAGCCCAAGACTGGGGGTCTGCAACAACAGAGAGGAAGTTGGTGATTGTCTGGGGCTGCAAAAAAGATCTATCTGTGGAGTGCCCCATCTCGAGAAAAATCACTTCCAAAACTAGGGGATCTAGGGTCCATTCGTGATGGCCCTGGGATATCCTGCTGAGAGCATCTGCTAGGACACTGTCCTTCCCTGGGAGGTGAACTGCTATCAGAAAGGTTTGTAGGGAATAGGCCAGAGACCACAACTTCATTGCTTCTGTGCACAAGGCCATATACCGAGTGCCTCCTTGCTTGTTCATGTACCACATTGTGGTGGTATTGTCTGTTCTGATCTGGACCACCTTGTTCTGTACAGATTTGGAAAAGGCTTGCAGTGCCAGAAACACAGAGAGTTCCAAGAGACTGATGTGAAGCAGAGATTCTTGAGGTGACCACAGCCCTTGGGTGGTAAGATCCCCCAAGTGGGCTCCCCAGCCCAGCAGGGAGCCATCTATGGTGAGTATCACTGAATGAGACTGAGTGACAAAAGGAACTCCCTGTCTCAAATTGTCCTGATCCTCCCACCATTGCAAAACCTGGATCAGGGTTCGAGTCACTGGGACTAGTTTGGTAAGGGAATCCTTTCTTTGGAACCAGAAGGCTCTTAAGTGGAACTGAATGTCCCTCATCTGGAATCTTGCCCCCTGGACCACTGCTGTAGAAGCTGCCATGTGGCCCAGGAGCTGCAGGAAATGCCTTGCTGGTCGAGACACCTGAAGGGTGAATGAAGAGGCCAGTTCTATAAGGGTCCTTGCCCTGTCCAGGGGAAGGAAGGCTTTTGCCCTTATTGTATCCAACTCTGCCCCTATACAGGTGAGGAGCTGTACTGGCTCGAGAACTGACTTTGGAAGGTTAAGGAGGAATCCTAAGGAAGTGAGCACTTGCTGAGTTATTTGCAGATGTGACTTGACTTGGTCTGGAGACTGACCCACTATGAGCCAGTCGTCCAAGTATGGAAAGATGGAAATCTTTTTTCTCCTCAGGAAAGCAACCACTACTGCCAGGCACTTTGTGAACACCCTTGGGGCTGATGTTAGCCAAAGGGCATTGCTCTGAATTGATAGTGGCCTGAGGGCAACTCGAACCTGAGGTACTTTCTGTGGAAGCACCTGATGGGAATGTGAAAATAGGCATCTTTGAGGTCCAGGGAGTCTAGCCAGTCCCCTGGCCTTAGAGAAGGCAGGGTCATTCCCAGAGTCACCATTTTGAATTTTGGTTTTAAAAGGTGCTTGTTCAGATATCTTAGATCCAGGATGGGCCGCCATTCTCCTGTCTTTTGGGGGTTAGGAAGTACCTGGAGTACAATCCTTTGCCCCTGTGTAGGGTAGGAACCCTTTCTATGGCTCTGAGAGCCAGGAGGGAAGAAACTTCTGCCTCTAGGGCAAGGGTCTCTGATGGATTTGCAGGTGGAAAGGATCTGGTCCTCATCTTGGGAAATTTTTTGAAGCTGAGAACCAGTCCCTGGCTTACTACTTCAAGGACCCACTTGTCTGATGTCAAAGACTTCCAGACCTGGACAAAGTAAGCCAGCCTGCCCCCTACAGGTATTGGAGAATCGGCCGGCAGACCCATCAGGGTGTCTGCTTGGCAGGGGCTTTAGGCTGAGGGGTGGAAGCAGGCCTGCTCATCCACCGTCTGCCTCTCCCTCTGAAGAACCCCCTCTGAGCGTAAGCAGAAGAGGGGGCCTGGGTTTGGTAAAAAGGCCTTTGAAAGGGCCTGCCCCTGCCCCTGGAATGCTGCCTCTGAGGAGTGGATTGCCTTTCTTTGGCCTGAGTACTCTTGTACTCGTCCATCTTCTTCATGTAGTTCTCTGTCTGCTCTCCAAACAGAGAATTACCAATGACAGGGAAATCCATGGCCTTAGCCTGAGTATCCTGTGATAGGCTAGTACATCTGGGCCAAGCCATCCTCCAAAGGGCCACAGATGTAGCCATGACTCTAGACGAAACATCATTGGAGTCCACAGCAGCATGAAATTGCACCTTGGATGCCTCAATCCCATCCGCAGCCACCTGCTCCAGCTCCTTGGCAAGCTGGTCAGGGGCCTGCTTAGCCAGAGCCAGCACAGTGTCCCACCTGGACTTCTGGTATCTAGCTGTGTAGGCCATAGTTAGCCTGCCCGAGTCCCAAAGATGCTGCCATGTACTGCTTCTTTGCCATGGCATCAATCCTCCTGGAGTCCTTACCTGGGGGGTGTGAAGTCAAGGGAATATTTGCCTTATCACAGGCAGCAGCCTGCACTACCCCAACATGGTTGCATTGCTGGGAAAGGAACTCCGTGTCCGAGCCTGAAAGGGTATACCTCTTGTCCATTCTTCTGTCCACAGGAGGTATGGAATTAGGAGTCTTTAGAATTTTAAATGTCTGTTTCCCAAAAGATTTATGGAGGGGAACAGACAGTCTCCTGGACTCTGGGATGTCCATCATCTCAACAAAATCAGGCTCCTCCTGATCCTCTACTGCTTCTTCCATAGGAAGCTGGAGGGTTTCAGCCACTTTCTTGTAAAACAAAGTGGGAAGGGGACTCAGAAAGCCTAGGAGGAGAAACAACTGAAGGTCTGTCTGGGGAGATGTCTGGGTCAATAGGCACATCCAGACTTTCATAATCACCATCATCATCATTATCCCCATACTCTCCCTCCTCCTTCTCCGATTCATAAAATTCTTCTAAAGCATAATCCGGAACCGGGGGAACCGACCGAACCGAGCCCCTGCCAGATGGTGTCGGTTTGGCCGGAACCGAAGTTAGCGATTCAACTATTCTTATCGCTTTGGCTATTTCATCAGCGGTCGGAGAAAGAATTTGTGGATCCAAACCAGATGATTTTTCTCTTCTCTTCCTTTTAACCAGCACCGACTCCTCAGAATAGCTCTCCTTTTGCCCGAAGAAGTTTCGCCCTGGTCAGAGGGCACTCCTTCTGGTTCGGTCAGAACCGAACCGGACTGGCCATCCGGGTCAGCGGACTTCTCGGCCTCCCTTTCCCTCAGTCTATCTACTCTCTTATCCAGGGTAGCTTTGGGAAAATGTTTACAAATTTGGCAGTCTGAATCGAGGTGGTCAAACCCCAGACAATAAACACAGGTGGTGTGGGGATCAGCCTTAGCAAAGGCTTCCCCACACACACTACAGTGTTGAAACCCAGTGGGCCCGGTTTTTTTCTTGGGTTTCTCAGACATGGACAATCCTATCCAAAACTTACCCTTTTTTTGGCAATTCGCCAGGCAAGACACCCCTAACGGTTCCTGACCATGTTATGGGTCTTGGAAAAAAACGTAATTAAATCAGTTTTTTTTTTTTTTTAGAACTGATACGGACCGGTTACCACACACTAATAAATTCAAAAGTTTTTTAAAACCAATCTGATCGGTTCAAACCGAACCGATCCAATGTTTACAAGTTCCACACAAAAACTAAATGCAAAACCTATCTAGTACTCACGGTACCACAGATAGAGACTTAAACCGACATGTTCAGTAGCAGAATTTCGGTAGAAACCGAGCGAAAAAATGACTTTTTTGAACTGAGCAAAGGAGAAATCTCCGGAGCGACTGTTCAGCGAGGCGGAGTAAAGAATCTGACGGTTGGAGTTTAAACAACAGCAGACAGAGGCTTCAACCAAGCTCGCGCTGAACGTTCCATGCTGGCCATGGAAAGTTAACTCTTTGTTCTCCAGGGCAGTTGAAAGGCAGGACCTAACTGCAATAGTCAGAATACAGCAAGACTTCATGTTGTTTGAAAGTACCTGCTGCAAGAATTACGGTAAATTCTTACGTAACTGTACTATCTTACTTCGAGAAACAGCTCTTGCAGCAGGTTACACCATTAGGACTGATTCCCAAGCAATCCTAGAAATCACACACCATCGGAAGGAGGAAAGGTAGAAATCCTAGAATTACATCCAGCCTAGGAAAGAAGTCCCTGAAAGACTGCTAGACCAAAACCTGCTCTTCACCTCAATGCGATATCCAGGCTGTAATGCCTGATGAAAGTGTGAACAGAGCTCCAAGTAGCTGCAGCACAAATAGCTGAGGTGGATATATTCTTCAAAGCTGCAAAAGATGTAGCCAACCCTCTGGTGGAATGACCCCTAGCCATGCCCGGCAGGGGTTTGTTGCGCTTCAGGTAACGGAATGTAATACACCGGATGAGCCACCTGTACAGTGACTGTTTTGAAACAGGAGCTCCCATCATCCTGTGGGCAAAGGAGACAAAAAGCTGGTCCGATTTTAGGTGGCGTCTGGTTCTGGTCAGGTAGTATCTGAGACACCTATGCACATATAAAGTGTGCAGAAGGGGCTTCTCCTCGATTAGTGTACTTAGGGAAATACACTGGTAAATCGATATCCTGATTAAGGGTAAGTGCTGAGACCACCTTAGGCAGAAATTTAGGATTTGTCCTCAGGGATACCCTGTCATGGTGGAAAACCAAATAAGGTTATTTGCACATAAGTGCATGTAGTTCAGAAATTCTTCTGGCCAAAGTAACGGCAACTAAAAACAACGTCTTCCAAGAGAGAGAGAGAGAGAGAAGACGTAGCTCGCAATCCGCGGCTGGTTCAAAAAGTGGCAGCGTGAGCTGCTCCAAGACAAAGGGTAGATCCCATGGTGGGATCGGATACTTAATCGCAGGCCTAAGGTGGAGGACACCCCTCAGGAAGGCATGCGTTGTGTCCAACTGAGCTATAGTGCGTTGGCCTATAGGAATGTGATAGGCTGAAATGGCACACAGATGTACCTTAATCGAGGAGTAAGCCAAACCAGAGTGGAAAAGGGACAGCAGGTAGTCCAATACTAGCTTCTCTGGACAGTCCAAAGGCGATAAGCCGTGCACTTGAACCCATGAGCAAAACCTGCGCCATTTCATGGCGTAGGTCGCGTGGGTAGCCAGTTTCCTAGCGGCAATGAGAATGTCTGCCACCTCTTGCGAGACCCCGTGTCGAATCATGGCTATGTCTCTAGGAGCCAAGCATGCAGGTTCAGGGAATACAAGTTCGGATGGACCAAAGAACCCGCCTCCTGAGACAGCAAGTGGGAGCTGATTGGCAGTGGCACTAGAGGGTCCCACGACAGCTGATGCAAGACAGGGAACCAGATCTGTCTGGGCCAAAAGGGCGCGATCAGTATAAGCGTCGCTTGCTCCCTGTGAAGTTTTAGAAGGACCCTCTGGATCAATGGGAAAGGGGGAAAGGCATAGAGGAACCTGCCTGCCCAGGAGAGGGACAACGCGTCTCGCCAGAAAACACCAGGCCCTGGATCTAGCGAGCAAAAATTGGGCAGTTTTGCGTTGGATGGGACGCGAAAAGGTCTAGTCCTGGAGTACCCCATCTGCGAAACAGATCCTCTGCTACCTCCTGAAGTAGTTCCCATTCGTGGACTCTGGCCTGAGAGCGGCTCAGGCTGTCTGCGATGACGCTGTCCACTCCCAGAAAATGAACGGCAATGAGGTTTTGCGCCATGTTGCAAGACTCAATCCCACACTCTCATGGCCTCCCTGCAAAGCGGGTAGGAATGCGTGCCTCCTTGTTTGTTGAGGTAATACATCACCGTGGAATTGCCTGTTTGTCACAGAAGTGTACCCGGTGGAATCTCCGACTGGAAGGCCTGCAGGGCGTAAAGAACTGCCCTCATCTCTAGGATATTTATGTGGAGATGAGACTCTTGGTCTGTCCACAGGTCCTGAGACCGGACACCTTCCAGGTGTGCTCCCCAACAGAGCCCTGAGGCGTCTGTGGAGAGTGTCACAGTCGGGGATGGCACTATGAAGGGGACTCCCGTCAGGAGATTCCTCGAATCTAGCCACCATTGCCAATCTCAAATTACAGCCTTCGTGATCCGGATTGGATGCTGCAGATGGTCTTACCTTTGGTCCCATTGGACCCTTAACATCCACTGGGTTACCCGCATGTGGAGACGGGCTAGTGGGACTGTTGCAATGGCCGCAGCCATGTGTCCGAGCAGGCAAAGGACCAGTCTGGCAGGAACAGTCTTCTTCGCCAAAAAGTCCCTGATGAGGGATCTGATGTGTTCCGCTCTGTCCAGGGGGCGGAAAGCTTTCCCTTGAACAGTGTCCAGGACTGCACCTATGAATTGCACAGTCTGGGACGGAACCAGGCGTGACTGCTCGTAATTGATGATAATGCCCAATGTCTCGAACAGAGACTGAGTGCAGTGAATGGCAGACATCAGGGAATCCCGGGAGGGCGCCATGAGAAGCCAATCGTCCAGGTAGGGGAACACGTAGTGGCCTTGTCTCCTCAGAGAAGCGGCTATGACCGCCATGCACTTCGTAAATACTCGAGGTGCAGATGACAGCCCGAAGGGGAGAGCTCGGAACTGATAATGGCGACCCTGAAACTCGAAGCGCAGAAACTTCCTGTGCACCTGAGCAATAGGAATATGCAGGTAGGCATCCTGCATGTCTAGGGATGCTAGAAAAGCGCCCTGCTTTAGCATTGGAATCAGACCTGGGAGGGTCACCATGCGGAAGCGTTTGTACAGGACCGAGTCGTTGAGGTCGCTGAGGTCCAGTATCGGACAGAGGTCCCCTGTCTTCTTTGGAACCAGAAAGAAGTGAGAATAATATTCTAGCCCCTCTGGTTCCTTGGTACGTGCTCTATGACTTCTTTTCCCAGAAGCGTGAGCAACTCCTGCTGTATAAGCAGGGCATGCTGACCCGAGTAACGGGAGAGCAGGGGAGGTCTTGTAGGTGGCTGGTCTAGAAATTCTATGAAATGGCCTTTCTTGACCAATTGGAGAACCCACCTGTCGGTGGTGATCGACTGCCACCCTAAAAAGTGGCAAGCGATGCAACCCAGGACCTTTCTTGCCCGTTGATCCAGAGGAGGGGCAGGGGCCGGGAAGGAGTCATGCTATGGCAGCACTGGTCCCTGCGGGCCGGTTTTGTGCAACGTTGGCCTCTGCCTGGGGACGACTTGCCCTGGGCTTTACACTGGAAAGTGCCCCTTTGCTGCTGGCTGGAACATGGCTGCTGCCTTTGTTGCTGGCTGCAAAAGCGGCTCTGGGTCCTATAAAAAGGAACTAGGCCTGGATCTGTACATGGCCTGTACAGATCGGACTGCCTTCCCTGCATCCTGGAGTTTGGCGATGACCTTCTCAGAGGATTGACCAAAGAGTACCTCGCCGTTGTACGGGACGTCTAGGATATTCATTTGCACATCCGGGGTAAAGCCGGAGACACGGAGCCAGGAGTGTCGCCGGAGACAAACGCCTGAAGCTGCAGCTCTGGCAGAAGAGTCCGCAGAATCGTATGTGGCTCTAAGCACTTGGGTCCCCACATCTGACCCTGTGCGGAGTAGGTTAAGGAGCTCCGCTTTCTGGTCGCCATCAGGAAGCTTGTCGACCAGGTCTTGGCCCTGTTCCCACAGGGCGTTCTGAAACTGTACCACGTGGGTAAGGTAGTTCAGAGATCTGATGGCGCATGTAGTAGCTGCGTACGTACGCCTCCCCAGGGCATCCAATTGCTTGGATTCCTGGTCCGGTGGCTGAGTGCTCAAATGCTGGGGTCTTTGAGACCGGTCATGTGAGGCCGTGATGACCAGGGAGTCTGACAAAGGTTGCTTCACCAAGTACTGGTCCTCTCTCGGAGCCTTGTACAGGCGGTTGGCCTTCGTTGGCACCGTGGAAGTGGAGTGCGGGCGCTTCCACGCAGCCTTGGTGACGTCCGCAAAGGTGTCCACCAAGGGTGGGACTACCACAGGCTTTGGGTCTTTCTGCCGAAGATGGGTGGCAAGGCGTTGTCATACAGGGTCAAGGTCTTCAGCATCCCACCCCATGTTGTCCTGGATGTGCCTCATGATCTCAGCGAAAGAGGGATCATCCGTTGGAGACCTGGGGAGGCCTGTGGGTCAGGAGAGAGATGCTGAGGAGAAGGAGATCTGGAGTAGTCAGAGGTGTCCGATCTGGAATCCTCCCCTGACGGAGTATACCGGCGCCATCTGGGTCGCTCAGGGCTGGGGGGGACCCTGATGGAGATCTGGAGGAAGGCCTTCTCCTGTCTTTAGATCTGCCTCTAGGAGGTGGAGTCTGTTCCTTGGGGGTTGGTGGTTGTCCTGCTGGCCCCTTAGGTGGAGGAGGGGGCGTAGGAGGTGAAGGAGTAGGAGTAAGAGGAGATGGTTTAACGGGGACAACATCCTTTCAGATGGTGTCCCACCAGAAAGTAAAGAGTTCCTTTACTTCTTGGATATTCATACCCGACGACGGGCCTGGCACCGGTGGTCTGTCGCCGGGGTCGGGCGTCAGGTCCCCTGGTGTTTCCCGGTCCGGGGAAGGTTCCCGTGGAAGCCCGGCATCCTTGGTGTCGCCCGCCTGGTCTTCGGTCAATAGGGTGTCATCCTCCGTCGATTCCCTCCACCGGGGGGGGGGGGGCGGTCTCGCCCGGAGATGCCAACGCCGGTCTCCTGGCCGACGCCTTAGGATGCAGCTAACGCCCGGCCGGTGACTGGTGTCTAGCTGGTGTCGTCGGTTCCTGTGAGCACCTGACTGATTTTGAATGTTTAGCCGACGTCGGGTCCAACACCCTTTCCAGGGACGTCAGGTCCTTGGTCTTTCTGGGTGCTGGATCAGGACCTCTGGACAGTTGTTAGGCCGACCTGGAGTCGGTGTCCCGACGGGTGGAAGAAGAGGACTTATGGCGCTCAGAAGACTTCGAAGAGGCCTTGGATGGGGTGGAGGAAGCCGAGGGCCTTGATGTCTTGATCGGCTGGAGCGAGGAAGAGCCGCCTGAAGTCCGGACCTTAACCGGAGAGGGGGGGAGCTGTGCCCGAACCCTGGAGGGGGGGCGGTCCGATCTGGAACGTGAGCTGCGGGAGTCCGAGGCCTGAGTACGGGACCTGGACCTGACTTTCTCCCGGTGCTTGTCCCGATGTTTATGGGCCTTAGTGGAAGATTCTCCCCTGGAGGAAGGTTCTTGGTCCATCCTTTTTAATCACTCTTCAAGGAGATATGTCTGTAGTGCCTTCTGATGGCGGATCCTGGTGCGGCTATTGAACCCTTGGCAAAAGGTGCAGGCCTTAATATCGTGGTCCGGGCCTAGGCAACGTACACAGGAAGAGTGAGGATCCTTGAAAGGGACCTGTTTTCCGCAGGCACATTTCGAAAGGTGACCCTCAAACGATGGATTTGGAGAGAACATCAGTTGTGCAAAAAATTCACAGGAAGTTCTGTAGTCGTCGTACGCTAAATAGAGACAGAGGCCGATGCTGGCGAGTCTACGGTGGGAAAAGAACTGGGGATTCTGGGGGACCGCCTCCTTTTGTACCACGCCTGACAGGGACGGGACCGACGTCGGAGGCGGTCCCCGCTGAATACTGCTAGCTAGAAAATTTCCGTGGGGTCCTGGTGCCTGCCGGCTTCAGTCCTAATGGTGTAACCTGCTGCAAGAGCTGTTCTCGAAGTAAGAGCAGTAGTTCTAGGAGTGGTATATGTTGTTCATCCACACTTATTGGCATATCCCTTTCTCCTTTAAAAATCGTCGGGAAGTCTTCAAGCTGGCTCCTCCCACCCACCCGGGTGGTAAAACTCTCGGCTCCACCCCATGATACCAGATCTAGCCCGCTGGAAGCCAGGTTGTGCGTCCGCAGCCAGGCAGGTTTGGTGGGTTCGTGTGGATGAGCAACATATACCATTCCTAGAAAGTACAGCTACGTAGGAATTTACCGTAACAGTAGATCTTCGAGAGAGGTTCCTTGGTAGGTCATCACATATGGGACAGCGCCACCTGGCGTCGGGCATATGACGAACTTTTCTAGTAATACCTGATGGGGACCGCCCACCCGACGTCACGTGACTGATGTCAGTATGACTGTATATAGTGGGCAGTCCCCAAGCCCGCTCTCCAGTTCTCCAGCCGGAGCCAGGAAGAGGCCTGACAGCAGGAGCGAACAGGATTTCGAGTCCCTGTAAAAACAGAAAATGAGGGGAAGGAGGAAGGGAAAAATATGACCTATTGAAGGAACCTCTCTCGAAGATCTACTGTTATAGTAAGTTCCTACGTAACTGTACTATCTTACTTCAAGAGGGTTCCTTCAGTAGGACAGAGTCCCAAGCAGTCCCTCCAAGAAGAGACCGAGAGAAACTAGGGAGGAGGAAAACTAACTCCAACAGAAAAAACTGAGATCCAGAATGGACCCAGTCTAGGACAGAAGGCCCTGCAGGACGGCTAGGCCAAAGCCAGCCCTCCGCCTAGAAGCAATGTCCAGACTGTAATGTTTGGTAAAGGTATGGACAGAATTCCAAATAGCGGCAGCACAAATGTCGGCCGCAGAAACGTTTCGTAGGAAGGCCGCGGATGCAGCCATGCCCCTAGTAGAATGACCGCTGATAGAACCCGGCAGAGGTTTGTCGTACTTCTGGTAACAGAATCTAATACAGTTGTCTAACAACTTGGACAGGCCCTGCTTAGAAACTGGTTTGCCCCTCGATCTTGGGGCAAAGGAAACAAATACAGGTTACTCACCTGTAGCAGGAGTTCTAGGAATGGTATATGTTGTTCATCCACACTGTTTGGCAGGTTCCTTGCCGCTTTAAATCTTGCCGGAAGGTCTTCAAGCTGGCTCCTCCCACCCACCCGGTGGTAAAACTCGGCCCACCCTGACGCCAGATCTAGCCCACTGGAAGCCAGGTTGTACTGCCAGTCAGAGGTCGAGAATGTGGATGAATATATATCATCTTGAGAACTCCTGTTACAGGTGAGAAAAATACAGGTTACTCACCTGTAACAGGGAGTTCTAGGAATGGTATATGTTGTTCATCCACACTCATTGGCAGTATCCTTGCCGCTTAAATCTTGCCGGAAGGTCTTCAAGCTTGCTCCTCCCACCCACCCGGTGGTATAACCTCGGCTCGCCCATGACGCCAGATCTGGCCCGCTGGAAGCTCAGGTCAGCGCCGGCCGGGAGGTCGAGAGGTCTGTAGGATGAACAATATATACCATTCCTAGAACTCCTGTTACAGGTGAGTAACCTGTATTTCTAGGGACATGGATATGTTGTTCATCCACACTCATTGGCAGACTCCTAGCAGTTCTCCGGGAGGAGGGAGGCAAGACGACACCCCTCACATACTTACTTGGGAAAGAGAGACTGAGAACCGAGGCCCCAAAACCAGCATCCCGGGCGTGACTCAAGGTCGATGTGGTAGTGGGTAATGAAGGTGTTTGCTGACTTCAGGTAGCAGCCCTGCAGATTTCCTGGATAGGGACGTCCCTGGAAGCAGCCACCGCTAGCAGTATGGCGGGTAGAATGAGCTCTTATCCTCTGGGAGGCTCCATGCCCGCCAACTTATAGCAGAGATCTATGCAGGAGGTGACCCACCTGCTTATCGTCCGCTTGGCTGCAGGTCTGCCAGATGCGGCTTCAGCGTAGGTGACAAACAGCTGGCGAACCTCTCCTCGAATTTCAGCCGTGCGCTCCTTATAATAAGCGAGCCCCTCTAGGGTCCAGAGTATGGAGCCTATATTCGGCCTCCGAGGTGTGATTGGGGTAGAACACCGGCAGAGTCAACACCTGGTTAAGGTGAAACTCCGACACCACCTTCGGAAGGAATTTCGGTGGAAGAGGACAACCTTGTCCCTGTGGAAGACCAGGTAGGAGACCTCGATGGAAAGCGCCTGGAGCTCTCCCATCCTTCTGGCTGACGTGATAGCCACCAAGAAGGCGGTCTTCCACGACAGGTGAGAGAAAGCACACCTGTGCATAGGTTCGAATGGCTTGCCCATGAGCTTTGCCAGTACCAGCAGTAGATCCCACGGAGGTGGGGGTTCCCCGACTGGAGGGAATGTGATCAAGGCCTTGAAAAGCGCCAGACCACCTTCTCCCTAGCCACTGACTGCTTCCCGCCCGCCTCGCAAGCAGAGATGGCTGCCAGGTGCACCCTTAGGGTCGCCGACCTAAGCCCTTGACTAGAAAGGGACCATAAATAGTCCAAGATGCTTGCCAAGGAACAGGAGGAAGGGTCCAAGCCCTTGCCCTGACACCAAATGGAAAACCTTTTCCATTTGAAGGCATAGCATTTTCTGGTCGACTCTTTACGGGACGCCTCAACTACATTGAGGACCTCGGAAAGACCCAAGGCCTGGAACTCTAGCCGCCAGGAACCAGGCCCAGGTGCAGGGATTGAAGGTCCGGATGGAACACCTTCCCTGATTGACTGAGAGCAGGTCCGGGCGAGCTGGAAGCTGCCGGAGTCCTGGAGCTGAGACTGAGGAGATCTGGGTACCAGAACTGGCGAGGCCAGTCTGGGGCTATCAGAATCACCTGCGCCTTGTCCCTCCTCGCCTTGAGAAGCACCTTGTGGATCAAGGGAAATGGGGAAAGGCATAAAGAGGCCCGGGGTCCACTGCCTCGAGAAGGCATCCCCTGCAGCGAGCCCCGCTGAGGGGGGGCATGGAACAGACTCAGCTTCGTGCTTCCATGGAGGCAAACAGGTCCACCTGAGGTGTGCCCCAAAGGGAGAACAGATGCTGTACTACCTCCGGCAGGGAGAGACCACTCGTGGGATGCAGCCCCATCCGGCTCAGGGCATCGGCCAGGGTGTTGGAGGCCCTGCCACGTGAATGGCTAGGAGATCCGCCTCCAGGCTGCGCAACGAGTGACCAAATGCGAGAGCTTCCTTGCATAGAAGCATGGAGCGGCCCCGCCCTGGCGGTTTAGATAGTACATGGTCGTGGTATTGTCCGCCTGACCTCGACCACTTGACCCCGGAGGAACGGAGCAAAGGCGGTGAGAGCTAGGCGGACCGCCGGAGCTCCAGCAGGTTGATGTGGCATCGGACTCCCGGGGACCAGAGGCCATGAGCCCGTGTTCCCCAGATGGGCACCCCAACCCATCAGAGAGGCATCGGTCGACAGAGAGACCGCCGGCTCGGGCGGATTAACGGATGCCCTCCTGCAAATGATCTGGAACGTCCACCACTGGAGAGCGCTCCACATCCCCTGTACCGCACACAAGCTGGTCCAAGGGATCGCAGTGCCAGACCACTGGCTGGCCAGTCCCCACTGAAGGGGACGATGTTCCAGCGGCCCAACGGACCACGCTGGTGCAGGCCGCCATGAGACCCAGGAGGCGCAGGAAGTCCCGGTAGGCAATTGCCCAACCAGAAATGATCGGGCAAAGGAGGAAAGAACCTCGGCCCTGTCCGCCGAGCCGCTCTGGCTCAAGAGAGTCGAGCTGCGCCCGATGAATAGAATCACCTGCTTGACCTGAGTTCCACTTCGCCTCGTTGATAAGGAGGCCCAGTTGAGAGCAGACCTGGAGGGCCAGATCTCTGACCACTCCGCCTCCTTCCTGAGGGAGCTGCTATCAGCCAGTCGTCCAGGTAAGGGTACACCGACCTCGGCCAAGAGGAATGCTGCTACCACTGCCATGCATTTGGTGAAGACCCTGGGAGCTGGAGATGTCAAGGGCATGGCTTGAATCAAGAGAGATCCTTCCGCCGGAAGCGGAGGAATTCTGGTGAGACGGACGATAGGGACGTGAAAAACGCTGGCCCTGCAAGTCCAGAGAGCAGAACACACGTCTGCTCCAAGGATGGTATTATTCTGAGCCAGAGTGACCATCCTGAAGGTTCGAGACCTTAGGAACTTGTTTAGGTCGTAGGTTGAGAATGGGGCGCCAGCCCCGGGTCTGCTTCGAACCAGGAAGTACCTGGACACAAACCCTGGGTCTGAAGGAGGGTCCACCACCTTCTTTACCCACCTCCTTCTGAGGAGGCGGATGATGTCGGCCTCGACGAGCCGCCAGTGAGGCTGGGATCCCGGCCCCGAGGGCGACGGCCTGAAGGGTGGTGCCTGCTCGAATTCCAGAGGCAGGCCTCTTCCACCACCTTCAAGACCCACCTGTCCGTGGTAACAGCGGACCAGGTGGAACGGAGTAAATGGAGCCGTCTCCACGGGGGGACCCAGGGTAAGGTGACGGGATGGGGCGGCACCTCAGCCTCACCATGGTAGGCTGGAGGAGGAGGGACCGGCCGAGGGACCTCCTGGGCCCTTTCCTCCTGCCTCCTGTTAGAGGAAGCCCGGCGTCTGGGTTTGGGATGCCAAGCGGCCTGCTGGCCCTGACGATTGCTGGGCAAGCGCGCCGGGGCACAGAAGGACTAAAGGGCTTAGGCTGTGGTTTGCGCCTTGTCCTTCTGAGCCGGAAGAGACCGAGTCCAGGTGGCATTGACTCTCGATCCTCTGCAGGTGACCTTCCACCCCAGGGTCAAGAGGTCAGTCCCTCAAAAGGAACATCCGCCAACTTGTGCTGGGTATCCAAGTCAAAGGTGGATATCCTCAGCCAAGCCCGCCGACGATCAGCCACTGCGGCCGCCACCGATCTGGCACATGAGTCCCCTATATCCAAAGCAGTCTGGAGCTGCTGTTTGGCCACTGCCCTGCCCTGGTCCCGCACCTGTTAACCGTAGTCTGCAGATCGGCGGAAGATGAGGGATGACCTCATCCAGGGAGCCCAACAGGGCATGAGAAAATGTGCCATGAGGACGGTCAACTGGCCTGAAAGGCCAGAGAGGACGGCAGTGACTTTTCGCCCGACGTAGTCCAATTTCTTGGACCCCTTGTCAGGAGGTTTGTCCACATCCTGGCGTGCTATGGCGCTCGAAAACGCTGTCGGTAACCAACCTCAGCAGAGGGGTGTTCAAACCCGGACAAGGAACTGGTGCGATACTTCCTGGCCATCCTGGCCAAGGCGCAGGGCAGGAAGCAGGGCGCTGCCAAAGTTCCAGTGCCGACCCACTATGGCCTCGCCACCGAAAGGCCTCCCGCCGAGAATCCCTCGGTCCAGAATCTCGTGAGGGGATACCTGGCTCTGCTTGGAACGGGATCGAGCTCCATCCCGTAGACTCCAGATGAGCCAAGAAGTCCCAGGAGGACGACGGGCTATCGCCCATTGACTGACCTCCTGAAGACTCCAAGTCCAGTCGCTTGGAGAAGAAGGAGGAATCATCTTCGACTCGGAAGAGTCCTCAAGAGCTGCCTCTGGCCTGAGCCACCCTTCACCTGCCGAGGTCGGTCGGGAGTGAGGGTAACTGACAGCCGATGGGGAACCCTTAGCCGACCGAGAATCTCTGGTCGGAGCCCCAATTGGTGGCTGTGGAGGCGGAGGTTCCACCGAATCGGTGGAGCAGTTGGTTTTGGCCGAACAACCGCCTGGTATAGCTCCTCGGACAAGTCGAGGGGTTGTGTCGGCTGCCCGTGACAGTTACTTAATGGTCGGGAAGGCGCCGGAGTCGGCTTATTCTCTGCCAGGAGGAGCTGTTCAACATAAGGTCCTCATACTGCCGACGATTTACGTCAAGCCTCCTCATCCGAGGAGGAGGACGAGGACGAGCGGCGACGCGCCATCGCAGTGGCTGAGACCGAGACCGCTTTGACGGTGGGAACGCTGGACCGCCAAGAGGTCCGAGACCGAGACCGAGAGTCCCGGAATTTCCGGTCGGTGCGGGAGGTGTCGGCCGAACCGCACTCTTTAGGCTCGGAAGGTCCATCCGAGGGCTCCGGAACCGGAGGCACAGACGAGCCCACGGATCCACAACCTCCCGGGGAACCGGGAGAGGGGAATCTCGCTGCTAAAGGCGACAGCCCGTCAATGGGTCGAGAAAAATTCGACTTCATCAGTGGAGTCTCGGTCAACTGACCTGACGGGGACACCGTGAGGCCAGTGGCCGAAGCCGAGCGGTCGACCGAAGCCGACGGACGACGGCCCGGGGAGAGGGACCTTTCCCGCTCCCAAGAGCGTCGACGGAGGGACTTACCCTTGTCCCTCTTTTTGGACCGAGAATAAGGTCCAGCAGACGCAGGCCCTTCTCCTTTAGTGGAGAGGGACAGACAAAGCTCCTTAAAAGAAGCCGTGTAGGAAGAACCCAGAGAGAGCGGGATAAATGCCGCGGCCGAGGAAGATACGGCCTGCGCCGCCTCCTCTTCGAGGGCGACCATCCGCTCGAGCTGATCCGCCGAGCCCGCCACCGCGGACACCGCCAACCGGGCCTCCTTGGACTTCACCGGAGGGAAACGCTTCTCGGGACGGCCCAGTTGCAATCGGGCAGCACGGTCTTCGAGGACGTAGTCCGAGAAAGATGAGCACAGGTCGCAAGCCTGCGGGTCGTGCTCAAGGCCTAAGTAGAGACACGTGAGTGTGGATCCGTCGAGACATCTTCTGCCCGCATGGGCATCTCCGAAACCGAGTCGATTGTCCATCGCGAGCTTGTAGGGATAGAAGACTTTTGAAATTTTTATTTTAAATCCGCAAACGGAGAAATAGGAACTAGTCGTGAAACGAGAGCTGCTAAGGAGGGAACCTGAGCTCAAGCGTAAGGAAGATCTGGCGCCATGGGGCGGAGCCGAGAGTTATACCACCCGGGTGGGTGGGAGGAGCAAGCTTGAAGACCTTCCGGCAAGATTTAAAGCGGCAAGGATACTGCCAATGAGTGTGGATGAACAACATATCCATGTCCCTAGAACCTGTATTTCTAGGGACACGGATATGATGTTCATCCACACTGTCTGGCAGACTCCTAGCAGTTCTCCAGGAGAAGGGAGGCAAGGCGCACACCCCCTACTTAGGGAATAATGACTGGAGAACCAAGGCCCCAAAACCAGCATCCTGGTGTGACTCAAGGTCGATGTGGTAGTGGGTGATGAAGGTGTGCTGACTTCCAGGTAGCAGCCCTGCAGATTTCCTGGATAGGGACGTCCCTGGAAGCAGCCACCGATGCAGCGGTATGGCGGGTAGAATGAGCTCTTATCCCTCTGGGAGGCTCTATGCCCGCCAACCTATAGCAGAGATCTATGCAGGAGCTGACCCACCTGCCTATCGTCCGCTTGGCTGCAGATCTGCCAGGTATAGCTTCAGCGTAGGTGACAAACAGCTGGTGAACCTCTCCCTGAACTTCAGCCATCCGCTTCCTTATAATAAGCGAGCACCTTCTAGGGTCCAAAGCATGGAGCCCATATTTCGTCTCCGAGGTGTGATTGGGTAGAACACCGCAGAGTCAACACCTGGTTAAGGTGAAACTCCGACACCACCTTCGAAAGGAATTTCGGTTGGGGGCGCAGGACAACCTTGTCCCTGTGGAAGACCAGATAAGAAGACTCGATGGAAAGCGCCTGGAGCTCTTCCATCCTTCTGGCTGACGTGATAGCCACCAAGAAGGCGGTCTTCCATGACAGGTGAGAGATGTCACACCTATGCATCGGTTCGAATGGCTTGCCCATGAGCTTAGCCAATACCAGCAGTAGATCCCACGGAGGTGGAGGTTCTCGCACCGGAGGAGATATGTGATCAAGGCCTTTGAAAAAGCGCCCGACCACCTTCTCCTGCGCCACAGACTGCTTCCCGGCCCACGCCCGCTAAGCAGAGATGGCTGCCAGGTGCACCTTAAGGGTCGTCGACCGAAGCCCTAGCTGAGAAAGGGACCACAGGTAGTCCAGAATGCTTGCCAAGGAACAGGAGGAAGGGTCCAGGCCCTTGGCCTGACACCAAATGGAAAATCTCTTCCATTTGAAGGCGTAGCATTTTCTGGTCGACTCCGTATGGGACGCCTCAAAGTCGTTGAGGACCTCGTCGGAAAGACCCAAGGCCTGGAACTCTAGCCGCTCAGGAACCAGGCCATCAGGTGCAGGGATTGAAGGTCCGGATGGAATACCTTCCCCTGACTGACTGAAATCAGGTCCGGGCGGGCTGGAAGCCTCCTCGGGAGCCTGGAGCTGAGACTGAGGAGATCTGGATACCAGAACTGGCGGGGCCAGTCTGGGGCTACCAGAATCACCTGCGCCTTGTCCCTCCTCGCCTTGAGAAGCACCTTGTGGATCAAGGGAAATGGGGGAAAGGCGTAGAAGAGGCCCGGGGTCCATGGCCTCGAGAAGGCATCCCCCTGCAGCGAGCCCTGCTGAGGGGGGCAGGCATGAAACAGTCTCAGCTTCGCGATTCTCCCTGGAGGCAAACAGGTCCGCCTGAGGTGTGCCCCAGTGGGAGAAGAGATCTTGTACTACCTCCGGCAGGAGAGACCACTCGTGAGACACAGCCCCTATCCAGCTTAGGGCATCGGCCAGGGTGTTGGAGGCTCCTGTCACATGAATGGCGAGGAGATCCGCCCAGGCTGCGATGAGTGACCTCATATGAGAGCTTCCTGCACAGATGCATGGAGCGCTGCCCGCCCTGGCGGTTTAGGTAGTACATGGTCGCGGGTATTGTCCGTCTGACCTGAACCACTTGACCCCGTAGAAACGGAGCGAAGGCGGTGAGGGCTAGACGAACTGCTCGAAGCTCCAGCAGGTTGATATGGCATCTGGACTCCCGGACCAGAGGCCGTGGCGCTCTGTGCTCCCCCAGATGGGCACCCCAACCCATCAGAGAGGTATCGGTCAATAGCGAAACCGTCAGCTCAGGGCGGACAAACGGGATGCCCTCCTGCAGATGTGCTGGAACGGTCCACCACTGGAGAGCATTCCACATCCCCTGGGTCACTGTCACTAGCTGATCCAGCGGATCGAAGTGTTGTGACCATTGGCTTGCCAGCCCCCATTGGAGGGGATGCATGTACCAGCGGGCCCAATGGACCACGCTGGTGCAAGCCGCCATGAGGCCCAGGAGGCGCAAGAAGTCCCGGGCAGGGCGCGATTGCCCAACCTGAAATGGCTGGGCAAAGGAGGAAAGAACCTTGACCCTGTCCGCCGGGAGCCGTGCTCTGGCTCGTAGACTCGAGTTCTGCTCCGATGAATTGTATCACCTGCTTTGGCACGAGTTCCGACTTGGCCTCGCTGATAAGGAGGCCAACCTGAGAGCAAACCTAGAGGGCCAGATCTCTGGACCGCCCACCTCTGCTCTGAGGGGATGCAATCAGCCAGTCGCCTAGGTAGGGTACACCGATCTCTGGTCGCCATAGGGAATGCTGTCACCACTGCCATGCATTTGGTGAAGACCCTGGGAGCTAGGGAAAGGCCGAAGGGCATGGCCCGGAACTCGTAAAGGGATCCCTCTACTTTGAAGCGGAGGAATCTCTGGTGGGACGGACAGATTGGGACATGAAAGAACGCGTCCTGAAGGTCCAGAGAACAGAACCACATGCCTCGTTCCAAGGATGGGATTATCTGAACCAGAGTGACCATCCTGAAGGTCCGAGACCTTAGTAACCTATTCAGGTCGTGCAGGTCAGAATGGGGCACCAGCCCCCCGTCCATTTTGGGACCAGGAAGTACCTGGACACAAACCCCGGGTCTGGAGGAGGAGGAGGATCCGTCACCTACTTGATCACCTCTTTTCCAAGGAGCAGGGCAATATCGGCTCCGCGAGCCGAAAGAGATGCTGCGGACCCCGTAGCCCCCCGAGGGGCAACGGCTTTGAAGGGTGGGGCCTGCTCGAACTCCAGAGGCAGGCCCTTTCCTACCACCTCCAACACCCACTGGTCCATGGTCATAGTGGACCAGGCAGAAAGGAAGGGACGGAGCCGTCCCCCCACGGGGGGAACCCAGAGGGGAGTGACGAGGCTGGGGGCGACACCCCTCAACCTGTCACTGGGCAGACTTGGCGGAGGGACCGGCCGAGGAGCAGAAGGACGAAAGGCCTTGTGCTGCTGCTGTCGGCGGCCTTTGTCCTTCTGGGCGGAGGTGACCGAGTCCAGAGTGGCATTGGACATTTCGATCCACTGAAGGGGACCTTCCACTCCAGGGCCGAAGAGGTCGGTCCCCAAGAAGGGGACATCTGCCAATTTGTGCTGGGTATCCGCCGTGAAGGTGGATATCCTCAGCCATGCTCTGCGGTGCATGGCCACTGCGGCCGCAATCGATCTGGCACAGGAGTCTCCTATGTCCAGAGCCATCTGGAGCTGCTGCTTAGCCACTGCCCTACCCTGGTCCAGCACCTGCCGGACCGTGGTCTGCAGGTCGGTCGGGAGATGAGGGATCACCTCATCCAGGAAGCCCATGAGGGCGTGGGAGAAGTGTGCCATCAGCACGCTAAGCTGGCCTGGCAGAGGCCAAGGAGGACGACGCACACCTTGGCGCCCGCCGTGAGTCCGGCTTTTGACTCATGTTGGGGCTGTCCACATCCCTCAGCGCTCCCCGAATGCCGGAAAATGCTGTCGGTGACCAACCCCTCGGCAGAGAGCCGGTAGGGACCACATACTTCCTGGCCAAAGGCGCAGGACAGGAAGCAGGCCGCTGCCAGAGCTCCAAGGCTGGGCCAACAATGGCTTCAGCCACCGGAAAGGCCTCCGTGGGTGAATCCCCTCGGTCCAGTATCTCCATTAGGGGATACTTGGCCCGCTTGGATACGGGCTTGAGCTGCATTCCTGGTAGACTCTGAGATGAGCCGAAGCAAACCCATGAAGGACGATGGGTTTTCGTCCATCGACTGGCCCCCGGAGGACTCCAGGTCGATGGGCCTGGAGAACAGGGAGGAGTCGCCGGACTCGGAGGAGTCCAGAAGAGCTGCCTGAGGCCTGAGCCACCTCCACCTGCCGAGGACGGTTGGGAGTGAGGGTGACCGACAACCTGTGGGCAGGCCTTGACCCGACCGAGTCCTGGTCGGTGCCCTGATTTCGGTTGTGGAGGCGGAGGTTCCACCACAATCGGTGGGGCAGCTGGTTTCGGCCAACAACCGCCCAGGCTTGGGCACCCGACAACAGCGAGGTTGTTTCGCTGCTCGGGTGACAGCCACTTGATGGCAGGGGAAGGCGCGCTTGTTCCCGGACAGAAGTAACTGCTGCCACATCAGGTCCTCGAAGGCCGACTAATTTGCGCTCAAGCCTCTCCTCTTCTGAGGAGGAGGACAAGCGGCGGCGCCACTTACCTCGGTGCCGAGACCACCGATGTTGGCGGGATCAGCTGGACTGAGACGATGTCTGAGACAGAGACCGAGATCCTCAGTGTTTCCAATGATGGGTCTGGGAAGGAGCGGGGCACACCCGCTCTTCCCTCGGCTCGGAAGCCTTAACCGGGAACTGCGGCACCAGGGGGGGGAAGGCAGGTCCTCGGTCTCCACCGGGGGAAACGGCGAAGAAGGGTTGTCGGCCTCACCAGTCGACAATCCGTCCGACGGGTTGAGAAAAATCTCAACCGCTTCGACGGGAGTCTCGGCCGGCTGGCCTGACGGGGACTCCATGAAGCCAGCGGCCTTAGCCGCAACCTCGACCAAAGTTGACAGTCGGCTGTCCGGGGAAGAAGACCTCTCCCGCTCCCACGAATGCTAACAATGGGACTTACCCTTGGAGTCCTTCTTTTTGGACCTAGAGGAATGTCCTGATGGCCCCTCTCCCTTCGTGGAAAGGGACTGGCAAAGCTCCTTGAACGAAGCTGAATACGAGGTAACCAGTGAGATCGGGATAAATGCCGTGACTGAGGAAGAGGATGATGCGGTCTGGGCCGCCTCCTCCTTGAGGGCGATCATCTGCTCGAGTTGCTCAGCCAAGCCAGCCGCCGCGGTAACCGCCCAACGGGCCTCCTTTGACTTAACCGTCGGGTAGCGCTTCTCGGGGCGCCCAAGCTGCAACCAAGCAGCGCGGTCCTCGAGGACATTGGCTGAAAACGAACGGCATGACTCGCAGGCCTGCAGATCGTGTTCTAGGCCGAGGCAGTAGACGCACGTGGAGTGCGGGTCCGTCCTGAACATCTTCTGCCCACAAGGGCACCGCTGAAATCCGGGAGTCGATTTGTCCATCGCAGCCACGAGGGAGAAAGATGACCGAAGTCTTGAAAATTTTAAAATGAGTTTCGGGCGAACCGAAGAATTAGGATCCAGTCTATCACGCAGAGCGTTAAGGAGGGAACCTGAGATTCCAAGCGGTAAGGAAGATCTAGCGTCATGGGGCGGAGCCGAGAGTTTTACCACCCGGGTAGGTGGGAGGAGCCAGCTTGAAGACCTTCCGGCAAGATTTAAAGCGGCAAGGAACCTGCCAGACAGTGTGGATGAACAACATATCCATGTCCCTAGAAACAACTGGTCGCAAGATCGGAATTCTTTGTTCCAGTGGGTGTAACACCGGAGAATTTGATGGACGTCCACTGTATGAAGGAGTGCCTCACCTCTGTTAGAGGGGACAGATAATACACCGGAGCGCTACTGACCGATTCAGTGTGGCTTCTGACACCACCTTGGGAAGAAACTCCGGATGAGTTCGGAGGACTGCCCGGTCCCTATGGAAAATCAGATAGGGCTCCTTGCAGACTAGAACGTGAAGCTCCAAAATCCTTCAGGCTGACATGATAGCCACAAGAAAAAGCGCCTTCCAAGACAGGAAGCGCAAATCACAGCTCATAGTCGGTTCAAAAGGAGGAAGTGTGAGCTTTTCCAGGACGAAGTTCAAGTCCCAAGGTGGAGTTAGGCTGCGGACGGGGGATTTCAGGTGGAGAATCCCTTTCAGAAAGGTTTTTGAGACCTCCAACTGAGCCACGGGTTTACCATCCACTAGCTCGTGGTACGCCGAGATAGCTGAGATATGGACCTTCAAAGAAGAGTAGAACAGACCAGAGTCTGATAAGTGAAGGAGGTATTCCATGACCTGTGGGGCTGAGCAAGATAAGGAGTTCCAACCCTTAGCGGTCACCCAAAAGGAGAACCGCTTCCACTTCATGGCATAAGTGGAAAGGGTAGAGGGCTTTCTAGCCTCAGTGAGGACTTGAGCAACCCTGGAGGAAACCCCGAAGTGAGAGATCGCTATGTCTGCAGGAGCCACGCATGGAGATGCAGGGTCCTGAGCCCCGGGTGCAACAGTCGACCTTGATCCTGAGTCAGGAGGTCGTGAGTCACTGGAAGTGGAACCGGTGGCTCCCTGGAAAGCTGCTGCAGCAGCAGGAACCAGATTTGTCTCGGCCAGAGAGGAGCAATGAGAATCATCCTTGCCTTCTCTGCTTAAAGCTTGAGAAGGACCCTCTGGAGAATGGGAAACGGAGGAAATGTGTACACAAATTTCCCTGTCCAAGATAGAGACAATGCGTCATTCCGGAAAGCACCATGCCCTGGAACGAGCAAGCAAAACATGGGAAGCTATGCGTTGGATTTGGAGACGAAGAGGTCGATTTCCAGACGCCTCTAACGTTGGAAGATGGATTCAGCCAGTTCGTGAAGCAGTTCCCACTCATGAGCTGGGGTCTGAGATCTGCTGAGACTGTCCGCCAGGACGTTTAAAATGCCCGGAACGTGCATGGCCACAAGGACCAGATGGTGCTGGACTGCCCAGTTCCACACCCGCATCGCCTCCCTGCACAGCAAGACTCTCTCCACCACTGCAATTCTTTCTGAACCACAGAGGAGACCAGAACCGGATGGTCCAGGTCGTCCAGGAGCTGATCCCACTGTACTCGCAATGACCACTAAGTGACCCTCATGTGAAGTCTTGCTAGGGGAACAGTTGTGATAGCAGCTGCATCAGGCCCAGAAGGAGTAAGACCTCCCGAGCTGGGATGGTTCTACGAGAAGCCACTCTGGAGGCCTGGCAGATAAGGGTCTCCTTCCTGTCTGGAGGCAGGAAGGCTCTGCACTGGACCATATCCAGGACTGCCCCAATAAATTGAAGTCTCTGGGCAGGGATAAGGGATGACTTGGGAACACTGACTGTGATCTCTAGTCTGTTGAAAAGGTCCAGGGTAAAGGTAAAAGCCTCCAACAGAGAATCCCAGGACGAAGCTGAAATCAACCAATCGTCCAGGTAAGGGAAAACCGCAATACCCCTGCGGCGTAAGAACGCCGCAACCACCGCCAGGCACTTGGTAAAAACCTGTGGTGCTGAGGACAGACTAAAAGGGAGCACTCTGAACTGGAAGTGTTCCCCTTGGAAGCGAAAACGCAGGAATCGGCGGTGACTGGGGAATATGGGGATGTGCAGGTAGGCATCCTGCATATCCAGAGCGCAGAGCTAGTGGTTCTCCATGAGGAGAGGAAGGAGGCTCTGGAGTGACAGCATTCGAAATCTTTTGTACTCGACAAACTGGTTTAGCTGACTTAGAACGAGTATGGGTCTGAAGTCCCCTGTCTTTTTTGGAACCAGGAAAAAGTGGGAGTAAAATCCCTTTCCCCTTTGCCCAAAGGGGACCTGCTAGATTGCCTCTTTGAGCAAGAGCGAATTTACCTCCTCACGAACTAGGAGGGCTTGGTCCAGAGAATAGGAGGACTTCTGGGGCAGATTTTCTGGAGGGATTTCCAGAAATTCTATGGTGTGTCCAACGGACACTAGTTGCAGGACCCATTCGTCGAAGGAGATCGCTCTCCACTTCCTGCGCATGGAGGGCAAACTTCCCCCCCACCTGCTCCCCGTCACGAGACTGAGGAGGCAGTGGGGCCAGGGAGTCAAGAAGTGGCGGGACGTTCAGGGGAGGGCCTCCTGAACGTCTCTGATTTTTGGAGGCAGGAGGGGTGGCTGTACCCATGGCTTTATGCTTCCCTTGGCTGCGCACCTAAGCGTTCTTCCTCTGCCTCTCCAGGTCCTTTTCTGAAAGGGCTGCTGCTGCTGTTGTTGGGAGCCCGATTGGTAAATAGACCTCACAGACCGAAGGGCAAGGCCCTTGTCCTATAGGTCTGTGATAATATCTGGTGTCCCCACCAAAAAGCACTGAGCCCCTGAAAGGGGCGTCCTGAAATTGTCGACTGGACTTTGTTGGCGAGTCCCGAAAGGTGAAGCCAGGAATGCCGTCTAAGGGCAGCGGCCGTTGCTGAGGTGTGAGCCACCGAGTCGACAGAATCAAGTGGCGTGCAAGGCATGCCTACAAGAAACTCTGGAGAGGCAGAGATACTTGGCAAGTTCCTCCTTCGAAGGCGAGGGGTCCATGGACTGGACTTGTGCTTAGAGCCTGCCCAAGGTAGCCTTCTGGTGGGACAAGTCCATGGCGGGAAAGAACTGGAAGGTAGGCATGGGGGACCGCCCCTTTATACTGACGTCGCATGACGTTGGTCACCTGACGTGGGGGCGGTCCCCCGCCAGAGACCGCCAACTAGAAATTTTTCCATGGGGTCCTGAGGCTGCTGGCTTCAGTCCTATTTGTAATTACCTACTGCAACAGCCCTCTCGGAGTAAGATCTGGAGGTTTTGACGGCTCTGTGGGCAGGGGAACGGACTTAATCGGCTCCGAAGGAGTCGGCTTCGGCCTGGGAGGCGAAAGCCAAGTAACAGCCGGGGAAGGAGCAGTGGTCGGCCTATGCCTGGACAAAATCAGCTGTTGCCACATGAGGTCCTCGTAGCGCCGAGAGAGTTTCTGCCGGAGCCTCTCCTCATCCGAGGAGGACGAGGACAACCAATGGCATCGCCTCTTTTTAGAGTGCTTGTGGCTCTTCCTCAGTCTCTTGGTTGAGGGGGTCCTCGACCGCGACAGAGATCGGACGGGCCGATTCAGTCGCTCAAGACACACCGGTGGGACCAGTGATTTCCGGGGTCAGGGGCCACATCCTCGACGGGATTCCCAGCGGGCTAGGTCCCCTTATCAGGGAAAGAAAGGGCCAGATCCGAGTAACAGAATAGATACATAGATACATAGACAGTGTCGGCAGATAAGGGCCTATGGCCCACCTAGTCTGCCCATTTGAGCTTGTAAGTTCAGTTTGTTTACCTAGAAGTCTATTTCCCCTTACCCCTGACCTCTAGAATTCCTTTATGTCTATCCCATGCATTCTTAAATCCCGTGATTGTTTCAGCCCCCACCACTTCCTCTGGCAGGGTGTTCCACTTGTCCACCACCCGTTCTGTGAAGAAATTCTTTCTCATGTTTCCTCTGAATCGTCCTCCTCCAACTTCATCCCATGCCCTCTAGTCCTGAAACATCTCTTTTCGCTTAAAATAGTGTTTTCCTGCACCCTGTTCCTCCCTGTAAGATACTTGTATGTCTCTATCATATCCCTCTCTCCTCCCTCTCTCCAGGGAGTACATGTTCAGTTCCTTCAACCTGTCTTCATAGGACTTGTGATGCAATCCATGCACCATCTTTGTTGCCCTCCTCTGAACCTTCTCTACCCTGTCTATGTCCTTCGTAGGTATGGTCTCCAGAACTGTACACTGTACTCCAGGTGGGGCCTCACTAGTGTCTTGTATAGCGGAATTATGACCTCCCTTTTCCTGCTGGTGATGCCCTGCCTATACATCCCAGCATCCTATTTGCTTTACCTGATGCCTTGTCACACTGTTTCCCTACCTTGAGGTCATCAGAGATGACAACCCAAGATCCCTTTCCTGCTTGGTGCATGCTATATCCTCACCCCCAACTGATATATTGTGCCAGGGTTTTGTGCCCCATATGCATTATCTTGCACTTCTTTGCATTGAATTTCAACTGCCAAACCCTTGACCATTCTTCAAGTTTCTGCAGGTCCTTCTCATTCTGTCTACACCCTCTGGTGTGTCTACTCTGTTACAGAGCTTTGTGTCATCAGCGAACAGTGAAATTCTGCCTTCTAGATCCTGTGCAATGTCACTGATGAAGATGTTGAATAGGACCAGTCCCAGCACTGATCCCTGTGGTACCCCACTGGTCACTCTTCCCTCTGTGGAGTGACAGCCATTTACCACCACCCTCTGTGTCCTGCCACCCAGCCAGTTCCCTACCACCACACTACTGTCCTGCCCACACCCATATTCCCAGTTTGTGTAATAGTCTTCATGTGGCACAGTGTCAAAGGCCTTGCTGAAGTCCAGATAGGCCATGTCCACTGCCCTCCCCTGATCCACCTCCCTAGTCACCCAGTCAAAAAATTCAATGAGGTTGGTCTGACATGACCTCCCCCTGGTGAAACCATGCTGCCTGGGTCCTGTAGACCATTGACAACCAGATGTTCCACCAATCTCTCCTTCAGTAGTGCTTCCATGATCTTTCCCACTACCGAGGTGAGGCTGACTGGTCTGTAATTCCCTGCTTCCTCTTTGTTCCCACTTTTGTATAAGGGGACTACATCTGCTGTCCTCCAGTCTTTGGGTACCTCCCCTGTTTCCAGTGATTGGCTGAACAGGATAGCCAGAGGTTCAGCCGCCACCTCTCTTAGTTCTTTAAGGACCTTGGGTGCACCCATCTGGCCCCATTGCTTTATCAGCTCTTATTACTTCCAGTTCCTTCAGGACCCTTTCTCGTGTAAAGGGACTTGTGTCAATTTCTGCACCATTCTCACCCTTGTACTCCCTTCAGACCCATTACCCCCCTCTTCCTTAGTAAAGACTGAGCAGAAATACCTGTTCAATATGTCAACTTTACTGTTGTCATCCTCCACGCGACTCCCATCCTCCCCTTCAGTCTCACTATCCCTCTCTTTGTCTTTCTTTTTCCTTATGTACCTGTAAAGGTTTTGTCCCCTTACCCACTGATTTTTGCAATGTGTTCTTCTGTCTGGCTTTGGCTTCCCTGCCTCCTTTGTTTCTCCTGGTACTTCTCCCTATCCCCTTCTGCCTGTGTCTTTTTGTATTGCCTGAATGCAATCTTTTGGCTTTCACTTTCTTTGCTACCTCTTTGAAAACCATAATGGTCTCCTCTTCCTTTCCTCTTGCTAACCTGCTTAATGCATAATTCTGTTGTTATAATCCCCATTTAATACTGCCCACTGTTCCTCAACCCCTGATTCCTGTCCCATTCCCTTAATGCCTCTTTCAAGTATCTCCCATTTTCCCAAAGTCTGCCCCCTAAAATCCAGGATCGTGTTTTGTGTGGTTTGGTTCTGCTCTTTCTGTGATTTCAAACCACAATGACTGGTGGTCACTGTTCCCCAGGTGCTCCCCCACTGTTACCCCCATCACACTGTCCCTGTTTGTGAGCACAAGGTCCAGTATTGCCTTCTGCCGAGTTGGTTCCATGACCAGTTGCTTGAGGAAGGCACCCTGAAGGGAGTCCAGGATAAATCTGCTCCTAGTTGATGCTGCTGCTGGGATGCTCCAGTCCACGTCTGGAATATTGAAGTCTCCAACCAGTACTACCTCACCTTGTCTGCCATCCTTTGGATGGCTAGCATTAACTCTATCTGTTTCTTCCTCCTGGGCTGGTGGTCTATAGACCACACCTGTGCGATGGCTGGCCCCATTTTCCTTTCCAGCTTAACCCACAGTATCTCTCCCCATTTTGTTCCTCCTGGATCTGTGTGTGGCCTTAGGTCATTTTTCACATACAGTGCCACTCCTCCTCCCTTCCTGCCTGCTCTGTCTCTTCTGAATATGTTGTAGCCAGGTATGGCCATCTCCCAGTCATGGTTATCATTACACCAGGTTTCAGTGATGGCCACAATGTCCAGGTCTGACTGTACCATGACAGCCTCCAGATCTTCCATCTTGTTGCTAAGGCTCCTGGCATTTGCACACATGGCTTTCCATGATTTGACCTCCCTAGACTGCTTCACT
The DNA here is from genome assembly GCA_016271365.2 of Neoceratodus forsteri. Taxonomy (NCBI): domain Eukaryota; kingdom Metazoa; phylum Chordata; order Ceratodontiformes; family Ceratodontidae; genus Neoceratodus; species Neoceratodus forsteri. Next base: position 4,129,095 of record JADMNL010000026.1, read on the forward strand.
GTTCTACTCCAGCCCCTTCCTTGGTTGTCATTTATCCCTGGTTCTCCTTGCTGTCTGCCCTTCTGCTGAATTTTCCCTTTTCTGCTTTTCCACCTTTTGGACACTAATCTCCATCTTTTGCACACTGCTTTGCAGAGATAGCCCTCCTCTGGTTCACTGGTTCCACTAGCTGTGAAGTGCTAAGTAGGTACCATCCTTGCTGGCCTGCCACCCCCTTTGCTAGTTTAAATGCTTGTCAATGTAGCATTTCAAACTTATCATTGAGTCTTGGATTCCCTCCAGGATGGATGCAGGCCATCAGGCTTGAACAAACCTCCATCCCTCCAGGTGGGTCCCCAGTCACCAATGAATCAAACCCTTCCTCACAGCACCAGTTCTTCAACCATGAGTTAAAGTTCCTGGTGCATGCACTCTATGCTCTCCCTTGCCTCTCACAGGTAGTACTTCAGAGAGAAGTGACAGAGTAGCTACTTGCTGAGACCCTCCCCAGTTTCCTAAACTCTTCCTGAACTTCCTTTGGCTCCCCATTTGCCAAGTCATTAGTACCTAGGTGGATAATGACATCCAGCTCACCCTCCCGTCTTGCCTTCCCAGTGATTCCCAGTATCTTCCTTCCATCCCTCCATGCTGTGGCACCTGGTAGGCACCTCACCTCCCTTTCCTCCCCCTCCTGTGTTCCTAGCGGGATCCCTCTTACGATGGAGTCCCCCACCAGGATTCGCTTCCTCCTCCTCCTCTGGGGTCCACCGCTTTCCCCACTGAGGTCACCTCCTTGCCTAACCTCCACATCCTTTCCTTCCACTTCCCTGGGTACCCCTATTTGGTTGTCCTCATTTGCCAGTGTGGCATATGAGTTCTTGAGAGGAATAGGATCTGGGATGTGCCTCTGCCTGACTGCTCTAACCCTCCCTGAGCCCACTGTCATCCAAGTGCTCCTGGGTTCTCGGCATCCTTTGGGGCAGCTGCATTGGACTGGGTGGTCCCTGGATAGGGGTGATGGTACTCCTGACCCAGTTTACTTCGCTCTGGTCTGGCTACCTCATCCCGCAGTCAGAGATGCATGCAGATAGGGCAGCACCTCAGTGTCCAGAAGGTCTGCCTGAATATGGCTGCCCCACAGCCACTGCATTGCACCACTCCCACATTATACTGCAATTCCACTGCTTCTCTGCTACTGAAGCTCTCTTAGTTCTCTTTTTATTTATTTACAGTACTAAAATCCTGTAACTGATCCTCATATATATTTTTTTTAGGAAAAAACAAATAAATAAATGAGTCAAAACACTTGTCGTTGAGGGTGGTCTTCTTCCCTTATGCCCTCCTACTTCACACCTCTTACTATACCCTGTGTTTAGCTCCTGTCAATCAGATTTATCAGGGCATATAATTATAATTAAGAGTTGGCGGAAGGGGTGGGAGGGGGCGAAATTTGCAGCAATTAAAGACAGCACAGAATTACACCACCACTATGTTTTAAATTTTCAACAGCCCAAAAACAATTATAAGTAAAGACAACACAGAAAGAAAGTATAGTGTCACTACAAGCCTACAATCTAAGTTTAAAAGAAAAATACCAATTACCAGTTACTCTAAAGCACTGAATTGAATATGTTTCCTTCCTTCACCTTCTGGCTTCTTCTGAGAAGATGAACCTCTGTTTGCTGCTTTAACTGTGACTAAGCCCCACCTCCAGTTATCACGTAGCTGGGGTCAGAGGCCAGACAATTAACACCCTTCACCCAGCTACAGGACAGTCAGACAAGCCAAGATAAAATTTGCAGCAATTAAAGACAGCACAGAATTACACCACCACTATGTTTTAAATTTTCAACAGCCCAAAAACAATTATAAGTAAAGACAACACAGAAAGAAAGTATAGTGTCACTACAAGCCTGCAATCTAAGTTTAAAAGAAAAATACCAGTTACCAGTTACTCTAAAGCACTGAATTGAATATGTTCCTTCCTTCACCTTCGCTTCTTCTAGGCAGTCAGGCGAGTCAGCGACAATAGGTCGGTGGGTCGATGACTTATTCGAACTCGTCGATCGACACTGATCGACTGGGCCAGGACGGTGCGAAGAAGAGGCAACTCGAATCAAGCCGAGACTGCCGGTTCCTGAACCCGAGAGCTCTCCAATCCCAAGAACGTCTTCACTGAGACAAAGACTATCCCGGGTCCTTTTCCTGCTTACGGGACCGAGAGGAGCGCGTGCCTGCAGGACCCTCCCTCTTAGTTAGGAGAGACTGGCACAACTCTTGGAAAGAACCCGAGAAGGAGGAGCCCAGGCTGAGTGGAATGAAGAAACTTAGAGAGGAAGATTCTGCAGCCCGAGCCACTTCCTCCTCGAAGGCTTGCATACGTTCCAATTGCTCAGCTGATCCCGCGGCCACGGAAACCACCAACTGAGCCTCCTTTGATTTCACCGGAGGTTTCCATTTTTCCGGTCTCCCCAACTTCAGCCATGCGAGACAGTCATCGAGGATGTTAGGGTGAAATGCAAGGCAGAAGTCGTACTTCGAGGTGTGATGGTCGACACTCAAGCAGTATACGCATGCGGTGTGGGGATTGGTGCACATTTTCTGGCCGCAAAATCCAGGGGAAGACTTGTCTTCCATAATCGAAGCAGAAGAGTCGCGGTCGCAAATGCAAACTAGACGAAGTTTCAGAATAACCGAAGGTTAAGAAGCCAGGGCCTACAAAATGCAGGAGCACGAAGGAGCCAACCTGAATCTTCCAGCGGAAAGGACAATCTGGCGTCATGGGGCGGAGCAGAGGGTTATACCACCTGGGTGGGTGGGAGGAGCCAGCTTGAAGACTTCCGGCGATCCTTAAAGGGAAAGGGGACATGCCAATAAGTGTGGATGAACAACATATCCACGATCCTAGAACATCTCTTTTCCAGTGGGGTCTGCTTCTTCTGGCTGGAGAGACTGGAATGTTAGGAGGTTAAAACACTTGCCCACGGTCACACAGTGGGCATCTGGCACTAATGAGGTTTGAACCTGTGATACCCTGGTTTCCAAACCAGTGAACTAACCCCAAGGTCACATTACCACCATTGTTGAACAGCTTCTAACAACCTAGAACCCACAGTTTAAAACAGTAAAACCACCCACTGCCCACCAAATGATTACATTCACAGAACAACCCAGCTGTGTCCCATGTAAGAAGAGTTCAGAGGTCAATACCTACCCCATTCTCCCCTCCTATCAGGTGGGTCTCATCTACGATGAACAGGCTGACGTTCTGAACATTTTTGCGCTGCTTCCAGCGGCGGGACAGGATGTCCCATTTATCAGGGGTGCTGATGATGATGTTACCTTTCCCCAGCAGTTTGAGGTCTGTGCTGGTCTCCCCTGTCAGGAGCACCACCTTCTTACTCAGCTTCTCTTGGAATTTCTCATACCAGTCCACGAACACCTGCAAAACAACAAAGGGTGTCATCCTGGTACAGGCACCATGAGAGACCACTGTATACCCCGCAGGCAGTATACAACCCACCGGTACAACACAAGACGAACACATGCTCCAGTTACCACAAAGGAAGAATGTCTGTGGCTGCACTTAGTTTGTGGCAAAACAGAAGCAATCTGGTCTGTGTAGACCAGAGTGCCTAAGTACCTTGAGTGCCAGGCCAAGTACACTTGTAACATGAAGGATCAGCTGTACATGTGATGGTATAAAGGGAGTGATACGACAAGTGTGTGTGTTTGGGGGGGTGCAAAGTTAAGATGAGATACATTTTGAATAGGGCAAGGTATAAGATTTGTTTGATGTATAGGCTAAGAGAAACATTGGGGGGCTGCTAATATGAGATATACGTTAGGGACGTAATGTGAGATACACGCTGTGCGTAATTTGAAATACACACAGTGTGTAATGTGAGAGATGTTTTGGGAGAGTGCATGTGTATACTATTAGATGCACACTGTGTCCATGTGTAGAGGCTTGTGAGACTCCGTTTACTCATTTATTTGGAGTTTGCCCAGGAAAGCATGCCGAACAGAGAACAGCTCATTACTAGATCAGATGTTGGGGCAAAGGTTAAGGGGAAACATAATAAACACAACCGTACAATAACGTGAGCAAACAGTGGCTACCACAAGTATAAAAAGTGGCAAGTGAAACTGGAGTAGCAAAATACGAGCACAAGCAGTGCAAAAACTGTGCAGAAAGCAACAGGCACGCAACGGGCAGCGCCAGGGGGCCTTATACAGCACACATACACTTGCGCAGTCTGGAATAAATAAGGCTCAGACAGATGAAAGGAACAGCAGGGGTCATAGAAACAGACTTTGATAGCAGATAAGGACCGCTTGGCCCACTTAGTCTGCCCATTTCCCTACCTACAGGATAGGCCTCAGATCCTGGTTAACCAACAGCCCATTTCTTCCTACCCCCCACAAGAATTGCCTTATGTCTGTCCCATGCATTCTTGAATTCTCCAACAGTTTTAGACCCCACAACCTCCTCAGGAAGGCTGTTCCATGCATCCACTACCCTCTCTGTGAAAAAATACTTCCTCACATTGCCCCTGAACTGCCCCCACATCTTTAAATTGTGTCCCTTGTTCTTGCCGTCTCTTTTTCTGAAAGATGCTACCCTCTTGGACTTTGCTGATTCCACTGAGGTACTTAAAAGTTTCTATCATGTCCCCCCTCTCCCTTCTTTCCTCAAGGCTATACATATTAAGCTCCTTTAGTCTCTCCTCATACAGCTTCTCTTGCAGACCCTGCACCATTTTGGTTGCCCTCCTCTGGACTGCCTCTATCCTGCCTATGTCCTTGCGGAGATGGGGTCTCCAGAACTGGACACAATACTCCAGATTGGGTCTCACCAACTGTCTGTACAGAGGGATAACAACTTCCTGTTTTCTGTGGGTGATGCCTCTCCCCAGGTCCCTTTCCTTTTTTGTTGTTGCTACTACTTCCCCCCCACATTGTGTAATCTTTCCCTGGGTTCTTGTTTCCCAGGTGCATTATTTTGTACTTCTTTGCATTGAATCCTAGCTGCCATACTTCTGACCATTCCTCCAACCTTGCCAAATCCCTTCTCATCCTTTCCACTCTGCAATGTCACTTATAAAGACATTAAAAAGGACTGAACCCTGCAGTACCCCACTAGTAACCCCTCTTTCTTCAGAGTGGACTCCATTTACAACTACTTTCTGTGTCCTGTTGTCCAGCCAATGTTTTACCCAGGCTACCACCCTGGGACCCACTCCCAGGCTGGTTAATTTGACTATTAATCTTCAGTGTGGGACTGTGTCACATGCCTTGCTAAAGGTCTAGGCAGGCCATGTCCACAGCCCCTCACTGGTCTACTACTTTGATCACCCAGTCAAAGAAATCTATTAGATTTGTCTGACTTGACCTTCCCATTGTGAACCCACGCTGCCTTGGGTCCTGTGCCCCACTGGCCTCTAGGTACTCAACAATTCTTTCCTTCAGAAGTGACTCCATCACTTTCCGTACCACAGAGGTCAAACTGACAGGTCTGTAGTTTCCTGCCTCTGTCTTGGTCCCACTTTTGTGAAGGGGAATCGCATCCGCCTTCCTCCAGTCCTTGGGTACCACATCATCCTCCCATGATCTGTTAAAAAGATTAGTCAGTGGTTTCACTAGTTCCCCCCTTAATTCTTTCAGAATTCTTGGGTGAATTCCATCAGGCCCCATTGCTTTGTCCACCTTCAGTTTTAGGAGTTCTTGCAGAACCTTTTCTTCTGTGAAAGGACTGGGATCGACCCCCCTATCAAGAGTGCTTCTGTTAATTGGATTAGGCACTTCCCCCTCCTCTTTTGTGAATACTGAGCAGAAATATTCGTTCAGTATCCCTGGTTTTTCACTGTCCCCCTCTGCCCACCCACCGTTCATTCAATTCAGCCTTACTGTCCCTCCCTTTGTCTTTCTATACTCTCTGATGTACCTATAGAAGGTTTTATCCCCCTTCTTAACCAACTTGGCTATCTTTTCCTCAGTTTGGGCCTTTGCTATTCTGACTTCCCTCCCTGCTTCCTTCTACCTTAACTGGTACAGTTCTCTGTCCTGCTCCTTCTGTGTTTCCTTGTACTTCCTGAATGCTATCTTTTTCTCCCTGACTTTCCCAGCCACCTCTTTTGAGAACCATAGTGGCTTTTTCTTTCGCTTTGATTTATTTGCTTCACACAAAGGTTTGTTGCCTCTGTGATGGCAGTTTTGACAATTCCCCATTGTTGCTCCACCCCTCCTTCTAGCCTGTTTGCTAGTGCTTTTCTGAGGCACTCTCCCATCTTGCCAAAGTCAGCCCTCCTGAAGTCCAGTACCCTCACTTTTGTATGGCTTGATTCTGTAGCTGAGTTTAACATGAACCACACTGTTTGATGGTCACTTGTTCCCAGATGACAACCCACTTCTAGATCTGAGATCCTCTCACTGCCCCCATTTGAGAGTATGAGGTCTAAGACTGCTCCCTTACGAGTGGGTTCCGAAACTAGCTGTCTGAGGCCTGCCACCTGTAGGCCATTGAGAATGGCCCTGCTCTTGGATGTGGCTGCAGCAAATGTGCTCCAGTTAACATCTGGCATATTCAGGTCTCCCATCAACAGTATCTCCCCTTTCTCTGCCATCCTAAAAATGCCTTCTATCATATCCTTGTCCATTCCTTCCCTCTGACGTGGGGGTCTGTACACAACCCCTGTGCGGATTGTGGTGCACTTTCCATTCTCCAAGGTGACCCACAGTGCCTCCTCTCCTCGCAGTTTACTCTTTTGTTCAGTTGCTTTTATCCCTTGCTTGACATAGAGAGCTACTCCTCCCCCTTTTCTCCCCTGCCTGTCTCTCCTGTAGGTTATGTACCCTGGTATGTTAACATCCCAGTCATGGTTCTCTGTGTACCATGTTTCTGTGACTGCTACGATATCCAGGCATCCCTCTTCCATCGAGGCTACCAGCTCAGGGAGCTTGTTGCCCAGACTACGGGCATTGGTACTCATGACTGCTACGATATCCAGGCATCCCTCTTCCATCAAGGCTACCAGCTCAGGGAGCTTGTTGCCCAGACTACGGGCATTGGTACTCATTACCCTCCATTTCTTGATGGCCTTACCCCTTTTTTGCCCCATCCTTGTCCTTCTTGCCTTTGTCACTTTGAAAGTGAAAGAGGGCCAGGAATGGAGAGGAGTAGGGGGGGTTAAGTGCAAGAGCAGACGTGTAAAGTGTGCTCAGATTGCAATCTTGGGGGTTGCGGAAGAATGTATGGGGGAGAGCAGACTGGGAGATCTGACCTCTAATCCCCCGTGTGAGGGTCAGAAACCACGTTTTTGTTGCATTCTCTGCTACGTGACCTAATATTGGTGCAAACCCCTTCAATCTGGAGTCACATTCTGAAGCACTTTCTATTTCTGTGTTTTAGTATTCTTACAAGTTCAGCTTGGCCAGCTCAGTAGAATGTTTACACAATCGAGGGGGGGGGGCGTGCAATAAAAATAGATGATCTCACTCAGAGCCCTACCTGTTCGGCAAGTGCTTCCATCGGGGTGATGTAGATGCAGCGCTCCTCGGAGTTCTGCAGTAACATTCGCAGGATCGCAAACTCAGCACAGATAGTCTTCCCGCTGCCAGTTGGAGCGCCCACAAATATGTTGTCGTCGCTGTTGTACACGGTGTTAAACACTGGGACAAGAAAATAAACAAACATGGAACTCAGAACACTGTAGGCTACATTGAGGTTAGAAACATAGAAACACAGAATTTGACAGCAGATAAGGACTGCTTGGCCCACCCAGTCTGCCCATTTCCCTACCTAATGGATAAGCTGCAGATCCTAGTTAACCAGCAGCCTACTTCTTTCTACCCCCACCCCCTAGAATTGCCTTATGGCTGTCCCATGCATGCTTGAATTCAATCACTGTTTTTGACTCCACAAACTCCTCCGGAAGACCGTTCCATGCATCCACAACCTTCTCTGTGAAAAAATACTTCCTTACATTACCTCTGAGCCGCCCCCCATCTTCAAATTGTGCCCCCTCGTTCTTGCACACCTCTTGTTTTGAAAGATGAAGGTTCACTTCAAAGAATTCCACGTTTGGGGGAGCCAAACCCCATGATGTAGTCCGAACCACAAGTTATTGGATTTAAACTGGTTGTCTGAACAGGGCTGTAACTGGGGTGCAAGTGCCTCGTTTTGAAATGTGTAATGCAAAAAGCAGATGGGCACAACTATCCCATTCAGTTCCCAAGAGACTACAGGTATGCAAGTGATCTCACTGCAACCTACCCTGTGTGTGATATGTGTACAGCAGGTTGGTTGGGTAGGGGGCGTGGTGTGCTAGAACGGCTATTGAGCAGTCTGGAGGGAAGGGCTGCTGCCCAGTGTGCAACACGTTGGTTCGCGAGGGGGAGCCTGGTGTGCTAGAACGGCTATTGAGCAGTCTGGAGGAAGGGCTGCTGCCCAGTGTGTAACACGTTGGTTCACGAGGGGAGCGTGATGTGCTACAATAGCTGTGGAGCAGCCTGGAGGAGGGGCTGCTGCCCAGCAAAACACGTTGGTTCCTCATGAGGGGAGCGTGGATGTGCTGCTAATAGCTGGTGGAGCAGCCTGGAGGGAGGGGCTGCTGCCCAGTGTGCAACAGGTTGGTTCGGGAGGGGCATAGTGTGCTACAAATGAATGTGGAGCAGCCTGAAGAGGGGCCGCTGCCTAGTGTGCAGCAGGTTGGTTGGTTGGGGGTGTGTGGTGTGCTGCAATGGCTGTGGAGCAACCTGGAGGGAGGGCTGCTGCCCAGTGTGCAGCAGGTTGGTTGGTTGGGGCGGCGTGGTGTACTGCAATGGCTGTGGAGCAACCGGAGGGAGGGGCTGCTGCCCAGTGTGCAGCAGGTTGGTTGAGGGAGGGTGTGGTGTACTGCAATGGCTATGGAGCAGTATGGCGGAAGGGTTGCCCAGTGTGCAGGTTGGCTGGGGGGCGGGTGGTGCTAAGGAGCAGTATGGAGGGAGGGCTGCTGTCCAGTGTACAGGTTGGTTGGGGAGGGTGGTGTGGTGTACTACAATGGCTATGGAGCAGTATGGAGGGAGGGGCTGTTGCCCAGTGCGCAGCAGGTTGGTTGGGGAGGGTGGCGTGGTGTACTACAATGGCTATGGAGCAGTATGGAGGGAGGGGCTGCTGCCCAGTGCGCAGCAGGTTGGTTGGGGAGGGTGGGCGTGTGGTACAATGGCTATGGAGCAGTATGGAGGAGGGCTGCTGCAGTGCAGCAGATTGGTTGGGGGGGGCATGGTGTGGTACAATGGCTGTGGAGCAGCCTGGAGGCAGGGGCTGCTGCCCAGTGTGCAGCAGGTTGGTTGGGGAGGGGGCATGGTGTGTTACAATGGCTGTGGAGCAGCCTGGAGAGAGGGAGGGGCTGCTGTCCAGTGCGCAGCAGGTTGGTTGGGGAGGGGGTGGTGTGCTACAATGGCCGTGGAGCAGCATAGAGGAAGGGGCTGTTGTCCAGTGTGCAGCAGGTTGATTGGGGAGGGGGGGCGTGGTGTGCTACAATGGCTGTGGAACAGCCTGGAGGCAGGGGCTGCTGCCCAGTGTGCAGCATGTCGGCAGTATTTCCCACAGAACTGACAGTGCTGAAGGATGAATCAGACCTTCTCCAGGGCAAGGAAGGGGCTCGGCCAGGTGGCTGCTGCTGCTCCACTTTCCTAACAGACACAAAAGGACAAATTAGGAAGCATGATGGAAAGTAAAGTAGTCAGTGGTGGAGAGTGGGGAAAGAAGGTCCTACAGAGGTCCAGTAACAGGAACAGGGAATGGTTTTGCTCCCCTGATCAACTCGAGTCCCCAAGGTCTCCCAACAGGGAGCCGACGGAACCTCTAACCTTGCAATTGTTTGCTGTATTCAGTCATAGTCCCAGGGGGATGGAGGAAGGCGGATGTACTACCACTTCACAAGGGGTGGGGGGTGGGCACAGTAGACCCGGGGACTTATAGACCATTGAGTGTGACCTCCATGGGGGTAAGCTGCGGAGATCAGCTTTAAGGACCAGAGAGTGATGTCCTTGGAGAAGTGGTAGTGGAGTTTCTTGAAGAACCGGAGGCTGGCATTCCCTGAAGGAGCAGAGAGTGGAATTCCTTGAGGAAAATGAACTGCAAGATTTGTGCCAGCACAGCCTCATTAAAAGGGAATTGTCTGCTTCCCAGAAGAATGTGGGACCCATAGGTCCCCACTGAGCTAAAACACATTGTAGTGACGTTTTGTTAATAACTAACAGGGCTTCAATTTTAATGTTTCGGACATAAGTTGGTTAAAACGTGTCTCCCAACTGGTCCATTAGCAGTGCATGGTCGTGCATTAAATCTCTTTAAGGTACAGCAGCATAGGCAGAGTCAGGTAAAGTGGCATCGGGACTTGTTAGGTGTCAAAGCTGAAAGGTAGCCATTAAAACCGAGAGACAGCGAGGTTAGCCAACCCATGTTATAATGCCCCCAGTCTCCCGCTACTCTTCCAATCCAGTGCCATGTGACACCATGGTCCTCATACCTCTGGGCCCCTGGGTGGTTGAAAATACAGGTTACTCACCTGTAGCAGGAGTTCTAGGAGTGGTATATGTTGTTCATCCACACTTACTGGCAGGTTCCTTGCCGCTTTAAATCTTGCCGGAAGGTCTTCAAGCTGGCTCCTCCCACCCACCCGGGTGGTAAAACTCTCGGCTCCACCCCATGACGCCAGATCTAGCCCGCCGGAAGCCAGGTTGCGTGTCAAAGCCGGGAGGCCGGGTGGGTTGTGGATGAACAACATATACCACTCCTAGAACTCCTGTTACAGGTGAGTAACCTGTATTTTTAGGGACGTGGATATGTTGTTCAATCCACACTTACTGGCAGACTCCTAACAGTTCTCCGGGAGGAGGGAGGGGGGGCAAGGCGTGCCCCCCCCTTAGGAAATAAAGACTGGAGAACCGAGATCCCAAAACCAGCATCCCGGCGTGACTCTAAGTTGATGTGGTAGTGGGTAATGAAGGTGTGTGCTGACATCCAGGTAGCAGCCCTGCAGATTTCCTGGATAGGGACGTACCTGGAAGCAGTCACCGAAGCAGCGGTATGGCGGGTAGAACGAGCTCTTATCCCTTTGGGAGGCTCCATGCCTGCCAACCTATAGCAGAGATCTCTGCAGGAGGTGACCAACCTCCATATCATCCACTTGGCTGCAGGTCTGCCAGGTGCAGCTTCAGCGCAGGTGACAAACAGCTGGCGAACCTCTCCCCGAACTTCAGCTGTCCACTCCTTATAGTAAGCGAGCGCACTTCTAGGGTCCAAAGTTTGGAGCCTATATTCGGCCTCCAAGGTGTGATTGGGGTAAAACACCAGCAGAGTCAACACCTGGTTAAGGTGAAACTCCAACACTACCTTCGAAAGGAATTTCGGGGGGCGCAGGGCAACCTTGTCCCTGTGGAAGATCAGATAGGGAGACTCGATGGAAAGCGCCTGGAGCTCTCCCATCCTTCTGGATGACGTGATAGCCACCAAGAAGGCGGTCTTCCATGACAGGTGAGAGATGTCACACCTGTGCATCGGTTCGAATAGCTTGCCCATGAGCTTAGCTAGTACCAGCAGTAGATCCCACGGAGGTGGAGGTTCTCGCACCAGAGGGGCTATGTGATCAAGGCCGTTCAAAAAGCGCCCGACCACCTTCTCCTGGGCCACCGACTGCTTTCCGGCCCGTGCCCGGTAAGCAGAGATGGCTGTCAGGTGCACCTTAAGGGTCGTCGACCAAAGCCCTAACTGAGAAAGGGACCACAGGTAGTCCAGAATGCTAGCCAAAGAACAGGAGGAAGGGTCCAACCCCTTATCCTGACACCAAATGGAGAATCTCTTCCATTTGAAGGCATAGCATTTTCTGGTCGACTCCTTACGGGATGCCTCAACAACGCTGAGGACCTCGTCAGAAAGACCCAAGGCCTGGAACTCAAGCCGCTCAGGAACCAGGCTGTCAAGTGCAGGGATTGCAGGTCCAGATGGAATACCTTTCCCTTGTTGACTGAGATCAGGTCTGGGCGGGCTGGAAGCCGCCTCAGGAGCCTGGAGCTGAGGCTGAGGAGATCTGGGTACCAGAACTGGCAGGGCCAGTCTGGGGCTACCAGAATCACCTACGCCTTGTCCCTCTTCGCCTTGAGAAGCACCTTGTGGATCAAGGGAAATGGAGGGAAGGTGTAGAAGAGGCCCGGGGTCCACGGCCTCGAGAAGGCATCCCCCTGCAGCGAGCAGGCATGAAACAGCCTCAGCTTCACATTCTCCCTGGAGGCAAATAGGTCCACCTGAGGTGTGCCCCAGTGGGAGAACAGATCTTGTACCACCTCCGGCAGGAGAGACCACTCATGAGATGCAGCGCCTATCCGGCTTAGGGCATCAGCCAGACTGTTGGAGGCTCCTGCCACATGGATGGCTAGGAGATCCGCCTCCAGGCTGATCACGAGAGACCAAGTGCGGAGAGCCTCCTTGCAGAGGCACGGAGTGCGTCCCGCCCTGCCTGTTGAGTTAGTACATGGTCGTGGTGTTGTCTGTCTGGACCTGGACCACTTGACCCTGTACAAATGGAGCAAAGGCGGTGAGGGCTAGACGAACTGCTCGAAGCTCCAGCAGGTTGATGTGGCATCGAGACTCCTGAGGGGACCAGAGGCCGTGGGCTCTGTGCTCCCCTAGATGGGCACCCCAACCCATCAGAGAGGCATCAGTCGTGAGAGTGACCGTCGGCTTGGGGCGGACAAACGGGATACCCTCCTGCAGATGAGCTGGAACGAGCCACCACTGGAGACCGTTCCACATCTCCTGGGTCATAGTCACTGGCTGGTCCAGAGGACCGGAGCACTGTGACCACTGGCGGACCAGCCCCCACTGCAGGGGACGCATGTGCCAGCGGGCCCAACGGACCATGCTGGTGCAGGCCACCATGAGGCCCAGGAGGCGCAGGAAGTCCCGGGCAGGGCGCAACTGCCCAACCAGAAATGACTGGGCAAAGGAGGAAAGTACCTCGGCCCTGTCCACCGGGAGCCTTGCTCTGGGTCGAAGAGAGTCGAGCTCTGCCTGTAAGTGTGGACTGAATAACATATCCACATCCCTAGAACTGGCTGATCCAGATGGTCTCGACGGTGATCCTACTGGACTCTGAGGGTCCACTGGGTAACCCTCATGTGAAGACGTGCGAGAGGAACTGTGGCAATGGCAGCCGCCATGTGCCCTGGGGGTGTAGCATGGTTTGTGCTGGGACCTGCTTCCACAAACTGATCTGCTGGATCAGTGTCCAGAGGCGTTTCACTCTATCCTCTGGTAGAAAGGCTCTGCTCCTGCAGGTATCCAATACCACGCCTATGAACTGAAGCCTTTGCGAGGGTATCAGTGATGAGTTTGCCCTGTTGATAGTGATGCCCAGGGGAGTCGAACAAGGTATAGGTATCCTGCAGTGCCCTGTTTAACTCTGCCTGAGATGGGGCCATTAGAAGCCAGTCGTCCAAATAGGGGAAGACATAGTGACCTTGTCTCCTGAGGGCTGCCACTACCACCGCCATGCATTTGGTGAACACCCGTGGGGCCGAACAGGAGGGCACAAAACTAGTAGTGGCGTCCCTGAAACACAAACTGCAGGAACTTCCTGTGGGGTGGAGCAATTGGTAGATGGAAGTAGGTAACTTGCATGTCTAATATGGCTAGCCAAGCAACTGACCTGAGCATCGGGATGAGACCTGGCAAGGTGACCATTCTGAAGCGTTTGTACGCCACCAAGCTGTTGAGGTCACTGAGATCCAGGACTGGGCATAGATCCCCCGTCTTTTTTTGGGACCATTAAGAAGTGGGAATGATATCACCTTCCTCTCTGGTTCCAGAGTACCTCCTCTATGGCCTCCTTGTCAAGGAGGGAAGAGATCTCTTGTTGGATAAGTGCTGCATGCTGTCCCAAATAGCGGGAGTGCAGAGGCAGTCTCGACAGAGGATGCCCTAGGAACTCGACAGAATGCCCTGTTTGAATAAGCTGGAGCACCCACTGGTCTGAGGTTATTCTTTGCCACCCTGAAAGGTGGTGCACAAAACAACCCCCAACCCTCTCTTCCCTTTGACCCAGAGGGGAAGTAGGAGTCTGACACAAGTCAGGTGGTGGAGGGGTTCTGTTTGGATGGCTGGGGAACTTTGTATTTCTGGCTCCTTAGCCTCTGGGAAAACGGGGCTGTCCCTTCCGGCTAAAGTTACCTCTGGGCTGCTGGCCAGAACGGGGTTGCTGGCCATGCTTGTTCCGAAAGTGGTTTTGGCCTTTGCGAAAGAGCTTATGCTTGGGTCTGTACATGGCCTGGACAGACCTAATGGCCTTACCAGCGTGGTAATGACCTTCTTGGACTCCTCCCCTAATAGGACTAATCTGTTAAACAGAACGTCCAAAATGCCCTTTTGGACATAGAGTGTAAAACCCCCGAGACTCTCAGCCATGAATGGCTTCTGAGGCAGGTTCCAACAGCTGCACTCCTAGCAGCTGAATCTGTAGAGTCACAGGCAGCCCGGAGAACTTGTGTCCCCATATCAGAGCCTGTTTGAAAAACCTTTAACAGCTCCTCCTCATCTCTGTCGGGGAGGTCCATGACGAGGTCCTGACCCTGTTCCCACAAGGCATTTTGAAACTAAACCATATGGGTCATATAGTTGAGTGACTATATGGAACAGGTTGTCGCAGCATACATCTTTTCTCCCACGGAGTGTAACTGCTTTGACTCATGGTCTGGGGGCTGCATGCTGAGATGTTGGGGCCTTTGGGATCTATCACGAGTGGCCGTGATGACTACGGAGTCCACCACCGGTTGTTCCCCCAAGTAAGGGTCCTCTACAGGCGCCCATATAGACGGGCCGCTTTCTTAGGGACCGCAGGTGAGAAGCAGGGGCACTTCCAAGTGGCCTTCGTGGCATCTTGAAAGGTGTCCACCAACAGTGGGACCATCATAGATTTTGGGTCTTTCAGCCTCAAATACCTCGCTAGACGTTGCCTCTATGGGTCCAGGTCCTCAGTGTCCCAGCCCATATTCTCCTGGATATGTTGCATAATGTCCATGAATTATGGCTCATCTTGAGGTGATCTTGGAAGATCCCGAGGGTCTGGTGAAGGGACACCAAAAGGTGAAGGTGACCTGGAAGTGTAGAGGTATCTGGGCGAGATTCATCCGAGGAAAAAGAGTCTGATCTCCTGTGAGGCTTTTTGTGCCTGTGGGTGCTAAGAGAGTGGGAAGGGGTTACAGAGTGGGACAGCTTCCACTTGTCCTGCTTGTTAGGCTTCTCCCGGGACCGGCCCCTAGGTGGAGGAGTGTCTTTCTTAGGGGGAAGTCTGTCTGGGGTTTTGGACCTAGGTGGGGACAGGCTTTCCCTTGGAGGTTTTGTGGGGACCACATCCTTCCTAATGGTTTCCCACCAGTAGGAGAATAACTCCTAAACCTTCTCTACGTTAAGGCCTGACGACAGAACCGGCGTTGGGTCCTTCCTGGGCATCTGCCCTAGATTCGATTCCGGTCCTTGAGGTTCCGAGGTGCCAGTCGACAGGTCTTTGGGTGACCTCAGGTTTTGAAGGGTATTTCCCCTCTTTGTCCCCCGTCTGGTTGTTGGTTACAGGCTGTGTACCGAAGTCCGTGCTGTTGTCATCTGAGGATGCCCGGTGCTGGCGGAGGAGCATCCGTCATAGGGACTGACTCCTTAGGACACTTAGCGGGCATCTGGTCCACCGACCGCTTGGGGTCCAATGCCCATTTAAGGGACATCACCTCAGAGGTCCGCCTCTCTGGGATGCTGGCGGAGGTTGGGAGACCGATCTCTGGTCGGTGTCCCAGCACTGGTCCAAGGAGTCAGGGCCTACTCGGGCGGCAGACTTGGAGTGCGCCTTATGGGGTCAATCTGAGGCCTCAGATCGGCCAAATGAGCTTAAAGGCCGGCTAAATGAAGAGTCCTTAGACTGGATCTTAAGGGGCTGAAGTGAAGAAGATTTCCCTGAGCCACCGGTCATCTGTACCTTAGCCGGTGGAGGCCGAGATTTCGCCCAGGATAGAGACCTATCAGAGCGGGCTGGCCCAGATTGCTCTCGGACGTTCTCCCTCCTCTTCCTTTTATGCTTGCCTGATTTATGGGATGATTCCCCTCGGGAGGATGAGCTTCTCTCCATCGCCTACAATTTTTGCTCAAGAAGGAAGGTCTCAAGTGCCTTCTGGCGGTGGATCTGCATGTGGCTGCTGAAGTGCTGGCAAATGGTGCAGGCCTTAGTATCATGGTCGGGGCCTAGGCATCGGACAAAGGCCGAGTGTTGGTCCTTAAACAGTATCTGCTTGCCGCACGCACACTTGGAGGGCATCCTTCAATGGAAGAGGTCGGGAAAGCAGACATGCGAAAGTGAAAGTATTAAGTTGAGTAACTGTTTGAAGAAAGTTCTGGCATCGTTTGGTAGCTGATGGTGTCCGTGGAGCCAATGTTCGCGAGTCTACGGTGGGAAAAGAACTGAGGGATGCTGGGGGACCACCCCTATTATGAGGTATCTGACATTGGGGCGGGGTCTACGTCGGGGGCAGTCCCCCACTGGGTGTAGCGAGCTAGAAGTTTTCCGTGGGGTCCTGCAGCCTGCCGACTTCAATCCTATTGGTGTAACCTGCTGCAAGAGCTGTTTATTGAAGTAAGATTCACTGGACGCCAGTGGGGTTTAGTTCTACTATAGGCTGGTGATCGGTGGGGGAAGGGGGGCCACTAGCACCAGAGAGAGATTCTTTCAAATAAGGGCTGGCGATTGGGAGGCGAGACCACTAGCAGCAAGGAGAGTTTCTTTCAAATACAGGCTGGTGATCAGAGGAGGGAACCACTAGCACAAGGGAAGCTTCTTTCAAATAGGGGCTGGTGATCGGGGCACTAGCACCACAGAGTTTCTTTCAAATATGGGCTGGCAACTGGGGGAGACTAGCACCAGGGAGAGTTTCTTTCAAACAGGTGCTGGGGATCGGGGTGGGAGGACCACTAGCAACAAAGACCATTTCTTTCAAGTATGGGCTGGCGATCGGAGGAAGGGGCATCATGGACCACAAGGGGCAGGTGTGCTTCCTCAGCGGCCAACCACTAGTTGGCTGCAGTACCTCTGGCAGCCGCTAGGGTTGCACAGAGTAAGAAGGGGTTTTGTTCAGCGGTATTTGTGTTGCATAAAAGGAATGCGTTAAACTCTTGTTTCACGCAAATCTGCTGAATATCGGCTTGTGCCAATATTCCAGTCCCTGCTCCCCCATTAGCATACCCCCTCATTTTGGTTTGCATGGGTGCTAATCCGGTTTGCCAGTGCAACGGAGCCTTTTGAATGCTGGTCTCCAGCGCAAAACCTGGTCTACGCGGGCAAACACTGGTTCACACTCGAGCAAACTTGAACATTCAATTAAATTTTATTTTACCAGGATAACACCATTGAGACAGCTCATTTGCAAGGAGGTCCTGGGAGACAAAGGTATATATACAGATAAAACTAAGAAACACACACAAATGCAAGTTCAGCAAACTCAGCAAATACAGTCTGTGTAGTCAGGAACTGGAACATCAGGACCCTGGAGTTCAGAAGGGAGTAGGGCATGATGATAGAAACCTTCAAGTTTCTTAGGGGTATTTACAACTAACACCTTTTCAATTGTTGCAAAGGGCATCTACAAGAAGGCATGGATTCAAGCCAAATTGGGGGTGGGGTGGGGTGGAGATATGAAAAGCATTTCTTCACAGAGACAGTAGTGAACCGGTGAAAACCACAACAACACAGGCACACACACACACACACACACACACACCAGGTGAATACAACAAAATTCATTCAGTGCCAAACCTCAGAGAAGCAGCAGAAGGCTCAAGTCCCTGTACCATTTCCCCCTCCACCCCCCAACACACACACACACACACACACACACTCATGGTCCATACCCTGTGTCTGAATGGGGTTGAAGAAGGGGAAGCTGTCCTGGTAGAGGTTCTCGAAGGCACTATTTCTCAGCGCAGACACCGGTAGGGGCTGGAGGTCCAACAGTTCTGTCGGAGGAGGATATTTCTCAGGTAAGATCAGATGGCGGAAGGATACTGGCAGTTGGGTCTCACAAGCTGTGGAGAAGAAGTTCATTATGCACTGTAATCAGCACTGAACGCAAGAACCACAACAGTACTACCCACACTCACCGTTCCAGCAAGCAGAGGTCTAGCCTATAAATTGACTAAAAATGCATGTTGCACTACCCATGACAGGATGAGAGACCACATCACACTATAAATCCAATGTCCCAACTCTTCCCCCTTAAACATAGCCACACTACAGCACAGTGTGAAGGAACCTACAGAACTGACATGAAATACAGGAGGGAACAGTCCAACACTGTGATCAGGTAAGAGAATGAAAAGACTTACACAGCCATCGGTCAGACACCACACGGATAAAGTACTGTGGTGGGAGAGGTTCAAACACAGGGACGAAGAACATGACAAGGTGCTCATCCTGTGCGTATTTGGCCTTGAGAAGAAAGTACTCATGATGTAGGATCACCTCACTATCCACATCCTCCACCAGGATCCAGAACGCCTCCGAGGAGCCATGAATCTAAACACAAAGAGGCAGCATTAAAACATAGCCATGAGGAAGCAGGCCTTTCCAGCAAGCCACAATGAGCAGGCGGAGCATGAAACTGCCCAGTATCAACACAGACCAGGAGGGGGTACTGACTAATACCCCAATACAGTCACAACAACCTAGTGGGGGCAAAAAACTCCCCAGTAAAAACAGAGACGATGAGGGAGGGACTAATACCCTGGCAGAGCCACAACAACCAGGTAATGGGGCATGAAACTCCCCAGTACAGAGACCTGGAGGGAGGAACCAATACCCCCGTACAGCCACAATGTGCAACAACCCCAGTAAAAAGAGACCAAAAAAGAGGGACCGACTAATGTCACAACCCCACTCAGCAGGTCAGGCCCTCTGCTCCCACAGTGCCAACCACCAAGCACAGTATTGTGACCAGTTAACAGAACAGGGTAACCCTCCTGTCTGTTTTGTGGGTTTGAATCAAAATTTGGTCTCAAGTTCTGGAGGGATTCAAACTGTGAACCTCTTGCTAGCGTACCCAATGTACAGGCTCAGATAATTCTGCTCTTCCGGGGGCAGATAGCTTTGCTCACGGGCACCTAACCAGGTGTACAAAATGAACCTTAAAACTCTATGAAAAAACCTCAGAATAAACTCTTACCTTTTCCCAGTTTGGTATTACCAATAGCTTTGCACAGAGTCAACTTTAACCATATATGCTTCACTTGTCAAACAAAGAATTTCAAAGGCACACCAAGTAGTCTCTAAAAATAAGATGTTCACTTAAATACAAATAAAAATGTAAAATGTAAATACAGGACCATGTATCACAAAAACATACACTCACTTAAAATAAGGTTTTAAATACAAACAAAATCTCCCACCACAGTACCCTAAGACTTGTCTAATCTAATGTATTCTCATCTCCTTCCAGTGCTGATGTTGCTTTTTTCAGAGTCCAAACGTGTATATCAAGGTCAGTCACAGCATAGTTAAAAAACTGTCTCGGACCCTTCCTCCTCCTCCATGATGTCACCCAGCTCCTCCTCCTCAGTTTATTAAAAATTATACACCCAGGATGTCTCATCATTCAGAAGGTAAATTTAATAGGTGACATCAGCAAAACTTTGTTTTCCCGTGTGACTTCCTAATCAAGTCTGTAATTTTCCAGTTAGTTTCTTTCATCCATGAACAACGTCCTGCTCTTTAAAAAGACATGAAATAACTTTTTAAGACTCTCTCTCTCTCTCTCTGCCAGTTCTCACGGAGGTGTAATATTCTTTTGACACCAGCAGCACTTAACTGACCTTCCTGAGGACGCCACAAAATGGACATTTCAGGGCTTAGCTACAAACAAGCTATATCCTAAATAAGGCTATAAAATATGAGTTCTTAGGAGTTAATCTCATCACAGAGGTCTGCTGTTTAACATATATCCTGTCCTGTTAGAACTGAAACCTGGGTGGGGGTTGTTGATTATCCAGGCACAGCATTTCTCATGACAATCACACTACATTTTTTTTACATTCCAAAAAGCATACATTAATAAGAACCAGCTGTCAAAGTGTCACAACTAATACGCTGGGACAGCCACAGGGGGCAATGCAACCCCCAGTGAAAACGAGATCAGGAGGGAGGGAGGGACTGACTAATGCCTTTGTACAGCCATAACAGCAGAGTGGGGACAAGCAACCCTCCAGTACAGAGACTGGGAGGGAAGGAGGGCAACTACACCAGCACTGCCACAACAACTGGGTTGAGGGGCACAACTCCCCAGTAAAAAGAGAGATGGAGAGGGAGGTACTAATACACCGGCACTGCCACAAGGTGGAGGGGTGGGCAACTCCCCAGTAAAAACAGAGACTGGCAAGAAGGAAAGGAGGGACTAATACCCTGGTGCCATCACACAAAGCACAGAGGGGGAAGAGGTGGTAATATCCTGGCGCAGCCACAGAGACTGAGAGAACCAAATTCTCTCCAGGCACAGCCACACCAACTGGTGGTTGGGGGAGCAAGGAGGAAGAAAAAGTCTGCCCCCTGGCATGGCCATGCAGTTTGTGTTTGGGGAAGGCTGTTCTCTAGGTAAAGACAGGAGAGGAGGCAGGACCACCTTGGCATGGCCGTGCAGTTTGTTTTTGGGGAAGGGTGCTCTCTAGGTAAAGACAGGAGAGGAGGCAGGACCACCCTGGCACAGCCAGAAAGGATAACACAAGTCTACACACAAAATCTAGTCCATCTCACCTTCTCGTCCCACTGAAAATCAGGGGTGATAGTTAGCTCCACCTTGAGTGTCGAACGGGTGATGGGCTGCAGGTGCACGGAGAGCTCCAGTTTGGGGAACATGTGCACATATTTGTGGATAGTCTTTCCCATCTTAGGCACCCGAATCAGCTCCCCTGTGGAAATTAAACACATTGACCGGCATCTAGCATTATCTGATGTGAGTGTACGTACATCTGCCAATGCAGGAGACTTTGCTATCAGTGTGAAAGGCTAATTCGCACCCCCCCCACCCGCGACAGTGTCTCAGAATTCAGACTCTGACACCCCTCAGCTCAGACAGGTGCCCAGTCTGGTCATACAAGCCCATTATCTCAGGGTTTGAACCCTCCTGCTCCTGAACCAAGCCCCATCAGAAACTTTGGTGGACCACTGGTCTTGGTAGCCCTCTGCAAATTTATTACTATATGCCTCCATTAGTCCCAACCCAATTATTCTTTTTACTAAATTTCTGATATTAACAATACAGACTTCACAGTAAAAATAAAGTTACTCACCTGTAAATGAAAATGACGTACCTACCGTAATTCTTGATCTTCTTGGACGAGTCTCCACCACTCATTCACACTAGTGGGATCTGCGCCAGAGGCACTAGGACCCATCGGGAGCAAACTTTTTTGCGAGTCGACGCCAGAGATGGCGCCACGAGGAACGGTGTCACGAGCCTCAGCTCACAAGGGTAATGACTATCTCAAGGCCGACTCCCAACCGCCTCAGTACCTTTTACCAAGGAGGTGCAGCGAATAACCTAGAAGGGAAGCCTAACCGAAAAAAAAACGGACATAAGATAGTCTGGATGACCCGTGTAAGAAGGGTCAACAAAGAAGTCTTCAAGGCCTAGAATGTGAGGGAGTGAAGACCAACAAGAGAGGTGAGCTCGGGTGATGGAGGGTGGGCGTGTGAATGAGTGGTGGAGACTCGTCCAAGAAGATCAAGAATTACGGTAGGTACGTAATTTTCATATCTTCCTGGACATAAGTCTCCACCACTCATTCACACTATTGGGAGAGTACCGAGCTAATAATCCCCTGAGAGGGGCAGGAGAAAGCCAAGAGCTCACGTTTTAAGACAGAAGACCATTAAGGATGGTTCTGCCAAAGGAAGAATGTCGTCTGGCATGGACATCGAGCGATAATGCTTAACGAAGTATGCAATGAGCTCCAGGTGGCTGCATTGCAGATGTCTGCAATGGGCACGCTTGCAGATTTCTGCTAGGGATGCCGCTACCGCTCTGGTAGAGTAGGCGTAAACTCTACCCTCCAACTTAACCTGCGCCATGGAATAGCAGTGATGAAGGCATGCCACTAGCCATGTTGAGATACATCTAATAGAGACAGGTTGACCCAGCCGGGCCTCACTGAAGGAAACGAACAGTTGCTGGGCTTTACGAAAATCCTGGGTTCTATCTAAATAGAAACGCAAGGCCCTCTTAACATCCAGAGAGTGAAGGGAGCGTTCCCTTTCATTTTGGAAGTCCGCAAAATAAGAGGGAAGGACCAAAGGTTGGTTAAGATGAAATTCTGACACAACCTTAGGAAGAAATTTAGGATGAGTGCGAAGGACTACTTTGTCCTTATGGAACACAGTATACGGAGGGTCTGTGACCAGAGCATGTATCTCAGAGACCCTACGGGCTGAGGTAATGGCCACTAGGAAGGCAGACTTCCAAGTGAGGAACTTTAGTTCACAGGTAGCTAGAGGCTCAAAGGGTTTCCGGGTGAGCAAGTCTAGCACAAGATTAATGTCCCAGGCTGCAACTGGACGTCTTGTAGGGGGTCTGGTGTGCAGAATGCCCTTAAGAAATCTCTTAACCACAGGTAACTGAGCCAGTGAAAGAGAAAAAAACGGCTCATGATACGCTGAAATGGCACTAAGGTGAACCTTAACTGTAGAGTACTGGAGACCTGAGTTTGAGAGGTCCAAAAGGTACTCTAAGACTTTATCCGGAGGGCAGGAGAAAGGATTCAAGTGGACTTTGCACACAGAGGGAAAATGCTTCCACTTAGCCGTTGTAAGTTTTCGGTGGCTGGCTTCCGGCGCCAGCCAGAGGATATCCGAAACTGTTCGAGAGACATTGAACCGATTTACTTCTACCTCTTCAGGAGCCAAGCGTGACGGTGAAGAGATCTCAGATTGGGATGGACCACCGGTCCCTGAGTTAGAAGGTTCATCTGCACGGGAAGTGGTCTCGGAGGAACTGCCAACATACTGTTGAGAAGTGGAAACCACAGTTGTCGATGCCAAAAGGGAGCAATGAGAATCATCTTGTCCCCGAGACTCGAACTGGAGGAGTACTCTCTGAATTAGAGGAAGAGGCGGAAAAGCGTAAAGAAAGCGTTTTGTCCACCGCAGCCTGAATGCATCCTGACAAAAAATGCCAGGCCCTGGATTTCTGGAGCAGAAGAGAGGCAGTTTTATGCTGAGTGGGGACGCAAAGGTCCAGGTCCGGAGTTCCCCATCTAATAGTGACTGAACTATGGTTGAGTCGAGAGACCACTGTGAGGATCTGTCTCTGTTCTGTTGAGACGGTCTGCCAAGTTGTTCTGAACGCCTGGCAGGTAGATTGCTTGAATTAGAGCCTTGTGCTCCAAGTACCATTCCCAGACCCTCATCGCTTCTCCGCATAGGGGGTAAGAATGAGCACCGCCCTGCTTGTTGATGTAATACATCACTGCTTTGTTGTCCGTTTGGAGGAGAATATTCTTGTGACAAAGAATGTCCTTCAAAGCTCGGACCGCATAAAGGACGGCTCTCATTTCTAGGACATTTATGTGAAGCTGAGACTGAGTTGAGTCCACACACCTGAGTGTGGAGAGCCTGACAGTGAGCTCCCATCCCATAAGTGAGGCGCCTGTGGTAATGGAGATCTGATGGTCCAGAGGGGCAAAGGGATATCCCTGCAGGAGATTGTCCTCTTGAGACCACCAGGTGAGAGACCGTAGGGGTTCTGTCACCTTGATGAGGTAGGACTGTGGGTGAGTGGTCGGAGACCACTGAGTACTGAGCATCCACTGGGTGGTTCTCATGTGCAGACGGGCCAGAGGCACAGTGAACACTGAGGATGCCATGAGGCCCAGCATCTGTTGCATCGAGAGCGCTGTAACTGACCTGTTCTCTCCGATGTAACGGGCCATCTGAAGGATATCGTTCCTTCTGTCTTCTGGAAGAAAAGCCTTCGCACAGGATGTGTCCAGAAGGGTCCCTATGAAAAGGAGCCTCTGGGAGGGTTGCAGCTGTGATTTCTTGAGGTTCAGCAGGATTCCCATGGACGAAGTTGAGAGGCCATCTCTACGGGCCCAGAGTCCCTTGCCTAGAAGGAGCTGCCAGAAGCCAATCGTCCAGATAAGGGAACACCTGTATTCGAGTTTTCTGAGGTAGCTGCAAGAACTGCACAACATTTTGTAAAACTCAGGCCGAGGATAGCCCAAAGGGCAGGACTCTGAACTGATAATGTTGTCCCAGAGCCACAAACCTCAGGAATTTGTGATGTTTCGGGTGAATGGGAATGTGCTGGTAAGCATCCTGCATGTCTAGGGAAGCTAACCAGTCGTGTCTGACGAAGCAAGGTAACAGGGTCCCTAGAGAATCATGTTGAATTTCTCTTGGGAGAAATTGTTTAGCTTCTGAGATCCAGAATGGGGCGATTCCGCCAGACTTCTTGGAACCAGAAAGTAGTGAGTAGAACCCGTGTTTCGCTGATGCAGCGGACAAGTTCTACTGCCCTGTTGTTTAGAAGGCCCTGAATCTCGGCAGTGAGGAGGTCTGATTGAAGGCGCGACAGCCTGGGCTGCCGTTTGGGAGGACAATCCGGAGGAATTTCCACAAAATTGAGAGAGTACCCCTCGCGGATTATCCGAAGGACCCATTTGTCTGAAGTTATGGATTTCCACTGGCTGTAGAAATGCATCAGCCGACCTCCCACCGGAGAGGAAAAGTCCACCTCGGGCAGTTGAGGTGGGACTTGGGCCAGCACTTCATAAAGTAGCGCTGGGCGTTTTGGGCCCTTGCGCTTTCTGCTGTGCCTTCTTTTGAGGTTGGGCAGGTTGGTTCTTGTGGAAACTACCCCTGCCTCTGCCTCGAAAGGACTGACGGTTATGAAACTGACATCTACTGGTATGCCCTCTAGAGGGGGCAGGAGGGGGTCTAGCCAACTTAATGGCTGACCTAGTCTTTTGTGTAGCTTCTAGAGCTTGCTCGACCCGAGGACCAAAAAGATATGCACCATCAAAGGGCAATGCCATTACCTGCTGTTGCGCATCATTGGTGAAGCCTGAAGTACGCAGCCAGGAATGGCGGCGGGTGCAAATACCAGCAGCTGCTGAACGGAAAGCGGAGTCGAAAGCGTCCCATGGCTGCTTTAACCTGTTGGTTGTTAGATTCAATACCCCTGGTAATGGTTTGGAGAAGCTCTGGTTTTGAATCCGAGTCCAGAAGAGCTTCAACCATTTGTTGAGAGAGTGCCACAGGATATACTGGTACTGAGAAAAATAGCCCTGATAACTGGCAATACGCATACTTAGGGTAGAAGCAGCAAAAACTCTCTTACCTAAGGTGTCTATCTTATGAGATTCCTTGTTAATAGGTCGAGCTGTAGTGGTTTGAGGAAGGACAACCTTATCATTCTCTGCCAGGACTACAACAGAATCCGCAAAAGCTTGGGATGCCAAAATGGGACGATCCTTGGGGGCTGAATACTTTCTATCAACGGATTTAGCCACCGATGAAGAGAGAGCAGGATTATTCCATACCATTTGAGACAACGTCTCGAAGGAAGGCTGAATCGGAGGAGTCAAATCCGTAGGGATCTCTGAGGCATGAAGGTACTGGAGTCTTAGCAATTTCCCAGGATCGATGTCTGTAGTCTGGAGAAAAAGTGTGGAAATCATATTTTTCAGCAGAGACTTAAAAGACAGGTCCTCGACCACGGGCTCTGCAGCAGTAAAAGATCCTGCTTCGTCCACCTCATCACCCAGCCGAAGGTCTGGGTTAGGCTCAACGTCATCTCCTGACAGTCCAGGAGGGACTGTATGGACAGGAAAGGGATGAAAGCCAGAAGAGGAAGGAGGAAAAGAGACAAAAGGAAAGTCTCCGGAGCCCCCGCGCCAGGAGGTTTGAAAAGCCAGAACGACGCCGAGGAACCACGCGACACAGCAAACGGCGCCGAGAAGCCGCACAGCGCCGAGGATGGCGCCGAACGGCCGCAAGGCACCGCAAGAGATGTCGAAGCTGCGCGACGCCGCGGGCGGCGCCGCAAGGCCGCACGGGCGCTCAAGGCGTCCCCTAGAGACCGAAAACAGGTTTGGAAGGAAAAGAGTAGGAGATATGGCATCGTGTGTGGCCCCCTGTGCCGAAGCCATGTGAGGGGGGGACACCTAAGCACGGAGTCGACGGCACCGAAGGAGGTACCGCGCGACCAGGAAAGTCCAACTGCCCTACCTGGTCGCTCAGAGAGCCCGAAGGCCCATGAACCACCGAGCCAGGCAGCCGAACCAACCTCCAAGCCCATTGCTCCAAAAGAGCGGCCCACTGATGAAACTGCTCATCTGAAGACCTACCTGTGGGCGGGGTAGGACTCCGCTGTCGAAGACTTCGGTTACCAGAAGCCGCTGTTGGCGACTCCGGAGGAGGAGACCGGCAACTAGCCTCGATAACCAAGCGTCTGCGCGCAGACGTATCAGAGGGCGACCTCGAGTGATGCCTTCTCTTTTTGGACCTGTGGGCCGAAGAAGAGCTCGAGGCCGAACGGTGCCTAGAATGCGACCATTTGGCTTTATGCTTCCGCAGGGACCGCCCATCCCCCCGGGCACTGGACTGACCGTTGTCAGACCCTCCTTCCGGAGAAGGCGGAGGACCGGACCCGACCCAGCCCAACTGGCTGAACAGCTTTCATACGAAGTCTCCCTACCGTCACCTGACCTGCTCATGGTCGACTCCGTCAATGTAGGCTGAAACTTCTTTATTGTTTTTATTTAAAAATAAGAATAACTTAAGCGATACTGTATCGAGATAATACTACAAAATAATAAAAAACTGAAAACTATACTGCTAGTTTGAAGTTTGACTCTCAACAGGCGAGCGACGTCATCACTGAAGCGCACTCGACGGCAGGAAAAAGGAACTGAGGCGGTTGGGGGTCGGCCTTGAGATAGTCGTGCCGCGCGAGCGCAGGGCTCCTCGCTGGCATCCTCAGCGCGGCGCCATTCTGGCGTCGACTCCCCAGCAAAAAGTTTGCTCCCGATGGGTCCTAGTGCCCCCGGCGCAGATCCCAATAGTGTGAATGAGTGGTAGAGACTTATGTCCAGGAAGATCTAGTAACAGTCAACATCCACATTCCGGCAGTTCCACTGGAAGTGTTGATTCATCGGACATCTTGAGGCTAAGCCATCTGGGTGGTATATCCTGACTCCGCCCCATGACATCATATATTTGCATGCTGGAAGCAGGGATCTGTGTGCCACTTAACAAGGGAGGCCAGGTGGGTTGTGTGGCTGTGAACTGTATACCACTCTTAGAACTATGGTTAAAGGTCAGTAAACAATTTTTCTAGGAGCATGGATACGGTTCACTATCCACACTCCAGCAGACTCCTAGCAGTTCTCTGAGAGGAGGAGAAGGAGGAAAGGCGCAAATCCTTATTTTGTGAACAGGGATTGGAGACCTGAGATCGCAAAAGCAGCATTCTGATAAGACTTAAAGTAGATGTTGCACTGGGAAATGAAGATGTGTGCTGATTTCCAGGTAGCTGCCCTGCAGATTTCCTGGCCCACAGCCACGGAGACAGCTGTATGTCTGGCAGAATGCACTCGAACCCTATGGCAGGCTCCCTGCCAGCCAACTTATAGCAGACGTCGATGCAGGATGCTATTCACATGACAGTTCTTCACTTTGCTGCCAGTCTGCCCAGCGCAGCTTCAGTGTATGTTACAAAGAGCTTGCAAACCTCACCCCAGACTTCAGCCATGTGCTCCTTATAATAAGACAGCACCCTCCACAGGTCCAAAGTATGGAGCCTGCAGTCAGCCTTGGAAGAGGAGTTGGTAAAGTATACCAGAAAGTCAATCACCTGGTTAACATGAAGCTCAGATATTACCTTCGGGAGGAACTTCGGGTGGGGACGACAGATGACTTTGTCCTTCTGGAAGACCAGGTAAAGAGACTCCATCGATAAGGCCTAGAGCTCACTGATCCTTTCACCTGATGTGATGGCCACCAAGAAGGCCATCTTCCACAACAGGTGAGACACCTCACACATGTGCATAGGCTCAAATGGCTTGCCTATGAGAACAGCCAGCACCAGCACTAAGTCCCATGATGGCAGTGGATTACACACCAGAGGGGACAGGTGGTCCAGGCCTTTGAAAAAGCACATGACTACCTTCTAGGCCACCATCGGCTTATGAGCCCATGCCCAGTAAACAGACGTCTGCCAGGTGCACCTTGAGGGTCATCGCTTGCAGTCCCAACAGAGAGGGAACCAGAGGTATTCCAAGATGCTCACCACAGGACAGCAAGAGGATCAAGCTCCTTGGCCCTGGCACCAGATCCAGAACCTCTTCCAATTAAATGCACACAATCTGTGAGTGGACTCTTTTTGAGAGGCCTCCACAATCTGAAGTATATCTTCAGACAGACTCAAGGACTGGAACTCCAGCCACTCAGGAACCAGGCTGAGAGGTGCAGGGAGTGAGGGTCCGAGTGCAGGAACTTCCTCTGTTGTCGGGTCACGAGATCTGGGTGAAAAGGCAGTCCCCATGGAGATGGAGGTCTGCTGCTGAGGCTAAGGAGATCCGGGTACCAGAACTGCCATGGCCAGTTTGGCGCTATCAGGATCACAGGTGCTTTGTCCTTCAGGGCCTTAACCACGACCGTGTGGATCAATGGGAAGAGAGGGAAGGCATACAAGGCCTGGGGTACAGGGTCTCATGAAGGCATCACCAAACAGTGTCTGGGACTGTGAAGGGCTGGCACAATCCACGAGAGGTGTGCCCCACAGGAAGAAATGAAAATTAGGTACTCACCATAATTGTTGATCTTCCAGAATATCTTCACCATTCATTTACACTTATGGGTTAAGGGTGGAGGCACTAGGTCCCCCGTGGGAACAAAGTCTTTTGCAGCCTAGGGGACTAATGCCAGTGCCGGTACTGCCCACAAGGCAGATGTACTGACTCTGCTCTCATGGGTTGGCCCATAACCGACGCCAGCCCTCTACCTTCCTCAGTTCTGTTAGCCTGGAGAGAAACCAGTGGGGGAACAGAGAGACAGAGAGAGGGCTACAGACTCCTAACCCAAAGGGTCAGTAAACGTACAGAATATAAAATCATAAAAATAAAAGTGAAGTACCAATCTAGAGAGACTAAAGAATGGGCCTAAGTGGCACAGGGGTAGTGGATACAAGAGCAAGAGCCTACGTGCCACCTGGACAGGAGGGTGGAGAAGGCGGCACCCTGGCATGGAGCCCTGGCTGACCTTGGAAGGGATCTGATGGAATTTCCTGCAGGTTAGGATGGCAGAAGCCAAATCAGGAAGGGCCATGTACTCCACGAGTATAACAGCCAAGATTAAACCAAGCTAGAGAGGAAGAATGATCGGAGCAGGCTCAGAGCACTGCTGCTGTCCTCTTGCCACTCCATGAAAGTGAAGACAAAGAAGAAGAAAGACCCACCACCGAGGTGTGAGACTGGATACAGCATAAGAGACTGATAAAGAAATGAAAATTACATACCTACCGTAATTCGTAATCTTCCTGTGTATCTTCACCATTCATCACTGTAGGGTGTAAGCCGGAGGTGCAGCACCCTGCGGGAGCTTTTTTGGGTCAGAGGGAGGATCTGGGGTTGGAAGCGGTGCCACCCTCAAGGTTAATGTATTACGCGGCGCTCGAGGGTTGGCCAGTAACCGCCGTAGACTCCTCCTCAGTTCCGCATGCCAGAGAGTGGGGAAAAAATGAGAGAGAAAAAGTAAGGGTGGGGCAAGGGAGCCCAAGAGAGAGCAAAAAGAAAGGATATACAACAGGAAAAAGGGGATAAGCCAGCCAGAGGAGGAGTTAAGGGTCTGGGCTACAGGCCCCAGCCTCTGGTGAGAGAGAGAGAGAGAGAGAGGTGGAGAGGGGAGAGAGAGAGTATCCGGGAGAAGGAGGCTCTGCTGACTCAGGCAGATGCTAGTTGTAAGATTTCAAGGAGTTCCCCACACTCCTATCTTAAGGCAACCATAAGCAAGCTGAACATCAGTTTTGAGTAGACGATCTTGAGACTCCTTTTCCGGAAAAGTGGTGCGGTGGGGGTCTCTTCCCCCCTGCCACTTAAACAGGGCAGAGACAGGCACCCTAGCACAGGATCCCCTCAGCTTTAACTGTCCCTGAAGAATTCAAGGACTGAACCCTAAGGGTTCAAGAGGGAACCCTGTCTGAAGAAGTCTCCCCCAAAAAAGGAGGAGAGGTTTAAAAACCCAAAAAGGAGGTCTCCATGGTCCCCCACTCCCCACCCAGACAGGGATCGCCTTTGCCAGGTGCCTCGCAAGTTCCAGGCCTCATGTGGAGAGGGCAATGGCTTGTCTGGTTGCCTCTGAATCAGGCAGCAATACAAGCGCTTGGTCTAACATTGACCATAAATGCCTGTTATAGGCAGCATGGTGTGCCTGATGTGCAGCAATGCAAAGCAATAAGCGTGCCAACATGAAAACCCTCCTTCCCCATTGATTGAACTCCACAGAGTCCACCTCTGGGGGTCAGTCACGCCTCAGGCTTCTATGCCTGGTAGGGGTGTCCAGTAACCTCACTCCTGAAGTAGGATGAGGTAAGGTACCTAAAGACCTCTTGGGTGTGCAATACCGGCTTTGGAAGTCCATTGGGGCTGGAGAGGGGGCAGATGGACACTGCCAGGTGCAGTAGGATGCCTCCTGAAGGGAACTAGCCAGGCAGGGACCACAAGGTGGTCAGCACTGAACTCGTTTAACAAGCAGTGTGTCGCCCACTCGGTACTGCGTCTTGCTATACTTGACAGATGAACATAGTCAACCAACCCCTTTAGGAAACGCTGATAGGTCATTTGATCAGCATCCGAGGAAAGGTGGACAGAAGTATCATCTTCCTCCATGGAGGAAGATGAGGATGATGAATCTGAGAAGTCAGTCTGGCTGCTACAGGGGCGACAGTCGAAAAACCTGCTCGTCCATGGCTCTAACATACGTGAGAGGCGGCAGCAGTGACCCTGAACTGTTCCCAGGTAAGAGGCCCGCGGAACCCACATGGACTGAGCCCTGTGAGACCTCCCTGTGAGGTGATCGAGGCGCTGAGGTCCAGAAGGTGGGCCTCAGCCCCCGCAACAAGATCTCCTCAAGGCACTTAGGAAAGGAGGGCTCAGCGCTGCAGCTCCTCTCCGAACCCGGAAGGGTCGCCGGGGAAGACCGCTGATCCTCGTCTTGCCCTCTCAACCGGAGTGACTCAGTGTGAGACCTCTTCCTCACTCCAAGCTTTAGGGATGCCTCCACTTCCACAGGCCCCCTGAGGGAAGCTGCAGAAGCAGATGTCCCCTTCCCGACCCTGGGAGACCGGACAACACCTGTCCGATCTCTGGGGCCCGGGGCCTCAATCCCCCCCCCGACCAGGAGTCACACTCAACTACCAGGATCCTAGTGCCATCAATGGCACCGACCACAACTGTCAGTGCCGAGGGAAGAGACAGTTGGGAGGGCACAGAGGTACTAGGCACAGGAGATCCCTAGGACTCTGAGGAGTCAGGCTGCCAGTCTGGGTTAGTCTCCTGATCACCCCCCATCCAGAGAGGAGGAGGAGGAGGAGATCCAGAAGACCTCCAGAGCCACAACCCCCAAGGTTCTCCCACTCTTTGAGCCATGAATGGCACCGTGGACAGGCCCAGTACCACCCACAGCACCACCCTGATCACCAGAGCTGCAAACAGCTCCAGGATCCAGGGAGGCACCGAAGGGAGGATGGCGAGGAACTCACCAGGCCAGGCCCAGCAAGCTCAGGCTGCGACACCAGAGGAGCCTGTACCTCTGAGGAGGCGACTGCCAATGCGGTGCTCCCGGCCCGGTCCCGGAAAGAACCGGACCATTCCTCCAGCACCACAGTAGAAGCCTCCACCCTGGCAAGGTTAGAAGGCGTGGAGACCCCTGCCTCCCCAGTCGGTACAGAACCAAGAGGGGACCTCGAGGAAGGGATGAGAGACTTGCGCCTGGTGTCCCGACTGCGACGCCACCATCCGAAGGCCGGTGGAGCCCAGCCGACCTTTAACATGCAGCGTTCTAGGACGTGGCAATCCATAGAAAAGCAGGCATCACAGTTGTCCATATCGTGGTTTGGACCCAGGCAGGTAAGGCATCAGTTATGTCGGCCCGTGACAGAAACTTGCCATCCGCACGGACGACACATAGAAGGACAGCCCACCTTAAAAGAATGCTTTTTCTTGTCCCCTGATGAACCCAACATGACCCGTGGTAGAAATAAAAACACAGAGAAAGACTTGGTGCCGAATCAGGAAAAATAAGGAAAAATCTTATCAGTTTGAGAAGAAATGGCACAGAGTAGTCTTGAAAGGCGGCAAGAACTGAGCATTGGAAACTAGACCAGACTGGAACAGTGCCGAAAACAAGGCGCTTGTATAAGTGAGCAGCTACAGCGTAGTTCTTTTCCTGAGCTGGCAAGGTGCTGCACACTCAACAGTGGCAGAAGCAGAACTGAGGTGGAGGAGGAGTCAACGGAAGTTACTGGCCAACCCTCAAGCACCACGCAATACATCGGTCTCAAGGGTGGCACCGCTCCTGACGCCGACTACTCCCTCTGACAAAAAAAAAAAAAAAAGCTCTTGCAGGGTGCTGCGCCTCCGGCTTACACCCTACAGTGATGAATGGTGAAGAGACTGACACAAGGAAGATCAAAAATTACCCCCCTTGTATCCACCTCTCGAAGGACCAGAAGTGGGGGCTGCACCCTCATAAGAGGATATGCTGCTAGTTGGCAGAGCTGGAAAAATACAAGGTTGTTACAGAGAATACAGCAGCCTTGGGTGTGTAACCCAAAACCTCCCAGGATGAGGTGGGGGGAAACAAAGGAGGTGAAAAAATACAAAGTACTTAAAAAATGGAAATGACGTACCTACCGTAATTCTTGATCTTTCTGGATGAAGTCTCCACCACTCATTCACACTGATAGGATCTACGCTGGAGGCGCCAGGACCCAGTGGGAGCAAACTTTTTGCAAGAGGGCGGGTGCCAGAGAGGGAGCCGCAAGGAGCGGTGCCGCGAGCCTCGGCTCGTGCAGCAATGAATATCTCGACATCGACCCTCCAACTGCCTCGGTACCTTTTTTTCCGAGGAGATGCAGCATAACTAACCTAGAAGGATAGCCTAACAAAAAACCGAACATAAGAGTCTGACCAACCCGTATAAGAAGGATCAACAAAGAAGTCTTCACAGCCTAAGACTGAGGGAGTGAAGACCAACAACAGAGCTGAGCTCGGGGGATGGTGGGTGGACGTGTGAATGAGTGGTGGAGACCATGCAAGATGATCAAGAATTATGGTAGGTATGTCATTTCCATATCTTCCTGGACATAAAGTCTCCACCACTCATTCACACTAATGGGAGAGTACTGAGCTAAGTAATCCCCCCCTCCCCCCGGAGACGGGCGGCAGGAGATAAAGAGCGCACGTTCTTAGGATAGAACTCCGTTAAGAATGGTCCTGCCAAACGACAGATGTTGTCTGGTATGGACATCCAAGGCGTAGTGTTTAACGAAAGTTTGCACGGAGCTCCAAGTAGCCGCATTACAAATATCTACAATGGGCACGTTGCGGATTTCTGCCAGGGATGCCGCGACTGCTCTAGTAGAGTGAGCGTACACTCTGCCCTCCAGCTTAACCTGCACCATGGAATAACAGTGGCGAAGGCATGCCACTAGCTATGATGAAATGCATCTGATAATGACGGGCTGACCCAGCCGGATCTTGCTGAAGGAAACAAACAGTTGTTGAGCCTTGCGAATTTCTTTTGTTCTATCTAAATAGAAACACAGAGCTCTTTTTACATGTAAAGAACGAAGGGTACGCTCTACTTCATTTTGGAAGTTCGCAAAGTAAGTAGGTAGGACTAAAGGTTGGTTTAGATGGAATTCTGAGACAACCTTAGGATGGGTCCTAAGAACTACTTTGTCCTTATGAAATACAGTGTACGGAGGGTCTGTGACCAAAGCATGTATTTCAGAAACCCTGCGGACCGAGGTAATGACCACCAGGAAGGCCGTTTTCAAAGTGAGAAATTTCAACTCACAGGTAGCTAGAGGCTCGAACAGTTTTCGAGTGAGCATGTCTAGCACAAGATTAATGTCCCAGGCTGCTACTGGACATCTGACAGGGGGTCTGGTATGCAGGATACCCTTAAGAAACCTCTTAACGTCAGGTAACTGAGCCAGAGACAAGGAAAGTACTGGCTCATGATAAACTGAAATGGCATAAAGGTGAACTTTGACTGTAGAGTATTGTAGATCTGAATTTGAGAGGTCTAGGAGGTACTCTAGAACTTTATCTGGTGAGCAGGAAAAGGGAGTCAAAGAGGATTTTGCACATCAGAGAGAAAAACGCTTCCATTTGGCTGTGTAAGTTTTTCTGGTGGCATGCAGCCAAAAGAATATCTGAAACTCGCCGACAGACATTGAACCTATTCACCTCTATCTCTTCAGAAGCCAAGCATGAAGATGAAGTGACCTCAGATTGGGATGGACCACAGGACCCTGGGAAAGAAGGTTCATCTGAAGGGAAAGCGCTTTTGGAAGGGCTTCCGACATACTGTTGAGTAACAGAAACCATATCTGTCGAGGCCAGAAGGGAGCAATGAGGATCATTTTGTCCCCGAGACTCGAACTTGAGAAGTACCCTCTGAATTAGCGGAAGAGGAGGAAAGGCGTATAGAAAGCGTTTTGTCCACTGCAGCCTGAGCGCATTCTGACAGAAAATGCCAGGCCCTGGATTTCTGGAGCAGAAGAGAGGTAGTTTTGTGTTGAGTGGGGATGCAAAAAGGTCCAGGTCTGGGGTTCCTCACTCTGCGAACAGTGACTGAACTACAGTTGAGTCGAGAGACCATTCGTGAGGATCTGTCTCTGTTCTGCTGAGACGGTCTGCCAGTTCGTTTTGCACTCCCGGCATGTAGACTGCTTGAATTAGAGCCTTGTGCTCCAAGCAACATTCCCATACTCTCATCGCTTTCCAGCATAAAAGGTAAGAGTGTGCACCGCCCTGCTTGTTGATGTAATACATCACTGCTTTGTTGTCCGTTTGAAGGAGAATGTTCCTGTGACAGAGAATGTCCTTCAAAGCCCATGCCCAGACTGCATAGAGGACGGCTCTCATTTCCAGGATGTTTATGTGGAGTTGGGACTCGACCCAAGTCCACGTACCTTGGGTGTGAAGATTCTGACAGCGAGTTCCCCACCCCATCAGGGACGCGTCCGTAGTAATGGAGATCTGATGATCCAGAGGAGCAAAGGGATATCCTTCCAGAAGGTTGTTCTCTTGCGACCACCAGGTGAGTGACCTCTTCAGAGGTTCTGTCACCTTGATGAGAAAAGACTGAGGGTGAGTGGTTGGAGACCACCGAGTAATGAGCATCCATTGAGAGGTTCTCATGTGGAGACGTGCTAGGAGTACAGTGGACACCGAGGATGCCATAAGACCCAGCATCCGTTGCACAGAGATAGCTCGAACTGAGCTGTTCTTTCTGATGTATCGGTCCATCTGTAGGATATCGCTCCTTCTGTCCTCTGGCAGAAAAGCTTTCGCACAGGTGGTGTCCTATGAAGAGGAGCCACTGGGAGGGCTGCAACTGCGATTTCTTGAGATTTAGCAGAATTCCCATGGACGTGAGAAGGTCTGAGGCCGTAGCAACGGCGTCGAGAGTTTTCTGTCTGTAGGGGCTTGCTAAGAGCCAGTCGTCCAGATATGGAAAAACCTGAATTCCGATTTTTCTGAGATGCGCTGCAAGAACCGCATAACACTTTGTAAAAACTTGTGGCGCAGAGGATAGCCCAAAAGGCAGGACTCTGAACTGATAGTGTTGACTCAGTGCCACAAACCTTAGGTATTTGTGATGCTTCAGGTGTATAGAAATATGTTGGTAAGCATCCAGCATGTCCAGGGAAGCTAGCCAATCGTGCTGATGAAGCAAGGCTAACAGAGTCCCTAGCGATAACATCTTGAACTCTACCTTGAGAAGAC
This sequence comes from Neoceratodus forsteri, assembly GCA_016271365.2. Lineage (NCBI taxonomy): Eukaryota > Metazoa > Chordata > Ceratodontiformes > Ceratodontidae > Neoceratodus > Neoceratodus forsteri. The sequence continues at coordinate 4,165,156 of JADMNL010000026.1, forward strand.
ACTTGTTTAACTTTCTGAGGTCCAGAATGGGGCGCATGCCACCGGTCTTTTTTGGGACCAGGAAGTAATGAGAGTAGAAACCTGTGTTTTGTTGATCCAGCGGAACCATTTCTACTGCCCTGTTGTTCAGAATGCCTTATATCTCTGAGGTAAGAAGGTCTGACTGAATTGCTGACAGCCCGGGCTGTCATTTGGGAGGACAATCCGGAGGGGTTTCTGAAAGGTTGAGGGAGTACCCCTCACGAATTATCCGGAGAACCCATTTGTCGGAAGTTATGGACTTCCACTTGTTGTAGAACTGAGTCAGATGCCCTCCCACCGCTGAGGAAGAGCCCCCCTTGGGTAGCTGAGGTGGGACCTGGGCCAGAAACTCAGAAGGTGACACTGGGTGCTTTGGGCCCTTGTGCCTTCTGTTGCGTTTTCTTTTGAGGCTGGGGGGCTTGGCTTTTGTTAAAACCTCCCTTGCCTCGAAGGACTGACAGTTAATGGAATGTGACAGCTTGCTTTGGAGAAGGGATGGGAGGCGGGTCGAGCCATTTAATGGCCGATCTGATCTTCTGTAGCACTGCCGAGTGTGTACCCAGGAGTGACGACGGGTACAAATGCCCGCCGCCGCTCGAGAAGCAGTATCAAAAGCATCCATAGCTGCTTTAACCTGCTGGTTGTTGGACTTGATACCTCTGGTTATGGTCTGAAGAAGCTCTGAACTAGTATCCGACTCGGGCAGAGCTTCCACCATTTGCTTCAGTGAATGCCAAAGAACATACTCATATTGAGAAAAATAGCCCTGGTAACTGGCAATACGCATACCCAGGGTGGAGGCAGCAAAGACTCTCTTATCTAAGGTGTCTATCTTAGGAGATTCTTTGTTTATAGGCCGGGCTGTAGAAGCCTGAGGAAGGACGACCTTATCATTCTCTGCCAAGATTACAATAGGGTACGCAAAGGCCTGGGAGGCCAAAATGGGTCGATCCTTGGGAGCAGCATACTTTCTATCTATGGACTTAGCCACAGAAGGAATGAGAGTGGGATTATTCCATACCATCTGAGAGGGTGTCTCAAAGGATGGTTGTACCGGGGGAGTCAATTCCATAGGGATCTCCGGGACATGAAAGTATTGCAGCCTTAAAAGCTTCCCAGGATCGATATCTGTAGTCTGGAGACAAAAAGTAGAATTCAAATTAAGCAGAGACTTAAATGACAGGTCCTCGACCACAGGCTCTGCAACAGGATTAATTCCTGCTCCTTCAACATCATCACCCACCATCGGACCATCCATTGTCAGATCCCCCCCTCCGGAGAGGGCAGCGGACCAGACCCAGCCCAGCTGACTGAACAGCTTTCATACGAAGTCTCCCTACCATCACCTGACCTGCTCATGGTGGACTCAGTCAATTTTGGCTAAAGACTTCTTTTTTTTTTAATACATATAGTTAAAACTAATCGGCACTTATTTCGAGATTTATTACAAAATAATAAACTGAAAACTATGCTGCTAGTTTGAAGTTTAACTCCCGGAGAGCGAGCGATGTCATCACTGAAGCGTACTCGACAGCGGGGAAAAAAGGAACTGAGGCGGTTTGAGAAGTCGGCCGAGACAATCATTCCCGCTGGCTGAGGCTATTGGCCTTGCGCTCCTCGCTGCTCCATCTCTGGTGCCAGCCTCTTGCAAACTTGCTCCCGCTGGGTCCTAGTGCCTCCGGCGTGGATCCCATCAGTGTGAATGAGTGGTGGAGACTTTATGTCCAGGAAAATCTGCTTTTTGTTTTGTTTTGGAAAAAGGGGGAAAACCCTTATTCAGGTTTTTTTTTTCTTGTTTTAAACAACATAAACCAGGAAAGTGAAAAGAGCAAGAGGGCTTAGTTCCCACAGAAAGGGGGAAGACCAAGTCAGTGACCAAACCGTGGGCAGAGGGGTGGTCGAAGGATCTGGACAAAGAGCTGGTAGGGACCACAGATTTGTGGACCATACGAGCTGAGGGTATCAGGCAGAAGGCTGGATGCTGCCAAAGCTCCAGAGCCAGTCCCAGAATGACCTCAGCCATGAGAAAGGCAACCCGCGGGGATTCATCCTTATCAGGATGTCAGTGAAGGGGTACTCAGTTCTCTTCAGAACAGGCTCCAACGGAACACTGATGGACTCTGACATTAGTTGGAGGAGAGCCCCCAAAAGACACCGGCCCATGGTTAGTGGTCAGTTTCTCAACTGACTCCTGGTCGAATGTATGCATTCTCAAAGACTACATGGAGGACCCATCAGAGTCATCCAAGGACTCTTCAAAGATGGCCCTTGACAGCTTACCATCACGAACCACACTGGAATTATCAGAGTGGGTAACTTCCATGATAACCAGACAGGCAAGTGGGTTCCTAGCCGGAAGCCCTAAAAAGGAGCTCCCAATGCAGGCTGCTGCAGAGCAGTTCCACCAACAAGGGTGGAGAGACATGTGTCGGAGACAACTATCTCGGGTGGACCAGCGTGGGCTTGACCAGTGCCAGTCAGTTGACCACAGGGCTCGGGGGTTGAGCCCCAGCTGGCCCCGCCAAGACCCACTGTTGCAAGAGGAGCTCCTCGGAGCGCCACTGCATCTGTTGGTGGAGCCTCTCTTCATCTGAAGACGATGAAGAGTGTTGTCGGCGACGCCTCCTGGTGGAACGATATTGAGAATGCAAGGTGACCCTTGACCTCGACATGAACCTGACTGTCGACCGGTACACCATTATAGGGGTGACGCAAACTGAGTGACTCAAATATGAGCAACTCAATTTGCTCACCCGACAGAATAGCTACTGTTAAAATATAGCAAGGGAAGGGAATAGCGATCAGTAGTGTGACAGAACAGCAAGGGCAAATGACGACGGAGATTATGGTCACGTGGGTTAAATGCAGAAATGAAGCCTGCTGCTGCTGAGCCGGTCTCCTGGAGTGGTGGATACGGCCACTGCTTGGAATGCCGAAGGTGCTGGGCTCAGGACTGCCTGCAGGTATATCGTTTTGTGTCTTGTGATGGCTAAGTTTTTTTATTTTGTCGTTTGCCCACTGGTTCCCCTGACTGTGGTGCCCCAGCCACAGCAGCCCCCCCCCCCCGTGTATCCCTTTCCCCAGTGTCAGCCCCGGAGTTCAGACCTCCAACTGGAACACAAACTGGGCCCTTTCAAAACTACTTGCGACTGTAATTATTAAACCAGCCCTATTCGAATCTCCTCCCTCTCCTGGTCTACCATTCTCTCTTAGCACTTAATTACTGGACACACTCCCACACACACCAATTCTCCCCTCCTGGCCTGTCCTTACTCAATCTTCAACCCCCTTCCCCCTCTCCTCTGGCCCCTCTGATCCAGAGTCTTGGGCCGTACCTCTTACCACTGTGCTTTCACCGTTGGGCTACCCCCCCCCCCAAACTCACCTCCTTTACTCTAACAAGGCCCTCTGGGCTGCTCCCATCCTTTAACTCTCCTTACTCTCCATCTAACACGTCTCATCTGCCCTACCCCTCCATACACCACTACCCCCCTACTACCCCCCTCAATCCCCCCAATGCTAGATGCTTACAATGCATCAGTGTATGGCACAGTTTTTAATGTTTGCGTGTTACCACGTTATTGCCTACTCTTTGCATATTGCATTATTATGACGGATGCCATGTATAACCACTGGCTGCATACTAAAAGACTAACTCGGTATCTGCCTTGTACCTTGTTACCAGAGACCCTTCTTCCTGGGACAGCAAGTGCGAGCTGATTGGTGAGTCTTGCGCCAACTGGTGAAGAAGTGGAAACCATATCTGTCTGGGCCAGAATGGTGCTACTGTGACCATGGTCGCTCCTTCTGCCTGCAGCTTGAGAAGAACTCTCTGGATCAGAGGGAAGGCGTAGAAGAACCTGCCCATCCTAGAGAGGGACAATGTGTCTTACCAGAAAACACCAGGCCCTGGATCTAGCGAGCAGAAATTGGGCAGTTTTGCGTTCTACGGGGATGTGAACAGGTCTAAGTCTGGCATTCCCCACCTGCCAAACAGTATTTCTACTACTGACTGAAGGAGTTCCCATTCATGGGCGCTGGATCGTGACCTGCTCAGAAGGTCTGCTAGTGTGTTGCAAACTCCTCGAACATGCACTGTAGCAAGAGAGATGTCATGTTGCAGGGCCCAATTCCAAATTTTCAAAGCCTCCCCACAGAGTTGGTAGCAATGAGTGCCCCCTTGTTTGTTGATGTAGAACACCACTGAGGTGCTGTCCATCTGAATCAGCAAGTGGCCCGGGGGAATCTCTGAATTCAAAGCCTGAAGCGCATATAGGACTGCCCTCATCTCCAGAACACTGATGTGGAGATGCAGCTCTGATGGTGATCATGTGTTCTTATGCCATTTAGACGAGCGCCCCACTCTGAACCAGATGCGTCCGTGGTGAGTGTTAGAGAAGGGGCAGGTGCTGAAAAGGGGACCCTACTGAGAGGTGCTCCAGAATGGGCCGCCACTGTAGGGCTCTTACGATGGCATTGGGAACAGACACTAGGTGATCCAAATGGTCCTGGTGCTGATCCCACTGGACTCTGAGGGTCCAATGGGTGACCCTGATGTGAAGACGTGTGAGAGGAACTGTGGCAATGGTGGCCGCCATGTGCCTGAGGAGGCGTAGCATGGTTCTTGCAGGGACCTGCTTCCTCATACTGATCGTTCGAATCGGTGCTCGTAAGCATTCTGCTCTGTCTTCTGGCAGAAAGGCTCTGCCACGGCGGATATCTAGTACCGCGCTGATGAACTACGTCTTTGTGTGGGAATCAACAAAGACTTTGCCAGGTTGAGAGTGATGACCCGAGAGTCGAACAAAGTGTTGGTGTCCTGGAATGCCCTGTACAGTTCTCCTTGAGACGGGCCAAAAGAAGCCAGTCGTCTAAGTAGGGGAAGACATAGTGGCCTCGCATCCTGAAGGCTGCCGCTAATACTAACAGACACTTGGTGAACACCCATGGGGCCGACAAGAAGCCGAACTGGAGGGCCCAAAACTGGTAATGGCGTTCCTGAAACTCGAACCACAAGAATTTCCTACGTGGTGGAGCAATAAGGAGGTGGAGATAAGCGTCTTGCATGTCTAGCGAGGTTAGCCAAGTGTTTGGTCCGAGTATCGGAATAAGGTCCGATAGGGTAACCATACGAAAGCATTTGTACGCTACCGAGGTGTTGAAGTTGCTGAGATCCAGGATCTGGCATAGATCCCCCGTCTTTTGGGGGACCAGAAATAAGTGGAAATAATATCCCCTTTCTCTCTGGTTCCAGGGTACCTCTTCTATGGCCTCCTTTTCTAGGAAAGCAGAGATCTCCTGTTGGATGAGTGCCGCGTGCTGTCCCAAATAATGGGAGTGCAGAGGCGGTCTCGATGGGGGACGCTCAAGGAACTCGACAAAGTGTCCTCTTTGGACGAGCTGTAGAACCCATTGGTCCGAGGTTATTCTTTGCCACCCTAGAAGGTGGTGTGCAAAGCGACCCCCGACCTTCTCTTCCCTTTGATCCAGAGGAGGAGCAGGGGTCTGGTAAGAGTCAGGTGGTGGTGGGGTTCTGTCCGGATGGTTGGGTGGGCTTTGTATTTCTTGCTCCCTGGCCTCTGGAAAAGCGGGGTTGGCCCTTTCAGTTGAAGTTTCCTCTGGGCTGCTGGCCTTGTTTGTTTTGAAAATGGTTTTGGCCCTTACGAAAGGGCTTCTGCCTTGGTCTGTACATGGCCCAACGGCCTTACCAGCGTCTTGCAGCATGGTAATGACCTTCTCCGATTCCTCCCCAAACAGGACTTAACCATTGAACGGGACATCCAAAATACCCTTCTGAACATTCAGTGTGAAGCCGGAGACCCTCAGCCAGGAGTGACTTCTGAGGCACATACCGGCTGCCGCTCCCCTAGCAGCTGAATCTGCAGAATCATATGTAGCCCGGAGAACTTGCGTCCCCATGTCGGAGCCTGTTTGAAAGAGTCTTAGGAGCTCCTCTTTCTTGCCTCTGTCCGGAAGGTCCTTGACAAGATCTTCACCTTGTTCTCGCAAGGCATTTTCAAACTGAACCATATGGGTCAGACAGTTCAGTGACCGTATGGAACAGGTAGCCGCAGTACACATCTGTCTCCCCATGGAGTCCAGTTGCTTGGACTCACGATTTGGGGGCTGCATACTAAGATACTGGGGCCTTTGGGACCTATCATGGGTGGCCGTAAAGACTAAAGACTCTGCCACTGGTTGTTTCCCTAGGTAAGGGTCCGCTGCATGAGTTCTATACAGGTGGTATGCTTTCTTAGGGACCATGGGTGAAGAATATGGATGCTTCCAAGCAGCCCTCGTGGCATCCTGAAAAGTGTCCAGCAACGGTGGAACCACCACAGGTTTTGGATCTGTCTTAGATACCTCGCCAGTTGTTGTCTCTCAGGATCCAGGTCCTCAGTGTCCCAGCCCGTATTTTCTTGGATATGTTGCATTATATCCATAAACGAGGGACCATCTGGGGGGGTGATCTGGGGAGATCCCGGGGTCAGACGAAGGGACACTAAACGGTGAAGGTGACCTGGAAGTGTCAGAGGTATCAGGACAGGACTCGTCCAAAGAGTAAGAGTCAGGCCTCCTGCGCGGTTTCTTAGGTCTATGGGTGCTAGGCAAGCGAGGACGGGTCCTATAATGGGACCGCTTCAGTTTGTCTCGTTTGCCAGGTTTCTCCTGAGATCAGCCCCTAGGCGGGGGAGTGTCTGTCGGGAGTTGTTGACCCTGGGGGGGGGAATTTTCCCTTGGAGGTTTTGTGGGGACCACATCCTTTCTGATAGTCTCCCACCAGTAGGAGAATAACTCCTTGACCTCTTTTATATTGAGGCCTGAAGACGGCCCCGGCGTCTGGTCCTTTCCGGGTGTTGGGCCGGGGTCCAGTCCCTGAGGTACCGTAGTGCCCATCGACGGGTCTTTGGGTGACCTCGGGAGTTGAGGAGTATTGCCCTTTTCCTAGTCTCCTGACATCTGGTCGTCTGTTTGCTGTGTGCCGACATCCATGCAGTTGTCCTCCGATGGGGCCCGGCGTCCGGTATCAGGTACGGGCTGAGGGGCGTTTGTCCTAGGGGTTTGGGACGCTTCGCAGCCGTCTAGTCCATCAACCGCTTAGGGTCTGAGGCCCATTTAAGAGACATCAGGTCCGAGGTCCGCTTGACGGCCGTTTCTGGAAGACCCAGCGGAGGCTGGGAGACTGATCTCTGGTCGGTGTCCCGGCGCTGGTCCACAGACTTCTTTCCATCACCTGACTTTTCGTTCAAGAAGAAAAGTCTCAAGTGCCTTCTGGCAGTGGATCCGCGTGCGGCTTTTAAAATGCTGACAAATGGTGCAGGCCTTGGTATCGCAGTCGAGGCCTAGGCACCATATGGAGGCTGTATGTTTGTCTTTAAACTGAATCTGCTTGCCGCACGTGCACTTGGAGGGGCGGCCTTCGATGGAAGGGGTCGGAGAAGCCGACATGCGAGACGGAGAATAATTAAATCCGAAGAATTCCTGAAGTTCTGGTGTTCTACAATAGCTGCTGGTGTCCGTGGAGCTGATGCTTGTGAGTCAACGGTGGGAAAAGAATTGAGGGATGCTGGGGGGACCGCCCCTTTTATGAGGTATCTGACGTCAGGGTGGGGACGACGTCGGGGGAGGTCCCCCACTGGGTACAGCTAGCTAGAAGTTTTCTGTGGAGTCCTGCAGCCTGCCGGCTTTAGTCCTTATGGTGTAACCTGCTGCAAGAGCAGTTTCTTTAAGTAAGATTGTGCAAACTACTTAAGGAAAATAAAAAGAAAAAGAGAACAGGAGACAGAATTCAAAAGGAAAACAAGAAAATCCTAACTAAATAAAAAATTAACTAAAACAGCAAATAAATAAACTGTAGCATCTCGGAAGTGGGTGTAACTTCGAAGCGCTGCTTCTTCTCATGCCAGAGAAATAATTCTGCCGTTACGTGCCAGAGGTGAGCACGACCACATAGAGTTTTGAACTGCAGTCCATGTTCCTTGATTTGCATGAAATCCTAAAGCTCCAGGGCAAGCTCAATCCAGGAGACTGAAGAGCAGTTAAACCTTGTGAGGGATTCCTGGGGTTTGAAACTTACCTATTTCGTTGTGGTTCAGATCGTAGAGCCGTTCAAATGGGAAGTTCTTCTTCTCAATCTTCTTTATAACTTCCTCTGGCAACTTCTTAAACTGTCGGAGAGGACACATGGACTGCCACCTGGGGGAGAGAGAGAGAAGGCAAGGCAAAAGCTCATCAGATTCAAGGGTCATAATTAACTTGTTTTTGGACTGGTGGCACAACATGGAAAGTAAGACCTCTGTGTTGCTGTACGGCTGATCGTTACATTTGCCCATGGTTACAACTGGAACTTTTTTTGTGAGGGGGCAGCAGCACCATAACCTGTTTTATTTTAATTATTTATTGCAGAGCTTCACCAGGAAAGGCACACTGAGCAACACGTTGCTCATCTCTCAGTGCGTCCTGGGAGAGAGGTAATTTGAACAGGCATACTGACATTTCAACATACAGAAGAGCAGGTTACTCACCTGTAACAGTACTTCTAGGAGTGGTATATGTTGTTCATCCACACTTATTGGCATGTCCCCTTCCACTTTAAATCTTGCCAGAAGTCTTCAAGCTGGCTCCTCCCACCCGGGTGGTATATACCTTGGCTCCGCCCCATGATACCAGATCTCAGCCCGCTGGAAGCCAGGCTGTGTGTGTCCGCAGCCAGGGAGGTTGGGTGGGTCTGTGTGGATGAACAACATATACCACTCCTAGAACTACTGTTACAGGTGAGTAACCTGTTCTAGGATCGTGGATATGTTGTTCATCCACATTTAATGGCAGACTCCTAGCAGTTCTCCAGGAGGAGGGAGGCAACACGCACCCCACCCCCCACTGATACTCACTTGGAAAACAGAGATTGGAGAACTGAGGCCCCAAAACCAGCATCCCGGCATGACTCAAGGTCGATGTGGTAGTGGGTAATGAAGGTGTTTGCTGACTTCCAGGCAGCAGCCCGACAGATTTCCTGGATAGGGATGTCCCTGGAAGCAGCCACCGATGCAGTGGTATGGCGGGCAGAATGAGCTCTTATCCTTCTGGGAGGCTCCTTGCCCACCAACTCGTAGCACAGACCTATGCATGATGTAATCCATCTTGCAATAGTCCGCTTCGCTGCAGGTCTGCCGGAAGCGGCTTCAGCGTAGGTGACAAACAGCTGGCGAACCTTTCCGCGAACTTCCGCAGTCCTCTCCTTATAATAGGAGAGTGCAGGTCTCAGGTTCAAAGTACAGAGCCTGTACTCGGCCTCTGAGGTGTAATTAGGGTAGTATACCGGCAGAGTTAACACCTGGGTAAGGTTAAACTCTGACACCACCTTCGGAAGGAATTTTGGGTGGGGGCACAGGACAACTTTGTCCCTGTGGAAGACCAGATAAGGGGAGTCCACGGAAAGCACCTGGAGCTCCCCTGTCCTTCTGGCAGACATGATAGCCACCAGGAAGGCAGTCTTCCATGACAAGTGTGACAGCTCACACTTGTGCACTGGTTCGAATGGCTTGCCCATGAGATTTGCCAATACCAGCAGTAGATCCCACGGAGATGGAGGTTCACGCACTGGAGGGGATATGTGATCCAGGCCTTTGAAAAAGCGCCCGACTACCGTCTCCTGCACCAATGTCGGCTGACCAGCCCGCGACCAGTAAGCGGAAATGGCTGCCAGGTGCACCCCAACGGTCGATGACCACAGAACCCTTTTGGAGAGATACCAAAGATAGTCGAGAATGTTAGCCACAGAACAGGATAAGGGGTCCAGACCCTTACCCCGACACCAAATGGAAAATCTTTTCTATTTGAAGGCATAACATTTCCTAGTCAGTTCCTTTCTAGATGCCTCCACCACGATGTGGACATCTTCGGAAAGACCCAAAGCCTGGAACTCTAGCCACTCAGGTACCAGGCTGTCAGTTGCAGGGATCGAAAGTCCGGATGGAAGACCTTCCCCCGGTTCAGAGTTATCAGGTTCAGGCGTATACAAAGCTGCTCCGGGGGCCTGCAGCTCAGGCTGAGGAGATCAGGATATCAGAACTGGTGCGGCCAGTCTGGGGCTACCAGACTCACCTTCGCCTTGTCCCTCCTCACCTTGAGTAACACCTTGTGGATCAAGGGAAATGGAGGGAAGGCGCAGAGCAGGCCTGGGGTCCACGGCCTCGAGAAGGCATCCCCCTGAGGGGGATGGGCATGATACAGCCTCAGCTTGGTGTTTTCCCTGGAGGCAAACAGGTCCACCATCGGTTTGGCCCAATGGGAGAACAGGCTGTTAAGCTATCTCTGGATGGAGAGACTGACCACTCGTGGGATGTCTGGCCTATGCGGCTGAAAGCATCCGCCAGCTGGTTCGAGGCTCCTGCCACATGGATGGCTATGAGATCCGCCTCCAACCAGCTTACGAGGGTCCAGATGCGGAGTGCCTCCTTGCACAGCAGACGGGAGCATGTGCTGCCCTGTTTGTTGAAGTAGTACATGGTCATGGTATTATCCGTCTGAACTTGAACCACTTGACCCCGGAGCCGAGGAGCGAAAGATGACAGTGCCAGTCTGACTGCTCCGAGCTCCAACAGGTTGATGTGGCATCGGGACCAGAACCCATGGGCCCCGTTATCCCCCGTGTGGGCTCCCCAGACCATGAGAAAGGCATCGGTCGTAAGAAAGACCGTCGGCTCGGGGCAAACAAACGGGATCCCTTCCTGCAACCGTTCTGGGGCGGTCCACCATTGGAGAGCATCCCACATCTTCTGGGTTACTGTGATCAGCTGGTCGAAATGACCATATCGCTGAGTCCACTGGCCGGCCAGCTCCCATTGGAGGGGGCATGTGTGCAACCGGGCCCAACGGACCACTGAAGTGCACGACGCCATGTAACCCAGAAGGTGCAGAAAGCCCCGGGCAGGGCACAAGTGCCCAACCAGAAATGATTGGGCAAAGGAGGAGAGAACCTCTGCCCTGTTCGCCGGGAGCCAAGCTCTGGCTTGACAAGAGTCAAGCTCTGCCCCGATGAAGCCCACCACCTGGGAAGGCACGAGTTCCGACTTGGCCTCGTTGATCAGGAGGCCAATTTGGGAGCAGGCCTGGAGGGCCAGATCTCTGGACCTCTCCACCTCCTGTTGGGTGGAACCTGCCAGGAGCCAATCGTCGAGGTGAGGTAAATTCCCCCTAGCGCGGGAGATGGGCCAGACTGGAGAAACTGATTCAGGTCGTGGAGATCTAGAATGGGGTGCCAGACCCCTGTCCGCTTGGGTACCAGGAAGTACCTGGAGACAAAGCCTGGGTCTGCCGATGGATCCACCACGAGAGCTACTGCCTCCTGAGGAGGAGCTGAGCAATGTCGTCTCAAAGAGCCGACTGGGTGCGTGCGGAAATCCGTTCTTCTCGAGGGGTGCACGCTCGGCTGGGAGGGTACTGCTCGAATTCTAGAGGCAGTCCCTTGCCGACCACTTCGAGAACCCACCTGTCCGTGGTGATAGCGGACCAGGCTGAAAGGAAGTGGTGGAGCCGGCCCCCCACAGGAAGATCCAGAGCTGGCTTGACAGAGATAGCAGTGGCCACCCCCACCCTGTCACTGGGCAGGCTTAGAGGAGGAGGCGGCACCAGGACCTGAGCCTCGGCCTCCTTTGGGGGCCTGCTGGGGTCCAGGCTTGGGCCGAGGGCGCCAAGCTTGAGCCTGCTGCTGATGCTGATGTTGATGTCCTCCTTGGTAGGAGGACTGCTGAACCGCAGGAGAAGAGTGCTGAAAGGGCTTCTTCTTCTGCTGGTTCTTCCCCGAAGAACTCTAGGTAGAAGTGGCATCCAAGGTGGCACTGGACTGCTCTATGTGCTGTAGGTGACCGGCCACTCCTGGGCTGAACAAGTCGGTCCCAAGGAAAGGCACATCAGCTAACTTATGCTAAGTATCCACCAGGAAGGAGGAGAGACTCAGCCAAGCCCTGCAGCGAGAGGCAACTGTGGCGACCATCGAGTGAGCACAAGAATCCCCAAAGTCCAGTGCCGTCAGGAGCTGCTGTTTGGCAACAGCACGGCCCTGGTCCCGGACTTGCTTGACCGTGGCTCTGCATGTCCGCGGGGAGATGAGGGAGGACTTCATCTAATGATCCAAGAAGGGCATGAGAGAAGTGTGCCATGATGACAGGCAAACTGGCCTGACGAAGGCCCAAGGAGGAAGCCGCATAGACTTTCTGTGCCGAATGGTCCAAGAGCTTGGACTCCTTACTGGGAGGTCAGTCAGTGCCGGCAGAACTGCCAGTACGCCTGAACACAGAGGCGGTCACCAGGCTCTTGGCTGAAGGGTGCTCTGTGAACCTTGCAAGGGACCCCATGGGCACCGCGTACTTGTGGGCCATGCGGGCAGATAGTGCTGGACATGAGGCAGGGCGCTGCCATAGTTCAAGAGCCAGGCCAACAATGGCCTCGGCCACGGAAATGGCCTCCATCGGGGTATCCCCTCTCTTGGGGATGTCCATGAGAGGGTACTCCACCTTTTTCTGGATGGATTCAAGGGGCATCCCTGTACAATCGGAGATGAGACGGAGAATCCCTTGGAAGAAGGAAGGAAGGGCCTTCCTCCAACCCTGTGCCAATGGACGACATCATCTCCGGGATGAGAGTGGAGCCCGGTGACATCAGAGTCCGAGGAGTCGGGGTGTAGCGGCCCGCCACCTAAATCACCCTTGATCCACCTCGGGCGGTCCGGGATGACCGTGACAGACAGATGTCGGGGAAGTCCAGTATCTTGTCGGTCTTCTTTTGAAGGACCCTTCCCACAGGCAGCTTAGGCGGTGGCTCCACCAGAATCAGTGGAGAGACTGGAATGGACCGAACCGGAGGATGGGCCGGCCCCGCGGGCAGGGGAACCAAACGCTTTGGTTCTGAGGGGGTCGACTTCGGCCTAGAAGGCGAGAGACAAGTAATGGCCGGGGTAGGCGGCACAGCCGGCTTCTGCCTGGTCAAAACCAGCTGTTGCCACATAAGGTCCTCATAGCTCCAGAGTTTCTGTCGGAGCCTCCCCTCATCCGAGGAAGACGAGGACGACTGATGGAGTTGCCTCTTTTTGAAGCGCTTATGGCTCTTCCTTGGCCGTTTGGCCGAGGGGGTTCTGGACCTCGACCGAGATCGAGCAGGCCAACTCGGTCGCTTGGGAGACACCGGAGGAATCTGTGAAACCAGGGGATCCGGAACCGGGTCCTCAATGGGGACACCAGTGGGCTGGGTCTCCTCAACGGGGAACACAAGGATCGCAGTCCTCTCCAGGCAGTCGTCGGCCATGGCTGGCGACAGAGGGTCGATTGGGTCAAGAATAATCTCTACCACTTCGGCCACTTCCTCTGTCGTCTGGCCAGACGGAAGGTCCGTGAAGCCTGCGGCCGAGGAAGCAATCTCGACAGAAGTCAAGACCGCATGCTCCTCGGACTGAGACCTCTCTCGGTCCCAAGAGCACCTTCGCCTAGATGAAGACGAGTTGGGTTCTTTGTCCCTCTTACCAGGCGGGGAGGTCTGGGCCGGTGGAGAGCCTCACCGGAGTGGCGAGAGACTGGCGCAACTCCTTAAAAGAACCTGTAAAGGTGGAGCCCAGGTTGAGTGGAACGAAGAAGCTTCAATTTGCCAAAGCACGGGCGCCTTCTTCTCTGAACGCCTTCAAGTGTTCCAGCTGCTTGGCGGAACCCGCGGCCGCGGAAACCGCCCACCTAGCCTCCTCAGACTTCACCAGAGGATTCCTTTTCTCTGGTCTCCCCAACTTTAATCATGCCAGGCGGTCATCCAGGACATTGGGATGGAAGGCCAAGCAAAAGCTGCAGGACGAGGTGTCATGGCCAACACCTAGGCAGTAGACGCACGCGAGATGGGGATCAGTGCGCGACATCTTCTGGCCGTAAGGACACCGGCCTGGAGAAGATTTCTCTTCCATGATAGAGGACACAAAAGTGTGATCGCTAACTCGAACGAGTTTTAATTTTGGTGAAACCGAAGATTTGAAAGCCAGGGCCTATGAAACGCGTGAGCATGAGGGAGGCAACCTGTATCTTCCAGCGGAAAGGAAGCTCTGGTGTCATGGGGTGGAGCCAAGGTATATACCACCCGGGTGGGTGGGTGGAGCCAGCTTGAAGACTTACAGCAAGATTTAAAGGGGAAAGGGACATGCCAATAAGTGTGGATGGACAACATATCCATGATCCTAGAACAGCAAATTACAATTACCATTATTTACAGGACTACTGCTGCACCAGCCCACAATTCAATTCTTGAGCTCAAAATATGAGAGGACTATAATCTGGAAATGTGAAGGAGAGTCATGCTAGCCCAAGACAGTCTAGATGTGCTCTGGGCCAGCAAAACAGTGTCAAAAATTAACGCCTGCAGATTGAATGCACACATGGACTGCCGCCACCGGGGCCTGAGAAGATGAAAGGTCACAAGCTCTCTACTGCACATGCTAGGTGCCAGTGGGGAGGGGCGGCTTTTACTTCAAACCAGGGGAACCACAGGCTTCCAGGGAAGAAGAATTATTCCCTCCTCCAATATTAAGTGTAACGCTCAACCTTCCAGCAACCAAGGGTGAGAGAGCTACAGACCCTCAAAACACAGAAGAAAGTCAAAATGTGTGAAATCTTACCAAATTTATTTATTTATTTAGCTTTTGTTTACCGGGTAAGTACACTAGACAAGTAGTATGCCTATTTTCAGGAACGACCCGGGAGAGCACAAAACATACAGTATACATACATGGCAACATTGGAGAAACAGCATGATACAGTAAAAAAAAACAGCTATAACAACGCTTGTATAAGGGCAGAGATACTGCCACACATAGTACAAATTGTTACAGGACATAGTTGATGGAGAGAAACAAAAGGAGAACACAGTGGAAATGTGTGCTCGCATACATGTCAGGAAATGTACATGGGGGACACAGTGGAAACGTGTGCTCACATATAAGTCAGGTAATGTATGGGGGGGGGGCATCTGTCAGGGAGTAAGGAGAGGTACCACAGAACAAAGTTGGTCAATGATTTGGTGAGGGGTCAGTCAAGGCAGTAAGGAGTTTCTACTGATTATCAAAATTTGCCAACGGTGGTGGGGTGCATCTGTCAAGGCAGCGAGTAGGGAGAGTTTAAACGCATGATTAGTCAAGGTTTTCCAGTGGTGATGGGGATGGGAGGGAAGGAAGGTCTGCCAGGGCAGTGAGTAAGAAGAGCTTTTAATGGATCACCGAGGAAGGTTTGCTGAAGTCCTTACATTCTCTTGTCGATCATTTTGCAGAGGTTCAATGTCTTGTCTGTGAGCTGGGCCCACCCTCGGTTCAGGACGATCTCAAAGATGGCACGCATCAGACGTCCAGCAGACTGAAACACATTCGGAAAGGAGACATTAACCATGTGACTGCTAGGACCAAAGACACACCAACATTTGCAGAATACTTCTTTGAAGCAGTACCACAGAATAGAAAATACAGATCAGCAAGTGGCTTGGCTGTTCCATAAGAACCAACGCTGCTCCCAGCCTCGGCAGCAGTACTGCTGTCTCTTAAGATCCCTGCTGTTCCCAGCCTCATAATGAGATCAGCAGTAGTTCAACTGTACCTCCACTGTCCCATAAGATCCCCCACTGCTCCTATACGCAGCAGAAGCTCAGCTGTCCTATAAAATCCCTGCTGTTTTCAACCTCAGCAGCAGCAGCTCCGCTGTCCCATAAGATCCCCAATGTTTCCAGCATTATAACAGAACAGCAGCAGCTCTGCTGTCCCCAAAGATCTCCCCCTATTTCCAGCTTCAGCAGCAGCTCTGCTGTCCCTTAAGATCCCCACTGTTCCCAGCCTTATGACATACTTCTGTGCCATTCGATATGAACCCTGAATGAGCTCAGACACTGGAATGTCCACCTATCAATCACCACAACAGGAAGTGGTTGTATTCTACAGGAAGCTCAAAGGTGGAGATGGAGATATACTGCCTAGTTAACAGCTTCAGGGATATAAAATGATACCCCCCACTATCATCTCAAAATAACACTGTTAATGTGATGGGGGATGCATTCCCCATCCCAGAAATATGCTATGCCCCACTCACAAGCTGTGGCATGTGCCTGACCTAACAGAAATGATGTGGGATCGAGGCAGCGCCAGGAGAATATGGCTGCATTAACCAGTAGAAGCCTAGTCCTTGCCAAAATGCGAGGATGCATAGGCCCTGGCTCAGAGTTCATTGCTCAGTCCTTAGGGGTAAAATGTTTCCTCGATCCCTAAAGAGAGAGCTAACTGTTGGGTTGACTAGGCAATTATCTTACTGTTCAGTGAGTAAAGTACGAGCACAAAGGCAGAGTAGTTTATACGAACAAAACAGGTTACAGACTCATATGGTGCTGACATGATTATATTTCACTCTTTCACTTCTTCTGCCGCTCTGCCCTGCCTCCCCAGAACCCACCACTGTTCCCTGTACTGCTCCCTCTCCTTGCCCTCCCTTGATGCCGGGCGCCTTGCTCACTGTGCCACTTTCATCTCCAAATTCTGGCTGGGCTTCCTCTTTTCCTCTCCGCCTTAGCTCTGACACCCAGTCTCCCTCTCTCCCCCTGTAAACTCCTCCGCTGGCCAAGCTTTCACTTTCCGCATCCCTAAACTTTGGAGCACCGCCCCCCATTGCTACTCGCAATGTTTCCTCTTCCATATCACCAAAATCCCTCCTCTGTGACTTGACTCACTCCTGCAGTTCCACTGATCCTAGGATATTCTTCACTGCTCCTCCCTCCAGACACTCCCTCCCCCTATTGCCCTGGTTTACTAGTCCATTTATCCCTCGGACTTGTCCGCTGTTGTACTCACAATCTCCCTTCCCTCCCTCATTTTGCTGCCAGTTGCCCTCTGTGCAGGTGCTGCTATTGATATGCTCCATTTCGCACTACTTACTTTGGTGTCTCCGCTCACCTGTCTACTGCATAACGTGTCCTTTTTATAGTTACTGTTACATAATTATACCACTACTGATGTAAAGTACAGTTCCGCAAGAACTTACCGTAACAGTAGATCTTCGAGAACAGCTCTTGCAGCACATTACAACTTAAGGACTGAAGCCAGGAGGCACCAGGACCCCACAGAAAAATTCTAGCTAGCAATACCCAGCAGGGGACCGCCCCTGACGTCCGATGTCACATAAAAGGGGCGGTCCCCCAGCATCCCTCAGTTCTCCCGCTGGAGACTCCCAGCATATGAAACAATTCAGAAGGGGAGACCAAGGATCCGCTTCCAAAGGAAGTCAAAAACATAATTTGTTTGCATCAGAGACATCATACATAAGAACCAAACCTCCTGCGGGGAAGGTGGGAGGGAAACTACCTGCTGCAAGAGCTGTTCTCGAAGATCTACTGTTATGGTAAGTTCTTACGTAACTGTAGTATCTTACTTCGAGAAACAGCTCTTGCAGCAAGTTACACCAAAAAGACTGATTCCCAAGCAGTAAGAGTGCAAATTGCCCTTTTCCTGAGGAGGATAGGAGGGATCCAGAGTAGACCATTTAGGACAAAAGTACCTGAAGGACTGCTAGGCCAAAGCCTGCTCTACGTCTAGAAGCAATCTCCAAGCTGTAGTGCCTAATGAAGGTATGCACTGTACTCCAAGTAGCAGCCGCACAAATGGCGGATGTAGAAATGTTATTAAGCGTAGCAAAGGAGGTAGCCATCCCCCTTGTAGAATGGCCTTTTACCGATCCTGGTAAAGGTTTACTACACTTCTGGTAACAAAATCTGATGTATTTAACCAGCCTCTTGGAGAGTGTCTGTTTTGATACAGGTGCTTCATGCATCCTGTGCGCAAATGACAGGAAGAGCTGGTCGGATTGTCGATACGGTCTGGTTCTGGACAAATAAAACCTAAGGATCCTGTGCACATCTAGGGTGTGCAAGGGAGCTTCCCCCCAACTGGAGTGGTTAGGATAATATACAGGAAGGTCAGTGTCCTGGTTGAGAGTTAAGGCTGAGACCACCTTGGGAAGAAACTTAGGATTTGTCCTTAAGGACAACCGGTCCTTATGAAAAAACAAACAAAGCTCTTTATACACGAGTGCTTGAAGCTCTGAAATTCTCCTTGCTGAGGTAACAGCAACTAAAAATAGCGTCTTGCAAGAGTAGACGCAGCTCGCAGTCTGCGGTTGGTTCAAAAGGAAGCAGAGTAAGCTGCTCTAGGACAAAAAGAAGAGCCCAAAGAGAAATCGGGTCCTTTATAGGTGGTCTCAAATGAAGGATGCCACGTAGAAAGGCACGGGAAGCCTCTAGCTGTGCTAGTGACCTTTGACCTACTGGAGAATGAATGGTATGCTGAGATGGCACAGAGGTGTACCTTTATGGAGGAATATGCTAGACCTGCATCATAAAGGAACAGGAGGTAGTCCAGGACTAACTCCTCAGGACAGTGAAGCAGACAGAAGCCACGACCCTGGCCCCAAAGACAAAACCTCTGCCATTTCCTGGTATAGGTGGTGTGAGTAGATGGTTTCCTAGCCGCTACCAGTATGTCAGCCACTCCCTGTGAAACTCCATATCTAAGGATTGCTACGTCCTTAGGAGCCAAGCGTGCAGGTTCAATGACTGGAGGTTCAGATGAACTAGGGAGCTGGCTTCCTGGGACAGCAAGTGTGAGCTGACCGGCAAGGGCAAGGGAGGTTCCTAAGCTAGTTGGTGGAGGAGCGGGAACCACATTTTTTCTGGGCCAAAAGGGCGCCAAGGATAATGGACGCACCCTCCAATCAGAGTTTTAGAAGAACCCTCTGGATCAAAGGGAAGGGCGGGAAAGTGTAGAGGAACCTGCCTGTCCAAGAGACTGACAATGAGTCTCACCAGAAAACACCAGGCCCTCGATCTAGCGAGCAGAAATTGGGCAGTTTTGCGATGTATGGGGACGCGAATAGGTCTATGTCTGGTGTCCCCCGTTTGCAGAACAGGTCCTCTACTATCTCCTGCAGCAGTTCCCATTCATGAGCCTTGGCCTGTGACTGGCTCAGGCAATCTGCAATGGTGTTGTCCACACCGGGAACATGCACTGCAGTAATTTTGGCGCCATGCTGTAATACCCAATCCCACACTCTCTTTGCCTCTCTGCAAAGTGGGTAGGAGTGAGTAACTCCTTGCTCGTTGATGTAATACACAACTGAGGTGTTGTCTGTCTGTACTAACAGATGACCCGGTGGAATCTCTGATTGTAAAGCCTGTAAGGCGTATAGGACTGCCCTCATCTCCAGAATACTGATGTGGTGGTGGGCTTCCAGGGTTGACCAAAATCCCTGGATCCTGATCCCATCTATTTGAGCTCCCCAACTGGACCCCGAAGCATCCATGGTGAGAGTCAGAGTTGGAGCAGGCGCTAAGAAGGGGCCTCCCTTGGAAAGGTGCTCTGGGATGAGCCACCATTGCCAATCCTGGATGACTGGCTCTGTGATCCAGATGAGCTGATCCAAGTGATGCTGTCTCTGGTCCCACTGAGCTCTGAGCATCCTCCGAGTAACCCTCATATGGAGATGAGCCAGGGGAACCGTGGCGATGGCTGATGCCATGTGACCGAGCAGGCGATGCACAGACCTCAAGGGAACCAGCCTCTTCGCTATGATGTCCCGTATGAGGGATTGGATGCGTTCCGCCCTGTCTCTGGGCAGGACAGCTTTCCCTCGGTCGGTATCCAGAACCGTGCCGATGGATTGCAATCTTTGTGAGGGGATGAGGAACAACTTCTCCTGATTGATGGTGATGCCCAGCGACCCTAAAAGGGAATGGATGTCCTGAATTGCTGTCACCAGGGCCTATTGAGAGGAGGCCATGAGAAGCCAGTCATCCAGATACAGGAATACATAGTGGCCCTGTCTTCTGAGGGCCGCTGCCACGACAGCCAAGCATTTGGTGAATACGTGAGGCACCGAGGACAGACCAAATGGAAGTGTTTGGAATTGATAATGGTGTCCTAAGAACTCAAAGCACAGGAACTTCCAGTGCGCCCGAGTGATAGGGAGACGGAGATACGCGTCCTGCATGTCCAGTGACGCTAGCCATGCACCTCGCTTGAGCATGGGGATGAGACCCAGAAGGGTGACCATGCGGAAGTGTTTGTACAACACAAAGGTGTTGAGATCGCTGAGATCCAGGATCGGGAAGCAGGTCCCGTTTTCTTTGGAACTAGGAAAAAGTGGGAATAGTAACTGTCTCCTCTCTGGTTCTGTGGGACGATTGATGGCATCCTTGTCCAGGAGTGCTGAGATCTGCTGCTGAATGAGCAGGGCATGCTCACTCGAATAACGGGAGTGCAGAGGAGGTCTTGTTGGTGGGTGGTCGAGGAACTCTATAGAGTGCCCTCAACCTACCAGTTGAAGAACCCACCGGTTGGAGGTTATCCGCTGCCACCCCAATAGGTGTGTGACACGCCCCAACCCTCCCTTCCCTTGGATCCAGAGGTGAGGCAGGGGCGGGAAGGAGTCACGCTGTGGTGGTGTTGGCTGCGGTGGGCTGGGTCAATTTTGGATTTCTCTGACCCTGACCCCCAGAGTACTTGGGTTGGCTTTTCCTATTATAAGTGCCCCTGGGTTGCTGGCCGGAACAAGGCTGTTGTCTGTGTTGCCGGCCGCGAAAATGGTTCTACTTAAGTCTGTAGATGGCCTGACCGCCTTCCCCACATCTTGTAATTTGGTGATGCCTCTTTCGCAGTCCTCAACGAACAACACTGAGCCGTTATATGGGACATTCAGAATGTTCTTCTGGACGTCCGAGGTGAAACCGGAAACCCTTAGCCAGGAATGTCTCCAGAGGGAAACACCTGCAGTGGCACCTCTGGCAGCTGAGTCTGCAGAGTCATAAGCTGCTCGAAGGACTTGTGTCCCAACATCTGACCCCGTGCGAAGGAGGTTCAGTAATTCCTCCTTCTTCTCATCTTCCGGAAAGTCCTTTAACAGGTCTTGGCCCTGGTCCCACAGTGCATTGTGAAATTGCACCATGTGTGTAAGACAACTGAGGGACCTGATGGAGCATGTAGTAGCTGCGTACACACCCCTACCCAAGGAATCCAGCTGTTTAGATTCCTGGTCCAGTGGCTGGGTACTAAGGTGCTGAGGCCTTTGTGAACAGTTGTGGGAGGCCGTAATAACGAAATAATCGGCCACGGGCTGCTGGGCCAGATATGGGTCCTCCATGGGTGCCCTATAGAGGCGGTCTGCTTTCCTGGGCACTGCCGAGGTAGAATAAGGATGTTTCCATGTGGCTTTAGTAACGTCCAAGAAGGTATCCACCAATGGTGGGACCACCACAGGCTTGGGATCTTTCTGCCTGAGGTACTTTGCCAGGCGCTGCCATTCTGGGTCTAAGTCCTCCGTCTCCCAGCCCATGTTCTCTTGGATGTGCCTCATTATGTCTGAGAAAGAGGGGTCATGCAGTGGCAACCTAGGAAGGTCTTGTGAGTCTGGAGAAGGGAGACTAACTGGAGAAGGTGACCTCGAAGTGTCCAAGGAATCCGAACGCGAGTCGTCTCCCGACGGAGTACGGGATCTCAGTCTGGGACAGTTAGGACGACTGTGGTCACAAGCAGACTTTGAGGGAGTCCTAGAACGTGTTCACTTTGCCCCTGATCTTCTCTCCTTTGATCTGCCCCTAGTAGGGGTACGTTCTCTGGGTTCAGTGGGTATCGTCTTCTCAGGTTCCTCGGTAGGAATTTCTTGAGGAGGCTTTGTGGGCACCACATCCTTTTTAGTGGTGTCCCACCAGAATGTGAGAAGCTCTTTGACCTCCTGAATACTGAAGCCAGACGACGGGTCTGGTGTTGGTGCCTGTCCGTCTTCTGGCTGTGGCATCAGTGCCTGGGGCGTAGTCGGGTCGGGCGTCGGCTCCATGGGGCAACCCGATGTCTTTGATATCCCCCGACATCTGGTCATCCCTAGCGTGGGCCCCGATGTCCTCCTCTGATGACCCCCGGCGACTGGTGTCAGTGGGTGGAGGTGGAGGTGGGGTTGGGGGGTGGCATCTGATCTTTCGGCCATTTGGCGGGTATTAGGTCGGACTCCTGCTTGGTATCTGAGGTCCACTTAAGGGAGGTCAGTTCGGTCGTTTTTCTCGGAGGGGCTTCCAACCCCCTTGGAGGTTAGGAGACCCAGTGCTGGTCGGTGTCCCGTCATCGGTCCAATGTCTCAGCGCCCGATTTTGGTGCTGACTTATGCGTCTGCTGATCCGAAGCCTCGGGCCTGGTGGTCGAGCCGGAAGACTGGCTATCTTTATGCTTGGCCTTGAGTGGTTGGAGGGAGACTTGAGCTAGAACCCCCCGAAGCCCGTACCTTTACCGGAGGCGGCTGAGACTGAGCCTGGGAGGGAGATCTCTCCAACCGGGTGGAGCTGGAGCTGGCCCGGGAGTCAGAGGCCCGACTCTGGGATCTAACTCTATCCCTGTCCCAGTGCTTCTCTCAATGTTCCCCCCCACTCCTGATTTATGAAGGGAGGATTCCCCTCTGGAGGAAGGATCTTTTTCCATGGCCTTCAATGTTTCTTCCAGAAGAAACCCCTGGAGCGCTTTTTGGTGGTGGATCCTGGTCCTGCTGTTAAACTGCTGGCAGATGGGGCAGGCCTTGGTGTCGTGTTCTGGGCCTAGACACCAAACACAAGCAGAATTCCTGTCTTTGAAAGGGATTTGTTTAAGCAAGCGCACTTCGAGGGGTGTCTTTCTGTAGAAGGAGTCGGGGAAGTAGACATGCGGGTACCTATCTAATTTTGTCAAAAGAGAAAAGTTCTGGCGTCATTCGTCTGCCAAAGGAGTCTGTGGAGCCGATGCTGGCGAGTCAACAGCAGGAAAAGTACTGAAGGATGCTGGGGGACTGCCCCTTTTATGTGACGTCAGGGGTGGACCCCCGCTGGGTATTGCTAGCTAGAATTTTTTCTGTGGGGTCCTGGCGCCTGCCGGTTTCAGTCCTTATGGTGTAACCTGTTGTAAGAGCGGTTTCTCGAAGTAAGATCTTAATACTGCCCTCGCTACATCCCTTTCCCACCCAAGAAACATCAGGAAACCAGCAGTTAGCTCAGTATGTTTTTCCTGGTGAAACTCTAAATCAATCAACCTTATCACTGTTATGTTTTATGTGAAAAAGAAGCTCCCCCCTTTTCATTTATTTGGTTGTTTTAGCTGATAGGAATAAAGAGCTTGTTTCCATTTTGTTTACAGTTGCTGCTGAAGACCAATCAGAATGCAAGGTGAGATGATGTCATCACTATTTTATTGTCAATAACGCGGCTTTTGAGGTATCACTGCTAATAATCAATCAATTGGCTATACCGGGAAGGGAAGGACAGCTTACAAAAGGTCAAGCTCACACAGAAGCGGGAAGAACAGAGAAGCACACTGTCCCCTCTTCAGGATCTTGGAAATGTTCAAACAGAGTCTGCCGATGACAGAGACTGATCTCTGAGAAAGAAACCAAGACGGAAAGCTGTAAAGAGAAACAGCTCTCAAAAATGGAGGGGGTTGCAGAGGGAAGCCTACACAAGTTTTGCTTTTTGGTTGCAACCTGTGCCTGCCTTAAATCTGTATAACCAAAATAAACTTATTTTCTTGGTGTTCACCTCTTTAGTGTTCTTGGAACCGCGTACAGCCTTCAGCCCCCTCACAGTCAGATACAAATGACCAAAGGACTCTGAGAAGAGTGGCCTAAAACCCTAGTAATCTTTATACATTTCTATCTCTTACCTGTGTGACATACACCATGTCAGCCATTAAAGCAAATCCTTCCAACTTCAGCTGGGAGATGAATGCCTGCAGCAGAACATTTATCTGGGAGAAAGAAGACAAGGATGTCAGAGAGAGATGCTGAGGGACCACACAACACAAGCGAGCCCCAAGTACACACAGTAGGGCCAATAAGGACCCGGCAGGCCAGGTAATGCCAGCATGGACTCTGGCAGGCTGACTAAAATAGATTAGGGTTCAGGCAGGCTGGATAACAACAGCAAAGGTCCCAGCAGGTTGGGTAGTGCCAGTAAGGGCACAGGCAGGCTGGGTAATGACAGCAAGGGGCCCAGGCAACCCCAGTAGCACTAGCAAGGGCCCAGGCAGGTTGGGTAGCACCAGCAAGGATCCAGGCAGGCTGGGTAGCACCAGCAAGGATCCAGGCAGGCTGGGTAGCACCAGCAAGGGTCCAGGCAGGCCAGATAATGACAGCAAGGGGCTCAAGCAGCCCCAGTAGTGCCAGCAAGGGCCCAGGCAGTCCCAGTAATGCCAGTAAGGGCCCAGGCAGGTTGGGTAGCACCAGCAAGGATCCAGGCAGGCTGGGTAGCACCAGCAAGGGTCCAGGCAGGCCGGATAATGACAGCAAGGGGCTCAAGCAGCCCCAGTAGTGCCAGCAAGGGCCCAGGCAGTCCCAGTAATGCCAGTAAGGGCCCAGGCAGGTTGGGTAGCACCAGGCAAGGATACAAGCAGGCTGGGTAGCACCAGCAAGGGTCCAGGCAGCCCGGGTAATGACAGCAAGGAGCCGAAGCAGCCCCAGTAGTGCCAGCAAGGGCCCAGGCAGTCCCAGTAGTGCCAGCAAGGGCCCAGGCAGGTTGGGTAGCACCAGCAAGGGTCCAGGCAGGCTGGGTAGCACCAGCAAGGGTCCAGGCAGCCCCCGTAGTGCCAGCAAGGATCCTGGCAGGCTGGGTAGTGCCAGCATAGATCCATGCAGGCTAGGTAGCACCAGCATAGATCCATGCAGGCCGGGTAATGCCGACACGTTTCCATATAGCCTGGGTAATGTCAGCAAGGGCCCAGGCAAGCTTGGCAACATCAGTAAAGGCCCAGGCAGATTGTGCACCGGCCCAAAGACTGAGCCAGCACCAACACGGATTCAGGCAGTTCCTGCAAGGGCCCAGGCAGCACCAGCAAGGGCCCAGGTAGATTGGGCAATGCTAGTAAAATATTAAGGGACCACAAAAGGCTAGAAAAGACCCGAGAAGAAACAAATAGGCATGAAACACCAAGAAGACAACAGTGTCAGGGAGGTACCAAGAGACACGTCTAGACCTACATAAAATGGTGCTGGGGTCACAGCTAGGGCTTTCTCTAGTGCAGAGAGGGAGCATAGCGTCGGCTTCCTTGGGTCGCTACATTTTGCTTCCCTAGTTCCCTTGGCAGCATAGGTGGAGAAAAGGGCACCGATTAAGTTTACTTTGGTAGCAGACACACTGCTGGGGTTTACCTTGGCGCTCGGCTCCTCGATGCTCTCTTTAACGGGGATTGGAACTCTCTCCAACAGCTTCTGTAACTCCAACTTCTCTTCCTAGAAACAAAAGGTCAAAGGTTACAATGAGACAACAAGCGGTCAGCCAGATGATCTTGGGACCGCTGTGTTATGCCCTCAGCTGATAAAACGCATGGCTGACAGATCTTGCCCCAGTCCCAGCCTGTACCGTCAATGTTTCTTTAATGGAGGAGAGCTAGCCAGCACCTTTGAAGGAGACTCTTGTTAGACCACTCCTTATGAAACCGTCTTTAGACACTCATAACCTGGCCAGCTCTCAGCCGATCTCCAACTTGCCATAAGTGGCTAAGGTTGTTAAAGGGATACTGTCAACCCTGACTGTATCATATAATTTCTAGTTGAAACCCCACATTTTCAGACTGCTTACCATATCTACAATTCGCTGATGTTGCTGGTTATTTTCTTTGCTGTCTTTCATAGAAAAACTGAAATGCATGGTAATGGTAAAATTACAGCCTATCCTGTTTTGTTTCAAACCCTTGATTTGCTCTAACTGCACACTTCCTGAACATTAGGAACTCCCCCAAACAAAGCAGCCACTCATGGTGCAATAGCCTTCTCTCCTCCCACAGCACCATGAGTGACTAGAATGCATCAGGGGCGCTCCCAATTCCAGGAAAGCTGCAATGGGAGTTGACCAATGACAGTAAACAAACATTTCTGTGCGGTAACACCAATATGGTGGCCAGTCTGCACTGTAGTGGGAGTTCAGCAGTGACAGTAAGAACAGGTTACTCACCTGTAACAGTAGTTCTAGGAGTGGCATATGTTGTTCATCCACGCTGTCTGGCATTGTCCCTTTCCCCTTTAAATCTTGCCGGAAGTCTTCAAGCTGGCTCCTCCCACCCACCCGGGTGGTAAATACCTCGGCTCAGCCCCATGACGCCAGATCTAGCCCGCTGGAAGCCAGGTTGTGCGCCTTAAGTGGGGAGGTCGGGCGGGTGAGTGTGGATGAACAACATATACCACTCCTAGAACTACTGTTACAGGTGAGTAACCTGTTCTTCTAGGAGCATGGATATGATGTTCATCCACACTGTCTGGCAGACTCCTAGCAGTTCTCTGGGAGGAGGGAGGCAAGGCGCACACCCCCTACTTAGGAAACAGAGATTGGAGAACCGAGGCCCCAAAACCAGCATCACGTCGTGATTCAAGGTCAATGTGGTGATGGGTAATGAAGGTGTTCGCTGACTTCCAGGTAGCAGCCCGACAGATATCCTGGATAGGGATGTCCCTGGAAGCAGCCACCAAAGCAGCAGTATGGCAAGTAGAATGAGCTCTTATCCCTCTGGGAGGCTCCTTGCCCGCCAACTCATAACACAGACCTATGCATGATGTAATCCCTCTTGCAATAGTCCGCTTGGCTGCAGGTCTGCCAGAAGCGGCTTCAGCGTAGGTGACAAACAGCTGGCGAACCTCTCCCCGAATTTCCGCCGTCCTCTCCTTATAGTAGGAGAGAGCAAGCCTGAGGTCCACAGTATGGAGCCTGTACTCAGCATCCGAGGTGTAGTTAGGGTAGTATACCAGCAGAGTCAACACCTGATTGAGGTGAAACTCTGACACCACCTTCGGAAGGAATTTCGGGTGGGGGCACAGGACAACTTTGTCCCTGTGAAAGATCAGATAAGGGGAGTCCACCGAAAGCGCCTGCAGCTCCCCTTTCCTTCTGGCTGACGTGATAGCCACCAGGAAGGCAGTCTTCCACGACGAGTGTGAGAGCTCACACTTGTGCATGGGTTCGAATGGCTTGCCCATGAGCTTTGCCAAAACCAGCAAGAGATCCCACAGAGGTGGAGGTTCACGCACCAGAGGGGAAACGTGATCCAGGCCTTTGAAAAGCACCCGATCACCGTCTCCTGTGCCAGCGTCGGCTGACCGGCCCGCACCCGGTAAGCAGAGATGGCAGCCAGGTGCACCCTAAGGGTCGATGACCGAAGACCCCCTTTGGAGAGGAACCAAAGGTAGTCTAGAATGTTAGCCACAGAGCAAAATAAGGGGTCCAGGCTCTTTCCCTGACACCAAATGGAAAATCTTTTCCATTTGAAGGCATAACATTTCCTGGTCAATTCTTTTCGAGATGCTTCCACCACAGTGTAGACATCTTCAGAAAGACCCAAAGCCTGGAACTCTAGTCGCTCAGGAACCAGGCTGTGAGGTGCAGGGATTGAAGATCCGAGTGGAAGACCTTCCCCTCGATTTGACTCCAGGGCCTCTATTGCTGCATAGTAGCACGAGGGAACCTGTATTTTCCAGTGGAAAGGAAGATCTGGCGTCATGGGGCAGAGCCGAGGTATTTACCACCCAGGTGGGTGGGAGGAGCCAGCTTGAAGACTTCCGGCAAGATTTAAAGGGGAAAGGGACAATGCCAGACAGAGTGAATGAACAACATATCCACGCTCCTAGAAAGAAACATTTCTATGCGGTAACACCAATATTGTGGCCAGTCTACGCTGCAGTGGGAGTTAAGCAGTGACGGTACACAAACACTTCTGTGCAGTAACACCAATATGGTGGCCAGTCTACGCTGCAGTGGGAGTTGAGCAATGACGGTACACAAACATTTCTGTGCGGTAACACCAATATGGTGGCCAGTCTGTTTTAAATTTTTTTTTTTTTTTTTTAAAGAACGACAGAATCCAAAATAAACCAACCACCACATCAGCAGTCTCTAAAGAATGTGACCAATCATAATGTGTAGTTTTTAAATGGAGGACAAACCTAGGCCTAAGGGCATGACAGTGTCCCTTTAAGAAGGTATCTGCTGTGCAGTTGAGATGATTTAGAGCCATCCTTCCCAATACAGCGGTTAGGCCCGCGGCAACTGCCATTGGCCTGCATCATATTTCTTCCACCTCCCCCTAACCCCGACTGCCACTCCCCTCGATGTAGAACCAATGGGGATCCAGATGTGGCTACGTCCGAACTTGCCCACGCCGTCATTAACAGCAGCTGGTGCCCATTGTTCTTTCTTACTGTCCCCTCCCTAAGCCCCATACCACATCTCAGGCCACGTCCCAGAAGACCATGCACAAAGTTAGTGTGTCACTATGGAGGAGCAAGCTCCCCTGATCACTCTAGTGGATGCTGGTGCTGTGGAACCTGGACACCCATCCCTCACAGCAAGGAGCGCTGGTGCAGCTCCCCTGACCACTCCAGTGGATGCTGGTGCTATGGAACCTGGACACCCATCCCGCACAGCAGGCAGCGCTGGTGCAGCTCCCCTGACCACTCCAGTGGATGCTGGTGCTGTGGAACCAGGACACCCATCCCTCCCAGTAGGGAGCGCTGGTGCAGCTCCCCTGCACTTCCTAGCAGGCTCTCGAGTCCAGATTGCCAGCATGGCGCATGTCCCAGCCGGCTCTTGAATCCGTTCTTGAACTCAGGTCACCAGCATGGCGTGCATAGGGCTACCAAGTGGGCCACTGGGCGACCCCATTTGGAGTGACTTCATATCTTTGTACCCTATTAATTGGGCTACCACCAGTATCAGTGCACAGAGACAACTCTGATCAGGGTGTGTAATGATCTCCTGCAGGCACGGGAATCAGGAGGTGTTCACTGTGTTCCCACCACAGGCAGCAGCCGGGCTTGTTGACCAACTTTCGATCCAGTTAACGGTTTTATTATCAATATGCAATATATGGATACATCAAAATAATACCATACTAAAGCATACAAAACAATCCTAGTAATACCACAGTTCAGAAATGACATTACCATCATTTCTGTGCTGTAATACTATCGTTCAGAGCCTGTAATACTACTGTTCGGTGCTCTGAACAATAGTATTATAGCAGAAACAGAACAGCGCAAGAATGGCTCATGCAGAGCGGAAGCCAGCTTTCACTGTAACCATCGTGGACAGTAAAAGCCGACTCGCTGCTCACCAAAAACCAAAAATATCTAACCTGCAGCCACATGCAGTAAGTGGCAAACGGTTACTGGTCAGTCTCCTTACCACTTCGATTCCTGCCATTCCAATGATCGAACCACTCACTCCATCAGACCACTTGCATAGAGACGCTGTCATTTTTCCAACATAATTATTCAAAAAAACACAAGAAGCACCAATAGAAACACACGCTAGGTGCTTCAGAGGGGTGTCTGACGTTCTGGCGTCCACAGCAACACCTGCCGAGCAGCTCGACTTAGAGAGACCTGCATAGAAACTTCACCAGCCTGCCAGCTTTGCACCACATTTCTACAGAACACCGAAAACTCCTTGGATCCATATATTACAAAAAATAACAGGGACCGTGATTACTCAGCTACAATGCCATCTCGAGGTTCTGGGGACATGGGAACCTCTCGGGCTTCGCTCTTGAGGTTCCCATGCGCCCAGAACCTCTCGATGGTATTACAGCCTTGTAACACACAGCCCCTGTCTATTATTCTATTTGTAATGCGACTAGTTTGCTCACTAATGGCATTCAGTGTGGAAATTCATCAACAGGTTTCCATGTCACAAAGGCACTGCTGCTGCACAGCAAAAATCAAATCAAAACTCCCCTCCTTACTTCTCGGACAGTGATGCTCTTGAACTCCGAGGACAGGGAGAAGACCCTGAAAAGTTCAATCTCACTCAGGGTGGGCTTCAATAGCTGATTGTAGGTCTGAATGGTGTCGTGGGTGATGTAATAGTGACTAGCAATGCGGCCCAACTCGGTCACCTGCAAAGGACACAACGAGAGAGAGAGATGCAAGCACATCACTAGTGGGCTGGTTTTTTTTCTGAATTTTATTTAAAAAAGTTTCAAAAGTATAGGATGAGTTCCATGAGAAGCAAGTCTCGTTTACCAAATGTCCCAAGTCATAGTTATAGACACCACCAATGCAAGTGTAAAAACATTAAGAGACAGCATACTAATCAATTACTAAAATGACGACAGGGAGATCGTTCCTGTAACAGCAGTTCTTTTAAACCAGGTTTACAAGAGCCAGTTGTGGAACAATTTCAGAGCTGGGGGTATACGCTATTCCAGGAAAAAGGGGCACCGCAAGAAAACCATTCTTAGACAGTAGCCTGCCCATACAATACAAGCCTGCTCCCTTCCAAAAAAATGAAAGCCTCCCCCTCCATGCACAGAAGCCCACACCCCTCTGTATAAATCAGAGCCTGCCCACACTTTCCGAGTCCACTTTCACACACCCACAAATACGTAAACCACTGCCCCCAGGAACTCAGTCTGCTTCCTGTACAAACACCCACACACACTCAGAGCCTATCCGCAAACTTGGCCCCTGCACTCACACATTCTCAGCCTGCTCACACCCGCACCTCCAAGCCCGCACACACCGCACCCTCCTTTTCGAAGCAGGCTCGCACCCTCACCCCTTTTCGAGCCTACTCGCATCCATACGCTGGAGCTGGCTCATGCCCACACTGTCAGAGCCTACCTACTCATAGCCAAGCTGGGTCACACTTAGAGCCACTCACACCCTCATACTTGGAGCCTGCTGCCTCCCACCCATACAGCACCAATTCACATACTCAGGAGTCTGCTCACACCTACACACGCACAGCCTGACCACGCTTGTACACATTTAATAGCATACCAACAAATTCGGAGCCCATCAAGGGCATCAGTCCACCCTTTCGGAGCCTGAGCCCATTCGCCCAAACTGCATTAGCATGTTCATCCAGCTCAGAGCCTGCTCACACCCAGCGTCCACTCACCCCCCCCCCACACCCAGAGCCCACTCACCCACTCAGAGACTGAGCCTGCCACGCAAACATGCAGAGCTGGCCCACATATTCAGAGCTCGCCCACTCACACAGACAATCACAGCCATGGCAACCCTTGATCAGAAGAATGGAGGGAGGCTGTGTGGTTAACAGAGGCCTCTTGTTCGGAGAAGCATGTATGGTCATAAAAGTAGAGGAAGGCCAGGGTTGAAGAAGGCAGAAGAGCACAACAGCAGAAAAGTGACCCCAAGATTTGCTCTGCAGGTCAACAACAGTCTGTTTAACCCCAATCGGAACACTCATGCAAATGCTGCACCAATTTTCCTTTCCTAAACATGTCCCCTCTGAGCAGGCAACTTCTTGGCACAAAGCTGAATTACCCTAATATTTCACAGCAAGTTAGGAAAGCCTTCCAGTTATGGTTGCAGCAAGCCCCTAGTAATGTGGAACTGGCCATACATGGACTCCATTTGCACTGTAGGTTTCCATAATGTGAACTGTCCACACACAGAAACATAAGTTGTTGTCAGTAAAAGGCCCATGACCCACGCCATCTACAAACTCCCAGTCTACACTGCAGCTTCCCCTCACAGTTGAGTTCCCTTCAGTCGCCAGATCCGCTGGGCCCTCCTGTCAGCCCCGGATGGTCAGGATCTGGAACAGTGGAACTAAGCAGTCAGTCCTCAAGAAAAAGGCTCTGTCCAGTAACTCTACCCCAATTTGGGACTCGTTGTCAGCAGTTACCAATCTGCATCACACTCCCTCCTGCTCCCACCCACAAGACGGTAGACTGCCTGGAAAAGACCACAGCGGGAATTAGCGAGATCCCCAAGTATTCGCTGCCCTCCACGTGTTCTCACCTGGAAATTGCCAGTCTTCTTGTCGTACTTCACCAGGTTGTTCTTGTCCAGGATCAGCATGGCGGTGTGGACCAGGTCAAGACGGCGCTGTTCCAAGAGCGGGTCGACCTTCATGTCGTCGTGAGATATTCCATAAAGGCCTGGAGAGCGCAGCATCCGAATGTACAGATAACTGTAACCCAGCCAGTTCACGGCATCCTGGACAACGGATACAAAGAAAAACAGGTTACTCCCCTGTAACAGTAGTTCTAGGAGTGGTATATGTTGTTCATCCACACTTATTGGAATGTCTCTTTCCATTTAAGGATCCCGGAAAGGTCTTAAAGCTGGCTTCTCCCACCCACCCGGGTGGTAAATACCCCGGCTCCATCTCATGACGCCAGATCTTAGCCCGCTGGAAGCCAGGTTTGTGAGTCCGCAGCCAGGGAGGTCAGGTGGGCCCGTGTGGATGAACATAATATACCACTCCTAGAACTACTGTTACAGGTGTGTAACCTGTTTTTCTAGGATCATGGATATGTTGTTCATTCACACTATTTGGCAGACTCCTAGCAGTTCTCCGGGAGGAGGGAGGAAAGGCGCACACCCCCACTGATACTCACTTGAGGAAAAAAGATTGGAGAACTGAGGCCCCAAAACCAGCTTCCCGGCGTGACTCAAGGTCGATGTGGTAATGGGTAATGCAGGTGTTTGCTGACTTCCAGGTAGCAACCCAACAGATTTCCTGGACAGGGATGTCCCTGGAAGCAGCCACTGATGCAGCGGTATGGTGGGTAGAATGAGCTCTTCTCCCTCTGGAAGGCTCTATGCCCGCCAGCTCATAGCACAGACGTATGCAAGATGTAATCCACCTTGCAATAGTCCATTTTGCTGCAGGTCTGCCAGAAGCGGCTTCAGCGTAGGTGACAAACAGCTGGCGAACCTCCCCCCGAATTTCCAACATCCTCTCCTTCTAATAGGAGAGGGCTCGTCTCAGGTCCAGGGTATGGAGCCTGTTTTCAGCCTCTGAGGTGTAATTAGGGTAGTATACTGGCAGAGTTAACACCTGGTTAAGGTGAAACTCTAACAATACCTTTGAAAGGAATTTTGGGTGGGGGGCGTAGGACAACCTTGTCCCTGTGGAAGATCAGATATGGGGAGTCCACCGAGAGTGCCTGGAGCGCCCCTGTCCTTCTGGCAGATGTGATAGCCACCAGGAAGGCAGTCTTCCACAAGTGTGACAACTCACACGTGTGCATTGGTTCGAATGGCTTGCCCATGAGCTTTACCAGTACCAGTAGTAGATCCCATGGAGGAGGAGGTTCCACACGGAGGATGTGTGATCCAGACTCTGAAAAGCACCTGACCACTGTCTCCCTGCGCGGTCGGCTGACCGGCCCTCACCCGGTAAGCAGAGATGGCTGACAGGTGCACCCTAAGGGTCAATGGCCTAAGACCCCCTTTGGACAGAGACCAAAGGTAGTAGAGAATATTAGCCACTGGACAGGACAGAGGATCCAGGCCCTTGCCCCGACACCAAATTGAAAACCTTTTCTATTTGAAGGCATAACATTTCCTGGTCGATTCCTTTCTGGATGCATCCACCACAGTGAGGACATCCTCGGAAAGATCCAAAGCCTGGAACTCTTGCCGCTCAGGTACCACGCTGCGAGATGCAGGGACTGAAGGTCCTGATGGAATACCTTCCCCTGAAAGAGAGTTCAGGTCTGGGCATGCTGGAAGCTGCTCCGGGGGCCTGAAGCTGACGCAGAGGAGATCTGGATATCAGAACTGGTATGGCCACTCTGGGACTACCAGAATCACCTTTGCCTTGTCCCTCCTCACCTTGAGGAGTACCATGTGGATCAAGGAAAATGGAGGGAAGGCGTAGAAGAGGCCTGGGGTCCATGGCCTTGAGAAGGCATCCCCCTGCAGTGAGCCCTGCTGAGGCCGGCACCAATGAAACAGCCTCAGCTTGGTGTTTTCCCTGGAGGCTAACAGGTCCACCATCAGTTTGCACCAGTGGGAGAACAGGCTGTAAGCTACCTCTGGATGGAGAGACCACTTGTGAGGTGTCTCGCCTAAGCGGCTGAGAGCATCCGCCAGATGGTTTGAGGCTCCTGCCATGTGAATGGCTACAAAATCTGCCTCCAGACGGTGGACAAGGGTCTAGATGCGGAGCGCCTCCCTGCAAAGCAGACGGGAATGCGTGCTGCCCTGTTTGCTGAGGTAATACATGGTCGTGGTATTGTCTGTCTGGACTTGAACTACTTGACCCCGGAGTTGAGGAGCAAAAGCTGGCAGTGCCAGTCTGACTGCTCTAAGCTCCAATAGGTTAATGTGGTATCAGGACTCCTCGGGGGTCCAGAACCCATGGGCCCTTTTGTCCCCCATGTGGGCTCCCCAGTCCATGAGAGAGGCATCGGCCGTGAGGACGGCCATTGGCTTGGAGCAGACAAACGGGATCACTTCTTGCAACCGGTCTGGGGCGGTCCACCATTGGAGAGCATCCCACATCTCCTGGGTTATAGTAATCAGCTGGTCGAAATGACCATGGTGCTGAGTCCACTGGGTGGCCAGCTCCCACTGGAGGGGCGCATGTGCCACTGGGCCCAATGGACCACGGAGGTGCACGCCGCCATGTAACCCAGAAGGCACAGAAAGTCCTGGGCAGGGCGCAATTGCCCAACCAGAAATGATAGGGCAAAGGAGGTGAGAACCTCCGCCCTGTCCGCCGGGAGCTGAGCTCTGGCTTGATGAGAGTCGAGCTCTGCCCCAATGAAGCACATCACCTGGAAAGGCACAAGTTCTGACTTGGCCTCGTTGATCAGGAGGCCGAGTTGGGAGCAGGTCTGGAGGACCAGGTCCCTTGGACCTCTCCACCACCTGCCAGGTGGGACTTGCTAAGAGCCAATCGTCGAGCTAGGGGTATAGTCTGACTCCCCCGACACCTGAGATGGGCTGCCACCACTGCGATGCATTTGGTGAAGACCCATGGGGCCGATGACAGGTCGAACAGCTTGGCTCAGAA